>BSBM01000107.1:0-1200000 GCA_027924585.1 Larix kaempferi | reverse complement strand
TTACTAAAGGTTTCGCATGCCTATTGAAGAAAGACACACCTTGTATATGGGATGAGCGAGCCCAACAGTCTTTTGACGCCCTTAAGAAAGCTTTGGTATCGGCCCCTGTGCTTAGTCCACCGAACTTTACACGAGATTTCATTCTTTATGTGGCTGCGTCTCAAGAGACTATTGGCATGGTCTTGGTTCAGGTAGATGATGCGCTCGTCGAGCATGTTATCTATTATCTTAGTTGAAATTTAGTACACGTTGAGCTAAGGTACACCCACGTAGAAAAGCTGGCACTTGCGAATGTCCACGTAGTCCAGCGGTTACGACATTACATTTTGCTTCGAACAACCACCGTTGTAGCTCACATCAATCCATTTCAGTTTGTGCTATCACGATGCCTTATCAGGGGTAAGTATAATAAATGGATTGTGATCCTTCAGGAATTTGATCTTGATTTTGCTTTAGCAAAATTGGTGAAATCATTGGTGTTTGCTGAAATTATGTTGGACCTTCCATGGCTTGACGAGGATGTCATTCATGAAGATTCCTTTGTGGATGAACACTTATTTCTTATCTCGACCGAGGACCCTTGGTATGGGGATGTCATTGTATATCTCCAAACTTTGAAGTTTCCTCCGCATTATTCACGAGATGAGCGAAGGTGTGTGAGACATCACGCTAAAGATTATACTATCGTTGGTGACACTTTGTATCATCGAGGAAAGGATTCCATTCTCCGTCGTTGCTTGACTCACGAAGAAGCAGAACGGGTACTTAATGATTGCCATGTGGGGCCATGTGGGGGCATGTGGCAGTCACTTATCCGGGCTTGCTACAGCCCAACGTATCTTGCGGGCTGGTTATTTTTGGCCTACTATCTTTAAAGATTGTATTAACGTTGTGAAGAGATGTCACCCTTGCCAGGTGTTTTCTCGGAACATACACTCACATCCAGCGCCCCTCCATCCGGTTGTCACTGTCGGTCCCTTCACTAAGTGCGGGGTAGATTTCATGGATTGCAAACCGGCTTCGGCTGGGGGGCATCACCATATTATCGTGGCCGTGGATTATTTTTCCAAGTGGGCTGAGGGCATGCCTACTGTAAAAGCCGACGGTGCTACTGTAGCCCATTTCGTGTTCAACTAGATTATCACTTGGTTTGGTATCCCAAAAGAGATTGTCACTGACCATGGTAGTCACTTTCAAAACAAGATGATGGAGGATCTGTCTCTCAAGCTTGGGTTTCATCATGAACACTCGTCTTCCTACTATCCTCAAGCGAATGGTCAGGTTGAAGCAGTAAATAAGCCTTTGAAGACCATTCTCCAACGTACCATCCAACAAAGCAAGACCAATTGGCATATCATGTTATATCTTGCTTTGTGGGCATATCGAACCGCAGTTAAGATTGCCACTGGGTTCTCACCATTTCAGTTAGTTCATGGTGTGGAGTCACTTTTACTGATTGAATGCGAAATCCCTTCGCTCAAGCTAGCCATAGAGATCCTCCCTGATACAACAGAGATTGAGCAACGTTTAGTACACCTCGAGCAACTTGACGAGCACCCTCGAGATGCCGCTGTGGAAATTGATGTTAACAAGCATCGTGTCAAGGTTCAATATGATAGGTTTGTCCGTCCCTGGCAATATGCTGAAGGTGACTTGGTACTTTTGTATGACCAAGCTAAAGAACCCTTGGGGGCAGGAAAGTTCAATCCCATGTGGCACGGTCCTTACATTGTGAGGCGTTTCCTTGAAAAAGGAGCTTATGAGTTGGAAGACTATGAGGGAGTTTTTTTTGAAGGAGCCTAGAAATGGGCTCTACCTCAAGCGGTATTATGCTTGAACCTTTGGTTTGAGCTGATACTTTTGTACACTATTGCATAGTTTTTCTGTACATAGTTTAGATTTCCTTTTTGGTTGTCGGGTCTGCTGATTAGCCTCTGTTTGATTGACAGATGTTAACGGGATTTCCTACGTTCTTAGGTTTTGCGGATGGTGCTAGCTGACATATGCAATAGCTTGCTTCTGCTGCCTGGGTTATCTTCTCACCTGACCACCTAGTTGTGTCTTCGGGAAATGCTTGTCTCGGTCCTACATCTAACAATGTGGCTGAGTATAGTGCCATTGTTGAGCTACTTCGGGATTCCATTTTGCATGACATCCAGTCTTTAGAAGTCCACCTGGATTCACAACTAGTTGTGTCTCAGTTGAATGGGCAGTACCGTGTACTAGACCCTACCTTACTACGGATTTTCCTTAAGGTACGACTCTTGGGGAGACATTTTGTTTCAATTACATATATTTATATTCTGAGAAGTCATAATTATATATTTGATGCATACGCTAACTATGTATTAGATTGGCATTTGTCACATCCATCATGAAGCACATAAATAAAAAGACATTCATACATTTGTACATACACACATGTAGTAGAACCGAGAACCAAAGTTGTATATATATATAAATATGTCCAAAAATGGTGGTGTCATACAAAACTGGAGCCCATAGCCCTCAAAAATATACATATCGATACAAAATAATGAGACCCTGGGATATCTATTCCCTCCGAGGAGGTCTAGCTACCCCCTTGACGGGGTGTGTCTCATAGTAGTACTGTACTGCGTTGGCCATCCGTTGCAGTAGCCGTACCCACTCACCAGGAACACCCAATACCTGGCGCTGCATAGCCTCAGGTAGTCAGGCTACCTCTATTAGTGGTACTCGGGCAACCATCCGTGATATGTTGCACCGCAACGTCTGAAGTGTGCGCCCTGCTGCAACATCTGTTGCCACCTCATCTCTACCTCGATGACCATGTCTCGGGAAGCCCTCGGGTCTCACTGGGCCTTTGTCTGCGAGAAAACAGTCACCCATTAGCACATGATACTACCACCAAAAATATTTTTTCCATTTCAACTATAATAAAAAAATCCATAAAATTTTAATAAACACAAAACCAAAAGAGTACTCACCGATGTCTCCGAAAGCTGCGCCTGGTGGGAGCGGCATGTCACGGTCCTGTCTGAAGTCTATCCCCGCATAGGGATAGTCCTCTATCGTGATCACCTGCCGGTTCCACCAGTGGAATAACTCCTTAGTATATGGTGACGCCAGACGGCCACCACCCTGTCGTGTCAGGATCTCATCCCACCGGGTCAGGGCTGGATCACGAAGACTGTGAGGAGGGACATCCACCCTCGGACTAAGTCTCAGAACCCTCTCAAAGAAGAAAATGCAGAGGATGCTACCATACCCAAAGTTGTTTGCCTTACCCTCTTTGCATTCTGTCAGTTGTGTCTTCATAGACACCAGCAGAGTAGTACACTAGTCGAATATAGTAGGCTGCAAGCATTGTGATGCGTAGAACATCACCGGTCTGGATGCCTGATGCAGTGCTTTGGATCCCGTGATCCGCACTAGAGTAGCCACAATGATCTTTGTACTCATATCCATTATGGCATTGACTGGCACTTGAATGGCACTTGACTTCCCACCGGTCGTGTGTTGGCGGGACAATACCTCGCTATGTAGTCTTGCACAGTGATCCCACCACCCACGGTCCGTGACCGAAGACTATCCACCTCCCCTCTACGGGACAAATCGGTAATGAAATAGATATCCTCTACTTCCAGTGTCAGTGTTTTCCCATTGAGGATGAAGTGTTGAGCATCCACATCCCAGTAGTTTATCAAATGACGGAGTAGTAGGTTTTGGGCCCTTAAACCCCCTAGACTCCAGTATTTATATAAGCCACATGCTTGCAATGCTTGTTGTGCTTTCAAATTATTGCGCACGACCTCATCAACGTGGTCATGCTCTCTCTCCCTCCACTCTAGAATCATCCTGGAGTGCAAAGCAAGTGAATTTTGGACAGATTCACGATTAAAACTTTCTTGATGGTCGTACCCGCGGGAAAAATTGTAGACAGTGGCAGGTAGACGAGGGCAGCCGGTTTTTTGACTACGCGTTTGGTGCCCTACCCGTGACCCGCATACTTATAGCCTGCGGGTAGCACCGAAACCATCTAGGGCTTGGCCAAACAAAAAAAATCCACTGACCAAAACTGAAATAAAAGCATTCAAATGAAAAGTATGGGAGTAACCACTAACCTGGTCCGGACGGTTCGTTGAACGGTCACTTGTAGCTCCCACGATCAATGTTTGAAGTTTTAGGTAAAAACTATCCACTAAACTCCAAATTGGTGAATAGTGCAAATGAATTGAAAATTATTAAATTCTATTACTATTTATAATTTTCTGAACCCACTTTTCTATAGTTTTTTCCATTTTGAGCCATTATGAACTAATATCGTGTCATGGAGTAGTGTTTTTTCAACAGATTTCCTTGGCGAGAGTTGTTCTGAACCATTTCACACCTACGGCAGGTATATTTCACACATGGCATATAGGTTAGATTCCATTTTCGCATGAATCTATGCATTTGACCTGTTGACCATTTTCATAGACCTTAGGTGCGACCCCGCTTCGTAACTGACACAGAACCTTCACACTCCTTTAGAAGTGTCGTTATGTGGCGGTAGGGATTTTCCGAACATGGGTACCCTAGTTAGAACCCCTTATGCATTCTGGTGCCCATGCCGTTGTTTGTCCTTAGGATTGGGAGTCCTTTGTAGTCATGCCATGACATTGTGATAAAGACTCATACTCTACTTTGTCTTATGCTGGCCATCTCCCTTAAGGACTCCCATCAGTTATATCATATTGTGATTGCATTGCATCATTTTGCTTGCGCTTGAGACTTGTGCCGGCTCCCGCTTACTCAATTGTTAGCCTGGTGCCTGAACACTTTTCCCTGTCGAGCCCTGCAGAGCTTATATATTTTCCTTTCACAAATTGATGACCCTTTTGAACCTGAGGGAACATACCCCTGAGTGTCCACATCCTGCACGCATGTCCTTGCATTGAGCATAGGTATGTTCCACTGCTTGGGACTAGTCTGCTAGCTATTTGACACTCGTTCCCTCACCTGTTGTACTATAAGAAATTTTATTCTTTTTCAAGCTTTTCCCAAATATGAAAAAGACCAAAAAAAAAATCAAATATTCCAAAAAGCCGGGCGAGATTATGGTCACTATTTCTTGTCGGCAGATGTTGTGTTTCCTTTGAACAGAGCATTTATTCCACTCTGTACATTATGAGTCGGGACTATAGTTGGGCCTTAGGAGCCGTACTTGTTTCTCAGTTTTCTCCACCAATTGGTTAAGCTTCCAGTCATTATGGAGCCCTCTGTAATGCCTCCTGCATTGCACAGTTTATGTCAAGTCTATGCTACTTGAGTCTATGCATCTGCTCATGCTCTTGTTCAAAGGAAGTCATGAAACCAGTGTCGGCCACTCCTCAGATCTCTTGACTATTGCATGTCGGCCATCCTTATTGAGTCAGTCCGTTTCACATGAGATCTTCCAAATCTTTAAGCATTGCTGGTACCTCATGCTAGTTGATGGGGGATGCCTTAATGCCTTCCTTCCAGCGAGTCTCATTCCATCGACTTCAACTCATCTATTCCAGGACTTGAGGCTTAGAGTTCGGTTGAGTACCTTGAGGCTTGCAGTCATTGGTGGCAGGTTCTCTCGCCATCGACAGTTTTGGGAATACATCAATGTCCCCTGATCGATGGATTCATCCTAGTGTTCGACTTCAACCCATTTATTCACACTCTGATGATTGTGCTCTGTGCCTTGATGCCCATTTTCATTATTGGTGGGTCATCTTGCGTTTGTTAACGGTATACATCATTGACCGAAAATCAGACAATGTCTCATCAGGTTCGACCCCAACTCCTTTATTCACTTGATGGGACTTGCACTGTCGAAGACTTGTGTAGAAGACCCCAGGCGATTGTGGCATTCAATATGCTACATATGACTTTGACTTTACATTTGAGATATCACCTCTCAGATTTCAGCAGTTTGTACCTCCAGTTTGCACCAGTTGTCTTCTTTTCAGCAGAAGACCATATCTTACTGTAGAGGGATCATGGCTATGATCACTTATGACATGTATCCATTATGTACTGCCTATTCATGGCCATTGTATCAGATTGTTGTACTATACCGACATGTATTCCGAGATACTATTATATTATGACGAGTGAGCTGTTCTTTTTGTTAGGATATTCCTATACTCCATCCTAGTCCCACCAGTATTTTGATCATTTACATTTTCAGTCATGCATGCACTTTTTAGGGTTTGCATGCATTCTAGGGTTTGCATGCATTTTGCATGCATCCTAGTCATCAGTCCAGCACCTAGCCCTTAGTTAGCCAGCCCCCAGGAGCTTCTCACTATTCAGTTTTAGCCCTCCAGTTGCTTAATGCTCCCTTATTCCTTGATTTTAGGAAGCAACTCGCCCTTCTTCACCTACCAGTCCAGTTGTCTTTAGTTTATACTCAGTTACACTCAGTTACACCTACCAGAGTTAGTTTGACTGATGGTTGACAGTTACTTGAGCATTGATGAGTCCATTGTTGATGATGAAGACTTCTAGTTGTGCTCCGATGATCATGAGGACACCTAGTTGTGCTCCGATGAAACTCTATTGATCTTATGATCACTCTGAGAGGCTAATTCGAATTGCCACCTTAGGCATTCAAATCCTCTCTACCATTATACTATTTATTTGTCCATACTGTGATTAATTAATTAGTGTGTGTGAAGTATTATTGCTTCTATCTGAGTTCTACTGTACCATATTATTCTGTTGCTCATTATACTGTATTGTTCACTCTTCTTCTATTTTCCTGCTTAATCATAATTACTCTTGTGAGGTATACATCATCTCTTAGATCTGCTGTGAGGATTTTCACATGGTATCAGAGCATGTTGAGAGTATTGTTTATCTCCATTCTTGAGAGTTTTTTGCAGGTTATTACCAAGATTTCGAGTGCAGCAGTAGCAGTTGCATATATTCTCTATTGTTTTTGCAGGTCTTCTACAACTTCAATGTTTTCAGAAGATCCTCCTCTTTATCTATTCAACTATGTTGAATAGAAACCAAAAATGATAGCATATTTGAAGAGACATGATTTCTTTGATTATTGTTTTGAAAGAGAGTTCGAATCCTCTGAAGAAGAGAATGACTGGTTAGATGAAGGTGGAAGAGCCATTGTATCCATGATGTTTGCTATGTCTCGAAGCTTGGAATTCTACTCCCTTGATGATGAATATGTTAAATCTCCAAAAGAGCTATGGGCCCTCATGGATAAAAGTTTTGGCAAGCAGGATGAAGGGATTGGTCCAAACCCTTTCGAGAGAAAGCAAAGTGATGCATTCGCCCTTCTTGATGATCTCATTGATCATGAATCAGTATCAAATATATCTCATATTGAAGTTGTCCACAAAGAAGAAGAACTTGTAGATTCTACACTCATGCTCCAAATTTCTTCTATTTCAAATTTTGTTCCAGCTCACACTCTAGAAATTGCAGAAGGCACTAAATCCTCTCTTGCACCAGAGTATGTTGGTTTGCATCATGATCACATGATTATTTCAGAGGTCAAAACAGCTATTGAAGGTAATGCATTCGCTCCTCTCCAACTATCTCCTCTTTTATACTACTATATGATCATAATTCCATGCTTTCAGAAGGTCATTGAAGAATATGGCAATTGCCATTCACTTGGGAAGACTCATGCATATCATGGTTTTGATCTCACCCCTGTTGGTTCAAAGGAGATCTCAAGAAACTGTGGCCATTCGCTCGGGATAATTTCTCATGCATCTACTGGTTTTGATATCACCTCTCATGGTTCAAAGGAGATCTCAAGAAACCATGATTCAAGTCTTGTATCTAATTTGGGTTCTAAGCAATTACTGCTTGGGAAAATTTCTCATGCATATGATAGTTTTGATCTCACCCCTACTAGTTCAAAGGAGATCTCAAGAAACTGTTTTTTAAGTTTTAAATCTGATTTTGATTTCAAGCAAACATGTAATAGTTCTTTTTGGCATAATCTCACCCATGGTGGTTCGAAGGAGAAGACAAAAGACTATATGCACATTCAAAAATTTGATCCTACCTCAGTTGATTCAAATCACAGGTTCAAGGATCATTCTCATACTGTTGGATTTGTTCCCATCACATTCGAACTGAAGAGCAAGTACAAACGCATGCTTTTTGAGCATGATCCACTTCTTCCCAAGAAGAAGATACCTCCAGACATATGACCAAGCATCACACCTGCTTGAGTTTGGAGCATTTATTTTTGTGTGTGCCTTACAGTCTGTTTTTGAGGAGAGGGTATGTTTCCCATGAAATTTTCCCACTTTCTTGGTTTATCGACTGTTATTATTCATTGTATTGGGTGACCTTTGGTCTTAGTTACTAGGGCCTAGGATGGATTAAGGGGGGGTGTTAGGATATTCCTATACTCCATCGTAGTCCCACTAGTATTTTGATAATTTACATTTTCAGTCATGCATGCACTTTTTAGGGTTTGTATGCATTCTAGGGTTTGCATGCATTTTGCATGCATCCCAGTCATTAGTCCAGCACCTAGCCCTTAGTTAGCCAGCCCCCAGGAGCTTCTCACTATTCAGTTTTAGCCCTCCAGTTGCTTAATGCGCCCTTCTTCCTTGATTTTAGGAAGCAACTCGCCCTTCTTCACCTACCAGTCCAGTTGTCTTTAGTTTATACTTAGTTACACTCAGTTACACTCAGTTACACCTACCAAAGTTAGTTTGACTGATGGTTGATAGTTACTTGAGCATTGATGACTCCACTGATGATGATGAAGACTTCCAGTTGTGCTCCGATGACACTCTATTGATCTTATGATCACTTTGAGAGGCTAATTCGAATTGCCACCTTAGGCATTCGAATACTCTCTACCATTATACTATTTATTTGTCCATACTGTGATTAATTAATTAGTGTGTGTGAAGTATTATTTCTTATATCTGAGTTCTACTATACCATATTATTCTGTTGCTCATTATACTGTATTGTTCACTCTTCTTCTATTTTCCTGCTTAATCATAATTACTCTTGTGAGGTATACATCATCTCTTAGATCTGCTGTGAGGATTTTCACACTTTCCACTTGTGTCTCCATCACTCCACTTCTGAGTTTTATAATGTATTTTGGCCATCGTAGAAAATTTCAGTCTCTGACCTCACACATTAGGGGGCATCTATTACACAAAATTCTTCCACCTTGTGAGCATCAACATTCTTTGGCCTGTAGGATCCATTTCAATGACTCAGATCCATTTTTATCCTTCAGAGATACCAGTTTGCCCTATTTTTATTCCTACTCGCATGTTGCATCACTATAGCATGCGTACCCGCGAATTGCATCACTATAGCTCGCGGGTATCAAGTAAAATGGTAAAAATCACTATTAATTACTTTTTACTCCCAAAAAGCGGTCATTGGGTGAACTTTGGCTCTCCATCTGCCCAAGTAACGTCTCGATGTGTCCTTTCACCTACCTTTGAGAGGACTATATATTGAGAACATATGGCTTATGGACGTGAGGAAGAAGAGAATCGTAAGAGAACTCTAGTGTATTTTTTCTCTATCTTGAGTCTGCACTCATTGATCCTTGTAGTTGTAAACCCCTTATGTTCACCTTCCAAAATCCTTCTAGTTTGAGTTTTCCATTCATGGAGGATTGAAGTGGTGGAGGCACAAGTGGATTGATCTAGATATTGGTTCAGATTGGTTTCCGGCAAGAGGTCGTATCACTTTGTACTTCTTCTTGTTCATTAATAGAAATACTCATATTCTCGTCCATTCATGGTGTGAATGTCATTTATTATACATTGGGTTACATTTGCTTGTGATATTATGGACCATTGTTATTGATAATGTTAATGTCAATTATATATTATATGTACTTGTTGGATATTGGCTGTCAAGACTAATTTGCAGATTACAAGTGCACGGATTGAAATCTCCAACGGGGATCTACATCAAACGTTGGATCGAGGTTGGTTACATTTCTCCATTATCTTAACATTGTCATTTATAATAGCATTGCTTTGAGAATTGAGTAGATTTCTGGTAGCCATCTGTTTGTTGTGGTATTCCCAAGCCATAGTGAGTTTTCTCCAATACAGGAAGCAGTCCTGTGTGGCACTGAGTACAGCCGAAGCAGAGAATGTCGCAGCTTGTTCGGCTAGTTGTGAGGCAGTATGGCTTAGGAAGCTACTGTCTGATTTGTTTGATCTCCAACTGAGTGCTACTTGTATATATTGCGACAACCAGAGTTGTGTGAAGTTTTCAGAGAACCCAGTGTTCCATGACAAGTCGAAGCACATTGAGATCAAGTATCACTATATCAAGGATATGGTGCAAAGAGGAGCAGTGAAGCTCCTGTATGTTGCGATGGACGAGCAGATAGCCGATGTGTTGACCAAGCCGCTTGCCAGAGTGAAGTTTGAATACTTCATAGGGAGACTTGGTGTACTTCAAATCGAGATACCTTCCAAGGGGAAGTGATGAGTCCGGAGACATAGATGCACACGAGCCATTCTCACATAGTGGTAGGTTGGTTTTCCTATGGTGTAGATGTAAGGGCTGGAGCCATTCTCACATAGTGGTAGGTTGGTCCTCCTATGGTGTAGATGTAAGGGATCCAATGGTGTAGATGTAATTGCTGGGCCATTCCGACATGGTGGTAGGTTGGTCCTCCCATGGTCGTTGATGCAAGTGTTGTGCTATTCTGACATGGTAGTAGGTTGGTCCTCCCATGGTCATTGATGTAAGAGCTGTTCCATTCTGACATGGTGGTAGGTTGGTCCTCCCATGGTCGTTTATATAAGTGATGTGAGCCTTTCCTAGATGGTTAGAGGAAAGTCCTTCCATGCCAGTGAGTGTAAGTGCTGTGTGTGTGCTTCTGGGTTGTGCTCCATAGACGATGATGATGATTTGAAGATGATGATGTGATAGTATGGTACACAGGTTTTGCATAGGAACATGATCAGTCCTGAGATGCTCTTGCAGGTTTTGTAGAGGCAGTGTAATCAGTCCTAGGAGATCTTGTAGGTTTTGCATAGGCAGTGTAATCAGTCCTGAGGTGTACCTACTTGATGGCTTGCTCGCTGAGATGACATGATCAGTATGATCATGAGTATCAGGATGATACTCTGTGGCCATGGACAGGTTGTGCAGTTGCATGTAAAAGATCCTGGGAGATTCAATAGGTTGAGCAGTGAGCTCGTAAAAGTCCTTGGATGCTCTTTCGAGGTTTTGTTGATGCACGTAATAAGTCCTGAGGATTCCACAGTACAGCCAGTGATGATGAAGACCTACTGGTGGTGGGCCTACATCCAGCATGAAAAAGGGCTGGCTCTGTAGAACTTCCTATGACGAGAAGAATTGAGAGATAGCACCAGTGATCGAGATGATGAGTACAGTAGCAGTGACGGTGATGCTCCGTGATCTAGTGACTATGATCCAGCTCCAGAGTTGAAGACTTGTGCCTATATGTATTGATGACTAGTGTCAAGAGAATACCTTCCTAGTTAAGAGGAAGTGTTGATGTATTTGTAACTTCGGAAGATATTCACTTGTATATTGTATTTGTACTTTATTGTATCCTCAACGAAGATGTATTATTCCTTCGATTGGAAGTGTTGTCATGTGTACTTGAAAGTGTCGCAAGTTATATTGTAAGTGTCGTAACTTATACTTGATGGGTTATTAGACCACATTGTTGGGGTCGGCCTTGTATGAGTCATGTGGGTCAAAGGGTTATTAGACCACCCTATTGGGGGTCGGCCCAGTCAACATTATGTTATGTGGTTAAGTTAGGGCTGACCTAGTTGAGTAAAGGTCAAGTGAAAGTTAGTGTATAAATAGAGAGTGTCACTCTCTCATTTTACACATTGTCTCATTCATTCACTTCGCATTAGTGAGAGAAGAGAAGGGTGCACACAAGTGGAGGAGGAGCATGTTGCAGAAGATATCTATCTCTTGGGTTTGCTCATGGTGATCCTTGTATTGATGCTTATTCTATATCTAAGGAAGTTGCGGGGTTTTTCACCTTCTTGGTTTTCCTCAGTGAAATGTTTTGTGTCTCTTGTCTCTTATGCTTGATATGTTGTACATGTTATTCTTCCAGTTAAGGTCCTAGATCAGAATGAATTAAATTCTAAAAAACTAACAATGTTCTGGTAGAGATGGAAGGCATCTAAATAGCCACTGTATGCATACAGGATATTGAAAAGTGTTGTGCCAAAGTATTGGTCAAGATAGTTGCATAACTATGTGAATCATATCAGTATGCATAATAGGTTATCATTGAAATGTCAACATGATTGGATGATTATGAAGTGTTACTAATCATGTAATTGAATTTGAGTTGTAGGAAAGATCGTGTGCTATGATCTACAAAATAGGGATGATGAACACTTGTTCCTAATAACGAGTGATGACTGTTCAACAAGAAGACTTACAAATCAAACACTATAGAAGTACAAAGCAAGGCTCATGGCTAGACACACTTCCAGAGATAGATTACACCGATGGATGATTCCCAAGATTTGAAAGAAAATCACATGATTGAAGAAGGATCTGTATGAGTTCAACAGGTACCCATGATTGATAGTCATTTGATGAGCTTGATGATCACCACGGGTGATGCAGATTTCAACCTTTGCTACAAGGTTGAAGATGGTTTCTATATGCAGATGACATGCTCCTCTCAGATGGATGCAAGAAGGAACTCACCATAGATTTCAAGTGATCTTGAGGCTCATATCAGTAGACCCATCTGACGGGATATGGAACAGATAGGTATGCGGAAGATCACTGAATGCAGAGTGTGCATGATGTTCAGTCACCAAGGGAGGAAAATACTCAGATGTGGAAGACTCCACTTCAAAGGGAGTAGATCTCAGAGTTAAAGAATCTTGGTATGATTCTTGTGATTAGATACGTGGCTGATATTTTTCCTTACCCAAGGAAAATGTGAAGTAGAGATCCATGATGATGGACGATGGTTTCTATAGTTTACAGACAGATGATGTATTTGACGAATACCAGGCCAGATATATGCTTTGTTGTGAACACCCTGAGTCAATATCTAGTTGATCCTAGACGTGTTCACCTGGTAGCTGTAAAGCATGTGATGAGGTACCTGAAAGGTATGATAGACTTTGGTCTATACTATGGTGGAGATCATGACTACATATTGTATGGTTATACAAATGCAGATTGGGATGGAAGTGTCTCAGACAGAAACAACACCTCAGGTGGATATTATTGTCTGGGATTCGCCCTGATCTCATGGTTTAGCAGGAAGCAGTCTAGTGTTGCTCTCAACAAAGCTAAAGCAGAGTATATAACAACTTGTTCTGCTAGTTGTGAATCCATATGGCTTCAGAAGTTGATGTCAGGTCTATTTGACCTGGAGTTGGATACCACAGTGATTCTATGTGACAACCATAGTTGTATAAAGATGACAGAGAACCCAGTGTTCCATGACAAGTCAAAGCACATAGAATCCTGTATTTTTATATACGAGATATGGTACAGAAGGGAGATATAAAGCTCCAGTATGTGAGCACTGATGAGCAAGTTGCTGATGTGTTGACCAAGCCTCCGTCGAGAGGGAAGTTTGAATACTTCAGGGACAAGCTTAGAGTGGTTCATATCAAGAGGGAGAAATGAGCTTGGTTGAGGTAGCAGGTAGTCATGGGTCATGTGACATAATTGAGTCTCCTAGGCTACAAGAGGATCTGGACGAGTGGTGAGGTAACGTAGGTGGTTGCGGTGTGCAACGTAATGGACACTCCTAGGATGGACCCACCAAATGGCTTGCTCGTTTTGTGGATGAGGATAGTCACATCTAGTATGAAAAAGATATGATACTGTGGTGGAAAATCCTAGATTTAATCTAGGTCACATCCAATGTGAAAAAGGACTGGCACTGTGGTGGAAAATCCTAGATTTGATCTAGGTCACATCCAGTATGAAAAAGGACTGATACTATGGTGGAAAATCCTAGATTTGATCTAGGTTACATCCAGTATGAAAAAGGGATGGCACTGTGGTGGAAAATCCTAGATTTGATCTAGGTCACATCCAGTATGAAAAATGACTGGCATTGTGGTGGAAAATCCTAGATTTGATCTAGGTCACATCTAGTATGAAAAAGGACTGGCACTATGGTGGAAAATACTAGATATTATCTAGGTCACATCCAGTATGAAAAAGGACTGACACTGTGGTTGGATTGTATCATCCCTGGAATTCAGTCCATAAAGGATCCAATGACTTCTGTCCTCGAGAATGTGGTAGGATTGCATCATCCTTGGACTCATGTCCTAAAGTGAAAGGGATTGATCATGCCGTAATTGGATCATGTGTGTTACAGGCTATGTTGCTTCTAATCGAAAGATCCAGATGATTATGTTGCTGATCGAGAGATCAAGTGTTGTTGTAGACAATCAAGCAATCGAGTGCTATAGAATATGAAGACCAAAGATGAAGACTCAGTGCTGTAGAAGATGATGCTCCAGTACTAAAGATGTTGAAGATATTGAAGATGTTCTAGTAACCGTTCCAGTTGCTGATGTTGTTGAAGAAAACTTCCAATGATTTATAGATGTATCACCTTGATGTTTTTGATGATGATCTCTCTCCTTTATCCTACAGTTGATGTTGCTGTTATTAGTAGAATACCCTTCTTGTTAAGGGGGAGTGTTGAAATATTGTAACTTCGAAGAATATTCTATTGTATTTTATTGTTGTAATTTATTAGGAGATGTTTTATTCCTCCGTCGGGATGTCATTATTGTATTTGATTATTTAAAGTCATTGAAGTAAATCATCCCTTGTAATTCGGGGCAATAGATCCCTTTTGATTCAATTGTAAAGGGGTGTTTAAGTCCCCTAGGGGAGTCGGCCCAGTCAACATTAAGTTGAGTGGTTAAGTTGTTGGGGCGTACCTAGTTCGGGAAAACGTCAAGTGGAAGATAAAGTATAAATAGGAGTGATGTGATCCTCATTTGGACACACACACTCACTTGTGTAATTCACAATGGAGAGAGAGAGATATATCTACAAGGAGAAGGATCACTTGTTTAGGGTTTTGTCTTTTTACTTTTGATCATCTATATTGAGGAAGTTTTGCTAGGTTTTCTTCCCCTAGAGGGTTTCCCAAGATAAATTTGTGTCTCTTGTGTTTATGCTGTGCTTTTTAGTCTTTCAGTGATCCTGTATGTGCTATTGTTGTGAAATTGAATTGAACACTGATGTTATCTATCTTAGCATATTGAATCTTAACATTTCCATCTCATTCTAGAATTCTCTCACAAAAATATTAATACATGTTATTTCCATGAGAGAATGATACCTTGGAACTCATTTACTTCCTCTCTAATATTATTTGATCAAATATGACCTTCTTCTTCCTTGGAAAGTCGAATCAGAAAGGCTTATCTTGCTTTTGGGAGAGTTACACTCTCATGTGGGACCACCTTCTCCTCTAGCGCTTTCCTTGGATAAATTTAGGACCCGCAACATGTCATAAGCTATCATAAGTTGTCATAAGATGTCATAGGACATGATTCTTGTCATATATATCATAGATTTTCTATTTTTAACCCTAGGGGTTACAACCCTTGAGATTGAGAGATTTTAATTGGCTTAGATCTAGATTCAATAAGACAACTTCACATGGAATATTTCTGAGAATGAGAGAAGAAGAATAAAGAAGATAATTTGTGGAAAACACTCTGCATTTTATTCATCAATATATTTACAATATATAATACATATTCCATGGAGAAAATCGAATGCCTTAGAGGCAAGTTGAAAAGGAAAAAAAGAAAAGGCTTTCTAAAGGCAAAAACCCCCCTAGGTGGAAAAAGCTGTTTCCAAAACTGTCTAAAGGCTCACAAATTTACTAAATATGGTATGGAAACTCATGAGTGAGGTAAATGGAATGCAATGATGGATTTAGGAGAGAAGCAATGATGTGGAGGTTGAATTGGTCGAGTGGCAAGAATTTCTAAGTCAATTAGTTTTACCTTTTCCACTAGAAAGTAGAAAAAACAGGATAAAGCTGTCTAAATAAGGAAAGCACCTTCTAAACCAGAAATGGAAAGAAATCAAATAGAATCCAATGAAATCTTATCCAGAATATCCTCAAGTGCACCCTAGTGACTTAGGATGGCAAGTGGTCCACTAAAAGACAAAACTGGCCCTATTTACCTAGTCAAAACTTAGGAAATTAATCATAAATGATTAATTAATTATATCCTAAGTCTAAAATGGTATGAGTGGGTTTTTTAATACTCCAACACCCATTAAGCTTGAATTTATGTGGTGGAAATCAAAAAAATATTAGAAATATAGGGCCCAAGCAACAAGTCTTATGGTCACCCCCATACAAAAATAACTAGTCCACGCCAAACAAGGAAACAGGCAAAACCTCATGGGAACAAAACCCTCCCTAAAAAATGGACATGCTTGGAAGTCTTCATATTGTCTTGAGATCGAAGGATTGAAAGCAAATCAAGCAAAGAGAAAGGGATTGCGATCACCAGGTAATTCATCCATCTTGTAATCTGATGTAACTAGGAAGGATTTTATGTTGTGTATTCTTTTGTGCTAGATCTATACCATTTAGGTCTAGAGAGATCCGTTTTCGTCTGCTTTAATAGATTGTCTACACACAAACCTGGAGACCACTGCTAAAATTTATGAATAAATCATCGGGTATAGACCCCCATCCAGGATTTATACTATGTATCTCATAGAAAAATGGTGCCGATTTCAACTACATACATTGAAAAATAATTTACAAGTGGAAATAGCCACACCAAAATATTTTGTGGACACTTCATTAGATAACATAGATATTGAAAAGGACCAGCTATACGAATTTTTACTCCACATTTTGGTCGTTCCCATTCACCTAACTGATCACCAAACCCATATGTTGGTGATTTCTGGCTAAGGGCACTCTGCTCCTGGATGAACCATGAAATCTAAAGATCATAAGATGCTCATCTATACTAGTAAGAGGAATGGGTAAATGCATTATGGGTGAGAGAAGAAGCCACGCATCCAGAGAAAGTGATCCAAGATCATAATACCATAACCGTTGATGGGGACTTAATTCCTATCCTTGAGGAAAACGAGCATGAATCCATTGAGAAATTTGACAAAACCGTACATAACACCCTTGGGGAAGTATAAGAGGTCACAAGGGATATATGGAAAATAATTTCAAGAGACCTGAAAAGGATAGAGCCACATTCCCCCCATAGGTTGGATGCCGCTTTGATCAAGGAAAAAATGTACAGAGAATCTTTGCTGAAGAATAAGCTCAAATGGATTGGAATGAAGTTGAGACCACCATTCTTCCTTCCCCTATTAATCAAGGAAAGCATCGACTAGGAAGAAGAAAGGAGGGCTTGGAACAAACAAGAAACCTAGTCAAGGATACTACCGGCAGATGGGGCCACCTTGGGCCGTTGCATGGGACATCAGAGAAGTCGTTGAACAACAGGATATGTTACACAAGGATGCGTAACATCTTCAAGTTTGGGGGAAATGACGGGGCCACAATATAGGTATCAAGTGCATTCCTTTTTACTATTAGGGAGTAAGAAACTAAGCCAAAATAACCCCTTTCTGTTGGCTAGGATGTGATTTGATTGACTATGGAATGATGTTGGTTAAGTAGTAATCTTTTCTGTGTTTATCATGTTTTAAATAAGATAATCAAGTGGATTAGAACCATGTGTGAATAAGTGTAGGTTTAAATATAACTATGAAGATTAGCAAGTCAGTTCCAGTTAATATCATAAAGAAGTTGAAGAAGAACTCGAGGTCACTCTATCAGTATTTCTTGATTTCTAGGGACAAATCTAAAGTAGATTGATCTCGTAATTCTCAATGAATAGACTTGTTTGAAACTCTGTAATAAGTAAAGGCACATGCATAGCATGAGACCATCTTATGTATTTTTGCTATTTTCCGTTTTCAGACATTTTTTCATAGCACTCAATTTTTTATGGTTGATATGGATTTTATACCAGCTTAATGAAGAAACATCGTTTTACATCATCTGTGAGTTTATAAGTCTAATTTAGCTCTTGTAATAAGCTTTGAGTAGGGCCCCCTCATTTCGTAGAACAAGAGTTCTATGTTGTATTTACATTATGATTCATGCATTTCATTATTTATGATCATACAAGTAATCGTGAATTATTCACAACATCATTTACTAAATAGAATTCATTTCTAGAAATGACTGTTTCATCCGTAGATTTGTACAACGGTGTCTATAGTTTTTATATATGGAGTCTGTAGTCTTGTAGGAGCATTCCGTAAAGACAGTTTTACAGATTCACATTCTTATGCACTGAACAATTTTTATAATATTTTCACTTTAGGTGTGATTCATATCAATTTCTCTTGGGAATTTATAAATTAGCATATTTCCATTTGCATCAATAATTCTTTTTCTTAGGTCATTTTTCCAAAGCATTTCATTAAATAGATTTATAATTTCGTAGAGTATGCGTTTTGATTTCATTAGAATAGATTTATTCTTTCAGTAAATAGATATATGTTTTTCCTTTCATTAGAACATATTATGCTTTCATAAAAAAAAAGATTCATATAATTCCCTTTTACATTCCCAAATTATATCATTCTAGGTTAGGATTCTCTTAGCAGTTCACATATAGTGCAGAGTACCTCTGACATTTGTACGATCCCTGGTCGATAATTTGTTAAATATTGTAACTTCAAAGAATATTATATTTGTACTTTATTATTCCGGAGATGTTTCATCCCTCCGAAGTAACCCTATTATGTATCCTGAGATGTTTATTCCTCCGAGGGTTAGTATTAACTAGGGTTATTAGACCCACCATGTGTGGGTCGGCCCTGTAGTTGTATTTTAGGGGTTATTAGACTTCTCCAGGTGAGGTCGGCCCCAACAGGTCTATTAGTCAGTTGAGATTCAAGTATAAATAGAGGAGGTGAACTCCTCATTAGATCACTCACTCACTTGTGGAAGAGTGCGCACTAGTTGAGGAGATCTGCTAAGGAGACTTAGGAGGAAGGAGCACATCTTGTATTTTGGTTGATCATCTTATTGAGGAAAGCTTTACTGGGTTTTCTACCCCATGAGGGTTTCCCAGGATATATAGTGTGTTTATCTTGTGATTGTGTTACTTTCAGAGATCTTGCTTGTCTATTTGGTTTAAATTCAACATGGTATCAGAGCTAGACTGAATAGGACATCTTTCACAAGGTAAGATTCTCTCTCTCTATCTTTTTGGTGAAGTTAGGGTTTTCAGCCCAAAGTTGGTATTATTGTTTTTTGGTTGCATGGATGGATAGCCCTCCTCAATACCTTTCTTTTAAGCTCTAGATCGAACTTTTTGGTTGGGTAGAACTCCGGGAATTGCAAACCCTAATTCTACCAAAAGTGCGATACGTCAGATTTTGGTTTCAGAAAAAAGTTGGAATTTTTGATTTCTGATTGCATGGCTGGATAGCCCTTATCAAGAGCATTCTTTTAAGCTATAGATCGAACTTTTTGGTTAAGTAGAACTCCGGGAATTGCAAACCCTAATTCTACCAAAAGTGCGATAAAATTCTGTTTCAGTTTCCGGAAAAGTAAAAAGTAACTTTCCAAGTAAGTCTACTCTGTCTCTTGGACTCCCCCAAGAGAAGATGGCTCCAAATACTAAGCTTGAAGACAAGCTAGAAGGCTTAGAGAATTTCCGGGCTTGGAAATACAGAATTGGTCTCATTCTTGAAGAGAATGATCTTGCTCATTATATCAAGGAGGAGGTTGCAGAACCAGAAGAAGATGAGGCCAAGGAAAAACACAGGAAGGATATGATTAGGGCAAAGAGAATCATAGCTGATTCAATTAAAGACCACTTGATTCCCCAAGTGTCTTCCAAGAAGACTCCAAAGGAAATGTATGATGCCCTAGGAAGAATGTATGAAGGAAAGAACATCAACAGAAAGATGAATCTAAGGACTCAGTTGAAGAGCACCAAGATGCACAAAGGAGAATCCATTCAAGACTACTTCTCAAGAGTCTCTCTAATCAAAGAGCAACTAGATGCCATTGGTGATACTCTTGATGAAGATGAACTTGTGATGACAGCTCTAAATGGTCTCACTAGATCATGGGAATCCTTCATCCAAACCATGTGTGCCAGAAAAGAAAGCATGAAGTTTGATGTAGTATGGGAGGATTGTGTTCAAGAAGAGGCTAGGGTTGCCAACAGAGAGGCATTGCTCAAGGAAGATGATCAAGCTTTGGCCACCCATACCAAGAGAAGAAATAATCGATCCTACTTTAAGAAGGATAGTCAAAAGGAGTCTCATCCTCCACAGAGATTTCAAAAGAAAAGAGGACCCTTCCAAGGAAGAGACTACTCCTCATACCAATGTTTCATTTGTCACAAATTGGGACACATTGCCAAAGACTGTCCTAGCAAAAAGATTAAGGGTACTCAACACAGAAGACATCATGCACATCTTGCAGAAGATGAGAGTGAAGAAGAAGTTGAAGAAGAAAGGCCTCTCAAGAAAAGATCTAGAAAAGAAGAAGAAGATGAAGAAAGGACTTTCTTCAAAAGAAGATCTAGAAGAAATGAAGAAGAAGATGCAGAAGAATATGTTCTTTTCTCCGCACTCTCTGGATCTATAACACCAGGAGAAGATACATGGGTAATTGATAGTGGTGCCTCAAAGCATATGACAGGACAAAAGAATACTTTATCAAGTCTTGAAGAAAAGACCTCTCCACTAAAGGTATCTCTTGGAGATAACTATCAGTATCCCATTAAGGGAGTTGGAGAAGCAAACTACAAACTTGATTCTGGAACCCCCATGAAAATGAAAGAAGTTTTGTATGTTCCAGGATTGAAAAAGAATTTACTTTCAATATCAGCTTTGGACAAGAAAGGCTATAGAGTTGCATTCATTGATGGACAAGTGTTAATGTGGTCCAAAGGCAAATCCATTAAGGATGCAATTGTCATTGGTGAAGAAGAAGGAGGCTTGTATAAACTCAAGGGTCATCCAGAAGCTGCCTTTGTTCATGAAACCTCAAGTCCCAGTGAGCTATGGCATAGAAGACTGGCTCACATTAACTACAAAGCCTTACCCTATGTAAGCAAGGTAGTCATAGGACTACCAGACTTGAAAGTGAATCATAATGGCTCTTGTAAAGGATGTAAGAAAGGAAAGAATGTCAAGAACCCCTTTCCAAAGAGTGAAACAAAAACTAAGAGTATCTTGGAGTTAATACACTCAGATGTATGTGGTCCAATGCCCACCACCTCTTTAAGTGGTTTTGAATACTACCTTTCTTTCATTGATGATCATTCAAGGAAAACTTGGATTTACTTTCTAAAAGGAAAGAATGAAGTCTTTGGAAAGTTCAAAGAATTCAAGGCTCAAATAGAGAATCTCACAGAGAAGAAAATCAAGATTCTCAGAACAGATAATGGTGGAGAATATACTTCAAAAGAGTTTGAAGAATTTTGTAGAGAAGCTGGAATCAAGAGAGAACTAACCACTCCCTACAATCCCCAACAAAATGGGGTTGCAGAAAGGAAAAATAGAACCATCATGGAAGCTGTGAAGACTATGATACATGACCAGGATCTTCCCATGTATCTATGGGCTGAAGCAGCCAAGACAGCAGTCTACGTGCAGAATAGATTATCTCACAGTGCTCTTGAATTCAAAACTCCAGAAGAAGTGTTTACAGGTAAGAAGCCTGAGGTAAGTCATCTCAAAATATTTGGGTGTCCTGTGTACATCCACATTCCAAAAGAAAAGAGAACCAAGTTGGATCCCTCGGGAAAGAAGGGAATGTTTGTTGGTTATTGTGAAACTTCCAAAGCCTTCAGAATCTACATACCAGGTTTTCATCATATAGAAATAAGCAGAGATGTAACCTTTGATGAGGAAGCAGCCCTCAAGAAATCCAGGAAATGTCAACTTGAAGAAGTTTATGAAGAAGATTCTTCTCCCAGAGTCTCAGAGACTGTTCATGTCCCTGAAGAAGTTACACCAGAGGATCATGACATGCTGGAACCACAAGAACCTCCTGTAGCAGAGTTATCTAGGAAGAGAAGACCAGCATGGGCTAGAGATATCATTCAAGGAGCTGAAAGATATGGTGCTCCCGAAGGTTCCACTAGAGAAAGGAAGAAACCAAAATTAGTAACCAACTATATGGCTTTGATGTGTGATCTTGTGGATCAACTACCTACCAGCTATGAAGAGGCAGCTCAAAAGAACGAATGGGTAGAAGCAATGACAGAAGAATATCAGTCAATAATGAAGAATGATGTTTGGGATATAGTTCCCAAACCAAAAGATAAAAGTGTGGTTTCCTCCAAATGGATTTTTAAGATAAAGCATGCTGCAGATGGTAGCATAGAAAAGTACAAGGCAAGATTTGTAGCCAGAGGATTCTCTCAGAAGGAGGGAATTGACTATGAAGAAACTTTTGCACCTGTTGCTAGGTATACTTCAATTAGAACTATCATGGCACTTGCATCCATGATGAAATGGAAATTACACCAAATGGATGTTAAGACAGCTTTTCTGAATGGTGTAATTGAAGAAGAAGTATATATAGAACAACCTCAAGGTTTTGAGGTCAAAGACGGAAGGACCCATGTATGCAAACTAAAAAAGGCATTATATGGCTTGAAGCAAGCTCCCAGAGCTTGGTATGGAAGAATTGACAGTTTTCTTTTAAGCATGGGCTTTACCAAAAGTAAAGCTGACCCAAACCTCTATCTTAAAGTAATGAATGATGAACCTGTTATATTGCTATTATATGTAGATGATCTATTTCTAACAGGAAATGAGAAGCAAATCATTGAAAGCAAGAAGAAGCTTTCTTCAGAATTTGAGATGAAAGATCTCGGACTAATGCACTACTTCTTAGGCCTAGAAGTGTGGCAAGAGCCAAAAGGGATCTTTCTAAATCAAGGTAAGTATACTGTGGAGATCCTCAAAAGATTTGATATGTTGGAGTGTAAGGCTATGGCCACTCCAATGGACTCCAACTTAAAACTGTTAGCTAATGATTCATCAGAAAAAATGGATATAACCCTGTATAGACAAATCATTGGATCATTGATGTACTTGACAAATACTAGGCCTGATATATGCTTTGCTGTAAATACTCTCAGTCAGTTTCAAGTAGAACCTAGAAAGGTTCACCTTATAGCTGCAAAGCATATCATGAGGTACCTAAAAGGCACAGTGGACTTTGGCCTTTACTATCTTGGAGACAATGAACTCAAGTTGCATGGTTTCTCAGATTCTGATTGGGCAGGTAATGTCTCAGACATAAAAAGTACTTCAGGTGGATGTTATGGTCTTGGATCTGCCATGGTCTCCTGGTTCAGCAAGAAGTAATCTAGTGTGGCCCTCAGTACCGCTGAAGCAGAATATATAGCTGCTTGCTCTGCCAGCTGTGAAGCAGTGTGGATTCGGAAACTCTTATCTGGAATCTTTGACTTAGAAATGGATCCCACTGTGATTATGTGTGATAATCAAAGCTGCATTAAGATGACTGAAAATCCTGTGTTCCATGATAAGTCAAAGCACATTGAGATCCATTACTTCTATATACGAGACATGGTGCAGAGAGGAGCCATCAAGCTCGAGTACATAAGCACCGAGGAGCAGGTTGCTGATATCTTAACTAAACCTCTGTCTCGAGTAAAGTTTGAGTACTTTCGAGACAAGCTTGGTTTAGTTCAGAAGGACCTTCCTCGAAAGGGGGAGTAGCATAGTATTACTTTCATTTACTTTCTGTTTTGTTAGCTACCGACACTTATTTAGATTTAGAACTCTTATATATCATTTATGCTTTGATATGATGTATACATGTTTTGATTAGTGATGTATACATGTTTTGATGTACACATGTTTTGATGTGATGTGTACATGATTTGATTAGTGATGTATACATGTTTTGATGTACGCATGTTTGATGTGATGAGTACATGATTTGATTAGTGATGTATACATGTTTTGATGTACACATGTTTGATGTGATGTGTACATGATTTGATTAGTGATGTATACATGTTTTGATGCACATATGTTTTGATGTGATGTATACATGTTTTGATTAGTGATGTATACATGTTTTGATGTACACATGTTTTGATGTGATGTGCACATGATTTGATTAGTGATGTATACATGTTTTGATGCACATATGTTTTGATGTGATGTATACATGTTTTGATTAGTGATGTATACATGTTTTGATGTACACATGTTTTGATGTGATGAGTACATGTTTTGATTAGTGATGTATACATGTTTTGATGTACATATGTTTCGATGTGATATGTACATGTTTTGATGAGATAAATACATGGTTTGATGTGATACATGATTGTACCTGTATGGATAAGAATACAGTTGAGGGGATTGGATCATCCCTGGGCTTTCAGCCCTAAAGAGAACCGTAGACGTAAGGTCTCCGAGAATGAAGTTCTCAGTGAACAGTTGAGGGGATTGGATCATCCCTGGGCTTTCAGCCCTAAAGAGAACCGTAGACGTAAGGTCTCCGAGAATGAAGTTCTCAGTGAACAGTTGAGGGGATTGGATCATCCCTGGGCTTTCAGCCCTAAAGAGAACCGTAGACGTAAGGTCTCCGAGAATGAAGTTCTCAGTGAACAGTTGAGGGGATTGGATCATCCCTGGGCTTTCAGCCCTAAAGAGAACCGTAGACGTAAGGTCTCCGAGAATGAAATCCTTAGTGGACAGTTGAGGGGATTGGATCATCCCTGGGCTTTCAGCCCTAAAGAGAACCGTAGACGTAAGGTCTCCGAGAATGAAATCCTTAATGGACAGTTGAGGGGATTGGATCATCCCTGGGCTTTCAGCCCTAAAGAGAACCGTAGACGTAAGGTCTCCGAGAATGAAATCCTTAGTGGACAGTTGAGGGGATTGGATCATCCCTGGGCTTTCAGCCCTAAAGAGAACCGTAGACGTAAGGTCTCCGAGAATGAAGTCCTTAGTGGACAGTTGAGGGGATTGGATCATCCCTGGGCTTTCAGTCCTAAAGAGAACCGTAGACGTAAGGTCTTCGAGAATGAATTGAGTGGATTAAATCATCCTTGGACAGTAAATCCAGTAATTCCGAAAGGAAGGATCGTCCTAAATGAATTGTGGAGGGATTAAATCATCCTTGGACAGTAAATCCAGTAATTCCGAAAGGAAGGATCGTCCTAAATGAATTGTGGTGGGATTAAATCATCCTTGGACAGTAAATCCAGTAATTCCGAAAGGAAGGATCGTCCTAAATGAATTGTGGTGGGATTAAATCATCCTTGGACAGTAAATCCAGTAATTCCGAAAGGAAGGATCGTCCTAAATGAATTGTGGTGGGATTAAATCATCCTTGGACAGTAAATCCAGTAATTCCGAAAGGAAGGATCGTCCTAAATGAATTGTGGTGGGATTAAATCATCCTTGGACAGTAAATCCAGTAATTCCGAAAGGAAGGATCGTCCTAAATGAATTGTGGTGGGATTAAATCATCCTTGGACAGTAAATCCAGTAATTCCGAAAGGAAGGATCGTCCTAAATGAATTGTGGGATTAAATCATCCTTGGACAGTAAATCCAGTAATTCCGAAAGGAAGGATCGTCCTAAATGAATTGTGGGATTAAATCATCCTTGGACAGTAAATCCAGTAATTCCGAAAGGAAGGATCGTCCTAAATGAATTGTTGGACTAATCATCCTTAGACAGCAAATCCAGGAGGGATAGTCTTAAATATGATTGTGATTGGACTAATCATCCTTAGACAACAAATCCAGGAGGGATAGTCTTAAATATGATTGTGGTTGGACTAATCATCCTTAGACAGCAAATCCAGGAGGGATAGTCTTAAATATGATTGTGTGATGATGATGGTGCTAATCGTGTGCTGCTGATCGGGTGATGACGATGCTGCTGATCGTGTGATGACGATGCTGCTGATCGTGTGATGACGATGCTGACTGATCGTGTGATGACGATGCTGCTGATCATATGATGACGACGCTGCTGATCGTGTGATGATGATGCTGCTGATCGTACGTTGACGATGATGCTAATCATGTGATGACGATGATGATGATCGTGATGTTGATGTTTAATGTACTAGTAACTGCTTGAGTTACTAATGAAGTCAAATTGAAGAAAGCTTCCAATGATTTATAGATGTATCATGTGTAGTGACTCCATGCTCCTGTAGATGCTGTTATAATATCCTTCTCGTTAAGGGGGAGTGTTAAATATTGTAACTTCAAAGAATATTATATTTGTACTTTATTATTCCGGAGATGTTTCATCCCTCCGAAGTAACCCTATTATGTATCCGGAGATGTTTATTCCTCCGAGGGTTAGTATTAACTAGGGTTATTAGACCCACCATGTGTGGGTCGGCCCTGTAGTTGTATTTTAGGGGTTATTAGACTTCTCCAGGTGAGGTCGGCCCCAACAGGTCTATTAGTCAGTTGAGATTCAAGTATAAATAGAGGAGGTGAACTCCTCATTAGATCACTCACTCACTTGTGGAAGAGTGCGCACTAGTTGAGGAGATCTGCTAAGGAGACTTAGGAGGAAGGAGCACATCTTGTATTTTGGTTGATCATCTTATTGAGGAAAGCTTTACTGGGTTTTCTACCCCATGAGGGTTTCCCAGGATATATAGTGTGTTTATCTTGTGATTGTGTTACTTTCAGAGATCTTGCTTGTCTATTTGGTTTAAATTCAACATAATTAAAGTTAGGTTCTTGAATTGAAACCTATAAAAGGTCAGTATTTCTGTAACCCACCAGTACCCGAGACCAAGTACTTAGAGAAACTATTGGTTTTTCTGAAACACAATTATGAGTTAGCCAAACATCCATGATCTTGTTAATGAACTTAAATAAATTTGCACATAGTCTTTACATATGTCATGAATGTTAAAATCCAAGAGACTTAACATCAAGTACGATAATGCATGCAATAGGATAATTGCATTAATAAATGCAAGGTGAAAAATTTAAGCGATGAGCGAGAACTTAAAAATAATTGATGCAGGATATAAATATTATTTGTTAAAACATAAAAATTAAACATGTATTGAAATTCTAATCCAAAGTAAAAAATTTAAAAGTAGTGATTTAGGTGAAATAAGGTTTGATTGAAAATTTTCAAGTGGGTCCCCAATTCATTTGAGTGGGGCGCGTTGAGGCCTCAATAGAATGTCCACCTCCTTCATACAAATTTTATGGTAACCCGAGAGAAGGTCTAATTCAGTGAAGAAATTGACCATGAAGTTCATCCAAAAGATCATCAACAAATGGGATGGGAAATTTGTCTTTCACAATCAACTTATTAAGAGAAAAACATTCAAGATACATGTATTGGTTTCGTTCTTTGTTCAATACCATCCCTATTTGGGATGATTAAGGGAGAGTGTTGGGATGGACAATGTCGATATTCAACAATTCTTGAATAATATTTTCAATTTCATTATTTTGCTCAAAAGGGTATCAAAGGATGCACATTGGGTGGTTGACTACCTAGAATCCATGGAATACCATGATCACTCTCTCCATGTCAAAAGGGAAATCCACCTATATTTTTAAATATTTAATGAGGCTTAGTTATTACCAACTACAAATTAGGATGACTATCTTGTGGGGGGTTGTCCATAACATGGATGGCATTAAATTGGGAAATAATGATGGATTAGATTTTTTCAAGAGATTTTACATATGGAGAGGGATGATAGTTTCTTACGTGCTAGAGGTGACTCCCCTAGTGGTATTTTAGTTAATGTATAACACATTGAAATCCATGGTAACTAAACCCAATGTTCATAACCATTCTTCTCTAAGCACTAGATCACAAGTAATCATTTCAATAATGAGCATGTGCGAATTGAGATAATAGTTCCCTATTTGAATTTTCATACTTGCTACCATATTTCATCATATCTACATTAGCTATCATAGTTGGAAAATAGTGCACCACAAGGACATAGCAATCTGTTTCTTCTACCATCTATTGATGAATAAAATTATGGGTGCTACTATTTCCAACTCAAGCATTCACCTTTTGGTTCTTGAAGTGGCGAATCAGCTTTAGGGCCTAGGGAGCTGAAATTCTTGATACATCACATAGGTAAATTTGGGATTTTTCATAAGGATACTCTAGGGATTTTTCTTCTTGAGGAGGAGGTGAATGTTCCATTGAGTCCATATAGGGAGGGTCTTCCTCATAACTTTCTTGAGTATGGTGAGATTAGGGAACACTGATTTTAAATAATTTTTGTTCCTTACAATTATGCACTTGATTTTAAATAACTTTTGTTCCTTACACTTATGCCATTTTAAATACTTCTAACACAATTATAGAAAATTTTAATGTGTTGGCATATGAATACTTCTTCGAGTGTATAATTGCGGAGCTGCAAGGGCTAAGAAGGGGGGTGTTTGTAGGTGACATAAGGAGGCATGAGTGGGAAATAAAAGGGGATATTTTAGTTTGTGCATTGGTTACCTTAGATTCTTTGTGATCTTGTGTAGAATCCTCCAACTAAGAGCTAGGCGAGCCATCAATTGCTATGCTCTAATATCCTCCTTCAAACCACTATTAAAACATTATTTGAAATATAATTGATCATTTCCTCTTATGCAAACACTCAATCTACCAAAAAACTATTGAACCCTAAAAAAACAAAGAAGCTTATCTAAAGGGAAAAAAATTAGTTCAGAGGACTCCAAAATAGCGGACACATAACTTATAATAAGATTGAATAACTAAAATATATTCTCAACAAGATTAGATTAATAGATCATGGCATGCAAGTCGTGTTTTCACTCTCAATCTCTTTATTGGCTCAAAGGCCTCAAATACAAACTCTCAAACAAAAAATAGTACCGCTCTACAAAATACATCATCAAATGCGGGACCCTTCCTATTGCTCAGGCCGAAGCAGGATCACCAACTTCCTAGTATTTAAATTTATTCCATAGGGTGGATCTCATGTTTCCTCAAAGAAAAAAAAAAAATCTATGCTACAGTAAAACCCTAAATCAAAACTAAAAACCCCCTTTGTCTGCCTTCTTTTCCACTTTCTTAGAAAGAGAGCATGCCCCTTTATCAACATGTAAGATTATACCCACATTTAATTTCGCCCCACACATATTACAACATGCAAACCATGCAGTTGATGGATGCTCCACATTGCAAACCACATGGTTTATGGATAAATCATGGTTTACGGATGCTCCACATCATACTCCTCATGTTGAAAGAAAATATGAACCTCCTGGTTAATAGTTGTTTCCTTCATTTTCTCCATTGAACAAAATAATTTTCAAAATGCACATTGTCCAATTTATTTGTTTTGAGCAACCATCTCATCATTCCTTTCACAAGAAGGAAACACCTAGCCATGTTCTTCACTCTGCCCTCTATTGAATCGGTCAAATGTCCTTTACATTGTCCAACCATGCTCTGATGGGGTATTGTTCCTCTATATCCATGCATGGCTTTAGAGTGAACAAAAACATATCAACATGAAAAACCAAGCCACATACACATGGAATTCTCGCTCTCGTGTATAGAGGAAGAAATCTACTTCCCATTTCTACTACCAATACCAAAAACAATAGATGATTTTCTAAATCACTTGAACATTGGGTCTAGCCATGCAAAATTTACCATGGAAGTGGAATATAATAATCAAATTCCATTCCTATATGTCCTCATATCTAAAAGAAATGTGTTAGAAAAAGAGGATCACAGAACAATAACATAAAATAAGATGCAGAAATAAAACACATAAACACAATATAAGAGAGACACCAATATATGTGGTTCACCCAATATGGGCGACATCCATGGAGAAATTGCTAGTCCTTTTATTATACTATCCAACAAATGAACGGATACAACACACAACACATCTGCTACAATTTCCTCTTCACTCTCTCAAATTCTCTCTCATACAATCACAAAGATCTTTTTCACAATACTACAATAAAATACACAACCCTATTACAATGCCTTCTTTTTAAAGAGGGATCACCATGGGAAAATACCACGGGATACCCATGTTGAGATATTGTAACTTCTAAGAATATTATATTTGTATTTTATTATTCTGGAGATGTTTCATTCCTCCGTGAAGATCTTATTGTATATCCGGAGATGTTTATTCCTCCGTCGGAATGTGGTAACTTGGGTTATTAGACTTCCCTAATGGGGGTCGGCCCTGTATGTGTTATGTGGTTCAAAGGGTTGTTAGACCACCTTAGTGGGGTCGGACCAGTCAGTTGTAGTGGGGTGTTTAACCCAGTGGTAAAGTTGGGGCCGACCTAGTTAATATAAAGTACAAGTTGGAGATGTGTATAAATAGAGGAGGTGTGTTCCTCATTATATACACACTTCCCTCACTCAGAATGTAGCGCACTTGTGGAGGAGAGGTCTGCTATGGTGGAGGAGGAGATCATGTCTTTGGTTTGCATCTTTGTATATTGCTGGTCATCTATATTGAGGATTTTTTATTATATCCAAGAAAGAAGTAGGAGTTTGGATAATAATAAATCGAGTTTCCGGGAAGAAAGAGCTTTGCTGGGTTTTCTACCCCATGAGGGTTTCCTAGGATAAATCTGTGTCTCTTGTGTTTATGCTGTGCTTGTTGTTTCTTCAGTGATCCTGTATATGCTATTATTGTGAAATGGAATGTAATGCTTCTATTTTTTGTCTTATAATATTAAATATTAACATGGTATCATAGCTAACCTGAAGGAAGGCAATGTATGGCACTTACGACACTTGCTTCACTTGCGACAATTTGAAGGTTTGGGTTTTACATAGAAAAAAACAGTCATTGTGGAAATTTCGCTATAAATCCATTTATGAAAAGGTTCAGGATCGGAAAAGTTTACAGGTCGTAGATAACATCCCCAGGTATCTTGTATCCAAAGGGCACCCTCAGATTCGTTTTACTTTGTGATTTATGATCAATACAAGTTAGGGTTTCTGCCTCTTCCAGATCTCAGTCAAAATTAGGTGACCTACGAAAAAAGGTCATAACTTGGGCTAAGAAGCTCCAAATGAAATTTTGTAAAAAGTTACAGGTAGTACATAGACTTTACTATCTCAGGAAACTTTTTCAGAGGCCGAAGCTGAACCAGTGATACGTGGAACTCCGTACAAGTTCGCTCTCCTGTTTTATCCCATAAACAGGTCATGTTGCGACACTTGGCATAACTCTCTCTCAGAAAATCCAATTGAGGTCAGAGCTGTCGGGATGGAAAGATGACAGGTCAGGCTACCACAGAAAAAGTTTTCAGACCCTGTGGAGCAAAAAGTTCGGAGTTACAGTAGAAACCATCAGGTACATATTTCTGTAAAAACATAATTATTTTTGGAGCACCTTCATTCATGGCTTCCGAAATTTAGGGTTTCGGAGAAAGTTAGAATTTTTGGAATCGGAATCCACAGCTGAATGCTACTCAGGAAAATCAAAATTTAGAGTCCAAGATCAAATTTTTTGGTTGGGTAGAAGACCAGGCTTGATCAAACCCCAGTTCGAGATTTTGATCGGAGAGATGGAAAATTAGGGCTTCAGCAAAATTTGGAATTTTTGAAGTCCGTAACCATGGCTGGAAGATCCTCAGAAAAATAAGAGTTTAGAGCCTTCGATCAAACCTTTTGATTGGGAAGAAGGATGGGCTTCATCAAACCCTAGTTCGGGATCCTGTCCAGAAGATCCAAAATTTTCGAAGGCAATTTTGAGGGGTCAAATTTTGGAGATTTCAAAATTAAAAGTATGCTAGTTTGATCAGCTCAGCAAGACACATCCTTCCATCCATTCAGAAGTGTGAAAGTCAAAGATTGAATTTTTAGGGTTTCTCTAGCAAACCCTAATCAAGCTCCACATCAAGTTTCAGGGGGGGTTGAGGCTAAGGCCTTACATAAGAAGACTACAAGAAGTCTCAACAGGTATGACTTAAGGAGGTTCAGGTATGTCTTGAAATCTGATTCCTGTTTAAGTTCATAATGTGTTTGTCTTCATATTATTTATTAGTACAATCTTGATTAATGTTAGAATTGTCTTATCACCCTAGTAACAGTATGAATGCATGTGAATGATCGAAGACATTCATTGATTAGGGCTATATGATTGTACTAATGCATTATGGTGTTGTATGAGGTTGATATTGTCTGCTAACAAGATACAGGTACATCACAAAAGACAAATCAAGTTCCATGACCATGACAACATGAAGACAAAGACTCATCCATAATCTTTGTTCTACTTACGAGGTATGTATGAATTTGTTATATTATACTTAACCTAGGAGATATGCAGGTTCTAGCAGAGGATCTCTAAATCATTGAAGAGAACAAAGAAGATATTGTTTAGGTATGTTAGACATAACTAAGTAGGTATACTAATCCAGGTATGTTTTCCTATGTCAAGTTAGAATCTTACCTTGTACTAGGATCCCTTATATAAGTATACTTGGTATGATTGGTTATGCTTATTCATAAAGTTAGTAATCAAGGGTTTATGCATATTATGTCTCTTATCTTGATGATTTAAAGAGTACTATGATCAAACAAGAATATACATGAGTAAAAGAAGACTTCCTTGAAACCCTGAATACTAATGATCATGACTGTACATATTCAAGATTATTTAGAATTATAATGTTTTGATAATATTGAGAATATACTAATGAATGTATGTTTGTGTATGAGATCATGAGGATGACACTAGTATGCACGGTGGTACATAATAAATAGAAGTTCAAAAGACATCTAGAAGATCAAGTGGGAGGCAACCACACAAACATAAAAGATAAGTATTTGAGTTGTTATTTGAAATAGTAAATAGATTGTATGCATATTTATATTCATGCTGAGTGTAAACATTCATAGAGCATTGAACAATATACTGCTAATATGCATATGATTGGTAAGTTGGAGAAACATTCCATTATTGCTTGTCTAGAATGAAACCTCTTTGCTGACATGCTGAGAGCTGTGCACACTCTCGATAGTATGTTCTGGTAGAGATGGAAGGCATCTAGATAGCCACTGTCTGCATACATGATATGGAAAAGTGTTGTGCCAAAGTATTGGTCAAGATAGTTGCATAACTATGTAAATGATATCTGTATGCATAATAGGTTATCATGTCAACATGACTTCATGATTATAAAGTATTACTAATCATGTACTAATTTTGTTTTGTAGGAAAGATCATGAAGAATGATGAACATCGAACAAGTGATGGATGTTCAACAAGAAGATTTACAAATCAAACAAAATATAGAAGGCTCATGGCTAGAAGATTCTCTTAGAAAGAGGAAGAGAATCATAACAAGATGTTTGCTCCAAGTGGATAGATAAGACCATTCTCTTAATGGTGTAATTAGAGAAGAAGTGTGAATCAGGTTCTGTATGGGTACCCAGGATTGGTAGTCAATTGATGAGCTTAATGATCATCATGGGTGATGTGGATCTCAACCTTTGATACAAGGTTGAATATGGCTTCTATACACAGATGACATGGATGCAAGAAGGAACTCACCACAGAGTTTGAATGATATTGAGGCTCATATCAGTAGACCCATCTGACGAGAGATGGCACATATAGATATGCAGAAGATCATTCAAAGCAGAGTGTGAATGAATGAGAATTAACAAAGCTTGGGCTTTACCAGAAGTAAAGCTAATCCTAACCTTTACCTTAAGGTTGTGGATGATGAACCTATCATACAATTATTATATGAGGATGATCTCTTTCTGATAAGGAATGAGAAACAAAAATGAAAATGAAAGATCTCAGATTGATGCATTACTTCCTAGGTCTGGAAGTATGGCAAGGCTCAGAAGGAATCTTTCTCAACCAGGGAAAATATGCCGATAAATATTAAAAGGACTTGATGTATTGGAATGGCCACTCTCATGGATTCCAACTTGAAGCTGTTAGCGGATGACTCTTCAGAGTTAGTGGATATAACTTTTTACAGACAAATTATTGGGTCACTGATGTATCTAATAAATACTAGGTCAGATATATGCTTTGCTGTGAATACCTTGAGTCAGTATCTAGTGGAAACTAGATGTGTTCACCTATTAGTTGCAAAGCATGTGATCAGGTACCTAAAGGATACGATAGACTTTGATCTATGCTATCTTAGAGATCATGACTTCAGATGGCTACACAGATGTTGATTGAGCAGAAAGTGTATCAGACAGGAAGAGCACATCGAGAAGATGTTACTATATGGAATCAGCCATGATCTTGTGGTTTAATAGGAAGCAATCCAGTATGGCTCTTAGCACAAGCGGAATATATGGCTGCTTGCTCTGCTAGTTGTGAAGCAGTATGGCTACAGGATTGTTTGACTTAGAGATAGACCCAACTATGATACTATGTGACAAACAGAGTTGTATCAAGATGGCAGAGAATCCAGTGTTCCATGATAAGTCAAAGCACATAGAGATCTGACATTTCTATATACAAGATATGGTGTAGAAAGGAACCTCTACCAATTCGATGTACTAAGCAAACCTCTACCTCAAGTAAAGTTTTCCGAGACAAACTTAATATAGTTCAGAAGGACCCTCCTCGAAAGGGGGAGTGATGTGATCACTCATGATGAGATTGCCTGCATCGACAGTGAGGTCGATGATGAGGATACCTATATTAGTAATGCCAATAGAGAGGTTGGTGGATGGTCCTTAGACAGGGTCTAAGTTGACAAGGGGATTGCATCATCCTTGAACATATGTTCTAAAAGGATCCGTAGACAGATGTCTCCGAGAAAGAAGAGGGATTGCATCATCCTTGAACATATGTTCTAAAAGGATCCGTAGATGTATGTCTTCGAGAATGAATTCCTTGGTGGACATGTGGGGATTGGATCATCCCTGGACTTCAGTCCTAAAGTGAGCCGTAGACGTATGTCTTCGAGAATGAATTCCTTGGTGGACATGTGAGGATTGGATCATCCTTGGACTTCAGTCCTAAAGAGAGCCGTAGACAAGATGTCTCCGAGAATAAAATCCTGAATGAACAGGTAAGGGGATTGGATCGTCCTCGGACTTTGGTCCTATGAATTGAGCCGTAGACAAGATGTCTCCGAGAATAAAATCCTGAATGAACAGGTAAGGGGATTGGATCGTCCTCGGACTTTGGTCCTATGAATTGAGCCATAGACAAGATGTCTCCGAGAATAAAATCCTGAATGAACAGGTAAGGGGATTGGATCGTCCTCGGACTTTGGTCCTATGAATTGAGCCGTAGACAAGATGTCTCCGAGAATAAAATCATGAATGAACAGGTAAGGGGATTGGATCGTCCTCGTACTTTGGTCCTATGAATTGAGCCGTAGACAAGATGTCTCCGAGAATAAAATACTGAATGAACAGGTAAGGAGATTGGATCGTCCTCGGACTTTGGTCCTATGAATTGAGCCGTAGATAAGATGTATCTGAGAATAAAATACTGAATGAACAGGTAAGGGGATTGGATCGTCCTTGGACTTTGGTCCTATGAATTGAGCCATAGACAAGATGTCTCCGAGAATAAAATCCTGAATGAACAAGTAAGGGGATTGGATTGTCCTCAGACTTTGGTCCTTTGAATTGAGCCGTAGACATGAGGTCTCCGAGAATTGAATGATATGATTGGATCATCCCTGGACCTCAGTTCAAAAGGTACATGGTAGGATTGGATCGTCCTTGGACCTCGGTTCAAAAGGTACATGACAGGATTGCATCATCCATGGGCCTATGTCCTAAAGAGAGCAGGATTGATCATCCTGTAATATGATCGTGTGTGTTGCAGGGTATGCTGCTATTGTGTGAATACTTGTATTGATGATGTGTATACTTGTATTGTGTGGATACTTGTATTGATGATGTGTATACTTGTATTGTGTGGATACTTGTATTGATGATGTGTATACTTGTATTGGTGTGGATACTAATACTGTTGATCTAGATGATGATGCTGCTGATTGTATTGATATAGATGATGATGCTGCTGATCGTGTTGATCTAGATGATGATGCTGCTGATTGTATTGATCTAGATGACGATGCTGATGATCGTGTGATGACGATGCTGATGATCATGCGATGATGATGCTGACGATCGTGAGGATTCAGATGTTGATGTTGCTGTAGCTATTTGAGTGCTGCAGAAGATAAGGACTCAGTACTGAAGATGCTGATGTTCCAGTATTGAAGATGTTCCAGTAACTGGTTGAGTTATTGATGATGTTGAGAAAGCTTCCAATGATTTATAGATGTATCATGTTGATGACTCCTTGCTCCTGCAGATGTTGTTATAATATCCTTATCGTTAAGGGGGAGTGTTGAGATATTGTAACTTCTAAGAATATTATATTTGTACTTTATTATTTCGGAGATGTTTCATTCCTCCGTGAAGATCTTATTGTATATCCAGAGATGTTTATTCCTCCGTCAGAATGTGGTAACTTGGGTTATTAGACTTCCCTAGTGGGGGTCGGCCCTGTATGTGTTATATGGGTCAAAGGGTTGTTAGACCACCCTAGTGGGGTCGGCCCAGTCAGTTGTAGTGGGGTGTTTAACCCAGTGGTAAAGTTGGGGCCGACCTAGTTAATATAAAGTACAAGTCAGAGATGTTTATAAATAGAGGAGGTGTGTTCCTCATTATATACACACTTCCCTCACTCAGAATGTAGCGCACTTGTGGAGGATAGGTCTGCTATGGTGGAGGAGGAGATCATGTCTTTGGTTTGCATCTTTGTATATTGCTGGTCATCTATATTGAGGAAGCTTTGCTGGGTTTTCTACCCCATGAGGGTTTCCCAGGATAAATCTGTGTCTCTTGTGTTTATGCTGTGCTTGTTGTTTCTTCAGTGATCCTGTATATGCTATTATTGTGAAATGGAATGTAATGCTGCTATTTTCTGTCTTAGCATATTAAATATTAACAACCCAAACCATAGGCATGCAAACCATTGGACAAGAAACAACCCAAAAAATTACTTTCGAGGGCTTCACCTCCTAACCCCCGTGGGGAGGATAAGCCCCCTACTAGAACGTGTGTACAGTCCACCTAAACAAAATGTAAAATTGAGGTACAAAAAAAACTAAACAACAATATCTCTAAATTAAGAAGATAATCAGGATCCACAACCAACAATTTCTTACTTGGAGACTGATCATAGAAACTCCACCGCTACTGCATCTACTAGACTATGCTCCAAACCTTGGACCTAGAAAATTTCTCATCTTCACCCTCATGCTTGAAGGCCAACTGAAACTGAGCAAGAACTCAATTTTTCTCTAGTTACTACCTTTGTCAACATCTTTGTAGGATTCTGGCTAGTATGTATCTTTTCCAACTTCAACATTTTATCTTCTAGAACAAATTGTATGAAATGGTAGTTGAGCTGTATATGTGTAGTCTTAGAATGGAAGGCTAATTTATTTGCAATATGAATGGAATTCTATCTATCACTGTACAACCTGCTATTCTCCTACTTCTTACCCAATTCCTCCATGAACCTTTGTAGCCAAATATTCTCTTTACTAGCCTCTGTAGCAACAACATACTTTACTTCTGTTGTTGAAAGTGAAACAATCTTTTGTAGTTTCGAAATCCAATTTACTGTTGTTCCACCTACAATAAAGATATACCCCTTGGTGCTTCTCCTACTATATTTATCACCTACCATATCTGCATCATCATATCCCTATAGAACAATGTATGAATCTCCAAAACATAATGCATGAGTAGTAGTACCTCTCAAATACTTGAGAATCCACTTTAATGACTTCCAATGTTCTTTACCTGGATTGTTCATATACCTGCTCACAACTCCCACTGCATGTGCAATATTTGGTCTTGTGCACACCATCACATTCATCAGACTACAACTACTAATGAATAAGGGACCTTAGACATGTATTCTATTTTTCCTCTGCCTTGGGACACATCTCCTTACTTAGTTTGAAATGGATGTCCAAAGGTGTACTAACTAGTTTTGCATCCTGCATTCTAAAGCTCTCCAACACCTTTTCTATGTACTCACCCCGAGACAATGTCAATTTGCATTTATTTTTCTCTTGCTATTCTCATACCAAGGATTTGCTTTGCAGCACCCAAACCCTTCTTCACAAATGTATTAGCTAATTTCCTTTTGAACACATTTATACCCTGCATGTTAGACCGTACAACAAGCATTCCATTCACATACAATAACAATATAATATATATTCCATTATCCAGCCTCTTGAAATAAGCGCAGTGGTTAGAATCACATCTATTATAACCTTGTTTTGTCATAAAATTGTCAAATTTCAAATACCACTACCTTGGCGCTTGCTTCAGGCCATACGAGCTCTTCTTAAACCTCCATACTAAATTATCATTTCCTTTTACCTCATATCCCTTTGGATGCTGCATATAAATCTCTTGCTCCAAATTCCCATGTAGAAATTATGTTTTTACATCTAACTATTCAAGATGCAAAAATTCTACCACCACTAGACTTAAAATAGTTCTAATTGAACTCATTTTAACAACAAGAGAAAACATTTCATCAAAATATATACCTATATTTTGTGCAAACCACTTTACAACAAGTATGGCCTTGTACTGCTTCTTGCATCCATATTCTTCCTTCAACGTGTAAACCCATTTATTATGCAATGCTCTTTTACATGCATTCAACTGAACCAAATCCCACGTCTGATTTCTTACCAATGAGTCCATATCTTCATTCATACCTTGCTCCCACTTCTTTCTAGTTTCCACCTACATTGCCTCTTCATAACATTATGGTTCACCAAAATTAGTCATCAATATATAATACAGTGAATGAGAGCATCGTTTAGGGGGTCTACTTAACCTCGTATATCTTCTAACACTTGCAAGAGTTTGAGGTACCTATTGCTGTTCTTCATTTTCAGGCACATGTAAAGTTTCATTTTCTTTGATTTCATCAAGCATTGTATATTTTATGTTATCCTTTTCATGTTTCTTTCCTTGCAACTGATATTTGTACATGACCTTTTCATTAAATACCACATCTCTACTCCTAATGATTTTGTGATTTTCATAATTCCATAAGCGATAACCAAAATCATTAACCCGGTATCCAATAAATGTACACTTCTTGGATTTAGCTTCAAGCTTTGTTCTATTTTCTTTATCAATATGGACAAATGCTTCACAACCAAAAGTTCTCATAAATGAGTAGTTTACATTTTTACATGTCCATGCCTCCTATGGAATTCCACCATCCAAGGAGCTTGAAGGCACTCTATTTATAAGAAAAAAACAATATCTACAACATCTTCCCAAAACTGTAAGGGCAACCATGTATGCAATTTTATACACCTTGCACGCTCCATGATTGTCCTGTTCATTCTTTCAGACACACCATTTTCTTGTGGTGTTTGGTGAACTCCAGGAATGGATGCCTAATTAGGGAAGCTAAACCGGAAGTATACTTTAATTATCGACCAGGCAGCGCACAAACTTAAGAGGTGCTAGGTACTGTATGTTCTCTATAGGATGGTCTTCGTTGTTCAGGGTGTTGGAATGTATCTTAAAGGTTTCTCTGAAAGTAAATGAAAGTGAGCTATAAAAAGGTTGTAAATCTATGAACTGAAAATGTTGAAACTGGTAAATCTCTATGCTAAGAATTAAATGATGGAAAACTGTAAATCTAGTCTAAGAAGTAAATACTGATAAGCTGGTAAAATTAATCTAGAAATGAAAGACTGAAAGCAGGAAATTTAAGCTAGGAATTAAATACTGAAAACTGGAAACCTTTTCTAAGAATTAAATACTGAAAATCAATCAAACTTATCTATTCAAATCAAGTATCAAAAGTGATGATCATTACTCTATTCAAATCAAAGAGATGAAACAATTAACTTCTATGTGATTGAACTCAGATAAGTAAAATTGTGCATGGAATTGTAGATCTGAATCATTGTCTAGAACTAATATAAAATGCTGGAAAACATGGATAAAATGTGCCTGCACAGAATGCATGTACATGACTACGGAAAGCGTATTGCAGAACTACAGAATCGTTATTAGCGAACTACAGAGAAAAAATACTGAACTGAAATGATCACTGAACTGAAATAAAACTATGCTATTCAAACCATTGTCAAGTACTTCATATACGATGATGATTAAATCAATTAACAGGACATATGAGAAATACCTGAAGTAAAAATGAAGCTCCTGATCTACGTGTTGGAGGGGCCCTCCCCAACCCATATTTCAGGAGTGGAAAAGACTTATAAACACAAAGCTTGAAATAACACCACTTCTTCCATTAAAATCGTAACCTCATGTTCATAAAAGTTTTAAAACAGAACTGTCTGGAAAATACAGAATGCGCTAAAGACCATTTCTACAAAATGTCAACTCTGCTACTCAAGAGGTCCATATATATACTTTTAATTCTAACCTAACTCTATGCTAGTAAATGCCAATCCTGTTTAATAGGTCTTCTTCTAGAAATCAGGAAGATATGAGCACTGAGTCCCTTGGTGATCTTTAGCCCTCGAGCTTGATTCTCTTGTTGATTCCCCAAATCACCTACGACCTGCTCATGCATGTTTATTCATATAGTTAGCACATCAAAATGATTTTAAGCATAAAAAGATTAATCTCTAAACTACTTTATTAAATAATCAAATCAAATGCATTTTTCCCCACAAACAGATGTATTTTCCTTATCGTTTCTTGTGCTTGTTGTGGCATAAAGGGCTGTAGAATACCTATATTCCGAGCTCATCATATCCCCCATACTTGAAGGATTCACCCATCACTGGGTGACACATTCTGTTCTTCGATAGCCTATCTGATATCCCAGGAAACCACCCGAGGATTCCCGGCCTGTCTATAATAACCCAGGGTTTGGTCATCTTTGGTCCAAAATATTCTTTCCTCCTCCTCATCAACCCGTTCCTTAATAGTTAGGGGGAGGAAGAATGGAGGAGTTAGCTTCATGCCTATCCATATGAGTTGATTTTTGATTAAATATTCTTTGTACATCTTAGCCTCGGTGAGTGCAGTTTCTATCCTGAGGGGGAAGTGAGGCTCCCTCTTCTTCAAATATCCTGCAATTCTGGCTAATATCTCACTGATAGCTTCCTGGACCTCTTTGTATGTGCATTGAGTGGTGATGTCGAAATGTGCCACTGCCCCTTGTTGTTTTTCAAGAAGGATAGGAATTAACGCCTCATCTGTAGTGATAGCACGGTGGTCCTGAATCACTTTCTCAGGGTGAGTTTCCTAAACCCTGACCCATAGCGGTTTTTGCCACTCTTATGCAAGATGGAGATGAGCATATTGTGCTCTCTCTATCTCATGGTTCATCCAGAAGCACAGGGATCTCAACTGGAAGTCGCCTATGCAGGGCTTAGGTGATCAATTAGGTGAGCTAGGTACCATGAAGTTATGCAAGAAAAACACGCACAATTGATATTTCTCCAACTCCGTGCATCTCAGAGAAGTGTCTATGAATTCCTTTGGAGTGTTCAACTCTAGAGATAAGCCCTGCTTTAGCTTCTGCAACTGAAACTTGCCCCATTTCTCCCTTAGATAAACCATATAGATTCTAGATGGTGGTAGGAGTCCTAGTATATCATCATAGATTTTAGTAGTGGGAGTCAAGGTATCCTCCAGCTGTAGGATTTTCTGATCCCTTTGGGCTAACTCCTCCTGTGCCTGGACCAATTTCTCCTTCAGTGATAAATTCTGTTGCTCTGCCAGCTTTAATTCCCCCGCGTGCTGCATCTTTAGTATCTGGGTCTTTTCATGAACAAATGGTGGGGATGCTGGCTTCTCTGAATCCTTGCTTCAATTTTTAATGCGGCCAAATCCTCCCTGACTTTTTCTAGTTCTGTCAGTGCCTCAGCTAGCTGGTCGGTGACTCCAAGGTTTACATTTTTATCAGCAGGGTTCCATTGGAAAGCATCCTCTTCTACAGGTGTAGTTGGATCCTCCTGATCTATCCCGAGATCATCATCATCAAATAAGTTTTGAATTATGGGGATGGGCTCCTTTTCTACCTTCTTTGTATACTCATTTTTGGGATGTTGTGTGAACCTTTTACTTCGCCATTTTGACCCTTGCCTACTGGTGGAAACCCTTGATTATTTTTGGCGGGAGGCATCCTTTGAATGTTTTATCTTGATCAAGGTGTCGGCCATAACCTCATTGTCGCTATCCAGATCAATTTTTCGCTTAGCCCTTGATGCAGAAGTGGATTTTTCTTTTGATCCCCCGACTAGGGGTATACTGGTATTAGGAGTACCTCTCATTCTCTGTACATCTTTGGCTTAGACCAGCACAAACTCTTCCCAGGAGAGTTCCGGAATTTGTACCATTAGTTCTTCACAAATTATCAACCTGATTAGCCCATGGTGAGCTAGTGCATCTTCCTTACCTCCCACTACCTTTTTGCTCATTTCTCCAAGAGACTGAAGGAGGTAGTAAGGGATGCTGATATTGTTATTTGGTGTAATGTGGCTCCTGTGTCTTATAAGCTCCAAAATTCGGAAGCGGAATATGGGAATGTAGCTAAGTCTCCCTGTACACGTTATATATTTCAGAATAACAGAAGCTATCTCGTCCCAGGGTGTTGGCATCGTGATTCTTTTGACTCCATTCTTGTCGTCTTCATAGATTTCCCCTTGTCCGAAGAAGGCTTCTTTCGCCTTTAGGTTAGCTTCCTGGTCATCCCTGCTCCAATGCAGACCCATGGGAAGTCCAATATACTTCGCAATTTCCTCCTCGTCCAACCTGATACGTAGTCCCCTTATCCGGGTGACAAACTGTTCATCTTTTATGTGTTTCAGGTTCCTGGCAAATTCTAGGGATACTTCAATATTAGACCCTCTTAGTCTCGAGATAAAGGGAATCCACCCTGCTACACGGAGTATTGATAGAACCTATGGGTTTTCATAGATGGGCTTGTGATCCTCCGGCTCACTCTTTTTGAACCGCTTAGTCATTTTTGAATTTGCTAATATAATCAACAAACCACGAAGTTCTGAGTGGACGACTTACCCGTCAGGTTGGAATTGATCACAGGCTTATGGGCAGCTTGCTGTCTGATTGACGATACGAACTTCCACTTTTCTTGCTTCTTGAATTGTTTGTATTGCCGAATTGGGTCCTTATGTATACTATGCTTCCTTATTTAGCTATTTATATGCACTTATCCCGATCATTGTGCATCGTACTTGCTGACTTATACATTCCTTTCAATTATTGCACCTTGCATTTCCTTCCATCATTTTTCATTGCGCTGTTGCTTTGATCATTGGGGGATATAGTAGCTGGATGCAGAGGTTGTCATTTTCTGACATGTATGAGGTAGGTAATCATGATTTTGTGAGGTAACTCTGAACCGTGCTGCCAAATTATCTTAAAAGCTGTCCTCAACTTTGAAAAACAACTGTTTTGTGGGGATAATGATTTGAGTTTGAAAATAAAACAAAGCGTTCGGGGATTACCTGCTTATGATTAGCGTAATTGAGTGCATGATGTGGCTTGATTGCATGGGCGTTCGATTTTGTAGTAGTTTTCCGCTGCGTCTGTAATAATTTTGGTCATGTGAGTAGTTACGCCTTTTTGCCTTCTTTCTGCCGGTTCTCTTGAAATTGTTGCATCTGCCTGTTTGGATTTTTGTGCATGATTTGCTGATTTGACTTTTTATTGCGTTCAACATTGATTTTGAACTGATGCTCTGAACTTGGTTGATTTGAATTCTATAGTGCTAGATTTTCTGCTGTTCTGGCTCGCTTGAATTGATTGCCGGTTCGCTTGATTATATTTTATGAATTTGGCTATGCTGTGTGTCTTGTTTGAATTCTTTTGATATGCTTACTGGCTCTCTTGATTGATTTTGTTTGATATTTGCTGGCTGGCTTGAAATATTGCTTGCTGGTTCTTCATAGAGGTGGATCAGGTCGATCAATTTTGTTTGTGATAACCTAAGTGGATTTTTTTTTTATTTTCCTCTCTCTCTCATTTTTTGTTTTTTTTTCATTTTTTTCTTTCTTTTTTTCATTTTTTTTCTTTTTTCTTTTTTCTCTGTTTTATTTTCTTTTTTCTCTTTTTTTATATTTTTTTAACTGGAATCAGTGATGTTCTATGCTCTCTATCAGCATTAGACTTTGCTGATAGAGTGAACTCCTCTCTGGACTATGGTGTCTTATAGAGTTTGAGTATGTGACCATTCACCAACATGGGGAATTTTTCTTCATCTATTGTTGTAATTCTGACAGCTCCATTGTCATAGATCTTTTCAATGATGTAGGGTCCAAGCCATCTGGTTGTGAGTTTGCCTTTAAAAGTGTGAAACCTAGAGTCATAGAGTAGTGCCCAGTCACCTTCTTTGAATTTATTTTGCTTTATGTTTTTGTCATGCCATTTCTTCCTTTGTTTCTAGATGATTTCAGTGTGGCTAAGTGCTTGTTGGCGTTGCTCATCTAGTTGATTTAATTGTAGCATGCATTCCTGTTGGATGTCTGAAAGTTCCATGTTTAACTTGGCTGCAATTCTCAATGTTTTGATTTCAAATTCAATGGGAAGCATTATTTTCTTTCCATAAGCTAGCTCATATGGGGTGAAGCCTGTTGTTGTCTTCCATGTGGTATTATAAGACCAAACTGCTTCACTTAACCTGTCTGCCCAATCTCTTTTGTGGAGTTGCACTGTCTTTGTCAAAATTCTTTCTAGTTCTCTGTTTGTTACCTCAACTTGACCATTAGCTTGAGGGTGGTAGGAGGAGGACTTTTTGTGCTTAACATTGTTTCTTCGAAGCAGGTCTTCTATGAGGTTGGATGTAAATTGTGTGCCTTAGTCAGAAACTAGCTCTCTTGGGACTCCAAACCTATGGAATATTTCCTCTATAAAATTTTTTGCCACATTTGTCTCATTTGCTGCTGCAAGTGCTGCTACTTCTTCCCACTTTGTGAGGTAGTTAGTGCATACTAGGATATGGCTCTTCTGATTTGATTGTGGGTTAAATGGGCTAACGAAATCAAATCCCCATTTCTCAAATTATTCCAAGGTGATTTGTGGATGGAGAGGCATTTGTTCTCTTTGTGTAGGCTTCCCCATTCGTTGACAATCATCACAATGTGAAACGTATTCATAGGAGTCTTTGTGGAGTGTTGGCCAATAATATCCAGTTTGCAATATTTTATAAGTTGTTCTTTTTGCAGCATAATGTCCTCCACATGGCTCATTGTGAGTGGCATGCATTATGTCATGGACTTCCTCTTCTCTAATGCATCTTCTCAATATTTGGTCTTGCCCTTTTTTGAAAAGCATTCCTTCTATCCATGTGTAAGTGGCACTTTGCCTATGATTATGTTCTTCTCTTGGTAGCTGTAATGTTGTGGAAATTTACCATATACTAAGTAGTTTGCTATGTCAGCAAACCATGGGATTTTTGTTGATATTGCAAAAAGGTGCTCATCAGGGAAGTTATCATTAATCAGTTCATTGTCTTGTCCATGGGTGAGTCTAGATAGAAAATCAACTACTACATTGTGTTTTCCTGGCTTATAAATAATTGTTATATCAAACTCTTGCAAGAGGAGTAGCCATCTAATTATTCGAGCACTTGTATTAGGTTTTTTCATAAGATACTTGATTGCTGAATGGTCGGTGTGGACAAAAACTTGGTATCCAGTTATGTAGTGCCTGAATTTGTTTATGGCATGTATGACAACTAAAAAATATTTCTATGCGATTGTATAATTTAATTCTGCTCCTGCCATGTTTTTGCTGATATAATATATGGCATATGGTCTCTTCTCTTCTTCTTGTCCAAGGAATGATCCAATGGCCTTAACTGATGCATCAGAATGGATGTGGAATGGAAGTTCCCAATTTAGTCCTTGGAGTACTGGGGTTGTGATTGTCTTCTCCTTCAGGTTATAAAATGCTGACATACAATGCTTTGTCTAGATGAATTCTGTGTCTTTTGTGAGAAGAGCAAACATTGGTGCAACAATTTTGCTATAATTTTCGATAAATATTCTGTAGTATCCTGTTTTCCCAAGAAAAATTCTCACATATCTTTGTTTCACAGGTGGTGGTAGTGTTCTGATGATTGTGACTTTTGCTTGATCAACTTCAATTCCTCTCTGTGAAATATGGTGCCCAAGCACGATGCCTTCTTCCATTAGCATTCTGCATTTATCATTGCTCAGACATAAGCTCATCTCGATGCATTTTTTCAAGACTAATTATAGATGTTTTAATGCTTGGTCGAAATTCTGGCCATAGGGTGTGAAGTCATCCATGTAGACTTCCATTTGTTCATTGATAAAATCAGAGAAGATGCCTAGGATTTCCCTTTGAAATGTTGCTGGGGCATTACAGAGTCCAAAGGGTAGCACTCTGTATGCATAAGTTCCCCATGGGCATGTGAATGTTGTTTTATCCTGATCAACTGGGTGGATTAGGATCTGGTTGTACCCACTGAACCCATCCAAGAATGAGAATTTTTTTGTTTCCAGCCAATGTGTCTAGTACTTGGTCGATGAATGGTAGAGGGAAGTGATCTCTCTTAGTTACTTTATTGAGCTCTCTGTAATCCACACAGATCCTCTACTTCCCTCCTTTCTTAGGAACTATAACCAATGGTGAGATCCACTCACTATCTGAGATTGAGTATATGAACCCTGCATCTAACAGCTTCTGTAACTCCAGCTTAACTATGTCTTTTAATGCTGGGTTCATTCTTCTTTGTGGTTGTCTGATAGGAACAACACCTTCCTTGATATAGATGTAATGTTTGAAAATGTTTGGGTGGATACCCTTCATGTCAGTGTATGTCCATGAAAAATCTTTGTTGTTGTTTGACAATACCTTCATTAATTGTTGTTCTTGTCCTGGATCCAAATTGGAGTTAATATTAACTGTCTTTCTAGGCATGATCTCAATTGTTTTAATCTGACTTGAATGCTGTTCAAGTGTAAGTACCTCTGCCCACATTCTATCGGAGTTGTGGGTTAATGTTTTCTCTTCTTGTTGCTGACCTGTGCCAAAAAAACTTCAAAAATGTCCTGATTAGAAGATGCATTTTGAATAAACCTATCTAAATGGTTGTCTTCATCAATGGATTTTAGTGATAGGGAAGCTTCAATGGTAAGAAAAGGTTGTATGTTTTGGTCTATTATATCATTATAATCGTCTGTCCAGTTTTGATATTCTAGGTCTGAAGACTTCCTTGCTAGAGGATATATCGTGATTTTCTTTCTAGCTTGCCCACTGGTGATTGTCATGTTGCCAGATCTGCAATCTATATAGGCGTCTGTAGTTGCTAGCCAAGGTATCCCTAGTATTATTGGGTACTCACTGAGTTTACTCTGTACTTCTATGACTATGAAATCAGCTGGGTACTCCCAGGATTCTATGTTGATAATAATGTCTTCGAGCGTTCCTTCAGGTTTTGCAGTTGATGTGTCAGCAAGCTGTAGTACGATAGTTATTGGTTTGACCATCGATTGGATTCCTAGGGATATCATTGTGTCTTTGGTCATCACGTTGATTGCAACCCCTAAATAAATTAGGCTGCTGGAAATATGCCTATTGTTGATGGTTACGTTGACTACTGGACTGCCTGGATCAAGGTATTTGGGGTTGACAATGACACCCAACATTAAATTTGCTAATTTCCCTACTACATTTATAGTTGGTGGGTCACGTCTTTTTCTGCCAGTTCTTTTTAAGCAATTCTCTTTAATAAACTTGTTACAGATTGGCACATCTCTTATGGCTTGTAAAATTGGGATTTGGATGTTCAAATGTTTTAATTCATTAAAAATTGCATTTTCCTCTTCCTCTTTTGTATTTCGAATGAGTTTTTCAGGGAATGGGGGGTTTCTATTTGGTATTTGCATGTGTGGTCGAATTTATTCTTCCTGGGGTTTATCTCAGCTGGCTGCTGAATCTCAGGTTATGTTGCTTGTTTGTGATCTTCATTTCCTTGATTACTTTGCGTGTGTGTGTTTTGTAATGTTTTCCCAGACTTGAGATTGATTTCGTTTATTTCCAGGGTGTCCACTACATAAGTTGGAAATTACACCATTTCAGTATTATAGGGTTGCTGCTATCCTGCCCTATTGTTGTTTGGGTTTGGAATCGACTGGGTAGGAATTGGTGGAGGTTTGGTAGGTGGTTGGTTATGTGGGGGTGGCATGATGAGTGGTTGTTGAGATGGAGCCCTCTAGTTTGCTGAATAAGGATATGGATTTCCATAATTCGTTGTTGGTTGAGCAAAAGGTGGGGGGTATGGAGGATAAGATTGTGCATAATAAGGCTGTTGATATGGTGCTTGGATTTGCTTCCATTGGTTTGGAATTGGCTGAGATGGCCATGGGGAAGGTGCTGAGTTCCAATTTTGTTGTTTGCTTGCTTGATTAAAGTAGGCTTGGTTGTTGGGTTGGAAGGTCCTAACAAAATTATTTCTTCTTTGATTGACAAAACAGAGTTGTTCTATGGTACCTTCAGATGTAGGACCTTAAATGGCAGCTTTGCATGATGGAAATAGGGAAAATTTATTAGTAGAGTGATCATCAGTACACAGGCCACATATTTCTACTGTATTTAATGTGCATTGTCCTTTTTTATGCTTCTTTCTGCAGTGTGGATAGAATACTGCTAGGGCTTGGTTTATTTCATCTTGTTTCTTCTTGATTTGAAGTGCGTCCAATTGCATTGGTAGGGACTGAAGGATGTTAGTTTTCATATCGTCAAGAAGATATCCTATGTCAGATTTTGTGAGGTTCGGTCCTGAAGATGACGATCCTCCAGTAAATGGATGTGAATCCCTTGTCCCACTTTTACTTTTTTTGGACCTAGAATGATTTTTGAAGATTTGTAGGATTTGGTCATAAGTTTTTTGGAATAAATCCCCATATCCCAGAAGGTTCAACACTTCTAGATTTTATTCTTTGATTCCCCTAAGAAGGACAAGCTTCAGTGATTCTTGGTCTAGGGTACAACGACTAGCTCGTTTGTAGCTGAGTTGAAAACGCTATGCATAGTCTTCTAGGGATTCCCTTTCTCCCTGCTGCATCTTAAAGATTTCATTTCTTGTATCTTTTCCCTTACAATAATCCCTATATTTTTCTAGGAAGGATTGTTTCATTTGGTCCCAGCTGAAAATACTGTTTCCTTCAAGTCTCATGAACCACTTGAGTGATAGGTCTTTTAGTGTAGAAGGAAAGAGTCTCAGTTTTTGTGCATCAGTAGTGTATCCAAAATATCTGCAAACTACCTCAAATTCAAATAGAAATGTGTCAGGATCTTCTGAGGTTAATCCATGGAAGTTTGGAAGATTATTAGGGTTTATATTCTTCATTCTGGCATCCCCCAGAGGTACACTAATGGGAAAAGTAAACAGTTCTCTAGGTTCATCCTCCTCCTATGCTATAGTATTGTTTGAGCTAGATGTAGAAAAGAAGTTATCTCGGTTTGGATCGTAGCTAGAATCAACTTCAGCTTCAGAGTTGAGGAATTAAAATTTAGAATGATCAGAACTGCTGTTACTCATAGGACGGTTAGGAAAAAAAGGTCCAAATCTATCAGTTTGTCGTCGAGGCATTCATGGTAAAATTTTTAGGTTTCTGTTTTTTTTTAAAGATGTGTCCTATGGATTAAGCACATCCCCGGAAACGACGCCAAAAAGTGGTGAAATCTAGGAATGGATGCTTAATTAGGGAATCTAAACCGGAAGTATACTTTAATTATCGACCGGGGAGTGTACAATATTAATAGGTGCTAGGCATTGTATGTGCTCTATAGGATGGTCTTCATCGTTTAGGGTGTTGGAATGTATCTTAAAGGTTTCTCTGAAAGTAAATGAAAGTGAACTATAAAAAGGTTGTAAATCTATGAATTGGAAATGATGAAACTGGTAGATCTCTATGCTAAGAATTAAATGCTGGAAAACTGTAAATCTAGTCTAAGAAGTAAATACTGATAAGCTAGTAAACTTAATCTAGAAATGAAAGACTGAAAGAAGGAAATTTAAGCTAGGAATTAAATACTGAAAATTGGAAATCTTTTCTAAGAATTAAATACTGAAAATCAATCAAACTTCATCTATTCAAATCAAGTACCGAAAGTGATGATCATTACTCTATTCAAATCAAAGAGTTGAAACAATTAACTTCTATGTGATCGAACTCAGATAAGTAAAATTATGCATGGAATTGTAGATCTGAATCATTGTCTAGAACTAATATAAAATGCTGGAAAACAGAGATAAAATGTGCCTGCGTAGAATGCATGTACAGGACTACAGAAAGTGTATTGCAGAACTACAAAATCGTTATTAGCGAACTACAGAGAAAAAATGCTAAATTGAAATGATCGCTGAACTAAAATAAAACTATGCTATGCAAACCATTGTCAAGTACTTCATATACGATGATGATTAAATCAATTAACATGACATATGAGACATGCCTTAAGTAAAAATGAAGCTCCTGATCTAACTCTTGGAGGGGCCCTCCCCAACCTGTATTTCAGGAGTGGAAAAGACTTATAAACGCAAAGCTTGAAATAACACCACTTCTTCCATTAAAATCGTAACCTCATGTTCAAAAAAGTCTTAAAACATAACTGTCTGGAAAATACAGAATGCACTAAAGACCATTTCTACAAAATGTCAATAGGAACCTCCTGCTACTGAAGAGGTCTATATATATACTTTTAATTCTAACCTAACTCTATGCTAGTAAATGCCGATCCTGTTTAACATGTCTTCTTCTAGAAATCAGGAAGATATGAGTGCTGAGTCCCTTGGTGATCTTTAGTCCTCGAGCTTGATTCTCTTGTTGATTCCCCAAATCACCTACACCTTTCTCATGCATGCTTATTCATATAGTTAGCACATCAAAACACTTTTAATCATAAAAATATTAATCTCTAAACTACTTTATTAAATAATCAAATCAAATGCATTTTTCCCCACAAACAAATGCATTTTCCTTATCGTTCCTTGTGCTTGCTGTGGCATAAAGGGCGGTAGAATACCTATATTCCGAGCTCATCAACGTTCCTGGGATTGTCTTCTCTCTACGAATCCCATGGTATGAACAATAACTATCAAACTCCTTGCCGCAGTATTCACCTCCATTATCAGATCTAAGATACTTCAACCTTTTTCGCGTCTTATTCGCAACCAAATCTTTCCATTTATTAAAAGTGGCAAAAACATCAGATTTCTATCGAATGCAATAAACCCATGTTTTTCTAGTTGCATCATCAATAAAAGTAACATAATAACGAGATCCAACAAGATATTGTATTTGAGTTGGTCCCCATACATCTGTATGCACAATATCTAACTTTTCACTCTTCTTTTACTTCCCAACCCTTAGAAATCAGACTCTCTTTTATTTTCCATAAACACAGTTCTCACAGAATTCCAAGCTAACATGCTTCAAATATGGCAACAACTTCCTTGAATGGAGAATATAAATCCCCTTCTCACTCATGTGACCAAGCCTATGATGCCACAATGATGTATATGTTCCCGTGGAAGCTAAAGAGAAATAATAGTCACTATTATGAGGACATAAATACAACATACCTATCATGTGATCCGGGTTTTATGAGCAGAAGGAAATGAATACAGATTATTATCAAATGCTTAACACAAAATAACAGAGATATAGTAAAATTGGTTTTCTATTCAATAAGGGAATAAGCTAAAACTGTAAAATGCAGCGGAAAACAAGCTTGCTTGAATGGTGGCGGCTTATCTCCGAGAAGAGATGTGACGGCTGCGCTCATTCGCAAGAAGATCAATACAAAGAGAGTTCCAAAGGGCCTATTTATCATAAGCACGAGGGAAAGAATCCCAAACATCCAAAGACCCAACCCTAGAAGATGAACCATCATAAAGTTTGCGGCCCCAAGGTGGTTAGTTGAATAGTCAACTTCCTCGGGTCATAACTTTTGCATATGATCTCCGTTTGGGGCGCTCGGTAGCCTGTTGGAAAGGTCTGTTCGAGATTTACAACTTTTGATTGGGGCCAAATGCCTGTCATTGGCAACCATTTGGCCTCCCAAATCGCCAAAAAAGGTCATTTAGGGCCTCAAAACGGCTCCGGAAGTTCAAAACCCGAAAAAATTGCTAAAAATAGTAAATTACCAAAATTGCCAGAAAGTTGTTTTGAGCTAGTTGGAAAGGTGGGTGGCCACCAATATCCACTTGGATCATCATGTGTCCTTTTGATATCACTAGCGATCCTTTAGTGATATTCCACCATGTTTCTCCAAACATAGATAAGTAACCAACATCTCCCAACTGCCCTATTGAGATTAGATTTCTTTTCATAGCAGGAATATGCCTTACATGTTTCAACAACCCTTCATTTCCATTCTTTAACTTTATTCGTACCTTACCCATTTCAACAATTTTAAATTGTAATACCCCAATTTTGGACTTTGAACCCCTATTATATTTTTTGCTAAGTATTATTTCAGTTTACTTATTTGACATTAGAAATCTGATAAATTGATTTCTAGTGACCATGTGGACCAACACACTAATGACATGGGAATCACAGTACCCTAAGGGTTGGAGGGAAAATGCAACTTAATAATAATAATAAAAAAATATTATTGGAGAAAAATGACATACCCTAAAGAAAATATTTGAGAGACTAATGAATTAAAAGAATTCATAAAATGAGGAATTTCACACCTAAGAGAATAAAAAGTGAAACTCATTGAAAAACACTCCATTCATCATTATCATTCTACACATTCTCATGATCATCAACACGCAAGAGAAATGGGAACTTGAGAAAAAAATAAAATAAACTGAGACAAATGAAGACAGGTGAAGGAGGACAGATTTGTGAGAACCAAAATAGTCTTGAATCTAGGTGAAGGAGGACAGATTTGTGAGAACCAAACTAGTCTTGAATCTAGGTGAAGGAGGACAAATTTGGGAGAACCAAACTGGTCCTGAATCCAAACGAATGAGGAATAATATGGGAGAACCAAACTGGTCTAGATTAAGAGGAATTTTACAACTGAGTATTGGATTGGTCACTTAATTGTGTGCAGGTAGGAGAACTACCCCAAGCTTGCAGGAGTACTTCATTTTACTCTGAATAGGCCGTGTTTAATTGATTCTCTTAATGGATGAGGCTTAAAATCCCCTGGAGAATCCTGGAGATCAGGAGTACTGAGTTGGATGTTGGGTTGCCTGCTGCCATTGAAATATCCTGAATAAATTGGGTAAAACAAGTTAAGGGTAACTTAAAATCTACACTCTGACCTGGGGGACTGTGAACTCAGCTCGGGGGTGACCTAAAAGAAAAGAGTACTTGCCGGTCAAAGGCTGGGAGGTTTGTGCTTGGTTCCACTGGTCATCAGATTTCAAATAAGTTTATCTGCTACCCTATTTGATAAATTTATGGATAGTAATGGAATGCGTTTATATTAATTCCTGGAACTACTTTTGAATGATTTAGTATTCATATATATTTATATGTCCTTTGTTAGATTGATTTATGAGTATAGATCTGTCATAAATTCCTAGATCTTTGTAATATTATGTAGTGTTATGATCTAAGTTTAAATACCTGAAATATTCATGGTTTACATTTACTGTGTGGATGGACATAGTTCTGATGTTTTTAACTATGCAGAAATATTGTTTTAATCAGGGTTGCAAGCCTGAGAGAGGCACCCTAGAGTGAATATGGTTTTCATGCTACCTATGGTGATATGCACGCATTTACACAGAATACTTTATTTCTATCTTATGGACAGAACTATGATTATTTATATATCATTGTGCAAAGCAGGCAGACATGTAAACCAAGGGGTTTACATGTCATGCCATAAATTTTATAAACCCTCATGTCCTATTTTTTTATAGATCAACCCAGAAGGGGATAAAAGATGAATATGATTTCTTCCTAATTATTTAAAAGTAAATGTTTATTTTATGAGTCTGCTTATACATTCTTGATACAAAATATACAGTTTTATATTACAGAGTTAAGTAATATGTACAGTTAGGGTTTCCTAAAGTTTTGTCTACACTTACTATTAATTCCTGAGATACAAACTAAGTTTCGAAATGCATTCTATTTGATAAATTTAGTAGCATTCATATTCATTTAATGCCCTCGATATGGGTCAAGTTAGAGATGGGATATGCATCTTAGAATAATTTCGTGGTTGGTGGATCGAGACCACCTTAATATATATTAAAAATCAGAGTTAATGGTTTTGTGCAAACAAAGGTTTAAAACCTACAAGTTAACCATTACTATAAACTGGATGCTTAACCACGATTTTACACAGTGCGCTTTTGGACAACGAAAACCAACGCTGCAAGAATAACATTTAAAAACAAATCCACAGTTATGCATTTACTACGACTTACTATAACCACTGCAAAGATTTAACCATTAAGATCGATGTCTTTGAATGCATCTACATTAACACATTTATTGCATTATGGCCATATTATTCATGCTCATTATATAGATGCTAGGCATGTTTATACATGTATACCTACGCTAACGCAAATCAACGAAAGCCTTGCAACTGCGAATTGATGAATTTGTTTCTCCCTTAACATTTGCGTATGCCTAATAATATATATGCATTAAGGAGTAAATCATATTTTAAACCATTTGCATGCTGTAGAAGTTCATTTATTCTTTTCAAATCCTTTTTAACAACATACACAGACAGTATGACGAAAATGAAACAACTAAGCCCCATTTCGGGCAGTGCATTGAGTCAACCATGTTCACATTTAAAAGGACGTTTGCAATGAGATTCACTTAATAAACTCTGTTCATTCATATAAAAGAGGAAAACAGAGGCCGAAAGCACCTCTGGATTTTCCACACTGTAATATATCAACCAAGACTTAAACGTTTCGTTTCTCAAATGCATTCATTATTTACAAAAAGGAAATAATATAGTCCTGAGAGCTCTCGCTCTCCTTTTCACACTTAATTCTCTTCACAGGTCGAACCCCAAAATGAGATAGCGCTAACCAACGACACCTAGCGTGGCCAAGCCACCCGGGTTCAAGTTTGAGTAAGTATCATTCACATTACAAGTTAAAAGACTAACATGACTTTCACCTACAGGCTGGGGAAAGCCTTCAACCGCTAAACAAAGTTGCATGCAACAAGCAAGGACGGCCTAAGGCACAATTGCAGCATAAGCAGACTGAGAACCATGAGTTTTAAGTAACCCATCCAAACCAACATGAAGTTTCCCCCGAAGAACCAAGGATGTAGGGATACTTGGACACGTAGGGATTTGGTTATTCGTACATGTCGTGGAGACAATGTAGAGTGACCCAGCCAACCCACGGTCCCGAAGCTCTTGTGTTGAGAAGAGTCCAACATTGCAGGAAGTTAGAACAGTAGTAATTTTCATAGCGTAAAAATTAAATGGGTTAACGAGGGTAGTGGTAATGTAACCACTTATAAGCGGGTGGAATCGACACGGGGCCCAAGCTGGGATCGCACCACACCTGTACATGAAATACAATAATTTAAAAGCGACATCATAATATTTTTCTTACCACGAAACAATGAAGTAACAACCTGGTAACTGCGTAAAAGTGAACCATGCTTACCCTTAAAACATGCAACTCAGCAACGATGCCGGTAGCCACCTCACGCAGAGTGATGGTGTGCTTTGGGAGCATCTTCTCCCTGGTTCATGATCCGGATCTTGGGAGCTGAGAACCGGAAGGCTTGAATGCCGAGAGAGGAGGAGATTAAGCATGCAAATTTGTCATAAAATTCACATGAAAAACACTAATCTTGCATGAGAATAAGCATGAACAAAAACATATGAAGTGAATGGGAGGTGAGGTTCAAAGAGGAGCCCCACCTCTGAAACTAATTACCAATAAGTCACTTAGATCTAATTAATCTCACAATTAACAATAGAAAATAGGAGAGAAACCAAATGAGTAACTTGTTATTATGAGAAGGCTTGCTAGGCCTTTATATAGCATTATTACAATGTGTCTTGAGGCCATACCATGGGCCAAAACTATGTGCTACCAAATACCATGGATGGGAGAGGGTGACCTCTCCATTTAATGCTATTATGATTAAATGGGAGAGGGTGGTCTCTCCATTTAATGCTTTTATGGCTTATACATCTGAATTTAGACCATATGCCCCTTAAAATTCGGATCATTCCTCCCCCCTTTGAAAATGATGGTCCCCATCATTTCATGCTAAAAAGAGACCCATGATTACAATGTGCTAGTTGCCAATGAAGAGAAGGGTTTTGTGTGGTTGACCCATAACCGTTTACATTATTATTATTTTTTTTAAGAAAAACCAAAAAAAAAGAAGTAATAATCATGACTTTAGGGGTTTTGAACATCCTTCTGCAAATTTATTCATAACTTCTGCTGCAGGTGATGAAATCTGATTCTGTTGAAGACCCATTTGAGCTATTGAATATATCTTTCCGTTAGTATATGGTACATGTTCTGAGCTGGTTCATGAAGCAGGGAAAATTTTAGGGGCGAATTATAGCCCATGGGCGAAATTAGAGGGGTCACCAAGAAACCCTAGGCGAATTTTTAATATGAAATGAGTTTTTTTAAATTTAACCTATTAGCCCCATATTTATTTAACCCATAGTCAAAGGAAATCAAATAGCCAAGGTCCCGAAAGAGGAAAAATTAATGTAGCCAAGTAAAATAATCTTGAAATGGTGAATTCGCCCAGAATTTCGGGTAATGGAGGCTCCGAAGAGTTGGTTCGCCCACCATTTAGGGTAATGGAGGCCGCGAACAGTTGGATCGCCCACCATTTATGGTAATGGAGTCCGCGAACAATTGGTTCACCTAGCCAGCCACCCAACATTAGCAATTTATTATGTGGGTAATGGAGGGCCGAGGCCGCGATCGGTTGGTAAGTTGGTAACTTGGTTGAAGGTTTGAACGCCCCTTGATTTTGGTGATGACGCCCACGAGAAGCTGGCTCGCCCCACGTTTTCAGCAATGGCGGCCTGTCGTTGAGATTTTTATGAAAATCTCATTTCAAATTTTCAAATCGCCCTAACTCCCATCGATTTTGGTTAATGGGGGTTTGAATTGAGGTTTCAACCATCAAATTTTGTTGGGTAAAGATTATTTTAACCTTGAATTGGTCCATACTCCATAAATGAGATGAAGGTTCTGGAATATCGAAGCCCTTATATAAGGGGGCAAGAGCCAGTAAAAACCACATGAAAAATCATTAGATCTCTGCATTCGGCAAAGATAGAGTTTTTGACAGTGGCTTCTGCAGTTGTTCAAAGTTTCTTGGAGTTTACAGTCTTCACTGAGGCTAAGAGGTTAGTTTTGTTTTCAATTTCATAGAACTAGATGTCTGGATAACATGGATGTTACATTTATTATAGTGTTTATTAGCCATCATAGGAGGGTTGTGAAGAGTGATCTGTTTGTCCTCTTAAGACTTGATAATATCAGGTCTGAATTGTGCAATGTATGGACTGATTATTCAATGAAAGATTGTCTCTTTACTAGATGTATTCAACTTTGATGCAATAATTTGAGGCACATACATAATGGAACTGCTATAGTATCTTTTTGAGCTTTGTACATTGGCTGTAAGTGTAAATTGCAGACCCATTATGGATAGAAATATTGTTGTTTATGGCATGTTTTCCGGTTTAATATGCTGCTTCATACTAAATTTTCCAATGCATAGAATTGTTTTGGACTCCATTGCCTGAGATAAGCTGCTTATCTGCTTGAATCCACCATCATATATTAATTTTAGAAATTCAAACTTTGTTTTCCAAATAAGTTATAAGTATTTAATATTTATCTTTGCTCTGGTTGGTAATATTATCTTCCATTTTTAAGTGTCTACAAGAAATGGAAACAAGTACTGTGTAGTTTTAGTCTATTTTAGATATTTTGAATTAATTAATTTTATTTTAAAATGAGTGTGTGTTTGAAAAATCCCCCTAGCTAGATGTCTATGGCAATAAGATTATGCATGGAAACTTGTTGCAAGATCTTTTATCATTTATAGTGTATATGATATTGAAGTTCCTTCCCATTTTTAGATGGCATTTTGGATTGGATGGTATTTAATGCTGGTGATATAGCCTGATATCAAGAACTTTGTCATGTTCACAAAGATGCTCTCAATGCACAACTTGCACTTGTAGAGAATCAGAAAAATTTGATTGAAAAGATTAATATATTATGGTTGATGGAAATCGTATTTAGGTAAGATTAGAGACTTTTGTCCATTGAAAACTTTATACTTCCACTCCTTAACCACAGGCTGCTACAAGTCTGCTTAAGACTCAAGATGATGATGTTTCAAGGCTTTTTCTGACTGCTGCTATGTGAAAATATCTAAAATATGTCTTAGTATTCTCCCAGTGGAGGAAAGATTGCTGTTTGGTGCTCTATCAAGACTGTTTGAGGGCTGAGATATGCTCAGAAGAGTCCTAGATGTGCCCAGATCTGATGTATAACCTCTATTAGTGTTGGAGTGCCCAGAATGGAACGTTTCCCTAACAAATGCTCAAAATGCTATGTAAGACTAGTGAAACTGATTTTAGGGCTGTTTATGCCCAAAGAATTGCTCATAACAGCCTCAAACCTACCCAGAAGCGCTTTACTTCTGCCCAACACTATGATGAAGGGCCTTAATGCTGCTTTAAGGAGTTCTCTTGCTAATATTCCTTCAAAAACTGCCCAGAAGTGGCTTAAATTATGCCCAGACTTCTGCCTTGATCATATTTTGCTGTTATTGTCTTCAAAACTGAATTCTTCATGGCTGTAGGTGACTGTCATATGCCTAGAATACAACCGAAATTCAACGAACAGTCCCTACTACTGTTATGAGGGCATAACAGGTCTGTTCTGATCCCCTTTACTACTGTTAGGTTCTTAGAATGGCCTCTCAAAGGCTGTAGCATGCCCAGAATGATTCCTTGAATTTTCCCACTTCTGCATTAGGGCACACCCATACAAATATGGAGGTAACAGATGCAAATCCTTCTAGTTTTGAAAAGTTATCAGGTTTAGTAGCATGCCATGGTGAAGGAGTACAAATCTATCTTGAAGAATGATATGTGGGAGATTGTGCCTAGACAAGAGGGGAATTCAATGATTGACTCTAGGTTGCTATACAAGGTTAAGCATGTAGTAGATGGTGGCATAGAGAAATTCAAAGCTTAGTTTGTGGCTAGAGGGTTCTTCCAGAATGAGGGAGTTGACTATGAGGAGACTTGTGCTCCTATTGCCATGTATACCTCCATCAAATCATTATGTCTTTAGCATCAGTCTTTGGTTGGCATTTATATCAAGCACATATCCATTGATGAAAATGGTTAGTGTTCAACCAAAATCATCAGATAAATGGTATTATATATAGTGATAAAAAAGCTATTGAAGAAGACTCCAAAGCTCAAGCTCGGATCCGTTCAATATACTTTTCACCTTGCACTTGGTGGGGGAATATCAATGATGATAGTTGGGCTTCAAGTTTCGAAGTCCCATCGATTAAAATTCAATCAACATTTGGGGATTCCAGCATGGCAACTGTTGTCCTCAATAGGCTATCTACAATCCATCCTATGCTATTGGGAGCGGGGAGTGGAGCGAAAAGTAAAATTTTCAAAAGCTCCCGTTTTAGGAGCGTTTTATATGTAGTATATATTTTAATATATTTTGGTGGATTTATATCTAAAAAGCATGTAGGATGTTGAATTAGCTATAGAAAAAATGGATTAAACCATATAGCATCAGTCATCAAGTAGTTATAACTTATAACATTGTCATCAAATGATCAAACATGATAGCTTTTATAGGATCTTGGCAAAGAAGGGAGGTACCATAACATTGTCATCAAATGATCAACCTAGTATAGGAGCTTTTAGTATAGGAGAGGCAGGGAGCGCCTCGGGAGCCCGCTCCCAAAATTGGGAGCGTTTTTCGAGCAAGCTTTGGGAGCGGGGGCACACTCCCCCACAGCAGAGATCCAATCAGCTTCAATCAATATCATCAAATCAACATATCTGGGAAATATTTAGCACGGAATCTAGAATCCTCTCATTTCTCTTCAACTATTCATTAGGATGCTGTTCAACACCTAATTGTGCCTAATGTCAGAGAGCGCTTCAGTGATCCTATCTGTTCATTGATAGGAGAATGGCGATCCTATTTGTTTACCAATTAGTAGAAGACACCATATTCTTCTAGCTAAATTACATGGCAAATGATCAAATTGTCAAGAAATCAGGAAATGTTCAGACACAACAGTTGTTCACTTCCAGAATTTCTGTTCTTTTTCAAATTTCATTTCAGATGAACCATTCAACATCCAGATTTGGTGGTTTTTAAGGCGCGTCTTCATCAAAGCTTAGTTCAGAAGTTTCATATTGGAGATTGAGATGATACCAGTTTATGCACTAGTTCTTGTTGCCTCACCAGTACAATTATTTGGTCTTATGATTGAGGAGGGGATTGTTAGATTGTGAGTCCGTAGACAATCCCAAAGTCTGAGATCACCTCTATATGAGTTGTTATCCTTATCTACTGATGACATGTTGTCATTATTCCATTGATGAGTTGTGAATGAGATCTAGATCTAGAGGTGGTTACATTCATGTACTATATATCGATAACATTGGATGAATATATTTTGTTGAGAATGGCTTAAGCCTTTTCGACCAAGTTACTGTGTTTGTATTAACTCTTAACAACTTCCTATAGTAAAAATATTTCTTTTTCCATGTCGGATTCTGAGTTTGTTGCTACCTCAATGCCACACCTTGTAGATTTTGTTCCAAGAGGCTTAATATATCTGTTGCTTGAATTATTTTAGTTGATGCTTCACTTAAATGATATTCTGAAAGTAGGTTATTGCATATGAAATTCAGGTTACCTTCCTACAAACCATGAAGCCCTTGTGGTGGTCTGGTGTCCATGTCCATTTCAATTTCCAGCACTCTTGAAAAGCCAATAAAGGCAAGTAGGGGAGAGACTCTGTACAGGACCCTTTTGGAATGTTTAGTCTCTATTGGAAAAACCTGTCTTGTAGTTGTCATACAAATGTTCAGTTTTGTTTAAGCTTTAGTGCAGGCTTGTTTCATCTTCTTTTTTCAAAAGTAACACCCATGAAATTGATAAAATCCAGACAAATGTTCAAGGGCGTCCTCGAAAAATTCGTATCACTCCTTTAAGCGAATGGAAATCAAAATTTTGAGGATGAACAGTACAGTGAATGCAGAGGGAGGAAAACTAGAATGGGATAGGTGCAATCAATTTCGGCTCCCAGATGAAAATCAGGGATGCTAGATTTTTGGGTCATTGCATTGATCTTGTTCATCCAAGGGTTTTTATTTTGATTCTATTCAATATCCTGGTCAAATTAGTCTTGTTAGGTGGTTCACTTTTTTACTTGGTTACCTGCAGTATTGGATTCTTCTTGTTTTTTGAGTCAGACTTCTTTCACTGCTTTAACACTGTGGTTTAAAATTACATAGGCTCCCTTTTCTCTTATTTCTGGCATTATCCTGTATCTTAATAAATTTAGTGTTGATTTTTATTTTAATGGTAACATATACAGGTCATTCATCAGAATGAGCATCAAGGAAAATAATTTCAAAGATCTCAACAAATTAATCTGAATCAAACAGTATTAAGAGAGCCAAAGTTGTGAAGGAAAAACATATTTCAACTTTTTCAATGATTGATTCTTGTTAGGTGGTTCACATTTTTACTTGATTATCTTCAGTATTAAATTTATCTTGTTTTCTAAGTTAGAATTCTTTCATTGCTTTAACGATGTGGTGGAAAGTTACATAGGCTTCATTTTCTCTTATTTATGGAATTATCTACTAATTGGTAAACAATTGTTGGAGATAGGATCAATTGGGAAATGGGTGTCATTTCTTTGTTGTGATACATATATGAAGGTTGACATTAACATAATAGATTTGCACTGAGAGAGGATTTATATGACTTCAGAAATAACCCCGGGAAATCTCGTGCTAATCCACAGAACATCCATAACCATTCTTGCTGTTTAGTCAAACTGAAACTACGACTCAGATGTACGGGACAAAGCTGCTCACCCTTTCAATCTATTGGATATTGGCTTTTATAGACATCAATGATCCTAAATAAAATTCCTATGTGATACACAATGGGAGAATCATGCCTGGTTCATTTGTCCATAATGTCTGGAAATGGCCCTGTTGTCTCTAATTGAGTAATTGTGGCAGATCTTGAGAACAATATTCAACATACATTAACTCATCGGAAAGAACCTTCATCAAAATGACATGTATGTGGAAAAATTTCGTTGTCACCCCCTTGCAAAATGGGGGGTAACAAGGGGGAAAGGGAATTATCAAGCGTAGAAGATATGCAAGTTACATGTGTTGATTAAGAAGTTTAAACTCAAATAACACAAAATCAAGCATCCATCAATGCTGATTTAGAGGAAAGAACGGATCCTTTCAAAACAATCATTTTTCCTCGACAGTTACAATAAGTGTGTTTTCATATAATATCTTGGTCATGTTCCTTCTTTGCATAGAGGATTCTATCTATGCCAGTAGTCGTAGATTGTTATGGCTATCATACGATTTAATGCTCAGCCAACTGATTTCTCTTTTTGAAATTGGATTTGTCTTCTTGTTTCAAATTATCAACATCATTCCCCTACCTAGCAATATTTGTAGGGTCAATAAAATTTTCATGTAAACTACTTGCCATTAATCAGTAATTATAAATTGCTCAGAATATTATTATATAAATTGTTCATCAAAATAAATCTTTTGTATTACTATTTTCCAGAGTGTATTTGGCAGGGATGGCAATTCCTTACCAGCCTATGGGAGTCTCATACTAAATTCAACCAATAGAAGTTGGTTCTCAAGATTTTGTACAGGGTGAGTTATTATGAATTTCCAACCATGGCTGCAACCTGCAAGCAAGTTTTAAGATTATGTAAAAGTGCACATGGCAAGTAATTATGGGCTTTCAAAATCAATTCTCAACCATGTTTCGATATCAAAGAAGCATCCAATATCAAAGCTGGGCCTGTTTTGAAGCAACTCCTAAACTGTAATTTTGGGCCATGAATGAGAGGTAAAAAGGATTAATTCCACCCCAAATCAGTAGTAAACATGCCTCATTGAATTCTGGCCGGCCAGTTTCTTCATTGCATGATGTTATGGACATTGTTTTGGCAATGGAGAATGTATATAGGTTCCCAATTCATGTGCATGGCTCCACTATTGTTGGGACAATGTAATTGCCTTAGAAGCCTCACAGACCCAACAGAGACAGGCACAACTCAGCAACTCAGACCAGACCTCTCAATCAAGTAGCATCCCCCCAAATCTGCTCTCAATTCCTAGATTTATGCAAGTAATTCCAATAATTATTTAAATTAGAGTTAAATTTGCATGAGTGCCAATTGGCCTCCATGCACATTACTTTTTCTAATCATGTTTAATTAACTTAACTAAGTTTTATTATTAATGGTAATGTCTCTATAATTTCTCAATTAAAGCAAATTTTTCACATCCTTCCAAGGATGCTCCTATGTCCATCTTTTCTTCTTGTTGCTGATTCTCTCTCAAGAACAACACCACAAACTTTTTGTTTGTACTGATCAAACACCAAGCTTGGTGCACACTTATCAATGACAATTGGATTTGCATTTGTGTGCATCCACATCAAAATCTTTTTTGTCTTTAACTAAGCAGTATTGGTTTGCCCTGTCTGAAGTTTGAACACAACATCTTTTACTAAAGATATTTACTTCTCAATATGACTTTGCATACATCCAATGGAATCACATCTTGCCACGCCATCAATGTTGCAAATTTGAACTTGTTGATACTTGTGATTCTTTAAGAAACCATACCTATTTCCCTGATGTAGGTCATAGGGTCTACAATATCAATTGGATTTATTCTCAGGGTAATAGATGGAAGATGTGTTTAGATCCTCTCCTCTGTATGCCTATTGAGCATTTTAGGTCTTTTTCCATTTTGTATTACCAATCTTATTTGAATAGAAAAATAATATATGGTTCTTAAAAGATAAAATTGTAGCCTTTGCCAATGTGGTTGAACTTCAGTAATTCTAGAAATTTGATTACTTGTAACGAATCTTTAGATTAGTGAACTATTTTTCTCTGTTTCTTTTCTTCTTTTCCTTTTAGTTTGGCCAATTGTAATTTATTGTTTTTTTCCTTCTACTTGTTAGTACAATAGCTGGTTAGATGGGAATATACAATTATTCCAAGCTAACCTGTCAGCAGTATGCCTTACTAATAGTTTGTCTTCTCATATTATATGTGCATCACATGAGCTTTGGCATTTAATATTGTTGAATTTCAATTGTTACCTGTTAATAAATTTATAGCTGTCTATTGTAGGCTTAGGACATAGTGAACTTCATCATCATTTGAATTTTCATATGATTTTGCATGGAGTGAATGGTTTCTTAATTTATGATGCTTTGATTCAATTTTTTCTCAATGGTTTCAATAATGAAAGTGACATTCAATACTTTAAAAACAGTCCAAGTTTGTTGTCATTCTTCAATAGATGTATCGATGCCTACTATATTCTTGTATAGTTTAGAGAAACCAGTTGGGAAGCCATATGGGCTAGAGGTTTTGCCTTTGACGAGATCAAAGGCTACTTGAGAACCTTCCTCTTTAGATACATAAATTCTGATTTTGATTTGTTGTTAATGGGTGCTATTTGCGGAACACTTTCCTTTCATTAAGCTTTCAGATCGGATTGAGTAGGAATATATTTGGAATTTCCTGTATAGCATATTGTAGAGATGATTAGTGTTTTCAGCATGTTTTATGATGCCAAATAGTGAGATGGTAACAATGCCATATAATGTTGTCAAACCAACACCATATTCTAGATCCATCCACAGTAATTTCCAGGCATGTATACATATTTTTAATGAACCCAAACAGATCTGAAGTTGGTTTATTTAGGACTGGTTTTATGCATTAATTCACTGTTGTTATATTGGCTTGCAAGTTTGTTTTCATGCTTGAATTTGATTATTTAGATGTTCTTATTCTTTTGTGTGATATTTTTACCCTTGAATGAGAATGCTTAGCAATGGTTATGTTGATCACATTTTTCAATTTCTCTCATCATAAGATCATACACTTTCCATGTGCATATGAGGTCTTGTTTTTGTTAGGGAATGAATAACAATATAAGAGTTACTATTTAGATTTTAGAATAAATTTTTTATATTATTTCACATAGTTTTTAATTCTTTCTTTTCATGACTTTGTGGACACCATTACATCTTATAAATTTAAATTTTATTGGCTATGGGCACCAGTGAAGTGATGCTATTGTATATTTTGAATCTTGATTCTTATGAATGCCACTTTTTCTACTAGGTATTTTGGTAATGAAAAATGTAAATAAAAAATTAGTTTTTTAACACATAAGAAATAAAAACTTGTATTTATCGTGATGGATTTATGTCTAATTTTGAAGTTAATCTTGGATGGGTTTAGGTTACTAGGTTCAAATTTTATAGCCTATAGAATTCATGTCATTATGGATAACTTACAAATTATACTAATTTTATATCATTTTTCTCATGCAGGTTTCACTTTGGGTTTCTAAATTGATTTGATATCTTAATAATTGTGGAATATTCAACGAAATGTCAAACAACGATTGTGGAAAGAAAACATCAAAACAGAGGGATGTATTATCATACTTTCAGAAGCCTCAATCCAAGAATCTAGATTTTCTTCACGATTCAAACTCTTTTGAGCAACCCATCAGCGAGACAAATGTCAACTCTTTTGAGAATGCAACTAACAGTCATATAACATATGATAGGATGGGTTCCTCTAGTGAACAAATTGGGATAAATGCAATTCAACCAGAAATTGGCAATGACAATGTAAGGTTTTACCTTGGAAGGCAACAAAACTGATTCATTATCACGAAAAAGGAAAAAAGGTCGATGGAACATAGGGAGAAAATTCCAATCGGAATGGGCCTCAAAATTTCCATTTATAGAACCAATACCTCCAATAAATGATAAAGAGGCTTCGCGAGAAGTTAAATGCATTGTATGTAGTTGGAAACTTGGAAAGGTAGTAAAAATGCAAATGAAGTTAGATACAATAGAGAAGCATGCAGGAAAGTTGTATGTTAAGAAAATTGAAAATGGTGAGGAGAAGTCTATTACCAAATGGAAATCTTTTGAGGATTGTCGACATGTCAAATATCAAGAAGAATATAATAAATACTTAATAAGCAAGAGTAAAATTGAGGCAAGTGGGGGGACCATCACATCTCTATTTGGAAAGACAATGGAGAGAAATTTGTTATCCAAGACGACACAATTAAGTACTGTATTTCACATCTTATCTAGAGGTCGTCCTATGACAGATTATCCATATTACAAGAACTATGTATCTTTTCTTGAAGTATCGAATTTTCCATCTTCTCATTGGTCTATAACAAGTGGTTGGGAATGGGAAAAATATCTAGCTCAAGTAGAAAAAGATGATTTGAAAGAGAATATTGCAAATGCTAGGTTTTTTTCACTATCTTTGGATGAAGTTACAGCTGTTGATAATACTTCATGGATCTGCATGAGTATTTATATGGTTAATGATCATATTAGGCATTCATATTTACTTGGGATTCATAAAATGAAGAAGATTTCTACAACTGGAAATATTTATGAACTTGTTATTAATACTTTGAAGGAAATTGGTGGTATGGATGATTTAATGATTGCAAAAAGGTTGGTATGTGTCGGAGCTGATGGAGCATCAATCATGCAAGGACAAAGGAATGGCCTTTGTGTCAAACTACAACTATCAGCTTCACCATTTATGATTAGTATTCATTGTATGGCTCATAGGATGAATCTTGAATTTAAAATAGTAAGTAAGTTTCCACTGGTTTCAAAAGTTGAAGAACTTGTATGTGAGACTCATGCATACTTTTGTCGTAGTCCCAAGCGATTTACAAAGTTTCAACAATTTGCTGATGGTATTACAAATGGAAAAACGTTATTAAAAGATGTTGATACAAGATGGATATCATTGAATGGACCAGCCCAAAGACTATTTAGTGAATACCAATCATTGGTAGGGGTGATGTATGAACATCGCTTTAGTGTAGACAAAACTCAAGATCTTCTCTTTCGACTAACTAATATAGAGACATTATTAACATTGGCTGGAATTCTTCCTTTGCTTCATGAAATGAATGTCCTTGTGAAAATGGCTTTGAGTCGCACAATGTATATTGCAGAGTACACAAATGCAAGAAAATTGGCATGCCTTGCATTGGATAATTTGTTTATGATGCCAGATTATTTTACGGGTCGAACATTTAACGGTTGGACTACTATCATTGATATAGAAAAGAGTGAAAATTATTTGAAGTTTGATGAAAAAGGGAGACTATGTATGAAAGTGCGTGGGTATATGGTTCCGTTTTATTATGTTACTAAGATGGGACAAACCACCAAAGAGTGCCATGTGTCAAGAGACCAATTCAATGATATTGTGATTTCAGTGAGACGCAACTTAATACAAATTGCACAATCCCTATCATTAGAGATAAGAGAATGATTTCCTCGAGATGAATTATTGGAAGCTATGTTTGTGGTATACCCTCATTATTGGAACTCTGAAAAAGATATAGATCCTTTAAAAGTCGACTTTCTAGCAAAATTGAATACTTTAGTGCACCACTTTGGCAGGAATGTTAAGGTAGAAGGAGAAGAGATTGGAGGTATATTAGATTCAACAAAATTACATCAAGAAGCCACTTGCTCTGCTCAAACAATGGCAGATCAATATCATGCTTTGTCGAAACCTATAGAATATGGTGCAGTAACCAAATTATGGACTATTTTAGGTGAAAGTCAATACCTACAAGAAAACATATCAGAGTATTTCAAATTAGTCGATTTATGTCAAACCATGATTTTGGGATCAGTGGAGGACAAAAGAATGTTTAGTGCACTGTCATTCTTGAAGTCAAAGTTGAGGAACAAGCTTGATAAGAATATGGATACTTGTTTAAGATTATATGTAACAAAGTATGACATTACCAATTTTCCATTCAATAGAGCACTGGCACTCTGGTGATCAGATTGTGAGAGAAGAGGAGAATACAATATAACAAATGTCTCCAATGAACTTGATATGGAACATAATGTTTTGGAGGCTCAAAATGATATTTCATCTACAGAAGTTCATGTTCAAAATGTAGAAAATGAAGAGCGACATGAGAATTGGGAATTTGATATGCCACAAGATATAATCTAAACCAATATACATTGGCAGTGTATAAATAATGAATGGAATTTAATAGATCATGTGATTTTTTTTAGTTTGACTTCGATGTTCCTCTATTCTTGGAGCAGGTTGGAAAAGGAAAATTCTTGATGGGAGAAAGATTACCATACATAAATTTGAAGTTGCATTTCAGGTAAAAATAGGTTCTATAGTCTATACTTTGTATGAAATATAGTAATATTAGAGCTACATTTCCTTGATGCAAGCTATTTTAAGTTTTATGTTTTGATAGTTAACTAATGCATTGTTTTTTTTTCTTATTTGTGACAGGAAATGAAGTTGGGACCTATCTATCCATAGATAATGTCCTAGTATTAAAGGTTAAGCAATTAATTTAACAATACTTCCGCTTAGCAAGAATGGGCTCATTCAAAAGTTAAAACTCAAGTACATGGAATTGCTTGTATTTCTAGCTTTGATATCTTGGCAAATATGAATGGTTTTCTTGTTTCTTACATTTGGAGCATTTTTTCAAGTTTGGAAGTTTGCATTTATTTTGCTTATATTTTTTTATTCCTTTGATACTTGACTATGAGATATGAGTTGCTAAGCGAAGAGAAAAATGGTCTATTCATTGGCTTACTAGGTTCCCATGCATCCATCGTAGGAGACCTATTGGCATGAGACCGATATTTCTCTAATGTAATTGGCATAATTTTCATATGTCCACATACTGTCAATACAGTATTCACTTGAATCTCAACACCGACAGTAAATTTTGAAAGCTAGTAGATGAAAATAGATGCCCAACAATTGAAATTAGTCAATTTCCTGCAGATATTGGTTGTATAGAAGTGATATTTGTCCAATTAAGCAACAATTTGACAAATCAGGCATAGATTTGTATTTTTTCTGATGTCTTTTCCATAAATATCAGTCTTTGCATAAATTTGACAGATTCATGGCAAATATAGTGGTTTGGCAGTAAATCAGAAGGTTTTTCAGCAAATGTTTCAGTAGACATCTCCCTATTTCAAATTTCAGTAGTTTGAGCAGGTATTCTCTATTTTTCTTCCAGTATTTGCAATTTTGCATAGGAAAGATCATATTTGTAGCTCTACATCTATATTTCAGCAGTAGATATAATGATAGACTATAGTGCCTGTGTTGTTAAGGGCCTAGCACATATATGAACGAAGAAATCATTAGTTCTGTGAAAACTATACCTCCTGTTCCCAAGTTCATGGATTCTTGGAATCATGTGTCAAATGGGTCAAAGGAAGTCAAGAACCATCACTTGAAATTGCATTTCATCTCTCGTCACCAAAATGTTCATTATAATGCCACATGTTAGTTGAATTGTACCAACAATTTTCTGGGAAATACTCTCAACTAATATTGAAAGGTGTTACTTTGTTTATGCCCTACACATGACGCTAGACCATTGCATCCTTTATGGTACAATGCAGTATACCAACAATTTTCTGGGAAATACTCTCAACTAATATTGAAAGGTGTTACTTTGTTTATGCCCTACACATGACGCTAGACCATTGCATCCTTTATGGTACAATGCAGTATGGCATATTGTAAAAATAAAATATTAAATGAAAAGGCATAATGTAGAAAGAAAATATTGAATGAAAAGAGTGGGATTTTCTTCACTTTTCCTGTAACAGAGAGAATATATGGGAAACAATGATTATATGGTTATAATGTTATTGCTGCTGCACATTCTAAACATGATGCAACAGATGCTATTCTGGTTTTTGTAGCAACACTTTTAGAGCTTGTTGTTGAAGTATATATTATTATGGCTATTGTTGCTGCAAGTTCTGTGCTTCCCATTGAGGAATATGTTGTAGATTTGTTAAATGGCAGTTGTTGGAAATTTTCCTTTGTAGTAGTGGTTATGGCACATGTTGAAGTTGTTGAAATTGAAGAGGTTGTAGTGGTTGAAATTGCAAAGACTGTTTTGAAAGATCAACACTCTTTATTTCTTGCAATGTTTCAACTTTCTGCAAGCATTTCCATGCACACATTTGATTGGATTCCTGTCACTTAAGAGTTAAGACTCAAATCATTGTTGCACATGTATCCAAAAATCAATGCTTGAAAGTTTAAACCCATAGGTGGTTGTCCCTGCCCCCCACTATCTTCTCCCATCCACCTAAAATTATTATTCACATTTCCCTTGTCATCGAATTTAATACCAAACAATTCTAAGCAGATTTACTGCCATCCTTCCTCAATCAACAAATACATGGGTTCTTGGTTTGGTTATAAGATGTAAGCAACCACATAATGGGTAGACTTGATATGCATCCCTCTTGCAGCTAATGCGTTGATAACAAGGGTTCTTGTAGATGAGATGCTCTGATTCATAACTTTAGAGGAGTAACATCGAAACTTTGCAATTCAACTTCTAAAATTCATATCCAAGATAAATTACTGGAGTCCAAATTGAGTAAGGGATGCTAAAACATCCTCAAGTACCTCTCCAAAGTCCTATTTTTTTTATAACCAAATTATGACCATTTTTGTTAGCCTTGTAATCAACTGCATTACCCCTTTGTCTCTTACAACTAACACAGTTGTAGTAAAGTGTGCAGGCTGGCTCAATCTCATGAATAAAGACTGGACAGTGGAAAGATACATAAGGCATTGGATCTAGGTTCCAAAATAGATCTTCGCTCCTCCCAATTACATATGTACTCCCAATCAATTTCACAATGCCTTCTCTGGAAGAAATCAGGGTAAGGACATACTGCTGACAAAATTGATCGCTTGGTCTGTATACAACATATTGAATATGATGTTTCCAATCCTTAAGTTCTATTGAGATGCAATCTACTCTAGTTCTGTTAGAGCTTACTTTGCATGTGCTTCCTTTGATGAGGTACCTGACCTTAAGAAGAAGTTAAGGACCGAAGGATCACATCATCAGGATGATCCCTTTAGTATTGTGATGACAAAACATTCAGTAGATGTATGGAACATGCGAGGACACATACCTAGAGAGAGAGACCTTGTCACCCTATCTTGTTTGTCCTTGTGGTTATCCTGCTTATGGTACTTGAACTTATCGGGTTGGTTGTTTGTCGAGTCACCTTTGTTGTTTTGGTCTCATGATTGACCTGTAAATGGTCATGAAATCGGGGGGCGAATTAGTTTGGGTTCTATTTTTTCTGGACTCCTAGGGCATCGTTTGGAAGCTGGTTGATGGAACATTTTTCTGTTTTTGACGTCAAGGTTTGAGCCCTGTAGGGATATTTTTTTGCTGTCGTTATAATCCCTCTAGGGCTGCGTCTTTCTCCTCTGAGAGGTCCACCTAATTCTGCTGCTATTTGATTATTTGTTTAGCCCTTCTAGGGCTTCCGTTCTCCATTCTTTTTGCTGCTCCTGTTAGATGCTGCCACTTTGGTGTTGGGTCTATTCAGGCTGCCGTTGAACTTTTTGGTTAGGGCCTATTGAGGCTATCGTTAACCTATGGATTTCTGGATGCTGTTATCAAAGACTATTAGAGTCTGTTGAGGTCTCACGTTGTATTATGAGCCCCGTTAGGGCCAATATTGGTTATTGCAGCTTGACTGGTGGTTGACATTGGTTGTCTCCTAACTACGTTAGAAGGTCTGCTAGTGCTTGAAGTTTGTCCTAACACAACTGTACCTACTGTTGAGACTCTTCCCTGGTCTCTCTCTCTCTCTCATAGGTATGATGTTGCCCTTCTAGGGCTATTTATGTTTCAATATGTATTATGCCTTATTGGAACAACTGAAAGTAGATCTGAGTACATTAGAGAAGGGCTCGTCCCCAGGTAAGTACTTATAACCGTGTCATTTACTAGCATTCTTACTTTCAGTTTATTGTGGATTATTGGCACAGTGACCTATTGGTAGTGCCCTAGTTGAAAGAAATGCAAATTATGTTTTTAAATTATTACAGTTGTATTGTATGATTGATTTACATTTGTGATCTACTGCATCATTGTTTAAAAGTTGTTCTTTATTTTATCAAACCCTAACTTTATAAAAATCAACATGGTATCAGAGCTAGTTTTGTAGCTAACTCTATTTTGCACCCTATTAGAATCTACAAAGTTCCTTAGGTAAGGGTTTGAGCACTAACAGATTTGATTGCAGAAGATTCAATTATGGTCAGTGGAAGAAATGCGGGCTGATGTGGCCCACAACCACAGTGAAGCAGATGAGACGTTTAGGTTCTTGGACAACAATTCGAGAAGTAAGTCTAATCTATTATCTGATTCTTGGGTCTCATTTGAATTTCATCATGCCAATAAAACTTGCATGTGCTATCATGGTTGAATTAGTCTTGTTTCCATCTCATCTACCACACAACTTAAGTTTTTGCTGTTGGCAATATGGTAGATGTTTAGGTTGGCATCGATGTCAATATATAAGTCAGATAGGTTGTCATTGATGGAAACTAAGATGAGATGACATAGCAGCAAGAAGGGTGAGGACAGAGCTCAAAATATGCACACCATGTCGTTATCCTTGTTGGCCATGGAATGCCCTGGTTTTCTTGAACTTTCTGCACTGAATTCCTTCTTTAATGCAGAGATGTAGGTTTTACTACCCTCGTTCACTTCACAACTGGTTTTACTACCCATATTTTTGCTTCGTTCACTTCACAATTGGTGCTTTTCCAGCTGTAGGGGGGTATACCTATGTGATGTTTTTGATCTGCAAATTAAACTCAGATAGTGTATGATAAATCAAAGAAGATCAGTAAAAGTTTTAAAATGTATCAATGAAGAATTGGCTAGATTCAACACGACTAGTGTCTGCTCTTTGCGATATGGAGTCTTACATAAACATGGGTCTGAAAATGAATGATGGGGAACTTCAACAAGGAAATCTTGTTAAGAATGAATCCTACTAAATAATTTACTATTTTTTGACATTAATGCTAAATGAAGGCACTCTGAATAAGTGAATGAATCTTCATAAATGATCATGAATCAGCAGTGAACCACGTAAAGAGAATAATCAGAAATTTCATTGATTAAAGCTTCATGAACATAATATCTTGACAATAGTATCTTTGATTTCAGAGAACAACAGGGGACATAACACAACTTGCTCAGTTCCGAGGGACAGATAAAATCCACATGAAATATTGAGACAAAATGGCCTGTTAACAAGCTCTAATTGCAACATCACTACAACAACCCGATCTAAAGAAAGTGAAAAGATAATGTCAGGCATTACTGTAATTACACAATCTTTCAATCCTCCCAGAGATAGTACATTTAACCCAAGGATTTGATCTCCAAGAATCTCACTCTCCCTTTGGAAGTATTTCTTCCATGCTTAAATAGATTTGCATTGTAGCTTCAAATTGATCACTTCAAAAAAGTCAAGATGATTGTCCTTATGCATTTGATCATCAAAGGTGTGTCTTCCAATGATCATTTTAGCAAAGTCAAAGATGATCACCCTTATGCGTTTCATCATCAAAGGTGTGCTCTCCAATTGATCATTTTGACAAAGTCAAAGATGATCACCCTTCTAATACATTTGAAAATCAAAGGTGTGTCCTCTAAGACCATAGAAGTAGGGTTCCATCACCATGCCCTTTTGTTATTCTTTATTTATTTATATTTCCAAGTTTTCATTCTTGTGCTTTTGTTTTGAATTCATGGTGCCCACAGTTTGCCATGTCATCCTTCAGAAGATATCTTGATTTTCCCTGTGAGGATCCATCCAAGTACATCCCTTGCTTTCATTGAATTCTATTTCAAAATGAATTCTACAGTGCTAAAAAATGTACTTTGTATACTAAAAATTGCTTTGTGTATGTATAATTCCTCTAAAAAAATACCTGCCATGATTGCAAATTGCATGCCAGGAAGTAAATATTTATGGGGCTGCTAGATTACATTTGTAAAATCCCTGCCATCTGCTCATGCATGATTCTCTATGCCCAACATCACTTCCTCTTCTTATGTTTCTAAGTTCAGGCCCAACTTCTTCACTCCCTTGTTGAAAATAGCAAGCTCTTGATTTTTGCCAACCTGCTGACAACTCCTTCTCACAGGTAGCAGTCACTTCCATACATGTATTTGGAGGATTTTAGAAAATATGCTTTGATGCCATGTTAATTTTAGAACATGGTATACAGATTCTGCATTTGGAAAAGTTAACCCTAAGCCTAGGTATTTTAAAATTTGAAAGCTTAATGCTTAGCCAACTGATTGCTCTTTTTGAAATTGGATTTATCTTCTTGTTTACAGCTTAGTGAAGGTTTTGAGCTACTTGGAAAAAGGAACTGTGTTTGAAAACTGAAAAAGGCCTTTATGGACTTAAGCAAGCCCCAAGGGCATGGTATGATAGATTATACAAGTACCTTTCTCAACAAGGATTAAAAGAGGTGATGTGAACATCAACATTTATTTCAAAAGAGAAAAGGATGGAGTCCTAATTACAGTGGTCTATGTTGATGATCTCATTTTTGGGTGTAATGATGAAAAATTAAGTCATGAGTTTTCTAATGTAATGGCATGGGAATTTGAGATGTCAATGATCGGTGAACTATCCTTCTTTCTCGGACTATAGATTTCCCAAACACTAGAAGGTATTTTTATCTCTTAGTCCAAGTATCTGAAGGAAATGCTTAAAAGATTTGGTATGGCAGAATGCGCTCATGTTGGTACACCTATGGAAACTAGCTGCAAACTCAGCAAAGATAATCAGTCTCCACAAGTTGATGACACCTTTTATCAGTCAATGATTGGCAGTTTGTTGTATTTAACAGCCTCTAGGCCTGACATCATGCAGGTTGTTGGAATGGTAGCTCGATTTCAATCCTGTCCAAAAGAATCACATGTGACAGCTGTCAAAAAAATCTTCAAGTATCTCAAAGGTACCTCTGATTTTGGACTTTGGTATCCTAAGAACCAAAAATTTGACCTCTCAGCTTACACTGATGCTGGCTGTGCTCTTTCTTTCATCTATAGTTTCCTTGAAATATGACATGGTATCAAAGTAGTTGTGAAATTGTGAATAAGATAATTGTAGCCTTGTCAGGTAAACATAGCCATGTAATGGAGAAACATAATTTGGTTGAATGGAAAGTTGGATCGTAGATTTGAAGGGACTCTTGAAAGAGTTTCTGGGAGCTTCAGAATCAGGGATAGATTTGTTGGAGAGCACCATCAATGGGAAAAGGATAGGATTTGTTTGACATTAAGGAGGTCAAACTTTTAAAGCCTATACTATAGATTTTTAATGTCACTTGGAAACTGTGAGAAGATTGATGAAGACACTTAGAGGAGATTACAAGAGGTACTTGTTGGCTTAAACTAACCTATAGGTTTCCAATTAGACCCAGGTTCTTTGCGGTTCTCCCTTTTGACCAACAAAACCCCTTAGCACTGGCCCTTTTGGAAACAACCTGTGAGTAGGTTGAGGTCTCACCCGAGGTGTATCTTATGGGGTACTGTGGAATCAGGTTTCCACAGTAAATGATGAGTTGTTTATATGAACAAGATACGCAACGCAGGACAGAAGGAGTGCGCTACGGGGAAAAGCGATGTGGCACGCAGCAGGATCTACGCTGCGAGCTGTACTATGCAGTGAGGGAAACACTGCGGGCCTCACTTAAAGACTTCTTACTGCTCCAAGTCTTCTACTGGAACTGCGAGTCCACCACGTTGATTCTTTACTTGGAAGATCTTGAAAATGCTAAGGCACTGAAATGAATATCACTCGTCCATTCATTTAGGCACTTACTGGTTATCTTTCTAGCATTCATTTAAGGACTTAGATTATTACAACGTAAACTGAAATGATAGATGCGACTAACCGTGCTGTGTTCCTTCACTGTGTTTAAGAAATTATTTAAACTTAAATGACTGATTCACGATCCTAACATATAATTGAAATGTTCACCATTCATCTGTTCCCGTGGAATCTAGCATATCATTCCCAAACTTCTCCTATTGGTAAATGCATATCAAAGTTCCCCTATTACAGCATGCAAGGAAACATTCAAACATTCATTCTACAGGCAATACAGACAATCATTCATTCATAAAACATAATCGCATAACACAGGATTTAATGTGGTTCACTTCCCCGGATGGAAAGCTACGTCCACAAGAACGGTTGGTAGTATATTTCTTTCAAAAGGGGATGGGGCAACCGTTCTTAGACTGTGCACTCAGCTGCAGACTCTCCTCTCTCTCGGCTAGGTCTCTGCGCACACAGCTGCAGATCCTTTACAATATTCTTATCTCAGAGAGATTTTACAATACAAAAGGTTATCTCATGATTACTCTAACAACTAGCATCTAGCCCCCAAAAATAGAGCAATAACAACCAACAACCCAACAACAACCCCATCCCATACAAAATTGTCTTCTTAAATAGATCATGCCCGAAGGTCATGTCTGTACCATGTCGAAGACCTAAAACCCAAAACCCTAAGGGTTTCCAAAACTGCGCCTGTTTTCCAAATCGGCTTGCTGGCTCCTGGTAGTGTCTGTTTGATCCTGGTGGATCTCCACGTCCTCATCCTGTCACTATCAGCCTTCCTGTCGCATGCATACCTACAGGCTTCTTTTGCTGAACCATTTCTCTCTAACGATTTTACCTTCTAAGCATGCCAAACGTCGCTTTCCTTAACAATCCACGCATGGCCGCCTTTTTGATTTTCCTATGTCCGCCGCTCGCCAATCCTGGAATATCTTTCCAAAAATGGCTGCTACCGGTCCAACCGGTACCTGCACTTGATACTTGTCCAACACACCGCTTTGATGGCTCCACGTGGCCTCCTAACTCTGCAGCACTGCTTCGGCGCAGTATTGGTCTTTGAATCACGTCCAAAACTTTGATGCTGCGCGCAACTCCGCAGTCTGGTCAAAAGTTGGATGCTGCGCGCAACTTCGCAGCATCCTCAATACTTAGCCAAAATTGTATTTCCGAGCTGTTCTTAGCTCAGCTTTCCCTGCTTGTCTCAAAAAGGTGTTTTCAAAACTTTGTCTCAACCTGGGCCCAACATGCTCCGAACACTTACATGTGGCTCGTCCCTGAGCCACTAATTGTTTCAGCTGTCTCACTCTGTGCCGCGACCGGTGGAATGAACTTGGCCGTGAACTTGTCATATGTACCGCACAACTGCTCCACTGCTTCTCTTGTATCCTGCTCAACCCGTTTAACTGTCTCAAGTAGTGTTGGAGTTATTTCTTGTCCAATTTGGTCTTGTACCTGCTCCTGGTTATCGCATAGTTCTGCTAACTTGTCTTCAATCTGCTGTGAAACCGCCATGGCATTCTCCAAGAGCTGCTGCAACTGATTATCCATCTCAGTCTCTTTTTGTCGCAATTCCTGTACTTCTTTCTTTAAACTGGATATCTCCTTGTATCTTGGCAGCCTCTCTCTGGGTGGCAGAGCTTTAACCTCTGCATTCAACTTGTCCAGCGCGGTCTGTTTTTCTTCTACCGTGGTCTTGACCTGTAGCAACCCTTGATCCTCTTCAAGGGTCGTGATTTCCTGTGAAACCTTATCCAGGAGAGATTGGCACTTAACCATCTCACTTGTAATGCTTTTCGAGGCAGCGCTCACTGCTTGCTCTCTGACTTGCTATTCAGTTAATGGTGCTTGTATGTTCATTTGTGCCTTCAGCGAGGTAATATCAGTCTGATAAAAATTTTCCTTATCTTGCATCTCCAACTGCAAAGATATTACCCTGTCCCCGATCCTCAGAACTGTGTCCGCAGGATCATCCTGGAGTTCTATACCTTCAATATCCTGCGCAACATTGGATATGGTAGTCTCTAAATTTTGTCGACAGTCCAGTTCGTTCCGCAGCTGCATTTTTGCATGCAGCTAAATTTTCCTGTTTGCTGCGGTGAGCTCTGCTTGTGACTTCATTGACTCCACCATCCGGTCATGCATCTCCTCAACAATCTGCGTGTGGATGAAGTGCAATCCTAGTAAGGGGATTTTGGCTAAGTCGAGCTCTACCCTCTCGACTCCCTTTGTGTCCAACACAACTTGTTCTTCCATTGGCAATGCAATAGCCAATGGGTCCACATGGATAATTCTAGTCTTCGATGGCAGCATTATTGCTAACTGCGGTGGCGTTTGCTGCGAGGTTCCTGTCGATCTCCCTTCTGCTCTTGTGTCACGCGGAAAGCTCAGGCTTTTCTGGACATCATCCATTTTCTTCATCAGACCTTGCATTGCGATCCATGTCTTCTGCAGGTCATCCTGGATGACCTTATCCTTTTTATCTTTATCTGCCATGAGCTCCTTCATCTGCTCTGAGACTGTTTCGGCTATCATCTCGTAGTCATCATCATTGAGGACTGCCTCTGATTGAATCTTTGTGGCCTTCACCTTCTTCCTCGACTTTGGATTTTGCGAAGTCTCAGGTTCTTTTCTCTTCCCTATTTCTTCAGTGATTGGGCATGAGAGCGGGATTGGCTCATCCTCTACTGAATCTATCTCCACGTCCATAATTTCTACTTGGAACTTTGGTGGGCAATCTTTCATGAGGTCTTCAACGTCCTGCTCATACATGATGTAGTTCCCTGGGAACCACTCTGGTTTCTTCGTTTGTGATTTCGGTGATATGAAGATACATTTCATATCTACCTCAAAGTCAATGATGCGGATATACTTCACCGTGACCTGATTTGTAATGCAGGCTGTCTTCGTGATTGCATCGCGCAGCTGAATATAGTACTGGTAAAAGACTTCTCTTGTCGCATGTTGGCGCTTTGCATTTGTGTTCTCCCAAAGGTTGAAGAACTTAAATCCTCTAGGATCATTGGTGTCCATAATGATTCCCACATAATCTCTCGGCTCCTTCCATCCACAAAAAGCAATCAGGACGATGAGCCAGGTGAAATGGAACTGGCCGCAATTCACCTGCGTGTCGTTGAGTTCTTCAAGGAACTCATTCAACATAAACTGACACCAATTAAAGTTGGCGCCTTCAGCCGCTGCGGCACCCAGGAGTATTGCGCCCGCAGGCACCTCCGAAGGCCTAGTTGTTTTGAGTATCTTTCCTGTGAGCAACTATGTTACAAATCTTGTTGCTCTGTCCTCTATATCTTCCGTTGGGAAACCTCTTTTTCCCTTCACCACCGGGTGGGTTTTCTTCATCTTCTCAACAACCTCTTTATCTTTTCACTTCCCCTGGAAGAATTGCTTAGGATCCTTACCGCACTTGCTTATCCTGGTGATGTGGTAGATCAAATCGATGTTAATATCGATGTTCCTGTCCAGCCACATATAACCTTGGTGGATTCGCACCATGAGTGTGCGAACCACGATATTAAGTTTTGGAGAATGGTCAAAATGTGGCAATATTAGCAAGTTCTGTAGCCTCGACTGAACGCCAGGTGTTAGCCAGCTCTCGGCAACCAGGTTAAGAGTTCCCTTGGCATCCTTTTTCCAGCACATATACTGGTCTGGTTGAAAATCTGGGTACTTGGGAACATCTGGCTCATCCTTCTTCATTCCCAAGAGGTCATAATCCTCCCATTTACAATCTGCTATCTTTCCCAACAGATTCTTAGCAGTCGTTACATGCTTGGAGATAGGTGACATAGGAATTTCATATCTCACATTCTTGGACAATTTAAACAAAGGGGCATTCAGTGCCCGTGGGGAGATATATTCAGGTGTCATCTTCAAGGGTTCTTTCTGATAGACTGGCGATTTTTGTGCCAAGGATCCCATATTTATGACCTTTCTTCGAAGTCCCGTTACGTGTTTTCCTTTATCTTTTGTTTTTTCCTGCATTGTCGGATTAATTCTTGGTGATCTGCAGGATCCTTCACCTTGTTCTACCGCGACCTTCTTAACTGGAGTTTTCATTAACTACTGAATCCCTCCGTGCTGAAAGATCCTCAGTGCTTCTTCAATGGTCAGTTCTTCTTCTCTATAGGAAGGTTCAGACATTCATTAATGATATAGAGGCTATGGTAGACAGAATACAGATGGCTACTAGCTCAGAGAGGTTAATCACAAGAAAATTCTAAGTGCTCGGTAATGCCCAAGTCTCCCAACGGTGTTATTTATAGGAGCAGCAGACCCACTCCCGCGCCCTTCAACGGCTAGATAAGCATTTAATGTGGTGTCCGTTGGTGAATTTGAGCGGATCCTTCAGTCTTTTCCGTCGTTAGCATGCTCAGAATGGCTATCTTCTCTTTAAATGCTGAAGCGGTTGCTATAACGATCATCCTGAAAAAGCCATGCAACGGCTATTTTTCTTTGAGTGCTGCGCCGAACTGCACGACAAAGCATCTGCAACCTTGTGTGACTACTTTGCAGTGCCAGCATTTTCCAACTGCGCGGCTTCCACTTTTTTTTTTCCTTCCACGCAGCTTCAATAGTGTTGCGCGGTACATAGATTATTCTTCTTATCATACCTTCTTCCTTTTATCATAAATGTAAAGACTTCTTTATATTTCTAGTGTCCAATTTCAACTGTACTTGACACTTAGAACTTCCTTCCTTTGCTTGTTATTCAAGGTTCTACGAAGCAGTGCTATCATGGTATAGCTTTAGCCTACTTCCATTTATCAAGGTTGGCAAGGTATCACTAGCTAAATTGGCTAACTGGATTGCACCAGTGTTAGTAACATGTATCACAGTATATTGGCCAAGCCAATGCATCTTAAATTTACCAAGGAATTTCATGAATTTGCTATCATACAGGAGGACTAGATCACCTACTTGAAAACACTTGTTCTTTATATGGCGATCATGCCATGCTTTTTCGCTGTCCTTCTGTGCTTGCTGGTGGAAGCCTGTGATGAAGCGATCTTCCTCCAAGACTAGTAAGTGTAGCAATCTTTCTTCTAGAGCTTCGCAATCTGCCATCCCTGTAAATGCAACAATTCTTAAACTAGGGACAATATATTCCATAGGCATTATAGCCTCCTTCCCATAAACCAAGCGAAAGGGTGTATGTCCTGTCAATTTCTTGCATGTGGTCCTGTATGCCCATAACACAGAAGAGACGCGCAGGTCCCAATCATCTCTATTTACATTGCATACCTTAGTGAGTGCGTTTTCCAATATTTTATTGAAATCCTCTATAGTACCATTCTCCTGTGGATGATATGGAGTACTGCGCTAATGACGAATGTGGAATTCCTCTATAAGTGCCTCAATAGTCTTGTTCAAGAAGTGAGTACCTTGGTCACTCATCAAAATCTTTGGACAGCCAAATCTGGTGAGTATTTCTTCAAAAATAAACTGCGCAGCAGTACTGGCGCTACAATCCTTAACTGGTTTTGCTTTCGCCCATCTGGTGAGGTAATCAGTAGCAGTAATAATATACCTTGCACCCGTTCTTTTTCCTGGTGGGTTTATAGGACCCAAAAAGTCTATTGCCCATTTTTCAAATGGCTGTAGTGTCAACTGTGGATTTAGTGGCATCTCATCTCAGCGTGATGGTTTTCCTGTCCTCTGATAGACGTCATAGTTCCTGCAATGTTCTTTGGCATCTTTATGGAGCGTAGGCCACCATAGCCCCACGTGCAATATCTTCTGCGCGGTATCCCTTCCTGCATAGTGACCTCCCGCGATTCCTGAGTGTGCGTCCGCTATAATAAATGGCTTCTCATGATCCAGTATGCACCTGCGCAGGACTTCATCTGGCCCAAGTTTGTATAACTGACCTGCAATTATAGTGAAGTCTGCGGCGTGCACCACTAACTATTTTTTCTGCTAGATAGAGAATTCCTGGGGTGCCATCCCTGTGGTTAGGAAATCAATGATATCCTTGTAATAATCATCGGCAACCTATATACTAAATAACTGCCCATCAGGCAAACTGTCTTTAATATTCGTCGGCTCCTCTCCTGACTCAATCCTTGACAGATGATCAGGTCCCAAGTTTAGTATACCTGGCTTGACAATAATCTCAAAGTCATATTCCTAGAACAACAATAGCCATCGGCATATGCGTCCCCCTAACACTGGCTTGTTGACCAAGTATTTCAGTGCAGAATGGTCAGTAAACATAAGGAAGTGCGATCCCAGCAAAGAGTGTCTAAATTTTTGTAGGGCATATACCATCGCAAGGCCTTCCCTCTCAGTAGTAGTATAGTTCTTCTCTGTTGTTGAAAGCTTTCTGCTAGAAAATGCAATAGGGTGATCAATACCTCCTTCTCCTGGTTGAGCTAACACGATCCCCAGGGAAATACATGATGCGTCAACATGGACATGGAATGGCTTTGTCTAGTCTGGAAAGACTAGAATCGGCGTAGTGACCATCTTTTCTTTTAGTGTATCAAAACCCTGTTCACATTCTGCGTTCCAAATGAACGGTGCATCCTTCTTCATCATATTTTCCATTGCTGCGGTTATTTTTGCATAACCCTTAATGAACTTCCTGTAATAGCCTGTATGGCCCAAGGTAGAGCGCAGAATTTTTACTGAATTTGGTGTTGGTAAGTTTGCAATAACTGCAATCTTCGCAGGGTCTACCATCAATCCTTGCTTACAGACAATGTGGCCAAGTAAAATTCCATAGGGCACATAGAAAATACACTTCTTCAAATTCAAGGATATTTGATGTTGTCGACACTTTTCGAGCATCATGCGGAGATTCGTGCAATGATTTTTCAATAGACCAAACACAGTCCAATCATCAAAGTATGCTTCTAGAAACTTGTGCATAAAATCTTTAAATGCTGCGACGACGACTCTGGAGAATATGACAGGTGCATTCTTCAGACCAAAAGGCATGATGGTGTACTGGAATGACCCCCATTCTGTAGCAAATTTCATCTTATGCCTATCCGCAGGATCAATCCTGATCTGATGGTAACCAGAGAAACCATCAGTGAAAGAATATGCCTCATTTCCTCCAACGTTATCAAGCACTTCGTCTGTGAATGGAGTAGGAAATGGGTCGTGCATGGAAGCATCATTTAGTTTTCTGAGATCCACACAGATCCTGATCTCTACTTTTGCTTTCTTGTCTTGAACAACCATGGGGATAATCCATTCAGATTCTTCGACCGGTTCAATGATTCCTGCCTCTAGCATCTTATCTAGCTCTGCGCGGACTTTTTCCTTGTAGCACGGATTCAATCTGTATGGCCTCTGCTTGACAGTATTAGCACTTGGCTTTAAAGGTATTTTCATGACCCCTAGGTCTCCCAAAATTCCTTTCATCTCTGTAAATTTGGTTGGAAACAGTTCCTGATACTCATGTAAGGTATCTACGATCTCTGCAACAGTCTTATTGTCCCAATAATCACCTATTGATGTGAACTTCGGCTCTTTGTCTGTGCCAATGTTCACTTTTTGTGTTTTTACTGGTCCATTCATATTTGGGATTTCCAACGGAGGTCCTTCTACCTCGCGCGCGCTTTCTGACTTTGGTATATCTATGTTGCGCGGGTCCTCCTCATCGTCTTCATTTGTATCATTGGTATCTTCAACTAAGTTGTAACACTCGATAAAGTGCTCTTCATGTTCCTTCCATTCTGATTGTAGGTGCACAGGAATGCACTCTGTCCCAAAAAACTCCTGCAATGTCATGTTTTGATGAGGAAAGTAATCCTGGAATATCCGCTTCTTGATTAGCTGTAATGCTTCATGGATTAGTGGATTCTCATCTTCAAAACTGAAGTCCTTCTGGAAGTTCGCAGTGAGCAGCTCCCAATTAGTGAGTTCGCTACGCAACTCCAGGTCTAGGTACCATTTCTCTGGGATACCCACATCCAATGTATGTGCAAATAAATGTACCCATTCTGTAGGTGGTCTTTCCACCCATGCCTTTGAACAGATTTCAATGTGCTGGCTAGGGTCTGTCTGTCCATTATACTTTTTGAAGGGTAAAGTAACCCTTTCGGCGAACCGGATCTGCATCTTAGTTCTGCATTGATCCCAAGTGGTCAATGTTTTCTTATGTGCATTCCACCATCTGGTAGGTGTATCGCACAATGCCATATCTAAAGCTGATAGTCTATGCTCATATGGTATAGCTGCAATATATTCCCTTATGAAACTGTAAACATTAGTAGAACCATCATATGTGGGAATAGGACTCACCTCTTTTCCGATCCAATGCAATGATTTCGTAACCTGCACACATATTCTTGCTGATACTTCATGCATGTGGCTTTTCCAATTATCCAGTCCTGTATCCGAGTCAGAGATACAAGAAGTGTCACATCGCTAGCTGATCGTACCGTCCGCAATAGGATTAATGTAGTCTTCCTTGTTCGCAGTCAGCTGGTATAGTCGGTCTAAATCTTGAGCTTGGGATTCCTCCTGAATCGGCTCACTGTATCTTGTGAAAATCCTCACAGCAGATCTAAGAGATGATGTATACCTCACAAGAGTAATTATGATTAAGCAGGTGTTGATCTTTTATCCTTTCTCTCTGGGCAGACCCGGGCTGGCGGTAATCTTTTAGACCAACAGAACCCTTAGCTCACTGGCCCTTTCGGCAACAGGTCGCAGAAGCAACCTGAAGTCTCACCCGAAGTGATTCTAATGGGAGGCAGAAGACTCAAGTGTCCTCAGCCAAGTTCCGAGGCATCCAGGGTGGGTAAACCCTCCTTAACCCCTTTCACAGGAGCTGTCTATCTCATTCCATTACTCCGGCTACGCCTCTGTCTTATCGCAGTACGCAGGGAATGCGATAAGTCTTTCCCTATGTGAAACCGTCTAGCGATACCCAAGATATCGTAGGTGCGATATCTTCCCCTTCTAGTTCCTGCGGCAAGCGAACTTTGACCGCTTCCTGGGTTAACAGGTGGTCTTAGCTATTCTTTTCCTGGTACTGCAGTTAGCAACAGCATTCAGCCTACAAGCCTAACCCTCACTACTGAACTCGACCCTTGATATCTCGCAACACGTAACTAGGCAGAACGTTACTTTGCGCAATGTCTAAATAAACCATTCATGCCTCATATTCAGTTCTTATTCGCACATTAACCTCTGTTTAACAATTATCTAGCTCGCAAAGAGGTTAGCTACGATTATCGCACTTGTTATACATCATTCAGAAGTTAACTGACGACCATGTACATTACTTATAACAGATTGAAGCATTCATATATAGCATAAACACGTGAATGAGAACAATGGCTACACAATTACAATAGTGCTACTGAGATAAGCACATTGACACTCCCAGGGCAAAGACTACGCCCAGGGGAACTGCGGTTCTTGTTTACAACTCTGGGGAATGAACACAGCCCCGTTCCACTCTTTACAATAGGGGTCTTCTGGGAAACTCCGCCTCAGTGGGAGCCCTTCTCTATAGACCTCTTTTCTCTTCTTGCCTTTACAGTGCACTCTCTTCCTCTCGCAATCCCTGCGGATTGCACTATCTCTCAACAGGTCGGCCCTTGTATTCTCAGGGATGTTCAGACTTGTAACAACAAAAGACTTGACTAGCATCTACCTGATGTCTCTATCGCTATGTGGCCAACCCCTTATCCTATAAAAAGACTACTATATATAGATGGCCCGAAGGTCTCATCGCAGTTACAAAACTGTGGGCCTTATCCCAACAGTGACTCAACCCTAACCACTTACAGTCAACTGGCTGTACTTCCATGGCCGCCTTCTGTCTTGTCGCCGCTTCCTACAGTCCTTAGTCTTTAATGCATCGGCCCGTCGCTTCTTCTTGGTTCAAGCAACGCCGACTGTGGTCCTTCTTCTTTAATGAGGGTAGCTGAACCCTCTCTTCATCTCCGGCGCCTTTATTGCGGTGGTTGAGCTCTCCCTTCGGCCTCTTCTTTGTACCACATGCTTGACTTTTCTGTACCTATCGCCGTGATTCCCGCCGGAATTTGCGCTACGGCGATATCTTTGTCTTACCGCCAAAATTGGTACTTTCCCTCCAAAATTAGTTATCCTTCCCAAAATTAGCAGCTTCCTAACTGCTGCGGAAGTTCTCTCCAACAACTCCCCTAACACTTACTTGTGGCTCGTCCCCGAGCCACTTGCAACAACAGCCTGATTCATTTGCCTAAGCTTATCCTTTGTTGCTCGTGAGATTGCTGCGAATTGTGCCTTAAGCGCTTTAATACTTTCATCCATGTGTGTTACTTCTTCCTGCGCTGCGCTGAGCAGCTCAGCGGTTACCAAGGAGTCCTCTGTGCCCTCAATGACTCCTTTACTTGAGGTGAAGCTTTTCACCTTTTGCTCCAGTTCATCAACCAGATGTGCGATGTTGCTTTCATGCGGGCTAACTTCGTTAGCCAGGTTGATCTGCTGTTCTCTGTATTTCTGCACCTGCTGCTGAATTTGTGTGATTTCTCCTTTCTTTCTTATCTTCGCAAGAGCACTCAAGCCCTTGTACTCTTCTTCAGCTCTTGCTATCGCATCTTCACAGTGCTTAATGTGCTGATCGAGCTGGGCTTTCTGTGGGAGCTCCTCTAGCTCCAGCCATGTCTTTGATGCATCTTCCAGGATGGCCTCTGCTGCTTCCACCCGACAGTGCATCTGTGTCTGTACAACTCTGAAAGCTTGCACTCGTGCTTCTTGGATTTCCTCTGGAGTAGGTGGCTTATTTGCTTCAAGTGCAGCAATCTTTGCTTCGTATTCTTCCTCCATCTTTCTCTTCTCTTCATCTAGAGCCTTTGCTCTTTCCGCTATTTTTCTGATCTTTTGAGTTATTTCTAACTCAGGCCTGATATCGCACTGCGGAAGCTCTGCTGCGATATTCTTTAAAACAAGAGAGACATCCTGCTCTCGCTGAACATATTGCGTCAACTGGGCACTCTCTGCCTCATGCTGCGCAATGAGCTGCACATTGTCGTGAGACAGCAAAACATTTTGCTCATATGTGACTTGTTCTCTGTGCCTCAGCTCCTTGCCTATCTGCTGGAAAATTTCATACAACTGATCCATAGGTACTTCTGGTAGGTTCACCTCAAGAGGATGAACCATCTGCACCTCCATAGGTACAGGGAACTTAATACTTCCTGGCGGTATACGAACAATGTTCGTGCGGTCCCTTGCAATGCTTTCTTCTCTGCTCTGCGAAGGGGGCTGCGAACTTTCCGCGACTGTAGTTGGAGCTGGCTGAATCTGCATGGAAGCAGTCTTCTCAGTGATTGCCTTCAACTCTCGCAATTTGTTGTCAAGGATGATGTGCATACGATCCTGCGATGACTGAATCGCAGCGAATTTATCCCGCATCTTCTCCTGTATTCGGCTGGCGATGAGATCATACTCATCCTCTGTCATGACTGGTGCCTGCGGTTCGTCGGAAGTAACCGCCTTTGTTCTCTTCTTCTTTGCTCGCACCGGAGAAGGGCCTTCAATAGCCTTTCTCTTAGAACCCATTGGTTCTTTCTCTTTGTCTTTAGGATCTACCTCCTGAACATCTTCTGGATCCTCAGCTGGGGGATCAACTGGAACTAGGCCAGAGGATAGATCATCATACATTTGTTTCATGTCCTCGTCGAAACAGTTCTTAATGGTATCTTCGACCTGCTGGATTTCCATGCGATATGGGCCGGGGGCCCATTCGTTATGTTTCCTGAACCCTTTGGGTCTGATGTAGGTTTTATCCCTGTCGACTTTAAATTCCAGCTTGGACTGATAAAGATCAACGACCGGCGAGTCGACACGCGGAATCGTTGCGACGGATTCAAGCAATAGCGTATAATATTCATGGAATACCATTGCGTTATTCTTGTGCTTCTCTGGGTGATTACTCGCCCAAAGATTGGAGTACCTCGACCCTCTGCACGCCCCTGGCGCCAGCTGTGGAAACTGCGAATTGGGCGGCTCTTTCCATCCAATGAAAGCCATAAGGATCAGCAGCCACGAGAAGTGGAAGCTGTGAAGTGGATCCTGCTGCGCCTGCGCACAGTCTTGAAAGAAACTATTTAACAAAAATAAACTCCAGTTGTAAGGTTTACCGTTTATGACTTCGATCGCTAGGCGGATAACTGAGCCTGTGACCTCCTTCGGCCTCACCTTGAGAAGGAGTTTTCCGGCCAACAGACTAACAGTAAACCGCAAGGCGTCATCCTGTATTGAATTGACATCGTAGGCACGACCTCCTCTTTGCAGCTTATACTCCGCAACCTGCTTGGTTGAGAGCCTGGTATCCTTTGTGGCGCCATCAATATTTATCTGTGGGTCAAAACCAGTCTTCGACAGACCGGTAATGCGGTGAATGAGGTCAACATTGACATCTATTCGGTTACCCAACCATAAGTAACCACCATGCACGCATGAAAGTAGCGTCCGCACCACAGCATTGACCTCCGGGCCCCGTCCAAAGTGTGGGATCTCCAGGAGATTGAGCAGTCCCGACGGTACTAAATGGCTTACATGGTCCATGGGGACGAACTCATCGTGCTGTGTCCTTGGGTTCCTCTGAATCGTCATATAACGATCGCGGCGGAATTGTGGGTACAGCGTATAATCTCTCAGATTATAATCAGTAAACTTAACAGCATGCATATTCCCCCACAAGTTACCTTCTTCCTTCACTCGGTTATCCAGCGGCGGGAGTATGAGTTCATATTTAAAGTCTCTTGGAAGGACGATCGCTGGCGCATTCTCTACTCTCGGTGGGAAGTATATGGTAGTGACTGTAACTTCTTCCGGAAGTTCCTGCTCCAGTTCTTCTGACTCTGTGCTATTCAGGGTCTCGCTACGTTCCATATTAGCTAAGGTTCTCGGCGACTGGCGTATGGTCGAAGAGCCAGCAGCAATTTTCTTTCCTTTCTCCGCCACAACTGAAGTCATAGCGCACTCAATTCCACCCCTTTGGAATCTCTGCAACACGTCTTCGAGAGGCTTGTCTGGCGCGAGGCGCCTTCCCCTGTGGTACTCTGGACTTCCTATGATTGCTAATCTTAATGCAAATCAGAGTCTGCAACTGTTTCTAGTTTCCCTGCTCAGGACTCTGCTAAGAATACGCTTGGCTCGGCTCAACTGCGCTCAACTCTTTTAGTGAAAATGACCAAGTAGCCCCGTGCTTTGAATAGAACGTGTATTTATCAGAAGGCGGAATTTCAAATGGCAACGGACCAGTGACTGGACCCGTTGGCGGTATTTAATGCATAGACAAGACAGCACCCCACGCCTATTTATTGCAAACACCGTTTGAAATTTCGCTAGGAAACTGTGCGCCGGAGTGATGTCGCATCGGATTTTCCAAATCTAGAAGAATCGTCGTACTGCTGCCAAATCTTAGTACAACAGATACTTGTCAGCCGTGCAGTTAATGCTTGTCAGATGGCGAAGTGACTAGCCCTCTGATCAATTCAAAATTTGATATCGCATCAATCTGTCTTCTGTCCTCTGCGATAAGATATCGCATCGTCTGGAAGTGGAAAGTGCCAAAAACTCGCCTCATATCAAAATTGTCGCAACCACCAGGAAAACTGGCTGCGAATTCTTACCTGAAGTATTTCCCGGTGTAGACTCCTTAGGGTGCGATGCTTCATTTCAACTACACTGAACATCTGCACCATTTGCTTCCTTTCTGGGCTAGGGCTAGGAGGTGGCATGGCCTTCGCGATACAGCTTAAGCCGACTGCCATTGATCAAGGTAGGAAGAAACTCCCCACTCATAGTACGAAGCTGTATAGCACCTCCATCTGTTATTTGCTGGATTTGATATGGTCCTAACCAATGAGTTTTGAATTTTCCAGGGAACTTTATAAACTTACTGTCATAAAGGAGTACCAAGTCTCCAAGCTGAAAGGTTTTGTTCTTGATATGCCTATCATGCCAAGCTTTTTCTCGTGCTTTCTGCACTTTTTGATGGAATTCTGCGATAAATCTGTCTTCCTCCAGATTGAGCAGCTGTGCCAATCTCTCCTCTAAAGTATCAGAATCAGCCATCTCTGTAAGCTGAGCAATCCTTAGACTGGGTAAGATGTATTCCATAGGCATAACAGCCTCTTGTCCATATACCAGGCTGAAAGGTGTGTGCCCTGTTAGTTTCTTACACGTGGTCCTGTAAGCCCATAATACAGCATTAACTCTGAGGTCCCAATCATCCCTTTGACTGTTACAAATCTTTGTAAGAGCATGTTCTAATATCTTATTGAAAGCCTCCACCGTACCATTAGCTTGAGGGTGGTAAGGTGTACTCTTATGGTGCTGTATTTCAAATTCCTCTGTCAAGGCTTCTATGGTGCTATTCAAAAAATGTGTGCCTTGATCACTCATCAAAGTCACTGGGCATCCAAATCTAGTGATGATGTTTTCAAAAATAAATTGTGCTGCTGTAGCAGCATCACAATTCCTGACTGCTTTTGCCTCAGCCCACCTGGTGAGGTATTCTGTTGCTGTAATTATATATCTTGCACCAGTTCGTTTTCCTGGGGGGTTAATAGGACCCACGAAGTCTATGGCCCACTTATCGAATGCGCGTAGCGTTATCTGTGGTCGCAACGGCATTTCATCTCTTCTGGAGGGCTTTCCTGTCCTTTGGCAGATATCGCATGATCTGCAAAACTCTTTACTGTCTTTATGTAATGTAGGCCACCATAGTCCGGCTGCTAGGATCTTCTGAGCGGTCGGCTTCCCTGCGAAATGGCCTCCTGCGATGCCCGAATGTGCTTCCTTAAGAATGGTCTGTTTCTCGTGGGGCATAACGCATCTGCGCAAGATTTCATCTGGTCCTAACTTATATAGGTGTCCTGCAATCAGGGTGAAGTCTGCTGCTTTCACCACTAATTGTTTCTTTTGTTGCTTGGTAAACTCAGGTGGTGCCCACCCTGTAGTAAGGAATTGAATTATGTCTCCATAATATTCATCTGCGACCTGAATGGAGAATAATTGCGCATCAGGCAAGTTGTCCTCTAAATTACTTGGTTCTTCACCTGAGTCTAGCCTTGACAGGTGATCAGGTCCTGCATTTAGTCTTCCTGGCTTAACAATGATTTCGAAATCATATTCCTGGAACAACAATAGCCATCTGCATATTCTTCCCCCTAACACTGGCTTATTGACCAAGTACTTTAATGCAGAATGGTCGGTGAACATCTTGAACGGGGCACCCAATAAATAGTGCCGAAATTTCTGTAAGGCATACACCATTGCTAACCCTTCTCTCTCTGTGGTGGTGTAATTCTTCTCAGCTGTCGATAGTTTCCTGCTCGAATATGCGATAGGGTGGTCAATACACCCTTCGCCTGGTTGCGTGAGAATAATGCCCAGTGCGATGCCAGATGCATCCACATGAACATGAAAAGGCTTGTTCCAATCTGGAAATACCAGAATAGGTGCTGTAACCATTTTTTCTTTTAGAGCGTCAAGACTCTTCTGACATTCCTCATTCCACTGAAATTTGATATCCTTCTTCAATAATTTCTCCATTGGTGCGGTAATCTTGGCATAACCTTTGATAAACTTTCTGTAATACCCAGTATGACCAAGTGTAGTTCTCAGCTGCTTTACTGAGTTAGGTGCTGGTAAATTGACGATGATGGCGATCTTCGCAGGATCTACCATCAAGCCTTGTCTGCACACAATGTGACCCAACAACGTACCAAAAGGCGCACAAAATATACATTTTTTTAAGTTAAGGGAAATCTGGTGCTGTCTACATTTTTCAAACATTAATCGCAGGTTTCCTATGTGCTTCTTGACTAGTCCAAATACAGTCCAATCATCAAAATAAACTTCTAGAAATTGATGGATGTATTCCTTAAAGACAGCAACAACTACTCTAGAAAAAATTGCTGGGGCATTCTTAAGACCAAAGGGCATTACCGTATACTGAAAGGAGCCCCATTCTGTCGCAAATGTGGTCTTGTGCCTGTCGTCTGGATGGATTCTTATCTGGTGATAGCCTGAAAATCCATCAGTAAATGAATAGATTTCTTGTCCTCCAACATTGTCTAAGACTTCATCAGTGAATGGTGTCGGAAATGGGTCATGCAGCGATGCATCATTCAGTTTGCGCAAGTCGACACAGATCCTGATGTCTCCTTTTGTTTTCTTTTCTTGTACTACCATGGGACTAACCCACTCACTTTCTTCAACAGGTTCAATGATGCCTGCTGCTAGCATCTTATCTATTTCATCTTTTACTTTTGCTTTATACCGCGGATTCAACCTGTATGGGCGTTGCTTAACCGGCTTAGCGTCCTCCTTAAGCGGTATTCTCATGACTCCGAGGTCACCCACTATTCCCTTCATTTCTATAAAGTTGGTAGGAAATAGGTCCTGATACTCATGTAATAGGTCTGTGATTTGGCCAATTGTCTCATCATCCCAATAATCTCCAATAGAGGCAAACTTAGGGTCTGTTTCTGTGCCAATATTGCTCTTTCTAATCTTGATTGGTTCTGTTACAGCTGGGATTTCTAAGTGCGGGCCTTCAACTTCACGTGTACCTTCTGTTTCTGCGATATTGATACTGCGAGGATCTTCATCCTCATCGCTTGAGTCTTGTGCGCAGTTGTAACATTCTAGTGCATGTTCCATCTGGATAGCCCACTCGGGTTGCGAATCCGCTGGTAATGGGCAATCCTCAAATATTTTAGTCTTTATGATCTTCAAGGCCCGATCAATGCTTGGATGCTCAGATTCAAAACTGAACGTGACCAAAAAGTTTTCAATCATAATAGGCCATGAGATAGTTCCTTTTCTTAGCTCTGTTTCTGTATACCAGTTCCGTGGAACTGTATCCAGTGTATGGATAAACAAATGAACCCATTCTTCTACTGGAATCTCTAGCCAACTCTGTTCACAGTTCATAATGTGTGCTCTGGGATCACTCTCCCCTGTATATTTCCGCTGTGTACAGTCTCTTTCTTTAGAGAATCTAATGCGCATCAATCTCTTACAATCATACCATGATGCGATATGTTCCTTGTGTGTGTACCACCATCTTGCAGGTGTGGCTCGAACTGCAAGGTCAAAAACCTCCATCCTCTGCTCTTGAGGAATCTCTTGTTCAAACTGCTGCAAAAAATCATTGACATCTGCTAATCCATCAAAAGTTGGAATATACCTGCTTTCTGTCCCAATCCATCGCAGTGATTTAGTCATGAATGCGCATCTGCGAATAGAGACTTCGTGGAGTCTATTTTGCCAATTTTCTAAGCCAACATCTGAATCTGATGTGCAAGAGCTATCACATCTCCAGCTGATATGTCCATCAGCTGTAGGATCAATGTAGTCTGTCTGATTAGAAGTCATTTGGTACAAATTTTCCATGTTATGCACCTCCTCTTCTACTTTGATTGGCTCAATGTAGCGAGGACCCTGTAAAGGGTCTAATGGTGCGATAACCCGGACTTGAGCATCTTCAAATGTCATCTGCCTTTTCTTTAAGTTGATAACAGCCTTGTTATCAAAAGCCCAATCAATACCTAATAGAGCTGGATAGGGTTTGGTGTCACCAATAATTTCTATAATCTCAAAATCGGCATATGTGTGAACTCCGTCGATGTCCACTGGGACATGCGATAGGCGACCCATCGGTGATATTCTCTGTTGATTAGCTAGTCTGAGATGGATAGGGGATCTGCTTAGTTTTGGACTTCCCATCTGTTCCCATGTCTGTTTAGTCAAGACATTTACTTCTGAACCTAAGTCTAGGATAACCTCATCCATTTCAAATAGTCCGATCTGCGCTGTGAGCCTCATCTCTCTTCCTGTCCTTGTATGGCCCATTATATGGTGAATGGTGCACTGTGTATTGCTCACAGAAGGGCTCTGTTGACATTGGTCAATAACTTTCTGAAGTTCCTCTACAGCTTTCCCATTTCTTAGAAGTTTCAAACAACTCTGCAAGAAGGACTGTACACTCCCGGTCAATTCCTCTTCGTCGCATCTGCCAGATGTGCTAGCCTGTGGTATCTGCGTAGTACTAACATCCTGCGGTGGTTTCCGTGGTATACCCTGAGATGGTAATAATAGTGATCTGGGCGGTGTCTGTTCAGCAAAGGAAGTCTTAGTTTGTTGAAATGCCTCCTTATTCTTCTGTAGATCAAGTGGGATAGGTTTTCCTGGAGCTTTGCGCACCGACTGCGTTCCTGTCGTTTTTTCCACGTCCTGCGATATGTTGCTCGTGGAGAGGCCACTGCGAGTTACAATATTGACCTGTGGTTCGGTTTCATTCTACTCAGCAGCGATAAACTGGATAGTCTGATTGGTTGCTGGCTTGGCGTCCTTGATCTTAGCTATCAGTATGGGACATTCCTCTATTGTGTGATCATAAGATTTACAATACTTGCACGTTGTAGTAGGGTTCTGACAGTCTCTAGCGTAATGTCCTGTGCCTCCACAGTTATAACAGGTGATAGTTCCACGGCCACGGCCAGATTCATAGCCTCCTCCGCGTCCTCGGCCTCTAAAATTTCCTCCACGGCCTCCCTGATTCGGATCAGTTTGTGCACGTACTGCTGGTCCGGATGCTTCTGACTGAACTCTGTAGAGGTCGTGCTTCCTTTCTATCATTAACTCATAAGCTCTACAATTGTTTTCGTCATGTCCCACAGATTTACAGAAGTTGCAATATAGGTTCTTTGGTGTCTGCGCATATTTCTGAAGGAGAGGGCATTCCTGAGGACTGTGTCCTCTGGTTCTACAAATCTCGCACCATGGCCCCTGGTTCTGCATCAACGGGTTAGGAGCTCCACTGGCGATATAGTCAGCAAAGACAGGGTAGTTATCCTTACTGTGTCCCTGCGCTTTACACTTAGTACACCAAATTTCATGCGCAACCTCCTTTCCTTTCTTAATTTCATGCAGCTATAAGGTGAGGTTAGCTAGCTGATTTTGCAGATTAGTGATACCGGTGCTAGTTTCTGCTAGAGGTGAAGCCTCTAGTTTCATTGCCATTTCTAATGCTTCATCTTGTGTATTTAATTTCTGTTGCATTAGCGGAAGTCTGATGTGTGGTAATATTGCTGCGATAAACCATTCTTTATGCTGTTGAGGCGCAAGCTCAAAGCTTACCTGATCAATGAGGGTCTTGAATCTCTGGTCAAAATCCCAAACCGTCTCCGTAGGCAATTGTTTAATATCTTTAAGTTCTGCTATGCATTGTGACTCGGATTTAGGTTTTTTAAACTCTTTAATCATAGCAGTTCTAACCTGTGCAAGCGTTCTGTTATGGCCAGTGGTATACTTCATATACCAAGTTAATGCTCTTTCTCTAAATGTGGTGGCCAGCTGGACAAGCTTGACATTATCATCTTGTATTTGCTTAATGGTCCATATGGCTTCGCATAAGAACCAGTGTTGCTCAGGGTCCTCCGACCCTGTACCTTTGAATGTTGGTAGCTTCATATCATCTCCCATTCTGCTTCTAGATGGTGGGTTCTGGTTTGCTGTATGACTACCACTCGGCTGTGTAGATGTGGAGGGTGTAGCGGTAGTATTCGCTGTATAAGAGCTACTGGAAGGGGTTCCTGCGGGATTATTCTGAGTTCCGACTGGCTTTTGAGGAGTCCTAGGATTCTGACTCTGCTGTCTCGGGTGATCTGAACTGTCTTCTTCAGAAGAAGATGACTCGTTGACTCTATATCTTTTACCACTACGTGTATGTCCAAGATACTCGTAATCACTTTCAGAGTCTACTGACATTACAATATCATGCTACAATTCATCTGAGAGTATATCCAGTACTCCTTTTTCATATAGTAATTGCTTAATGGACAGACTTAGAGAATTTAGGTACTTACCGCGATAACCCTTGAAGAAGTACCGTTCTGCTGCGCTGAAACTCTTTCTCTGATCAACCGCGAACTCTGTGATGAAGCCGTCCAGCAGACTCGTAAGCCAGAAGTCTACTGCGCGTGAGATGGGGTTATCGACACCCTTCAAGGTCTGAATCAGCTCTGCTGTCCAGACAACTTCTCGACTCTTCTTGACACCGCTGTTGTCAACAAGCTTTGATAACCAACCATATAACTCAATAGCATAAGTTACGAAGAATATCTCGTGAAGATCTGTAAAAATGTGCTTCTGTAGCCAAGCCTCAGTGCTCAGTCTAGGATTCTTGTTTTCTTTTGCAGCAAACTCTCTTTCTTTTGACTCAACCCACTGGTTAAGTTCTTGCTTGGTAGGATGCCAACAGAACATCAGCTCAATGTGTTCAAACCGGCAACGGAACCATTTGTTGATCTTTTATCCTTTCTCTCTGGGCAGACCCGGGCTGGCGGTAATCTTTTAGACCAACAGAACCCTTAGCTCACTGGCCCTTTCGGCAACAGGTCGCAGAAGCAACCTGAAGTCTCACCCGAAGTGATTCTAATGGGAGGCAGAAGACTCAAGTGTCCTCAGCCAAGTTCCGAGGCATCCAGGGTGGGTAAACCCTCCTTAACCCCTTTCACAGGAGCTGTCTATCTCATTCCATTACTCCGGCTACGCCTCTGTCTTATCGCAGTACGCAGGGAATGCGATAAGTCTTTCCCTATGTGAAACCGTCTAGCGATACCCAAGATATCGTAGGTGCGATATCTTCCCCTTCTAGTTCCTGCGGCAAGCGAACTTTGACCGCTTCCTGGGTTAACAGGTGGTCTTAGCTATTCTTTTCCTGGTACTGCAGTTAGCAACAGCATTCAGCCTACAAGCCTAACCCTCACTACTGAACTCGACCCTTGATATCTCGCAACACGTAACTAGGCAGAACGTTACTTTGCGCAATGTCTAAATAAACCATTCATGCCTCATATTCAGTTCTTATTCGCACATTAACCTCTGTTTAACAATTATCTAGCTCGCAAAGAGGTTAGCTACGATTATCGCACTTGTTATACATCATTCAGAAGTTAACTGACGACCATGTACATTACTTATAACAGATTGAAGCATTCATATATAGCATAAACACGTGAATGAGAACAATGGCTACACAATTACAATAGTGCTACTGAGATAAGCACATTGACACTCCCAGGGCAAAGACTACGCCCAGGGGAACTGCGGTTCTTGTTTACAACTCTGGGGAATGAACACAGCCCCGTTCCACTCTTTACAATAGGGGTCTTCTGGGAAACTCCGCCTCAGTGGGAGCCCTTCTCTATAGACCTCTTTTCTCTTCTTGCCTTTACAGTGCACTCTCTTCCTCTCGCAATCCCTGCGGATTGCACTATCTCTCAACAGGTCGGCCCTTGTATTCTCAGGGATGTTCAGACTTGTAACAACAAAAGACTTGACTAGCATCTACCTGATGTCTCTATCGCTATGTGGCCAACCCCTTATCCTATAAAAAGACTACTATATATAGATGGCCCGAAGGTCTCATCGCAGTTACAAAACTGTGGGCCTTATCCCAACAGTGACTCAACCCTAACCACTTACAGTCAACTGGCTGTACTTCCATGGCCGCCTTCTGTCTTGTCGCCGCTTCCTACAGTCCTTAGTCTTTAATGCATCGGCCCGTCGCTTCTTCTTGGTTCAAGCAACGCCGACTGTGGTCCTTCTTCTTTAATGAGGGTAGCTGAACCCTCTCTTCATCTCCGGCGCCTTTATTGCGGTGGTTGAGCTCTCCCTTCGGCCTCTTCTTTGTACCACATGCTTGACTTTTCTGTACCTATCGCCGTGATTCCCGCCGGAATTTGCGCTACGGCGATATCTTTGTCTTACCGCCAAAATTGGTACTTTCCCTCCAAAATTAGTTATCCTTCCCAAAATTAGCAGCTTCCTAACTGCTGCGGAAGTTCTCTCCAACAGCAGGAAAATAGAAGAAGAGTGATCAATACAGTATAATGAGTAACAGAATAATATGGTACAGTAGAACTCAGATAGAAGCAATAATAATTCACACACACTAGATTATTAATCACAAATGGACATATAAATAATACAATGGTAGAGAGGATTCGAATTCCCAAGGTGGCAATTTGAATTATCCTCTCAGAGTGATCATAAGATCAATAGAGTGTCATCGGAGCACAACTAGGTGTCCTCATGATCATCGAAGCGCAACTGGAAGTCTTCATCATCATCAATGGAGTCATCAATGCTCAAGTAACTATCAACCATCAGTCAAACTAACTCTGGTAGGTGTAACTGAGTGTAACTCAATGTAACTGAGTGTAACTGACTGTAACTGAGTGTAACTGAGTGACAACTGGACTGGTAGGTGAAGAAGGGCGAGTTGCTCCCTAAAATCAAGGAAGAAGGGCGCATTAAGCAACTGGAGGGATAAAACTGAATAGTGAGAAGCTCTTGGGGGCTGGCTAACTAAGGGCTAGGTGTTGGACTGATGACTGGGATGCATGCAAAATGCATGCAAACCCTAGAATGCATGCAAACCCTAAAGGTGCATGCATGACTGAAAATGTAAATGATCAAAATACTGGTGGGACTAGGATGGAGTATAGGAATATCCTAACACCCCCCCTTAATCCATCCTGGGCCCTGGTAACTAAGACCAAAGGTCACCCAATACAATGAATAATAACAATCAATAAACCAAGGAAGTGGGAAAATTTCATGGGAAACATACCCCCTCCTCAAAAAATAGACTGTAAGGCACACATAAAAATAAATGCTCCAAACTCAAGCATATGTGATGCTTAGTCATATGTCTGGAGGTATCTTCTTCTTGGGAAGAAGTGGATCATGCTCAAAAAGCATGTGCTTGTACTTGCTCCTCATATCGAATGTGATGTTAACAAATCCAATAGTATGAGAATGATCCTTGAACCTGTGATTCGAATCAGCTGAGGTAGGATCAAATCTGCGAAAGTGCATATAGTCTTTTGTCTTCTCCTTCGAACCACCATGGGTGAGATTATGCCAAAAATAACTATTACATGTTTGCTTGAAATCAAAATCAGATTTAAGACTTAAAAAATAGTTTCTTGAGATCTCCTTTGAACCAGCAGGGGTGAGATCAAAACTATCAAATGCATGAGAAATTATCCCAAGAAGTAATTGCTTAGAATCCAAATTAGATCAAAGACTTGAAGCATGGTTTCTTGAGATCTCCTTTGAACCATGAGAGGTGAGATCAAAACCAGTAATTGCATGAGAATTTATCCCAAGCAAATGGCAATGGCCATAATCTTCAATAACCTTCTGAAAGCATCAATTTATGATCATATAGTAGTATAAAAGAGGAGATAGCTTGAGAGGAGCGAATGCATTACCTTTAGTAGCTGTTTTGACCTCTGAAATAATCATGTGATCATGATGCAAACCAACAGACTCTGGTGCAAGAGAGGATTTAGGACCTTCTGCAATAGCTAGAGTGTGAGCTGGCACAGAAAGAGAAGAAAGTTTGAGCATGAGTGGAGAATCTGCAAGTTCTTTGTCAACAACTTCAATATGAGATGATACTGGTTCATGATCTGAGAGACCATCAAGGGGAGCGAATGCATCACTTTGCTTGCTCTCGAAGGGGTTTGGACCAATTCCTTCATTCTGTATGCCAACTCTTTCATCCAGGTAGGCCCATAGCTCTTTTGGAGTCCATGAAATATCAGGGAGGTCATATAACATGCATCGAGGCATAGCATACATCATGACTGCACAAGCTTTTTCACCTTTATCTAACCAGTCACTCTCTTCATCATAGGATTCGAACTCTCTTTCAAAATAACAATCAAAGAGATCATGGCTCTTTAAATGTGCTATTATTTGTGGTTTCCATTCATCATAGTTGAATGGAGAAAGATGAGTAATTCCCGATGAATACATAGAAGCTATAGAGGACCTGCAAAAACAATATAGAATAACTGCAACTGCTACTGCTGCAAAGATGCAGAAACTGTTGCAACTGCTGCACTCGAAATCTTGGTAATAACTTGCAAAAAACTCTCAAGAATGGAGATAAACAATACTCTCAACATGCTCTGATACCACGTGAAAATCCTCACAGCAGATCTAAGAGATGATGTATACCCCAAAAGAGTAATTATGATTAAGCAGGAAAATAGAAGAAGAGTGATCAATACAGTATAATGAGCAACAGAATAATATGGTACAGTAGAACTCAGATAGAAGCAATAATACTTCACACACACTAGATTATTAATCACAAATGGACATATAAATAATACAATGATAGAGAGGATTCGAATGCCCAAGGTGGCAATTCGAATTATCCTCTCAGAGTGATCATAAGATCAATAGAGTGTCATCGGAGCACAACTAGGTGTCCTCATGATCATCGGAGCGCAACTGGAAGTCTTCATCATCATCAATGGAGTCATCAATGCTCAAGTAACTGTCAACCATCAGTCAAACTAACTCTGGTAGGTGTAACTGAGTGTAACTGACTGTAACTGAGTGTAACTGACTGTAACTGAGTGTAACTAAGTGTAATTGACTGTAACTGACTGTAACTGACTGTAACTGAGTGTAACTGAGTGACAACTGGACTGGTAGGTGAAGAAGGGCGAGTTGCTCCCTAAAATCAAGGAAGAAGGGCGCATTAAGCAACTGGAGGGCTAAAAATGAATAGTGAGAAGCTCCTGGGGGCTGGCTAACTGAGGGCTAGGTGCTGGACTGATGACTGGGATGCATGCAAAATGCATGCAAACCCTAGAATGCATGCAAACCCTAAAGGTGCATGCATGACTGAAAATGTAAATGATCAAAATACTGGTGGGACTAGGATGGAGTATAGGAATATCCTAACATATATGTCACCATCTTTAGGATCCAATGGTGCGATGAATCTAAGATGATTCCCTTCAAAGATCATTTTCTTTGTCTTCAAGTTTATAATAACTAAGTTATCCATAGCCCAATCAATTCCCAATATTGCTGGAAAAGGTTGACTATCATCCAAGATTTCAATAACTTCAAAGTCTGCATGACTCTGTACTCCGTCGATGTCAACTACTACATTAGCTAAGTAGCCAAAAGGTATGAACTTCTCTTGATTAGCCATTCATAACTGGATAGGTGACCAGAGCAACTTTGGTCGACCCATCTACTGCCATGTCTGCTTAGTCAAGACATTCACTTCTGATCCTAGATCAAGGATGACTTCATCCATTTCAAAATCTCCTATCTGTGCAGTAAGCCTCATCTCTTGGCCTGTTCTTTTGTGTTTCCTTATATGATGTACGATGCTATCTGAAGTCTCTGTTGCAATCTGAGGTTCATACTGGCTGATGAGCTTCTGGAGCTCTACTATGGCTTTCTCGCTTTTTAGTAATTGCATGCAGCTTTGCAAGAACTGTGCAACAGAAGTACGGACATCTGTCGCAGTGCTTGTGTTATCATAAGGAGCCGGCATGTCTTCAAGATGCGGTGTTTCACTGCACAGTAGGATCCTTGATGACTTATCTGCTGGTTCTCTAAAGGTATCCCGCGCGTCAATGGAGATCTCCTTGTTCTTCTGTAAATTAAGAGGGGGTGCTTTTCCTGGAGCTTTCCTTATCCATACTATTTCAAGGGGATCCTTCTTCATATGTGCCTCCCCTGATGTTGAAGCTTCCGCTCCTCTGTCGTGGCCTGTCTTAGCGCCACTACGCGTGACCACATTGATGCTTGGATCCACTGGTCTATTTTCTACTACGATCCACTGGACATTCGTTTCTGCATTTCGACCTCTAGCACTGGGCAATTTTCAATAACATGGTCAAATGATTTACAATAAGTGCACGTAGTGCATGGGTTAACACAATCTCTGGATATGTGACCTGGCTGGCCACAATTATAACAAATGACCTGGTTGCGGCCTCTTCCCTACGTGGGGCCAACAATTCTTCCTCAGCCGTGGTATCCACCACCACGACCTCTGTATCCTCCTTGGTCATATTGTGCATTTTCTTGTTTTGGCTGGGCATCTTCTTGTACGCCGTACAAGCCAACGCCTCGCATTGAGTCCATATCCCTTTTCTTTCATTCATTAGTTCATATGTGCAGCAGTTGGATTCATCATGTCCAACTGATTTATAGAAACTACAATATAATTTTTTAGGCGTTTTCACATATTTTTGTATAAGATAACAGTCTTCAGGTCTGTGTCCTATGGTTCTACATATTTCACATCGTGGGGCCTGATTCTAATTCAATGGGTTTGGTGCACCACCGTTAAGATAGTTGCGGAATAGAGGGAAATGCTCTATGTCGTGGCCTTCTCCTTTACAAGCTATACACCAGACCTTGTGTCTAGGTTCATACCTTTGTTCTTTGCCATTTTTCATGCTTTGCAACTCTAGTGTCAGGGTGGTCAGCTGGTTCTGGATCTGAGACATCCCAGAACTAGTCTCACCAATTGGCGAAGCCTCTAGCTTCATTGTGATCTCCAAGGCCTCTGCCCGGGACTCAACCTTCTGCTGCATCAATGGTAACCTAATATGGGGCAACATCGCAGCAATGAACCATTCCTTGTGTTGTTCCGGAGCTATAACAAAGCTCACTTGGTCTAATAGGGTCTTGAACTTCTGATCAAACTCCCAAACCGTTTTAGTCGGTTTCTGCTTTATTTCTTTCAACTCGGTTATACACTGAGATTCAGATTTAGGTTTCTTAAATTCTGCTATGAGCACAACTTTAATTTCTGCGAGAGTTCTCGCCTGTATGGTAGAGTATTTCATAAACCAATGTAAAGCTCTGTCTCTAAAGGTGGTGATGAGTTGTGCTTGCTTCAATGCATCATCCTGGATTTGTCTTACACTCCATACAACTTCACAAAGAAACCAATGCTGGTCAGGGTCTTCTAAGCCAGTTCCTCTAAATATTGGTAGCTTCATATCTATGTTTGCCATTGTGCTACTACGTGGTGGAGCGCCGGGATTAGTGTGCGGCTGCTGTAAAGGGCTCTGCGCAGTAAATACAAATGGGACTATCAGGAGAGATGGACTAGGCTGAGTCTTCTGCGGGGTGGGCTGAGTATTTTGCGGGGTGGGCTGCATAGCAAGTGGTTTTTGAGATAAAGGTGGTGTGGTCTCTGCAGCTGGTGCGTTCTCAGGCGTAAATGGTGGTACAGCTTCGTTGTCAATGTTACACGGGATCTCAGTATTAATATGGAGTCCAGGGCCTCCCAGATTCTTATTAATTTTATATCTCTTACCAATTCTAAGAGTATGTGTCTCTTCGTCAGAATCAATATATGTACTATTTATCATGACAAGCTTCAAGAATATTACTGCATTCTTAAAACACCTTTCTCAGCTAACAGCATCTTAATGTATAGACTGAGATTGTTCAGGAACTTACCTTGAAATCCTCCGAAAAAGTTTGCTTCTGCTTGGCTGTAGGATTTGAGTGTGTCTACAACAAATTCTGTTACAAAGCCTTCTAGCATATGATCAACCCAATAGTCAACTACGCGTGACAACGGGCTATCTAGCGCTTTGAGCTGTGCTGTGAGCTCAGGATTCCATTCCGTGGGTACTCCTCCCTGGAAACAGTTTTTCTTCTCTGCGAGCCACGAGATCCATGCATGTAGCTTGTTTGGAAATGATGCCCAAAAAATCTCGTGAATGTCGTCCAATAGATATCTATCCGACCACTATGTGTTTCTTAGACGCGGATGTCTGTTCTCTTGTCTGTTAAAATCTCTTATGGTCTTATCCCACCAAGCCTGGATTTCTGTCTTTTCACGATGCAAATAGTCAGATCCTTCGGGGAACTGATATTCTTCTTCACACATCGTGATTGCAACTCATCATGGATTCGAGCACGACAACGGAACCATTTGTTGGCTTAAACTGACCCAGAGGTTTCCAATTAGACCCAGGTTCTTTGCGGTTCTCCCTTTTGACCAACAAAACCCCTTCGCACCGGCCCTTTCGGAAACAACCTGCGAGCATGTTGAGGTCTCACCGGAGGTGTATCTTATGGGGTACTGCGGAATCAGGTTTCCACAGCAAATGATGAGTTGTTTATATGAACAAGCTGCGCAGCGTAGGACAGAAGGAGTGCGCTACGGGGCAAAGCGATGTAGCACGCAGTAGGATCTACGCTGCGAGCTATACTACGCGGTGAGGGAAACACTGCGGGCCTCACTTAAAGACTTCTTACTGTTGCGAGTCTTCTACTGGAACTGCAAGTACACCATGCTGATTCTTTACTTGGACGATCTTGAAAATGCTAAGGCACTAAAATGAATATCACTCGTCCATTCATTTAGGCACTTACTGGTTATCTTTCTAGCATTCATTCAAGGACTTAGATTATTACAACGTGAACTGAAATAATAGATGCGACTAACCGTGCTGTGTTCCTTCACTATGTTTAAGAAAGTATTTAAACTGATTCATGATCCTGACATATAATTGAAATGTTCGCCATTCATATGTTCCCATGGAATCTAGCATATCATTCCCAAACTTCTCCTATGGGTAAATGCATATCAAAGTTCCCCTATTACAGCATGCAAGGAAACATTCAAACATTCATTCTATAGGCAATATAGACAGTCATTCATTCATAAAACATAATCGCATAACACAGGATTTAACGTGGTTCACTTCCCCAGATGGAAAGCTACGTCTACAAGAACGGTTGGTAATATATTTCTTTCAAAAGGGGATGGGCAAACCGTTCTTAGTCTGCGCACTCAGCTGCAGACTCTCCTCTCTCTCGGCTAGGTCTCTGTGCACACAGCTGCAGAGCCTTTACAATATTCTCAGCTCAAAGAGATTTTACAATACAAAAGGTTATCTCATGATTACTCTAACAACTAGCATCTAGCCCCCAAAAATAGAGCAATAACAACCAACAACCCAACAACAACCCCATCCCATACAAAATTGTTTTCTTAAATAGATCATGCCCGAAGGTCATGTCTATACCATGTCGAAGACCTAAAACCCAAAACCCTAAGGGTTTCCAAAACTGCGCCGATTTTCCAAACCGGCTTGCTGGCTCCTAGTAGCGTCTGTTTGATCCTGGTGGATCTCCACGTCCTCATCCTGTCGCTATCGGTCTTCCTGTCGCATGCATGCCTATAGGATGCTTCTGCCGAACCGTTTCTCTCTAACGGTTTTACCTTCTAAGCGTGCCAAACGTCGCTTTCCTTGACAATCCATGCGTGGCCGCCTTCCTGATTTTCCTATGTCCGCTGCTCGACAATCCTGGAATATCTTTCCAAAAATGGCTGCTACCGGTCCAACCAGTACCTGCACTTGGTACTTGTCTAGCACACCTCTTTGCTGGCTCCACGTGGCCTCCTAACTCCATAGCACTGCTTCGGCGCAGTACTGGTCTTCGCATCACGTCCAAAACTTCGATGCTGCGCGCAACTCCGCAGTCTGGTCAAAAGTTGGATGTTGCGCGCAACTTTGCAACATCCTCAATACTTAGCCAAAATTGTATTTTCGAGCTGCGCTCAGCTCAGCTTTCCCTGCTTATCTCAAAAAGGTGTTTTCAAAACTTTGTCTCAACCTAGGCCCAACAGTACTCACGGTGCTTAACTGCCAGACTCACACAAGCTTAATGGAAAGTAATATGTTTTTTTTTTAATTCTAAGTTGGAAACATTTTTGTGCTATGCTTTGGAGCGTTGTAGATGGAAAAGGAGCTAAAGCCAAATAATGCAGATGAAAAGGAAGTTTATGATGGTAAAGGTAGGGGAGTTCTAGAAATCATCGATGTGGTAGTCACAATGGCATCATATCACTTATATAAACGTAGAGACCTCTCAAGAGGCTTGGAATACATTGAGCACTTTGGATAAGACATCTAATGAAACTAGGGTTCCTTATTTGAGAATCCAATTGTATAGTTTGAAGATGGAAGAAGGTAATTCAATCATAGTTCATCTCACTAGGGTTAAAAATATAGGACTTTGTAACACTCAATGCTTCTTCATGATATCTTCTTTTGTTGCAAAGGTCGACATCGATGAAAAGTTGGTAGGGGTCATTAACCAAGGACATTGGTAAAATTGTGGAAAAAAAATGCATTCTTTGATCTATTGTAAAATTTTCATGATATGATGCTCTAAAGAAAATGAGCACATACATAAGCATGTGCTACTTATTGAGCTATGTAAAAGTAACTATAGTTTGTCACCATCAAGCATATTCTATAGCATTGGTCACCATCCCTTCTTTGTATAGTTTCAAATCCAAATGCATTGAAATGGCATGATTTTGATCAATACTTCATGTGCAAAATAAAGAGGTGAAGTGTTGTATCTTGCAGATGATTGGACTTTTGGCTCCCACGTCAGGGACAACATACATAGGGGGTTTGGATATAAGGAAAAATATGGATAAAATATACACAAGCATGGGGGTTTGTCCATAGCATGAGTAATTACTAATTCCCTTAGGAACTCCCTTGGTGATGTGCATTTTATGGAATTATTTTGAATGTTAAAATATGCAGCTAGATTCATATGAAAACTATTATTCTTTACTAGGTATAATTAATTATGATCTTGAACCACTCTCACTTTGTTGATTCTATTCATTGTTGGTGCATATTTATGAAATCCCAAAAATGGTTTCAAGGATTGCATGCATATAACAAAATCGTCATGTGCATCAACGCTCTGAATTAGTGGTGAATGTGCAAGGGTTTGGCATATATTGGTAATACATTAGGTTTTACACATACTTCCCAACATGCCTAAGGGGTTACATACATAAAATATCTAATGTTTGCATACACACCATTCATAAATATAGGCCATAGTGCATGCTTGAATCTTTGAGAATTGTAAATTTGGTTTATGGCGATTGGTATAGAGTATATTCATGCATCAAATTTATGTATATATGTGCATAGTCACATAAATAATGTTGAAATAGTCTCACTCACCACTTTTTTTACTAGTCATGCAAATAGAGTAAGCTACAAGCTTGTATGAAAATCATGCAAATAGAGTAAGCTACAAGCTTGTATGAAAATGGTTGAGTGAGTGTATGCTTAGAAATCCCTTTGGCATGAAGCTACATTTGCTTAATATAATAGTGGGAAAATTTGAGATTTGGTTGGGTTGCATGGATATCTTTGTTGAAATACTTAGGGATTTTTGTTTGGAGTGGTTAGGGTGCTTGGGACACATGGATTTGTGACTCTGTAACCTTAGATGCATAGTTTCAAAAAGGGTGTTATATTCGGGGTTGTTAGGTTATCTTGGAGATTGTGATGAGTGGTTGAAGGTGGCATACGTCTCAAAGGGTGACCCACTTGTGAATTTGAACACATGCTTCCTTGTAACCTACTATTGGGGTTGAATATTGTCATAGTCATAGGTACTAGAAGATGCATAAATCATCATTTTGGTGTGTGCCATTCATAAACCAATTACAAGGGATCTATCAATGGGACTATGAATGACAGAGTAGGTCACCTAAAAAGTTTGGATTTTTTTTACAAGGTGTCCTAATGCAAGAGTACATGGGAAATCGAAAGTGAATACAAAATCATCTAGGAAATTTTGTTAAGTCAAATTTCAACCAATTTTTCAAGACTTTACAGGTTTTTATAGTTTAGTGTAAGATTCGCCAAGATTTCACAAGATTTTCTAATTCCATGAAAGATTCGCCAAAATTTTTACAAGTTTTTATAATTTCGTGAAATATTCGCCCAAAATTTACAAGATTTTATAATTCCGTGAAAGATTCGCCAAAAATGATATATACATATTATATTTTTGATAAAATAGCCTTCACACTTTCCCGTGTATCATGGGGATTCGCCCATTTTTTATACATATAAATTTAGGGGGGCTTCTTAAAATTTTCCCTATCATGGAGTGAGAAAATGTAGGCCGAATTTGAAGGACGTGCAGCCACGCTGGTTATAGACATGTGCTGCTTCAAACAACGATATCTCATAAACCAGACAACGAAATGAGATTCCGTGAAATACCCATTTTAGCTGAAGGAAATATATTTCCAATGAACTATGGTATACCTTCTGAAACATCCTATAGAGTCTGTGGCACTTGTTCAAATTTTACTGTACGTGCGGCCGCAATGTGTAAAAACATGTGCTACTTCAAACAAGCATATCTCACAAACCGAGAAACGAAATGAAAATCCGTAAAATACCCATTTGAGATGATGGAAAATTATTCAAAATGAGATATTATAGAACCTCTAAAAAATCCCATAGAGTCCATAAAGTCTCTTTAAAGTTTGTTGAAAATGTTGCAAAGCAATGGATATAGTGGTTCCATGTATGGTTGTAGAGAATCCATGTATGAATGTAGCATATCTAGATCCATGTATGGATGTAGTGAATCCATATCCATGTATGGATGTAGTAGATCCAAATCCATGTATGGATGTAGCAGATCCAAATCCATGTATGGATGTAGTGAATCCAGATCCATGTATGGATGTAGTAGATCCAGATCCATGTATGGCCCAACAAATGGATTCCGATCGTACCATAAGGAAGTTGGTGATTGCTGTAAATATTTGGAACCCATAGAATGCTTGAAACCCTTGTTTCGATGGAGAGTGTACCTGCTCTGATACCACTGATCCGGATCTTGGGAGCTAAGAACCGGAAGGCTTGAATGTCGAGAGAGGAGGAGATTAAGCATGCAAATTTGTCATAAAATTCACATGAAAAACACTAATCTTGCATGAGAATAAGCATGAACAAAAACATATGAAGTGAATGGGAGGTGAGGCTCAAAGATGATCCCCACCTCTGAAACTAATTACAAATAAGTCACTCAGATCTAATTAATCTCACAATGGACAATAGAAAATAGGAGAGAAACCAAATGAGTAACTTGTTATTATGAGAAGGCTTGCTAGGCCTTTATATAACATTATTACAATGTGTCTTGAGGCCATACCACGGGCTAAAACTATGTGCTACCAAATACCATGGATGGGAGAGGGTGGCCTCTCCATTTAATGCTTTTATGGCTTATACATCCGAATTTATACCATATGCCCCCTAAAATTCATATCAGTTCAAGAGTAAACACCATGCTCGGAGCAGGAGAGCTCGCAGGATCTTGCTGAAGGTCGACTGAGCAACCATGTTACGAGTTAGGGTTTTGTGTATCAAGGTAATACCGGCATGAAGGTTGGTAACCTTTGAACCCAGTCACTAGTTCATTTAATTGCAGAGTACATCGTGTGGTTGGCGCCAACAACCATAACGGATATCAACGACGATGGTGCTATCACAACTCCCAAGCTGGTGACCCGGATCATGATCGAAGGTCATGAGTCCCTTGTCATTCAATTCAGATCGCAGGAAAACTTTAATGCAACGACCTTGGGAGATGGCAGTTCATGTAAGAGCTAGCATGGCTAGATGGAGCACGAGTGAGTGTTGTTCCGTGTGCTTAAATGCTGGGACACGTCGATGCTGAGTGCATTACCTGCCATGGAAGCAACTCGAGGTTTAAAACATTGGTTCATATCAATCGTAGTCTGCGTGGAAGAGTAGGAGTTAGATACAATCATCACATAATTCCAAGTTATGTTATGTCTAAACCTTAACGATTGTGCTTCTACCCTTTATGAATTTCATGTTATGCATTGGTGTAAGTTATCACCGTGAGTGCCTAAGGTTTGGGCTGATTGGCTGTAATCATGGCAAGTGACATGTAATTACATACGCCTTGGTTCAACATTGTGTTGACCAAGCGATGCGAATTACCCATAATTCATATCACATTATAATGCATTACCTTAAGTTACATTAATGTATTTTATTACATTTCCTTTGTATTATGTTATATCGAATTATTCATTGTTGCTCTAAGTCCATTTCAATGGCATGCATATGTATTAAGGTTTACATATGATAGTTTGTTAGCACTTAAGTCATATAGCATTAAGCTATGTTGTTGCATAAGCTTAGGTTGGACCATTGGTCAATCCACAAGCGCTTAAGAATATAAATGTATATATATATTAGGTTATAATATATATATATATATCATATTGTATTCAGTCTATATTATATTGCATTAAGTTATAATAGTGTATTTAAATGGTAACATTTGTATATAGTTGCAATAACTTCATGTTATATATATATATATTAGATTGTAACATATGTATATAATGTTTATTGCATTAAATTGATATTTGATTTGCAATAGTTATCTATTATGTTTCACATGCATGGTTATAATATAAACGACTATGGCATATTATGCTAAGGCCTAGCCTTTATTAAGTTAGCATTAGGGATTATTATAACATTAATGCTTAGGATGTAGGTTAGTACCTTGGAACAACATGTAACCATGTAGACGTTAATTGTATTCACATTAATACTTTAATGAGTCGTAGTTAATAATTAATAATATATTAATGACATTAATATAGTTATTAATTGTAGTATTAATTCTGCCTATGTATCTCGTTATTGTTGCAAGTGTGCAAAATGCAGTCATCATACTTCCGATGGATATTTGAACTGGTGACTAATGCAGTGACGTATAGTCACGTTGCCATAGTTGGTACTTATTTGAAAAAAGACAGAAGAATTAATGACGTTTAATGTACAAACATTCAGATTATCACTAAGTAGGCTGTGATGACAACTAGTATGTTATTTTCCGCATTTGTTTGATTGGTCAGAATCTTTTTCAAAAAAAAAATTGCGTAGAAAAGACGTGACATACATGGTTCATCATCACCCAATAAAACATGTCCAAAATCACCTTGAACATAATCATGAAAATATATCGTATGGGGGGTATCAGGACATGAATCCCCTGAATCTACTACCCAATAATCACTAGTATTATCTAATGTAAGAATCAAAGCATCTTGTAACACATCACCTACTACATTTGCTTCTTGACCATTCTTCTACTGTCCATCTCCTTTCTTCTTTAGGGATCTTCATTCTTTCTTCATACGTCCTTTCTTCCCATAGTTCCAACACTCTATCTTTCCTAGTTTGGAATTGGATCTGCCTTTCCTATACTTCCCATGATTACCTAGGCTCTTTCCTCTCTCCCTTTGTCTTCCCTTGCTCTCCATGGTAAATGCATTACCCGATGTATCACCTGTGCTTTTCCTTCGCATTTCCTCACTGAGCATAACACCAACAACATCATCAAATTTCATAGTGTTTGAAACAGAGACAGAGTTAATTATAGCCATGACCAAGCCATACCAGCTTTTTGCCAATGAGCACAATATTAGAAGATCCCTAACCCCATCATCGAAGTTCACTCCTACAGAACTTAGCTGATTATTAATCGTATTGACTTCATTTAAATGGTCATCAACATACCCACCTTTTGATATCTTCATATTAAATAGATGCTTCATTAGAAATACCTTGTTGGAGGCCAAGGCCCTTTTTCATACAGTTTATGCAATGCATTCATTAGATCCTTTATTGTTTTTTCGTTCGAAATATTGAAAGCCATTGACGAATCCAACAACAGTTGTATTGTTCCTAGTTCCTTTATGTCAAGAACCTTCCATTCTTCATCGTTCATAGACGCGAGCTTACTTCATTTTCTGCCCAATGGTAGGAATAAATCCTTTTGATATAGATAGTCCTCCATCCACATCATCCATAATTGGTAGTTTTGGCCGTTAAATTTCTCGACCCTTAACTTTCCTTCTTCCTATTTGAAGATACTTCGTATATGTGGACAAGGACAAAGTTCTATAGTTTAAATGGTTTAGATCTAGAACAAAACTCAATATAATATATAGAATTTCCTAGATTAATCAAATTATGAAGATAAAAAAGAATTGCTTACCTTATGATCACGATAGTGTTATCCTCATTTGATGTAGTCTTCAATCTTTAGATGCAAAACAACACAAGACAAACAAGTGGAAACACAAGTAAAAGTAATATATAATATTGATCAATCTAAACAACTGGTCAAGGAAACGAGTTCTAAATATCTAACATAGTGAATTTTTATGGAAAGATCATATATATTACTGTATCAATATAGAGTACAAAGGGAGAGATTACAACCATTGCCTTGAAATCGCAATTTCTTCCAATTAGCCTTTGCCTCAAAGATAAAACCTTGTTTCTAATGGAGAAGAGAAAATTAGCTCTAAGAGTATTTCAACGGCGTTTGGGTGCTTTATATTTCCTCCCCCTACCATGAGGGGTGAGCTTGTATATATAGGCCAAAGAGGATAGAGGGAGTTGAGGATTCAATGGAGAAGGTTAAGGGATAATACCAAGAAGTTAGGGGTTCGATTGCCACCTATGCCGATTTGCTGGGATAAGCCTCCTATAATGTCCCCATTCAAATAAATCTCAAAAAGAGAAAATTCCACCAATATACTAGTTTCCTAGGTTGGCGTGGAAACATTAGATTTGGAATAAGGGAACTATAAAACCCCCAAATGGACATTAGCTTGACAAAATATATTAAATGGGGAATAAATAAATAATTAAGATAGGAAAATAAGGTGTCACTTGGTCATGAGGGCACATTGGAGGTGTGGGGCCCACTTAAGCAAGATTCCCCATGCCACATTGCATCCCACTCTCACCCATTCGAATCCAATGTGGAGTCCAACGTTCTTGGGGGAGTTGGAAGGGAATAATACTTGGCATGACTCAATGAAGGTCGAAATTGAGAGGAAGAGTAACTCCCATGGAAGAGGAAGAGGCTACTTGGGCTAGATTCCCTAGCTTCTATGACAACAATGATGAAGATTCTATGCCACTTATGACACAAATCAGACCTAAATGCTGATATCTGACATATATGACATGTCAGGGCTAAAAATATCCTCCAAGAGGGTGCACAAGGAAGTTAGGGCAGCCAAAGAGTCATCCATTCGAATTGAGTGAAGAAGGAGGCTAGGAATTGATGGACAAGTGGCACACATTGGAATCTCTTTCCAATTCGAGTTGGAATGAAGCTCATGGAGGGAATTCAAACCATGGAATGCTTGGGAAGGTAATAAAATACAAGAACCAATAAGGAGAGTGGATTTTTATCATTTCTCATTTTTCAAATTGGAGATCATAGATCGTCCAAGCTAGTAGAGTGCTATTCTACTTGCCTTAGTAATTTCGAGGGTGAAGGATTCCCATCCTAATTGGAAATTGTAGAGGCCATTCAGAACTTTCATTTGGATCTAAAATTGATTTATTTGTTGCACGTTGAAGCTACAGGGAAGCTCGTTATTCTTTCTTCTTCAACTTGTTCCTATCTCTATCTCACATTTCTTTGCATATTTTGGATCTTGGAGGAAGGGAGCACTTGGTGAGATGATGATATCTTTGTGAGAGTCCAAGATACACCATTTATTTGTAATATGATATATATACTCTGTATTTGATGCTCATAAGACTCCCAGGTCGAAATACCAAGTGAAACTATGTATAAATACCAAACAATGCATAAATGGTGCCATTTTCCCTATATTTTGTTGTGAGAGCTTGAAGCTGGTTTATTTCGATTTGTATCAGTTCATATATATGATTTTTATGATTTATGGAGTGTAATTAATGTCTTGAAGAAGTTTCATATACATTAAATAATCCTTTGGAACGTAAATCTTGAATTTCATAGCAAGTGGTGAAGTTTCCTATCATTTCCCCCTATGTGAAGACATGTCCACAAACCTATGATTTATGGGAGTTGTAGCAGCCTTTAGAAACTGATTAATGATGCATTTGGGTTACCATTGAATTTCTTTAACTAAACCATGTATCTTTTATGAAATTTTGGAGGTTCATACTGCATTTGGGAAGCCATTAGTGAGATATACCCTTGGGGGTTTGAACCTCGAAATTGCTAGTAAAATTTCCCAATTTCTCCTGAAGTTAAATGAATGTTGTAGAAGTATTTTGAGAGTGTATAGAAATATATTGGCCTAGTTTGTATGTATTAATACCTTTTAAATACCTTCAGACCCAATTTGGAAGCATTTGGAAGCGTTGGAGTCATAACTAGTCTAAGGTTTGAATTGGCCAAAAATTGCAATTTTTTCCAATTTTTCCAAATTTATTAAAAAGGGACACTACAAGTGGTATTAGAGCATGGTCCTTGCACCTAATGTGGGTGTCAATCTATGAGGACAAGAAGTAAGGGCCCACTCTTAGAATCTCACATTGAAAGTACTTTTGGTGAAGAGGAAGAAGAAGGAGAAGAGGTACCCTCTGTTGAAACTATGGCTAAGGATGAGAAAGGAACCTCATAGGTAGAGGAGAATGGGGAGTTTAGAAAATTCATGAAACCATTATTTGAATACATGAAAAAGCATATAATGAAAGGATTCGAATTGTTGGCTAGTCGAATTGGAAGCAAAGTGGCCTTAGGAGGCAACAATAGTTCTCCTTTTGAGGAAAAGAAGGAAATGGGTGAAAGTATTTTCTCAAAGATAGGACCTCATAATCGAACTCATGAATTTCAAAGATGAATAAGGAATACCAAACCTAGGTTTCTTGAGCCCAAATAAGAACCTAACACCCAATTTGGCATGAAGGAAGTTCTAGCAGAATGACAAGAGTTGAGTGAAGATTGTAGAAGGACATTGCCATTTGATCAATTCTTTATTGTCTCAAACAAGCTCAAAATGAGAGGAGGTAATAGGAATACCTTTAAAAATAAAGAATTGAATTATTACATATATTATGCAGCCATACTTGAATATTATGCAACCATCAGAAGAGATTCCATCATCCAGAAGTGCTTGAAGAGAAGATAGTGGTATATGTAGTGGGGAGAAAGCTCCCATCCTTGGAGGAGAAGTCCAATTCATCTGAGGGAGTAGTGTGCAGCCCATGTATTCTATTTTCCACCTGTAGAATATCATCACTTAGATATATCAGAGATCAGACTCTTCTACCCTTCCTCCATCCCTTTCTCCTCCCTTGTGGGGGGAAAACTAGCTCTTGGAGGCCTCCTGTTGCACTGTCGATCCAATTGACTGTAATACTTCTTCCATAACTCTGATTTCGACTTAAAAAGAATATTCATATGATATCAGAGGTTAATGTATGTTTATGGAATGATATTTGAATTTATTGGTGGCTGTGGTCCTTCCAGAGATCAAGACTAGCTATTATAGCTTTGTGAGAATTATAGTTAATGGAGGAGTCTTAATATTTGAGAGATCTATATGAAAAATTCCGTTTCAACCCTCTAAATTAAATTGAGTTATAACATATCCATTAAATTCTGAAAAAAGAGTATTATGTTCTTTTAATGATTTTTTTTATCTTTTAGAATTGAAGACTAGCTCAACGAGCACTTTTAACTAGCTAGTTTTGGCATATTTTTCTGTATTACTTACATATGCTGCAAATTAATGATATAATGGTTCTATGAGGTCATAATAACACTAATAAATACCCTCATTCTCTGTTCCTAAGGTTTTGGGTGCATTACAACTTGTTTGAAAAATCTTGGAAATATCCTACCCGTGCAATCCCTGGTAGCGCTCTTGACTAGTTTTGCTTCCAAATCCATCTACAACCTACCAAAATATTATGAGGTCTGATCCATTATGTTTTAATGATATTATTGACTCATAATAACCCTTACTTCCATCCAGAACCAATCCCTAGTCTAGTATGCATATGCTGGAAGCCGAGGAAGCCTTGAAGTAGGCAACAAACTTCTCTGTTGTTGAAAAGTGAAAGGCTCCAGTACCTTGTGCATAGGAATAACTGTTCAGACCTGACTTGAATTGCTGCTGCACATTTTACATATTAAATCCAGAACCAAAATTCATCCCTACCATCCTTGATCACTGAACCAGTACTCCTCACTTACACCATACACACCTTAAAGAAAATTATAAAAAAATTGCTAGTTAAAATCCTGATCAACTCAGAAGTTAGAGATAGTATTTTGGCCAATTCTTGGTTGGAATATTACATTGAATCATGATATGCAACACTAATTGATACCACTTTTCCTGTAGAAACTTTAGAAATTTTCACATCTTCTTGAGTGAAGATCACTCTCTTGGTTGAACCAGTGTGGTTCATTTGGTAATCAGAGAGAATATTTGCGGCAAGATCAGGAACATACAACACATTGTTGAAGTACCCATTGTCTAGATTGATCCTTCCAATGGATCTCATTGGGATCTCAGAGTCATCACCCATGAGAATAGGAGGACCATTGTATGGTGAAAGAGTAGGGAAAGTATTGTTTGCAGAAGCCACGTTCCTTGAGGCACCTAAATTTGTGATGAAAGAATAGGATTCTGAGATACTAGCCATCAATGCATGGCATCTTTCCTTGTCTTCAAAAACTCCATCCTTCTTCCTTGCACCTTCTGGAAGAGGAATGTTGTTTTTCTCAAGGAGATGAGCCATCATGTCAATGGTATTCTTCATGCATGCACTTTCAGGGTGCCAACCCTTGTGAAAGTAAGTGCATTTTGTTTTCTCCTTCTTCTTCCCTTTCTCCTTGCCCGGATTTGAAACCCCTTCAGAAGATCTGGGCTTCTATTTTTGTTTTCTCTTCTCTTGCTGCTTCGAACCTTTGGCCTTCTACTTCCCTTTGAATGCTTTGAATCACCAACTGCAAGAACTTGGTCCTTTGATGGCTTGATGGAACCCATTCGGACCAACTTATATTGTTCTTGAGTAAGAATATCCATGAAGTATTCCAAATATGGCATCCTCCAATTTCAAACAGTGAGCTTGGTGGAGTGGAATGTTGAAACAAACATAGAGTATTGAGGACCCAACTTCGAAAGAATGGACAACATTAGTTGTTCTTCCTTCTTGTCAATGCCACATTGCTTGAGCTACAAGACCAAGGATTTGAACATGGTGAAGAAGTCTTGGATGGTTTCAAAAGTGCTTGGGATCAGAGAGATCAACTCAATCTCAAGTTGGTGGCCCCTCAACTCATCTGTCTTCCCGAACAATGACTCAAGCTTGAGCCACACTTCATTTGGAGTAGTGAGACTATCAATATGAAACAATAGGTCTCTTGAGATGCTGAGCCAAAGCATGCCAAAAGATTCAACCATTATGTTGAATAAATTCGACTTCTCTACTGCATAATTCATCTCATTCTCAGTCCCCATGGTAACTCTAAAGAGACCCTTGAATCTCAGTTGGATTATCATTTCGGCCTTACGCTCAAAGTATTTGAATGGAGTGAGCAATATGACATGAGACTAATCCATTCTGTAGGTTGTGCATGAGGTCACAAAGAACACTATAAACATGCAATGAAAACACTCAATCCATCGGGAGGGGATCCTAACTAGATAATTCAAAATCTGCACTGACAGGGAGCACATTTGGGAGCGTGTCACACCTTGGGTAGACTCCAAAGGATTGCTTGACTGCTTCTGGTGCACCTCTAAAGAAGTCTAGTTCGACTAGAAGCTCCAATAGCTCTGATACTATGTGAAATTCAAATCACAATAGGATCAACTAGCTAAAGATATCTTCGCAATTAGGAATTTGACTAAGTATACAAGAAAACAGTGTAAAAGAGGCACTCTGAACAGACAAATGATCAAATAGCAGGTTATTTTATTACTGTCCAACCCAGAAATGAGTTGTGACCATCATTATATAACATTTGGGAAAAATCATGAGCCTTTGGAGGCATGAGAATGAGCTACAAGTGGCTAGCTTACATTGGACCTCAATCCCCCTAGGTTGACCAATAATCTCCCAAATCCCCTCAAACAGTCACCAATTCTCAATATCAACATTGGGATGGCATGGGAAGGAATTAATTATGGTATCACATGAGTGGTGGAGGATTTGGTGGAGTGTAGGTGGCCAAGGATAGGCCAAAACTGCCAAAGAGGAGGAAAAATGGCCACATTCAATGCATGGGCGCCTCAAGTCAAACTCAGATCCATAATACAGGGGATAAGCGCATGCCTCAGGAAGGTAGTGGTAATAAATGAGGGTAGTGGCCATAAATGAGGGTTCCTAACTGACTGTTTGACCAAAATTGGGCGCTTAGGTGGTGAAAGTGGTCATTAATTACCTAACCAACTTTGGATAACCATAAATAACCTTTGATTGAACCATTAGACATCAATAATCATCATGCGACTATGGTCCTAGGTGTAATAATGTTCTAAAAATACCATTTAGACCAAATAAATTTTCCCTTGTTCGCATAGACGAAGTATCTTCAAACAAAATTGGCAACTCCACTGGAGAGAGTCCATGGTCTTTGAGTTGTTTAATTTGTGATTTTCATTTCCTTATTTATCCTCTTAAGATCCATTTAATTTTCCTTATTTATTTTGGATCTATCCTTTTTGAGTTACTGGGTGATCTAGTCTTAGTATGGTAACTTTAGCTCGTCCAGTTACCTAATTTTATTTTGGGATTTTTGCCTTTTCTAATTTTTTATTGCGCTTTCCGCACCTGGGTTGTGTTTTCCCTGCATCACCAGTGAGTTGACGTGCCTTTCATTGGGTCACAAAGAATCACTGACGCACTGTGTATGTGTTCAAGAAGTGTCACCTACGCATTTCCCCTGTGAGTAGACTTCGTCACTGAGGGACTAATGCTCTGGTGTATACTACCATACTGCGTCACCCTGCAAAGTTTTTCATTAGGGTCAGGATCCCCAATTAAATATTGGACTAGGTGATTTTCTGATATTTTTTCTTTACTTGTCTCAGTCACAGTCTCCTCGAGATTTGGTTTCCCTCTTTTCTTCATTTTTCTTGATATTTGGATCCATGTTTGGCGAGTCAAAACTAGTGTTTTGCTTGCATTTTGGGGAGACATGAATCATGTATCCTATAGTCTCTTTGACCCATATTAAGGTTTCAAAATAGTTTTTTGTTTGGTGTGGATTGGCTTGTTTTAAACACTTGAAAAATGTGGGATATCCATGTATTTTTTAGCCTCATTTTCTTGGGTAGTGCATCTTGTTTCCTTTACATATTGAGCTATCTATTGATTGTTGGAAAAGATTGATTATTTGTTTCCACTTTAGTTCAAAGAGAAGCTTAATTTTGTGCCGCTTTTGCTAGATTCACAAGTTTGAAAAACATAAAATACTCTTCTTGCATTATTATGATCATTTGATATTTTTGGTCTTGCATTTATAAGAAGAGAAAAAGGTTGTTTCAAATTTCCATGCATTTGGGTTATTAAAATATTATTGAGTGCTTATTCTTTGCATTTTAGTTGATTAGAAACATTCACAGAATTTTTATTTCCCACAGCTTAGATGTGTCTTTTTCAAGTGTAAAAATATAGGAAACATATTAGAGTTCTTGCCTTTGGTGTTCATAGAAAGATCTTTTTTGTCGCTTTAGGATAGTTTTGGTTGTATGATTTTGAATTTTTGACTTGTTTCCATCATTTTGAAAAATATAAAATTGCATTTGCATAGGGTTGTGAATTTGGGAAGAAATACTTTCTCTCTCTCCTTCTTAAGTAGGACTTCATCGAAAAGAAGATTTGCACCTCATACTTGCATTGTTTTCAGTCAGGTCCAAATTTTATATGTCCACTTAACTGCATAAGATAAAATCAAGTGCTAGTTAAGTTAAAATATTTTAGCAATTTGGTGTGATAGGATAGAGAGATGTTCTGGTGTCATAAAATGTAGGAGCTATTGTTATTTTTCCTGCACTACATCCTGGGGACTGTGTGGTCTTCCATGTACTAGTCGGTATATAGAAATACTTTTCACATACTTGACGGTATCTAGAAAGAGTCTTTCATGTACTTGAAGGTATATAGGAATGTCCCTTTTGAACGGTTGTGCATTAGATAACACTACTATGGATTGGAGCTCCCACGTACCTTATGTATATCGGGAGACCCCTTTGTAAATCCCACCTATTACAAGTTTGCTTGTTTCTTTTAGTTTTAGTAGTGTTTGTTGTGCGTGATATTTATAAGACCTTAGAGAGATTAAATATCACAACCTCTTCTGGGACTACCAATCAAGAGACCCCTTTTCAAGGGGTACCTTTTGTTTTTCCTCCAGTTGGAGATATTGTTCCTCCCTTTATTGCAACTTTAAATCTTCATGGATTAACAATAGAATTACCGGTATGGTAATTCAATCTAGTGATTCCATTTGTGATTCCATTTGTATCTACCACGAGAGTGTCAATCCAAAATTGATCCTTCCCCTTCTTCATCGGATCTATCTTATTTTTTTTCTTCTTCCTTGCTTGATAAAATAAGTGACATTAGTAATCAGGAGGATAAGAAGAAGAAGAAAAGAAATATTAAGAAGAAGAAGGATAAGAAAAATACCAAGCATAAACCATCTTCCTCTTATGGCACTCGTTATATTTAAACAACCCGTAGACCCAAAATCCCTTGCAAGATTTGTAGGGGTGATCACCTTCTTAAGGATTGTCCTTGTCTTTCCAAAGTGTTAGAAGAGTGGTCTAAAGCCTCTGAACAACCCATATCATCAGGATCTGGACATCATATTGATGATACCCCATTGACCAGTGACTCTATGATTAAGGATCGGGAAGGTAAAGTCAAGAATCCTTGTTTGTTATGTAAGGGAATGCACCTTACTTACCTTTGTCCTCTCATGGTTGAAGCTTCACAATTGTTGGAAGAAATTACTGTATCTCAGAAACACCTTCCAACAGGATATTGTAAGTTGTCTCTTGACCCCCCATTGGTTGATGAAGTAGTTGATCCAACTCCATCCTCGATCGATCCCATTCTTTCCTCAAAGAGTGAAGAACATCTAGTTCACCTCACTCTTCCTTTCAAAAGTGAAGTTGAAGTGGTCAAATCGATGTCATCTCCACTCAATCCCACTCTTTCATTGGAGAATGTTAACACTAAATTAGTCACCATGACACAAACTTCGTCTCATTCTACTCTTCCAGTTGAGAGTGAATCGAAAATAACTGATGTTTTCTTAGTCAATTCAGATTGTTTTGAGCAAGGGGAAATCCTTTCCTTTTCAACGAGAACCCCTCCAAGTACTAAGGTCATTTCCTTTGATTGGAATAGTCTAGCAGAATATTGTCTTCCTTCAGGTGTTCCTTAACATATATCTGTAGGAGTGTCCCACGGAAATATTTCGCACTATAGTCGATGAAGGAGCTTCTGTTAGTATTTTATCCTCAACTGCTTGGAAATATATAGGTTCTCCTTAGCTTGTGCTAGTCACTAACTAGATACTAGCCTTTAATAGAATACCTACTAGACCTTTAGGGATCCTTCCTCAGTTACCTATCGTTTTAGGATCAAAATTTGTCTACATTGATGTTATGGTAGTCCAAGGTCCCTTAGATTTTAATATGATTCTTGGACGAGATTATTTCTGTGCCATAAAAGTGGTAGTGTACACAGTCTTTCGAGTGATATATTTTTCTCATCTTGGAAACATAGTGACTATTGATCAACTTTCCTTTGTGACACCCAATCATCGCATGACTGCTAGTCATCAGAATTCCCTGAATGTTCTGCATGTTTTAGTGGTTTCTTCCCCTTAGGGATGGGGGGCATATCTCTAACCTATGGAAATCATGTTGGAGTTATCCCCCTAGATTGTTGGGGGGCATACTACCAACCTATGGAAATCATGTTGGGTAGGACTTAGTTCCAAGCATAGTTTACCTTTGGTTTCAAGCTTGTGTAAAATTGAACAAATCCCAAGCATAGTTTACTTTCAGTTTCGAGCTTGAGTAAAAATGAAACCGCTCATGAGAAAAGTTATTTTCCTGTGTCAAGCTCGTTAAAAAATGAAATAGATGACCACAAGCACAGTTCCCTTTCTGTGTCAAGCTCGTTAAAAATGAAACAGATTCCTCCTCCCATTGAGTCACATCTTCGAATAGACTTAGTACCTGAACCTTATTTTTATCTGCCTATGCCATTTGATCATTCTCCCTCCTCCATCTCCGGTGAACATATTTCTATTCGTAGCCAGGAGTTTAATCAAGTGAAGAAGTAGATTAGGATAAAAAAACAAATATTGGGGGGCATGTATTCAACCTTTGGACATTATGTTTAATTTAACTCGATAGTCTCTCCACAAAATGTTGGAATTAAGCCGTTTACTTCTAGAAATCACGCTGGGGGCATGTACCAACCTCCGGGTATCATGTTGGGAAAACATTCACCAATGGGAATGTTTTCAAGCATAGTCAACTTGATATCCTCTCCACACAATGTTGAAATTAATTTGTTTAGTTCTAGCAATCACGTTGGGGGCATGTACCAACCTATGGGTATCATGTTGGGAAAACATTTCTCAATGGGAATCTTTTCAAGCATACTTTATTTTGAGTTTTGAGCTCTCTAAACCATGAAAATCATCTCGAGCATAGTTCATTTTCTGTTGCAAGCTCGTTAAAAAATGAAGCAGATACCATGAGCATTCTTCCAACCTATCTTCGAGCTCAGTCAAAATAATAATATGGTGTTGAGCTTACGTTTTCCACTTTTTCGTGCTCTAGTTAAACCATGAAAAAGATGTGTCGAGCTTACTTTTAACCTTTTCGTGCTCTAGTAAAAAGAAATGAAAAGTGGCTTGAACTTACTTTTACCTTTCTCGTGCTCTAGATTCAAACATGAAAAATATTTCGAGCACTTTTGATACCATGGTTATGCTCATTAAAAACCGAGTAAAAAGGTGTTGAGTACACTTTTGTCACTTTTCTGGGCTCGTGAAACCTTTACGAAAAAGGAAACACCCCTGGAGTTGTCTTTAATCTCTTTTTAGACTCCCACATTATGAAAAGATTGCCAAGCGAATTTTATTCTTTCACGCTTTTAAAAGTATTGGAAAGGTCATATTTTCAGTGATTGTTTACTCCTTTTTCAGACCGGTTGGACTATTTACAAAAAAATGAATACTCTAGTCAACATTTGACTAGAAGAGTTCTTCCAAGTATTATTTTATACTTTTTCGGGCCTTGGGGGCTAAATTTATGAAAACGTTCACACTGGAGTCTTCTTTGGTCTTTTCAGACTCTCTAAACATGAAACGAAACTGATTTTACCTTCTTTGGACTTGTTAAAATTTAACATTGAAGGACCCTTTTTGGGAGCAAACCCCTCCATTCTTAGGTTCATAAAATATGTGATATTGGAATCATCCAAAAGATGAGCTATAGTGAGCATTTGTTACCCTCTTCCATATCATAAAAAATCAAAGAGGCACTCATAAATCATGATGGGGAAATTTAAGGAAAGAGTATGTATTTACATCTTTATTAATGACAACCTATAGTCACCCTTTAGCATGGCACCTGTTTGTGTCTCATTTAAATAGTTGGGTAATCAGCTTGTCCTCGATTCATACCACTTCCATGAGTTATTCTGCTCCTTTGGTTCATCCGAAGAACCCATCAATCATTTGGTGTGTTGTGTCTTGGTTTCTGCCTCGTTGAGTCAATGCTTCCAATTCATTTGTTGCACCATTAAATGTTCAAGGGAAGTATGTCACTTGATTCAACCTTTGAAGTCATCTTACCTTCCTTTATGTCGGTTACCTCTGAGTTAGTCCCAAAAAGTCACTCCTTAGTCCGATCTACTCTAGAAAAAAAAATTGATCCTGTTTTGTGTCGATGATGGGGAAAATATTCTGGCCCTCCTTCAATGGGTTTATCCTTGTCGGTTGCAACACATCATCCAAGGATTAGACCTAGAAACCAGTTAAGTACCTTGGGATTGCATGCCTCAATGGAAGGTTACCTCATTTCCAACAGTAGTCTTACATCATTGGCCTCTTATTGAAAGGCTCCACCGAATGTTCGAACTCAACTCATTGATTCAAATTCGGGGGAATGTACTAGGGTACCTTGGGAATCATCGACATCAATGGTGACTTTGCTCGCACTTGTTAACGATATACCTCAATGACTGGTAATCAAGTGATTTTGACCATATTCGACACCAAGACATTTATTCACATGGATAGATATGTACCTTTTTCGGGTATGGGATGAAGACCCTGGGATATCTTTGTTACATATCTTACCCAGGTTGGGATGGATATTTTTGAGTAGGTTCCCACATGGAGATTAGGTTGGTTACCTTATTTGAAGTACTGTCTGTTAATTTTTTTTTAGCATTAATTCAACATACTCTAGGATCTTAACTGAGAGAATAACATGTACAACATATCAATCACAAGAAGCAATCAAAAGAGACAATAAACACACAGAGTTTCCTTGGGGAAAACCATAAAGGTGAAAAACCCTAATAACTTACTCAGAGATAGATAGAGCAATGATACAAAACCCAAGCATAAGAGATAGTCTCCTAGCAGCAACTTCTCCTCCTCCACTAGTGCACCACTCTCTAATGAGTGTATGAGTGAGAAAGTGAATGATCAAATAGAGTGCCTCCCGCACTCTATTTATACATGACTTGACTTGCCTAATAACCTTACTAGGTTGGCCTCAACTTAATCACATAATATAATGCTGACAGGGCCGACCCCACTAGGGTGGTCTAATAACCCTTTAACCCACATGACTTATACAAGGCCGACCCCATCAAGGTGGTCTAATAACTCGACACTTACAATATAAATGACGACACTTCCGTATAGAGGAATAATAACATCTCTATAGGAATACAATATACATATGTGAAATACATTCCAAAGTTACAAATACATCAACACTCCCTCTTAACTAGGAAGGTATTTCTCGACACAGATCTGCTAGCACGAGTCTTCTTCTCTGGATCATCATCACTGGATCATCGTCATCGTCACTGCTGCTGCTATCTCAATCAATCTCAAATCCACTCGTCATAGAAAGTTCTATAGAGACAACCCTTTTTCATGATGGATGTAGGCCCACCACCTGTAGGTCTTCATCATCACTGGCCATATTGTGGAGTCCTCAGGACTTCTTACGTGAGTCAACAAAACCTTGAAAGAGCATCCCAGGACTAATTACAAGCACACAGTTCAACCTATTGGATCTCCCAGGACCTTTTACATGCCACTACACAACCTGTCCATGGCCATAGAGTATCATCCTGATACTCATGATTGTACTGATCATAACATCATTCACGAAGCACAACCCAGATGCACATCACATAGCACTTACAATCACCGGCATGGGAAGACACACTTCAACCATCTGTGAAAGGCTCATTACTTATATCTACGCCATGGGAAGACACACTTCAACCATGTGAGAATGGCACAACACTTATATCGCAGCCATGGGAGAACACATCTACAACCATGCTCAAATGGCCCAACACTTATATCGTAGCCATGATAGAACACATCTACAACCATGCTCAAATAAATGGCCCTATCCCTTACATCTGCACCATGGGAGAACACATCTACCACCATGTGAGAATGGCTCCAACAATTACATCACGACCATGGGAGAACACATCTGCCACCATGTCGAAAAAGCCCGGCAATTACATTGCGACCATGGGAGAACACATCTACAACCATGTCCGAAAATCCTATGTGCATCTGTGTCTTCAAAACGCATCACACATAATCCAACTGATTATGTAATGCATACACCTGATACATATCATCACATATGATCATCCTGATCATCATCATAGCATCATCCTGATGAATATCATCTAGAGGATCATCCTAATACTCATCTCACATGATCATTCCTGATCATTGTCACTGCATCATCCTGATGCATATACATATACATGATCCAACTGATCATACCAAGCATCCAACCGATGCATATACATATACATGATCCAACTGATCATACCAAGAATCCAACCGATGCATATACATATACATGATCCAACTGATCATACCAAGCATCCAATCGATGCATATACATATACATGATCCAACTGATCATACCGAGCATCCAACCGATGCATATACATATACATGATCCAACTGATCATACCGAGCAGCAACTGGAGCATCGTCCTGATGCTCATCACACAACGCTTACATCCACATCCATGGGAATGATCCTCCTCTCACCATGCTAGGAATGGCTCCTGCAAATGTGTCCCATTGCTTCTTCCTTGAAGTATCTTCAATCTGAAGAACGCCAAGCCTCTCTCCGAAGTACTCAAACTTCACTTTGGCTAGTGGTTTTGTCAACACATATGCAACATGCTCATCCATCGCAATATATAGGAGCTTCACTGCTCCTCTTTGCACCATATCCCTGATATAGTGATATTTGATCTCAATGTGCTTCGACCTGTCATGGAGCACTGGGTTTTCAGACAGCTTCACACAACCCTGGTTGTCACAATAGATAACAGTAGCATCCAACAGGAGATCAAATAACTCAGACAGTAGCTTCCTAATCCATACTGCCTCGCAACTAGCCGAACAAGATGCAACATACTCTTCCTCGGCTGTACTCAGTGCTACGCAGGATTGTTTCTTGCTATACCAAGAGATCACACCTGATCCCATACTGAAGTAACACCCATAAGTACTCTTCCTATCTGCAACACTGCCTTCCTAGTATGAATCAACATAACCCTGCAGGTTAAAATTTTGATTCACATCATACTTGAGCCCATAATCAATTGTACCCTTCAGGTACCTCAGAATATTCCTTACAGCAACCAGGTGAACACCTCTAGGATCCGCCAAGAACTGGATCAATGTGTTCACTGCAAAGCAAATACCTGGTCTAGTGTTCGTCAGGTACATCAAGGACCCAATCATTTGACGATACACAGTGACATGAACCGGATCAGATGAAGCATCACACATAAGCTTCATTTTCGATGCCATAGGTGTGGCCATGGCCTTGCAGTCCATCATCCCAAACCTCTTCAGGATCTCTACTGCACACTTCCCTTGTCCAAGGAATATTCCATCTGCACTCTGCCACACCTCCATGCCTAGGAAATAGTGCATCATCCCCAAGTCCTTGAACTCAGAAACAAGCTTCCTCTTCATATCACTATAGCTAGAGCAAGTACTATTTTGATGGAAGTGTATTTGGCTACAGGAGCAAAAGTCTCTTCATAGTCTATTCCCTCTTTCTGAAAGAAGCCACGGGCTACAAACCTCGCCTTGTATTTTTCTATGCTACCATCTGCAACATGCTTGATCTTATAGATCCATTTGGAAGTCACCACTGACTTCCCTTCAGGTCTTGGGACCACATCCCAAACATCATTCTTCATGATCGACTGGTACTCTTTGATCATTACTTCATCCCGGATCCTGGGAACTTTAGATTCTTCAATAGATAGCTTTGTTGCTGGACAAATGTTGTAGTCCTTCTTTTGTAGGTGATGGTATACAATCTTTCCTACAAGACAAGTTAAATTGCATGATTAGAAACATCTCATAGTTTTCAGAAAAAATTCTTACACATAAAGAAATATGTCATACAGTCATGCAATTATTTTAGCCAATGCTTCAATACAACATTTATCCATATCTCGTAACTTTCTAGATGCCTTCCAATCTCTACCAGAACAATGTTAAGAGTGTGCACAACTCCCAACATGTTAGCAAAGAGGTTTCATTCTAGATAAGTAGCAATGGAATGTTGTACAGTGCCATAGGCCACTTACCCATTACATGCATATTAGTGGTATACTATTCATTAATGCAATTATTCTAATATGCATGATATGTTAGGATATTCCTATACTCCATCCTAGTCCCACCAATATTTTGATCATTTACATTTTCAGTCATGCATGCACCTTTTAGGGTTTGCATGCATTCTAGGGTTTGCATGCATCCCAGTCATCAGTCCAACACCTAGCCCTCAGTTAGCCAGCCCCCAGGAGCTTCTCACTATTCAGTTTTAGCCCTCCAGTTGCTTAATGCGCCCTTCTTCCTTGATTTTAGGGAGCAACTCACCCTTCTTCACCTACCAGTCCAGTTGTCACTTAGTTACACTCAGTTACAGTCAGTTACGCTTAGTTACAGTCAGTTACACTCAGTTACACTTAGTTACAGTCTGTTACACTCAGTTACACTTAGTTACACTGAGTTACACTCAGTTACACTGAGTTACACTCAGTTACACTGAGTTACACTCAGTTACACTTAGTTACATTGAGTTACACTCAGTTGCACCTACCAGAGGAAGTTTGACTGATGGTTGACAGTTACTTGAGCATTGATGACTCCACTGATGATGATGAAGACTTCCAGTTGCGCTCCGATGATCATGAGGACACCTAGTTGTGCTCCGATGACACTCTATTGATCTTATGATCACTCTGAGAGGCTGATTCGAATTGCCACCTTAGGCATTCGAATCCTCTCTACCATTGTACTATTTATTTTTCCATACTGTGATTAATTAATTTGTGTGTGTGAAGTATTATTGCTTCTATCTGAGTTCTACTGTACCATATTATTCTGTTGCTCATTATACTGTATTGTTCACTCTTCTTCTATTTTCCTGCTTAATCATAATTACTCTTGTGAGGTATACATCATCTCTTAGATCTGCTGTGAGGATTTTCACATGATACACAACCTAAGTCTAGAAACATAAGTATATACATCATTGAAAAATATTATTTAAACAATCAAATATACAAGAAATGACAATTCAAATACTTATCTTTGTTTGTTTGTTGTGTGGACTCCCTCTCAATCTTTGCTTCCTTGTAGGAACTATTGGAGTGTTCTCCCTCTTGATATTTGCTTCCTGGATTACCTGTCCTTGAACTTATATTCATCCCGGACCACTATGGAAGCTTAAGTGTGCACTAGTGTCATGATTGTGCCATCCTCAAGATCTCATACATTCACTAGTATAATATCAACACAAAATAATCTTAAACATGTATAGTCATGATCATTTCAAACACAGATAATAATCATTAGTATTCAAGGTTTCAGGGAGTACTTCTTTTACTTATGCATATTCTTATTTGACCATAGGAATCTTCTGGTTAGTCATATCATCAATCAAGGTAAGAGACATAATATGCATAAACTCTTGATTACTTAAATTTCTAACTTCATGAATAATCATATACAAAAGTATAAGATCCTAACATAGAGTAGGATTCTAACTTGATATAGGAAAACATACCTGGTCATCATACTTGCTAGTTATGTCTAGCAATGTTTTCTTGTTCTCTTCAATGACTTGCATAATTCATAAGTTAACCATTGTAGAACCAAAATATACATACCTCTATGTGATCCATGACTATGGATGAGTATTTGTCTTCATGTCACCATGGTCTTGATCTAGAACTTGATTTGTAACTTCATGTTAGTGGATAACATTATCGTCATACAAAACCATAGTGTATTAGTACAATCATAAGTGTCATAACCCTAATCAATGAATGTCTTCTATCATGCATTCATACTCTTACTAGGGTGATAAGACAAGTCTAAAATTAAACAAGATTGTTACTAAACTCAATAACATGAAGACAATCATATTATAAACTTAATCATGAACATATTTCAAAACTGTAATGTCCCCATCTTGACCCTATTGCATTAATATTGTAAATGATGTAAATATTTTTATTAGTCATGGTGAGGAGCTCAAGGCCAAGGCCCCGCCATTGATTTATCGTTTTATATATCGGCAATTAGAATAGATGCATATGGTTCTTGTGCCAGCCGTGCACAATGTAAATTCGGACACCATGTAAATATGCAATTTTAATGAAAAAACCCACAACCAGCTATGCAATGCAACAAAGAGATGGGGCATGATCTTACAAGGAATAGGGAGGAAAAATAACCAAACCCTTGAGCCAATGGAGTCAATACATGTGTCAATGAGAAAACCCATGAGATCCCAACTACCCATTTTGGCCTATGCCCCAATCATTAAATTCTCCCAGAGTTGGTTGAGGCAGTTAATGCCTTGGGAATGATGAGGTATGGCAGCCAATTTCGGGTATGGGCAAGCCATCAATCTGGGAATTTGAATTTTTGCTTGCAAGGCGAGAAATCACCCACGTTTTTCCTTCTCAAGCCATTCGCAACCACAGTCTTTCCTCTCTCACGCAACCTGGGGCGAACTGGGGTCTTTCCTTCACGCTTTCACCATTCTCTGCATTCTTCCATGCTCGAGAACTTGTTTTTGGTTAGCATAGTGGCTGGGAGAAGAGAACCACGATTTTCTGGGGGTTTATAGAGGTCATTTTTGCCCCAACATGCCCATGGACGTTTTTCTGTAAATGATTATGCTCCTGGGGTTGTTTTCCCATTTTCCAATTTTTGTTTTGGGATTTCCCACATTTTTTGAACTGGTGGAATTCCCATCGTTGGGCATCCTACTGCAAAAACGCCCAGCACCTGCATTTCTGGCTGTTATGTCCCTTCCTGTTTAGTTTGAACCTGTGAGCAGGAGATTCAGTAGTGGAGGAGGACAGATTTGGCTTGATGAGCCCAATGAAGTATCCATAGCTCAATGGTTGAGCCACTGGCCTAGTAATTCACTTCTGCCCCTCTCTTAGTAGCCTGAGAAACCCAACTGTTGATTGGCTTGGCTGATTCTGGTGTATCCTTGGCTATGTGAGAGCCTGTTTTCCCCTTTTTCCTTGTGGAGATCATGCCCAACTCGGGGGTGGCAGTGTTGCTGAGAGATTAAGGAGCACACTGGCCTACGGTTGGGTGGAACGTTGCAGAAGCGTAGCTGATTGCTCAGGGATTACTTGGTTTAAGATAAGTATTCTCCTTTGCTAATTTGATATTGCTTAAATTGATGAATGGCATGAAAATCTGGAATGTATGATGGAAGTATATTGAAATCACATTTTGCTGTGGATTCAAATGTTTATGCATTTGCATTTCTCCATATATAATTTGTATGAATGCTTATTTGTTTAGGTAGGGGACTAGATGTCCAGCATTATTATTAGTGTCTTGTCCATAGCCTTGTAGGATAGGAGGGACATTACAATTTGGTATCAGAGCTGCTGGTTGCAGCATTGGGCCTTTATGGGGGCTACCTATCATAGGTGCAGAGGTAAGTATGCTTCCTGCTCAGCACTGAGAATTAAGAAAAATTTCAAAAATTTTCAATTTCAAAATTTTTCTAAGTTTCTATGAGTTCTGCCCGAAATTGCGGAAGGAATTCTCTTCCGAATTTGCGGAAGGAATTCTCTTCCGAAATTGCAGAAGGAATTCTCTTCCGAAACTGCGGAAGGATTCCGCGAGTTGTTCCGCAACGTGGAAGAATTCAATAAACTGTTCCGAAATAGCGGAAAATTTTTCTAAGTGTTCGACGTCGAAAGGAAATTTGCGGAAGGAATTCTCTTACGAAATTGCGGAAGGGTTCCACGAATCGTTCCACAACTGCGGAAGACTTCAGCGAATCGTTCCGCAACTGCGGAAGAATTCGGCGAATCGTTCTGCAATTGTGGAAGACTTTGGCGAATCGTTCCGCAATTGTGGAAGACTTTGGCGAATCGTTCCGCAATTGTGGAAGCATTTCGCAAGTCATTCCGCAATTGCGGAAGCATTCCGTAAAACGCCCCGCAATTGCGGAAGCATTCCGCAAAACGCCCCACAATTGCGGAAGGATTCAGCGAACCACCCCGAAACTGCAGAAACATTCCGCGAATGACTCCACAACTGCGGGAGCATTCGCCGAATCGCTCCGCAACTGCGGAAGCATTCGGCGAATTGCTCCGCAATTGCGGAAGCGTTCGGCGAACCACCCCGCAACGGCGGCAAAGATTTGTAAAAAAAAAAAAAACAAAAAAAAAAACGAGGGCGCTGCCCAGGGGAAGCCACAAGGGGGAAAGCCCCCTTGACCCCCATTCTTCCCTGGAGACAGTCATTGAAAGTGTGAAATGCACTCTTGGGATGAGGAGCATAGATTGCATAAAGGATGGAATTCTCAGCAAGAAAAATTGGTTGTGATATCCATTATGGAAGATGAAAGGGAAAATGCCTCACCTTAAACTATTTATGTTTATAGCATAAGAATTGCATGGTTGGAAAATAGCAAGAATGAATGATTGCACATATGTATATGTTGAATTTCTAATTCATGATAATATCATAGCTAATGATTGCTTGTATGCTTGGTAGGGAAGCCAAGGAAAGGATTAGCTATGATGTGGATGAGGAACTCCATGATGGAATGAGGAATTGAGAAGAATTCCTTAACTCCTCTCTTGCTATTGTATTTATATTCTGAAAAATTATGGCATAGGGATGCTGGAAATGCGAGAGGATAGATAGATGAAGTGAATATGTACTAGATGGCATATTGCACAGTGCACATGAAAATGGTTTTGCATATATATGATATTGCATATTGGTAAAAAAAAAAAAAAAGTGAGAATTTACATATGCAATGAGCCACTTAAGATCAAATGATGGTGGTTGCTAATAATTAAGTTGTGTTCGCATTGGTTGTAGGACCAGAGACAACCGAAGCATGGCTAAGGATGTGGATGATGATTGTTTCCTACAACCTCATGAAGAGAGGATGGTGCAACAAATCCATGATCATGATGTTGGCAAAAGGACTGAGTAACCTGGGTAAGAGGCCGACTGATTAGGTAACATCAAGCAATATTAATAACAGCCATGCAGGTAAGGGTTAACGGTGCTTAATTGCATGAATGTTGAAATAGGATTTGGTAAGATCCCTTCAACTACAGTTAAACTATGATGATTTGGTTTGCATGTGGTATTGAGTGCCTAAATGTGAATGTTAACCTACCAAGTATGCTCAGGTGTGGGTAAATGAAGGCAAGGAGCCTTACACCCTATAGTTTCTAGAAACCTCAATGCATTCATATGAATTCATGTCATGCAATTGGTGAAGATTGGTTGTGAGTTTAACAACCAAAGCAACTGAGGACTTATGGACCTGTCATGGTAGTGCATGATGTATGTAGTAATCATGGTTAGGCCATAGTATGATGGAATGCATAGTATTCATGAAATCATGCAAGATGACATTGAAGAGATATGCATTGAAATATTTGGTAAATGTAGTAGATATGCATGCATGTGTAGGTGCGCATGTTGAAATGCATCATGTGGATGCATGGGTGTGACATATATATGTTTCAATATAGTTAGATAATAGATGAAATAGTGGACTATTGCTAATCCTGAGACCATCCCATAAGATGCTATGAATGCAGGAGAAGGACTGCATGAAGAAGGTAGACATGTGATGGGATACCAGAGCACTCTGTTGGAAGGACAGAGCTGCATGGAAAGGAAGTAATGAGTATTTACAGTTATTTAAATTGCATGGATAGTGTGACTATGTCTTGCAATTTTATCGTGATAGTGATGCATATATAGAAATGTATATATGTTTCATTACATTTCAAATGTTAAATAGATGAAGGTGTTTGAATTTTGGAGTATTGTAATTCTGAGACCACTTCAGTAACTGTTATGGCAATGAAGGATTATGTGCGTGGATACTCACAACGTGTTTAGCCGATTGAAGTTTCAGTTTTCGGGTAAAAAGGTCTTGCGTATGGCAATGAGGATGAGTCCATAGTAAAGACCGAGATCTACCATGTGCAGAAGCCAAAGGTTATGAGAAGGTTCTCATGGTTGTAAATTTATGCATGAAACAAATTTGAAAATTGTCTGGTTTAAGTTTATGAGAATAGTCTCATAGTTGCAAATCAAATTTCTGTAGGAAAACATATTTACAAATTTTAGATTTGAGAATTTGCTTATAATTGCTAATGACTGTTTGGGCTTATATAGAATTGTGTCAGGGGGACATGTTGGAGGTGGATGTTCATGAATGGTAGAAAGGGTGAGACCATAATGGGCAGAGTGATACCACTTACAAGAGCCAAACAATATGAGGAAGGTCTCATTGCTAAGCAAATCAATTTTTGTAGGAGACAAAATTGTAAATTCATATTGAATTTAACTATTAATGCTATTGATTGGTTATGGAACAATCATATTTGAAGCTTATTGCTAAATGTTGCTGACTATTTGGCTATTTGATAAAGTGTGCTAGGATGACACATTGCAGGAAGATCATGTGTGATGGCCTGCAGAAGCCAAACCAGATGGGAAAGACTCCATGCTTTGGAAATGGGTTCCGAGTAAAACGCCATTGATAATGTCTTAGCCAAACCGCATGTTGGTAAACCATGAAAGTGAGATGGTAAAGCTATGCCCAGAAGGCATGTGAGACACATATGCAAAATGAATGAGTATTCTATGACCCTAGACAAGAACATGCATGTCTAAATTATTAGGGTTAATATGCAGAGCATGCTCTATCTTATTTATATCATTGCAAACTGCTTGAGTATGATTAGGGCCTACATGGCGCACATTAGAAAGGGGGTGCACACCTTTTCTAGTGCTGGGTCATGATAGGGTTTTCAATATTGACTACACCCTAAGGGAATGGACGCATTCCTAGTGTTTCAATACTTGGTAGTGAATGATATGGAATGTGGTTAAGAATTGAACAACAATACTGATGAGCTTGCTTATCCTTCTTGTATTGTCAACCTACACAGATGCAGATTGATACTGCACATTAAAGGGAAAAGTGAAGAAGGGTACGCAAAGGGACTGTATGGGAATTGGAAACCTTTCTATGCTCACGTGAAATATTACCAGAAGGGATGGACAGGCCCGAAGAGTTGTGTAATACGAGAAGGTATCATCCTTGTGTGAGTAGGGGTCATGTTAACCTGCAGTCAAGAAAGTCACCTATAAAGTTCCTAAAAGGAACCACCGATTTGCACAAGAGAAGGAGTGGCATCCTTGTATAAATGAAGAGTTGATGTGTGTGAAGGGTTATGGTGCAAGAAGGTGTGGTGGCATTGGTAAATGCATAAAATATCTATTGGGACAGCAGTGGGAGGGCGGGTGCCGAGGACTGACTGAAAACCCTGAGATGCCTATGGCTCCATAGTAGAGCCTTGACCTATAATGGTCGGTGGCGCAGTTTCCTTCCATTGGTCGATGACCCAGACGAATGTGCTGGCTCAGCACTAGAGAGGGCCAACCAGGTATGGGACTGGTTGGGCACCACCAAATGCTTGGTAAATCCAGCCGATGGGGAGGCGTACTGGTTAAGCATTAGCTATATCCAAGTCCATAGGCGATCCCAAGGCTTGCAAAGAGAAGCAGGATCCTATGGACTAGAGGGGAAACGCACAATACAGATAAGTATTCGTTTTCATTTATGTCTTGTTTGGAATAATGAAGATTTCAGATATAAGTCTTCTAACAGCTAAGTTGATACACTATTGTTTCTTTGTTGGAAACCTTGGTCATTGCAGGAAGGCAAGACCCTGAAAGACTATAAATTGCTGGTAAATCCAGAGAGTAAATGAGTGGTCGATATAAATTATTAAGAAATCCAGGGAGTAGCTGGTTGAATGCTATAAAGTTCTTGATAAGTCCAGAGAGTGACTAGTTGGGCATTAACTACTTGATATGGTAAAGCAGCGTGTACGCTGGCCCAACACCCCTTAAACAATTGATAAAACCAGTCAGAGCACTGGCCTAGCATATTGCTAAAGAAAATGATTGATAAACCCAGTCGGCGTACTAGCCTGGAATTGCCTATTCGAATGATTGTGGAGTAGCCTACGTGCTGGCCCAACATTCGTTATTGTGTTCACGGGAAATCCAAGGCTCGTAAAAGCAAAGAAGGATCCCGTGGAATAAAGTAAAGACATCCAATACAGATAAGTATTCAGTTGCCTTGCAGCTTCTTGCTTATGAATATACATGTGTATATGATTTGGCTATGATTTCCTAAACTCTTGATTAGAGATAAACCCTATGAAAATGAACTAAACATGTGAATTGATTCAATGTTTGAGTGTAGGTATTGCTGGAAGCAAGGATTATGAAGGCATCCTAGAGATGCATGTGGACATGTGGCCGTCCTAAAAAGCTCAGTATGAGCAGTAATGAAAGATGGTGCTAGTGGATACAAGTGGATCCTAGCAGCCAAAGGTTCTATAGGCAATAATGGGAAGGGTGCCCTAGCTGAAAGTCCATATACAAACCTTAGACACTAAGTGTCATAGCCAAGAAAGGAAAGTCAAAGCATTCACATTGAAGTGAAAGAGACTAAGGAGCATGAAACCACATCGATGGTGTAGCTCCATAATAGAACAAGACTAAGAGGAAGAAATCCCTACTCTTCTCTTTCCTTTTGATTGAAGCATTTATAAAACAAAAGATTGTTGAATGCATATCATGGATGAAAATAGATTGTGTTTAATTGCTTGAGATGAATTGTGAATGCTGAAATACTAAATTTCCTGTGAAAGGATGAACATGAATGAGTTCATGTGTATGTTGGGAAAGCATGAAAAGTGTGGAAGTCCCATGAATAAAGCATGGAAATTCCATGGCAATTGGGAAAATAATTGACTAATCTTAATGTTTATGTTATGCTTGTCCTAACAAAGAATTCCCATGATGAATTTCACAGGTAAGAAAGTGAAACAATTGGTTGTAGCTGGCACAAGAAAGTGTTGCTAGTAAGCAAAGTGTGTACTGTTGTGCCCATTGACCATGGCAGTAGACCGAGGGCTATTAGAGTTGGATAAAAGTATTCTTCAAACAATTGCGAGGACCCAAGAAAATCTTGGGGAGATGCTCAAGCTACAGAGGCAATAGAATGAGATAAACCATGAGGCTTTGCAGGACTCTATTCGTCTGCAAAAAGAGGTAAAAATCATTCTGGGAGCAATCAACAAGGGAAAGGAAAGTGGACCAATGAAGAAGCATCCATCTAATCGTCCAATTAAGAAACGTTCCAGGTGGGAAGTCTCAAAGGAAATGGACCGGGAAAAGGTAAAGCCACCAATGAAATGTTGGGGATGTGGAGGAAATCATTGCCTCCGTGACTGCCCCACAAGAGAATATCAAGAGGGTAGAAACCGTAAATTCCCTAGGTTCGTGGACCAGTTGGAAGGAAAAGAAAAGGAAGGAATTGTTTTGGAACGATGTCCTCATGCAGAGCTAGAAGGTCCCAGCCAACAAGAGCAATTTGTAAAGACCAAAGGACTTAGTCCTGAAAAAAAAAAACAAGTAAAAGGTGAAATGCAGGACAAACCTACCACATTTTGTGAATTTTGGACATATGTAAAGTGGGTATTTATTTTCCGAAGTGTTGGAACACCGAGGATGGTGTTATTCCAAGGGGAGGGGAATGTAATGTCCCCATCTTGACCCTATTGCATTAATATTGTAAATGATGTAAATATTGTTATTAGTCATGGTGAGGAGCTCAAGGCCAAGGCCCCGCCATTGATTTATCGTTTTATATATCGACAATTAGAATAGATGCATATGGTTCTTGTGCCAGCCGTGCACAATATAAATTCGGACACCATGTAAATATGCAATTTTAATGAAAAAACCCACAACCAGCTATGCAATGCAACAAAGAGATGGGGCATGATCTTACAAGGAATAGGGAGGAAAAATAACCAAACCCTTGAGCCAATGGAGTCAATCCATGTGTCAATGAGAAAACCCATGAGATCCCAACTACCCATTTTGGCCTATGCCCCAATCATTAAATTCTCCCAGAGTTGGTTGAGGCAGTTAATGCCTTGGGAATGATGAGGTATGGAAGCCAATTTTGGGTATGGGCAAGCCATCAATCTGGGAATTCGAATTTTTGCTTGCAAGGCAAGAAATCACCCACGTTTTGCCTTCCCAAGCCATTCGGAACCACAGTCTTTCCTCTCTCACGCAGCCTGGGGTGAATTGGGGTCTTTCCTTCACGTTTTCACCATTCTCTGCATTCATCCATGCCCAGGAACTCGTTTTTGGTTAGCATAGTGGCTGGGAGAAGAGAACCACGATTTTCTGGGGGTTTATAGAGGTCATTTTTGCCCCAACATGCCCATGGACGTTTTTCTGTAAATGATTATGCTCCTGGGGTTGTTTTCCCATTTTCCAATTTTTGTTTTGGGCTTTCCCACGTTTTCTGAGCTGGTGGAATTCCCATCGTTGGGCATCCTACTGCAAAAACTCCCAACACCTGCATTTCTAGCTGTTATGTCCCTTCCTGTTTAGTTTGAACCTGTGAGCAGGAGATTCAGGAGTGGAGGAGGACAGATTTGGCTTGATGAGCCCAATGAAGTATCCATAGCTCAATGGTTGAGCCACTGGCCTAGTAATTCACTTATGCCCCTCTCTTAGCAGCCTGAGAAACCCAACTGCTGATTGGCTTGGCTGATTCTGGTGTATCCTTGGCTATGTGAGAGCCTGTTTTCCCCTTTTTCCTTGTGGAGATCATGCCTAGCTCGGGGGTGGCAGTGGTGCTGAGAGATTAAGGAGCACACTGGCCTACGGTTGGGTGGAACGTTGCAGAAGCGTAGCTGGTTGCTCAAGGATTCTTGGGTTAAGATAAGTATTCTCCTTTGCTAATTTGATATTGCTTAAATTGATGAATGGCATGAAAATATGGAATGTATGATGGAAGTATATTGAAATCACATTTTGCTGTGGATTCAAATGTTTATGCATTTGCATTTCTCCATCTATAATTTGTATGAATGCTTATTTGTTTAGGTAGGGAACTAGATGTCCAGTATTATTATTAGTGTCTTCTCCATAGCCTTGTAGGAAAGGAGGGACATTACAAAAACATACCTGTAAGTCATACCTGTCAGATTGCTTGTAGTAGTAGTTGTTGTTGTTCCTTTTGTTCTTAGAAAAATCCGAGGAAATGTGTCCTCTTCTTGGTGTGGGCTGTGAGAGCTTGAACTTCATTCCCCATATTTTCTTCTCGAGCTATAAGTCGAGCTTCTTCCTGTGAGCATTCTTCCCATAGCCTACTGAATGAGATAAGTTTCTTTTTAGCACAAATTCCTTGGATGAAGGAATCCCATGATCTAGGAAGGCCATTAAGTGTGGTCATTACCACTTCTCCATTCTCTATATCTTCTCTCACAGCTTCAAGTTGTTCTTTTATCTGGGAGACCCTTGAAAGGTAAGACTGCATGGTCTCTGCATTCTGGATCTGGATGTTCTTTAGTTGATTCCTCTATGTCATCTTCCGATTTATATTCTTCCCTTCAAATAGCTTGGTCAAGGAATCAAACATCTCCTTAGGTGTCTTCAGGCATGAGATGGTCTTTGATAGAGTCAACAATGATCCTCTTAGCCTTGACCAAGTTCTTCTTGTGTAAGGCCTTACCCTCTTCTCCCTCTGGAACTAGAATCTCTTCACTTATGTAAGTGTCCAACTCATTCTCTTCTAGGATTAACCCAATCCTATACTTCCAGGATTGGGAGTTATCAGCCCCTTCAAACTTATCCTCAAGCTTGGTGTGGTGAGACATTTTCAATGAGAAACTCAAATGGAAATAAAATATTTAGGTCTTATCGCTTGATTTGCTGAAAACTGGATCTGGAGTTGGATTAGGGTTTGTTAGAGAAACCCTAAAAATTCAAACTTTGAATTTCAAACTTCTGAAATGATAGAAAGATGCATCATGATGAGCTGTTCAAGCTGGTATACTCATAATTTTAAAACTGCAAAGTTTCACCCCTCAAATTTGCTTTTCAAACTTCCAGATTCACTTGGGAGGACCCTGAATTAGGGTTTGATTTTCCTAGAGCTTAATCCATCCAAAAAGTTCGATCTTGGTATCTAAACTTCGAATTTTCAGAGGAGCTTACAGCCATGGTCTCAGATTTCATAAATGCCAACTTTTGTAGAAGCCCTAATTTTCGGCTTCACTCGAGAGGACCCCAAACTAGGGTTTCATTTTCCCGGAGCTTCACCCAACCAAAAAGTTTGATCCAAAGCTCTAAACTTCAATTTTTCTGAGGAGCATCCAGCCATGGTCTCAGATTTCAGAAATTCCAACTTTTGTAGAAGCCCTAATTTTTGGCTTCACTAAGAGGACCCCAAACTAGGGTTTGATTTTCCCGGAGCTTCACCCAACCAAAAAGTTCGATCCAAAGCTCTAAACTTTGAGTTTTCCAAGGATCTTCCAAATATGGTCTCAGAATGCAGAAATTCCTATTTTTGTGGAAACCCTAATGTTTAGGGCCAAAAATGAAAGTGCCCAGAATTGAATTCTAATTGGACAGAAAGATGCGCCTTGCTGAGGAGAGTCAAAATACCCTACTGCCTTTCAATATATGTGGAGATAAACCCAATAAAAAAGAATCCCTAGCTTCTGCAACTGCATAGTGTCTTCTTCTCAAGTTAGCTCTGATACCATGTTAATTTTTTTTGAGCATTAATTCAACCTACTCTAGGATCTTAACTGAGAGAATAACATGTACATCATATCAATCACAAGAAGAAATCACAAGAGACAATAGACACACAGAGTTTCCTTGGGGAAAACCATAAAGGTGAAAAACCCCAATAACTTCCTCAGAGATAGATAGAGCAATGATACAAAACCCAAGCATAAGAGATAGTCTCCTAGTAGCAGCTTCTCCTCCTCCACTAGTGTGCCACTCTCCAATGAGTGTATGAGTGAGAAAGTGAATGATCAAATACAGTGCATCCCGCACTCTATTTATACATGAATTGACTTTCCTAATAACCTTACTAGGTCGGCCTCAACTTAATCACATAATATAATGCTGACAGGGCTGACCCCACTAGGGTGGTCTAATAACCCTTTAACCCACATGACTTATACAGGGCTGACCCCATCAAGGTGGTCTAATAACCTGACACTTACAATATAAATGACGACACTTCCATATAGAGGAATAATAACATCTCTATAGTGTGAAATGCATTCCAAAGTTACAAATACATCAACACTGTTACACAGATCCACTCTTGGATTGGCCAGTCAGTACCAACATGGATCTGTAGAGTATTGGTCGGTAGCCATGTTATGAGTCATTTGGGACATATCTCTCATATTTTATTGTACTACAAAGCCCTTGTTCAACATTTCAACCAATGGAATTTTTCCTTAACTTCCATATCAAAGTATTTCACATATCCTATCACTCTAGCTTCATACTTTGGGGGGCACTCTATTACATGGAATTTTTTCATCCTCGCCATGATCATGAACCATGTACACCTTTTCCTTGTGTCAATCCATGAAGTGCTTGTCCAGGAGATCTTTGGAAGATGGATCCCTGAGGTTTTTTCCCTTTAAAAACCCCTTTTTGACTGAGTGATGCATGTGTCCTTCTAGCAAAGTGCTGCACTACCCAATTGATTCACTTTTCATCACTACAAAGTGAGTCACTAATGCAGTTTGCTTGTGTATAGGGTGTGCCACCCTCCATAAATGCATGTTTCTCTTTGTCAGAGTGCGGAACTACTTGTTGAAAGGGAAAAGAGAATATTTGAGAGTGTTCAAGAAAGAATCCCTCATGGAGGTGTAGTGTCCCTTTTTAATAAATTTGGGAAAATTGGAAAACATTGCAATTTTTTGGCCAATTCGACCCTTAGACTAGTTATGACTCCAACGCTTCCAAAATGATCCAAATGATTCCAAATTGGGTCTGAATGTATTTGAAAGGTATTAGGACATAAAAATGAGGCTGATAGATATATGTACACTCTCAAAATACTTCTGCAACATTCATTTAACTTTAGGATAAATTGGGGAATTTTACTAGCAATTTCGAGGTTCAAACCCCCAAGGGTAGAGGTCACTAATGTCTTCCCAAATGCATTACTACCCTCCCAAATTTAAGAAAAAATACATGTTATAGTTAAAGGACTTAAATGGTCACCCAAATACATCATTAATCAGTTTCTAAAGGCTCCTGCAACTCCCATAAATAAGAGGTTTGTGGACATGTCTTCACATAGGGGGAAATGACAGGAAACTTCACCAGTTGCTATGAAATTCAAGATTTATGTTCCAAAGGCTTATGTAATGTATATGAAACTTATTCATGACATTAATTACTCTCCATACATCCTAAAAATAACATATATTAACTGATAGAAATCGAAATAAAACAACTTCAATCTCTCACAACAAGATATAGGGAAAATGGCACCATTTATGCATTATTTGGTCTTTTTACATAGTTTCACTTGGTATTTCGACCTGATACTCTTCTGAGCATAAAATATAGAGTATATATATCATATTACAAATAAATTGTGTATCTTGGACTCTTACAAAGAGATCCTCATCTCACCAAGTTCGCCCTTCCTCCAAGAGCAAAAATATGTAGAGAAATGTGAGATAGAGATGGGAACAAGTTGAAGATGAAAAAATCACGAGCTGCCTTGTAGATTCAACCTGAAACAAATAAATCCATTGTATCTCCAAATGAAATTTCTGAATGGCCTCTCCAATTTCCAATTAGGATGGTAATCTTTCACCCTCAAAATTGGTACTAAAGGAAGTATAATAGCACTCTACTAGCTTGGACAAGATATGCTCTCCAATTTGCAAAATGAGAAATGATCAAAATCCACTCTCTTTATTGGTTCTTGTATTTTATTACCTTCCCAATCCTTCCATGGTTCAAATTCTTTCCATGAGCTTCATGTCAACTCGAATTGGAAAGAGATTCCAATGTGTGCCACTTGTCCATCAAATCCTAGCCTCCTCCTTCACTCAATTCGAATGGATGACTCTTTGGATGCCCTAACTCCCTTTTGCGCCCTCTTGGAGGCTATTTTTAGCCCTGACATGTCATATATGTCAGATGTCAGCTTTCAGGTCTGATTTGTGTCATAAGTGTCATAGAATCTTCATCATTGTTGTCATAGAAGCTAGGGAATCTAGCCCAAGTGTTCCAATAGCTCCAATATGCCTCTTCCTCTTCGATTGGAGTTACTCTTCCTCTCAATTTAGACCCTCATTGAGTCATTCCAAGTATTATTCTCTTCCAACTCCCCTAATAACGTTCGACTCCACCTTGGATTGGAATGGGTGAGAGTGGGATGCCATGTGGCATGGGGAATCTTGCTTAAGTGGGCCCCACACCTCCAATGTGCCCTCATGACCAAGTGCCACCTTATTTTCCTATATTAATTATTTATTTATTCCCCATTTAATATATTTTTTCAATCTAATGTCCATTTGGGAGTTTTATAGTTCCCTTATTCCAAATCTATTGTTTCCACCCCAACCTAGGAAACTAGTAGATTGGTGGAATTTTCTCTTCTTGAGATTTATTTGAATGGGGACATTATAGTCCTCCCCACCCAAGATTGCTTTCCATCAAGAAATTTCAAATTAGGATGTTTCAAATCTTTTCCTCCTCCCATGTGGCATCCTCACTTGGAAAATCTTTCCATTGTACCAAATACTCCCTTAGGGTTCTGCTCTTCAATTTCCTTTTTCTTGACTTCAATTTTTTTTCTCGAATAAGTATGAGTTGTCCTTCATAATCTAATGGAGGGAGGGATTATGAAATAGATATTTTTTGACCAATAGCCTTCTTAAGGCATGAAACATGAAATACATTGTGGATTTTGCTTCCTTCCGTAAGTTCCAACTCATAAGTCACCTCCCCAACTTTTCAAACTACCTTATATGGACCATAATATCTTTGTTTGAGATTTTACGATCCTTTCACTTTTAAGGATGTTTTTTTATATGGATGTAGCCTCAAATATACCAAATAATTCACTTAAAATTTTATTTCCTCCCTATGTTGATCCACATACTGTTTTTGTTGGTTTTGGGAAACCTGCAAATTGTCTTTTAGAAGCTTCAAAATATTTGACTTTCCTCAATCCAATCCTTATCTTTTGGAGCTATACTATCACCAAAAATGTGCTCAACAAAGCTGAGTTCTTCATAACCATAAAGTTCTTTGAAAGGAGACATGCCAATGGACATATGAAAGGTAGTGTTGTAGTAAAACTCACCCAAATGTATCCATTTTACCCATGCTTTTTGCTGCTCACCAACATAAGTCCTCAAGTACCCCTCCAACCATTGGTTCACTCTTTCTGTTTTTCCATTAGTTTGAGGATGATAGCTTGTGCTTGGATTCAATTGAGTTCCCACCATCTTGAATATTTCTTGCCAAAAATCACTCATACATCTACTATCCTTGTCACTCACAATGTTCTTGGGAAGTCCATGCAATCTAAAAATTTCTCTGAAGAATAGATCAGCCACTTATGTAGTAGTTGTTAGTTTTTCAGCATTTAATTGAATTTGATCTAGGATCTTAACTGAGAGAATAACATGTACAACATATCAAACACAAGAGACAAGAGACACAAATCATTTCACCGGGGAAAACCAAGAAGGTGAAAAACCCCGCAACTTCCTCAAAGATAGAATGAACATAAATACAAAGATCACAAAGATCAAACCCCAAAACAAGAGATAGTATCCTAGTAGAAAATCCTCCTCCACTTGTGCGCACTCCTCCTCTCTCTCACTAATACGAAGTGAGTGAGTGTGTGAATGAATAAAATGAGGGAGTCACACTCTCTGTTTATACAATGACTTGACCTGCCTTTAACTCTAACTGGGCCAACCTCCCTTAGGAGAGTCTAATAACCCATTACCACATGTCACTGGGCCAACCCCACTAGGGTGGTCTAATAAACCTTTAACCCACATGAATCATATAGGGATGACCCCACCAAGGTGGTATAATAACCCTTTAACCCACATGAATCATACAGGGACGACCCCACACTTGTGGTCTAATAACCCATCAAATATAAGTTACGACACTTACAATGTAACTTGCGACACTTGCAAATACAAATGATGACACTTCCAATCGGAGGAATAATACATCTTCATTGGGGATACAATAAAGTACATATGTAATACATATAATATACAAGTGAATATCTTTCCGAAGTTACAAATACATCAACACTCCCTTTTAACTAGGAAGTTATTCTCTTGACACAGGTCATCAATACATATTGGCACAAGTCTTCAATTTTGGAGCTATATCATCGTCACTGGATCACGGAGTATCATCGTCATTGCTGCTGTACTCGTCATCTCTATCACTGGTGCTATCTCTCAATTCTTCTTGTCATAGGAAGTTCTATAGAGCCAGCCCGTTTTCATGCTGGTTGTAGGTCTAGCCTCCTGTAGGTCTTCATCATATCTAGCCATCCTGTGGAATCCTCAGGGATGACTAAGTGCACCAACAAAACCTCAAAAGAGCATCCCCGTACTTTTACGAGCTTACTGCTCAACCTATCGGATCTCCCAGGATATTTTACATGTGACCTTCACAAAACCTTAAAAGAGTGTCTTGCGACCTGCAAGATATCTAAAGAGCATCCCAGGATATTTTACGTGCCTATCAAAACCTATCTGGATCTCCAGGACTGATTACATGTGAACTCGCAAAAACTTAAAAGAGTGTCTTGCAACCTGCAAGATCTCTAAAGAGCATCCCATAATATTTTACGTGCCTAGCACAACCTGTCCAGATCTCTAGGAATGATTACATGCACCTGCATAACCTGTCCACGGCCACGGAGTATCATCCTGATACTCATGATCATATTGATCATCATCATACAATACATCATCTTGATGCACATCATCATCACATGATCATCCTGATCATCGTCATAGCATCGTCCTGATGCATATCATCTGGAGCATCGTCCTGATGCTCATCACACATGATCATCCTGATCATCATAGCATCATCTTGATGCATATCATCTAGAGCATCGTCCTGATGCTCATCACACAACACTTACATCCACAGCCATGGGAAGGATCCTCCTACCATCATGCTTGGAATGGCTCCTGCAAATGTGTCCCATCACTTCCTCCTCGAAGTATCTTCTATCTGAAGAACACCAATCCTCTCTTTGAAGTACTCCAACTTCAGTCTAGCTAGTGGTTTGGTCAACACATTTTCTATCTGCTCGTCCGTCGCAACATACAGGAGCTTCACTGCTCATCTTTGCACCATATCCCTGATATAGTGATACTTGATCTCGATGTGCTTCGACTTGTCATGGAACACCGGGTTCTCAGACAACTTCACACAACTCTGGTTGTCACAGAAGATACAAGTAGCATCCAACTAGAGATCAAACAAATCAGATAGTATCTTCCTTAGCCATACTGCCTCACAACTAGTCGAACAAGCTACGACATACTATGCTTTGACTGTACTCAGTGCTACGCAGGATTGCTTCCTGCTAAACCAAGATATCACACCTGATCCCATATCGAAGCAGCACCCCGAAGTGCTCTTTCTATCTGCAACATTGCCTGCCCAATCTGAATCAACATAATCCTCTAGGTTAAACTTTTGATTTGCATCATACTTGAGCCCATAATCAAACGTACCCTTTAGGTATCTCAGAATATGCTTTACAACAATCAGGTGAACATGTCTAGGATCCGTCAGGAACTGGCTAAAGGTGTTCACCGCAAAGAAAATATATGGTCTTGTGTTCATTAGGTACATCAAGGACCCAATCATTTGATGATACATCATGGCATCAACCGACTCTAATGAAGCATCACTCAATATCTTCAGGTTTGATGCCATAGGTGTGGCCATGGCCTTGGAGTCCATCATCCCGAACTGCTTCAGGATCTCTACTGCATACTTCCCTTGTCCAAGGTGTTAATTTTTCAATAATTTCATTCCATTATCATTCAGGATCACTAAGAGAATAACATGCACAGCATATCTACAGCACATCAATCATAGACACAATAGCAATTGCACAAGAGACACAGAGTTTCACCGGGGAAAAACAAGAAGGTGAAAAACCCCGCAACTTCCTCAGAGATAAGATAAGTCACAAACCAAGATCACAATGATCAAACCCAATAAGATGTCTCTAGAAGATTCTCCTCCTCCTCCACAAGTGCGCCACTTTCTCTCTTAGCTATGCGATCTTGAGAAGTGAGTCAATTAGATAAATGAGAGACACAACCTCTCTATTTATACACTGACTTGACCTGCCAATAATCCACTGGGGCCGACTTGCTACTCAAGTCTAATAACCCAATCACATGACTGAATCAAAGCCGACCCCACACTGGTGGTCTAATAACCCATCAATACAAATGACGACACTTGTCGATACACATGACGACACTTCTAAATACAAATGACGACACTTCCAAATAGAGGAATGTAACATCTCTAATGGATATACAATAAAGTACAAATGTAATACATAGAAGAATATCTTCCGAAGTTACAAATACATCAACACTCCCTCTTAACTAGGAAGGTATTATATCGTCACAGGTCATCAATACATATTGGCACAAGTCTTCAATTTTGGAGCTGGATCATCATCACTGCTGTTGTACCCAACATCTCGATCAATGTGCTATCTCTGAATTATGCTCGTCATAGGAAGTTCTACATAGCCAACCCTTTTTCATGCTGGATGTAGGCCCACCACCTGTATGTCTTCATCATCACTGGCCATACTATGGAATCCTTAGGACTTATTACATGAGTTAACAAAACCTCGCAAGAGCATCCCAGGACTGATTACGAGCACACAGCTAAACCTATTGGATCTCCCAAGACCTTTTACATGCCACTGCACAACCTGTCCACGGCCACATAGTATCATCTTGATACTCATGATCATATTGATCATAACATCGTTCACGAAGCACAACCCAGATGCACATCACACAACACTTACATTCATCAGCATGGGAAGACACACTTAAACCATCCATGAAAGGATCATCACTTATATCTACGCCATGGGAAGACACACTTCCACCATGCGAGAATGGAATCGCACTTACATCCATAGCCATGGGAAGACACACTTCAACCATGCTAGGAATGGAACAACGATTATATCACAGCCATGGGAAGACACACTTAAACCATGCTCGAATGGCTCCAACCCTTACATCTGCACCATGGGAGAACACATCTACCACCATGTGAGATTGGCTCCAGCAATTACATCATGACCATGGGAGAACACATCTTCCACCATGTCGGAAAATCCCATCAATTACATTGCAACCATGGGAGAACACAACTACCACCATGTCCGAAAATCCCATGTGCATCTGTGTCTTCAAAACTCAACACACATAATCCAACTGATTATGTAATGTATCCACCTAATACATATCATCACATATGATCATCCTGATCATCATCATAGCATCATCCTGATGCATATCATCCAGAGTATCATCTTGATACTCATCTCACATGATCCAACTGATCATACCAAGAATCCAACTGATCATACCAAGCATCCAACTGATGCATATACATATACATGATCCAACTGATCATACCAAGAATCCCACGGATGCATATACATATACATGATCCAACTAATCATATCAAGCAGTAACTGGAGCATCGTCCTGATGCTCATCACACAGTGCTTACATCCATAGCCATGGGAAGGATCCTCCTCTCGCCATGCTTGGAATGGATCCTGCAGATGTGTCCCATCACTTCTTCCTCGAAGTATCTTCTATCTGAAGAAAACCAAGCCTCTCCTTGAAGTACTCAAACTTTACTCTGGATAGTGGTTTTTTCAACACATCTGGAACTTGCTCATCCGTTGCAACATACAAGAGCTTCACTACTCCTCTCTGCACCATATCCCTGATATAGTGACATTTGATATCAATGTGCTTCGACCTGTCATGGAACACCGAGTTCTCAGACAGCTTCACACAACTCTGGTTGTCACAAAAGATACCAGTAGCATCCAATGGGATATCAAATAGCTCAGACAGTAGCTTCCTCAGCCATACTGCCTCACAACTAGCCAAAAAAAGCTGCAACATACTCTGCTTTGGCTGTACTCAGTGCTATGCAGGACTGCTTCCTGCTAAACCAAGAGATCACACCTGATCCCATACTAAAGCAACACCCCGAAGTGCTCTTCCTATCTGCAGCACTGTCTGCCCTATCTGAATCAACATAACTCTCTAGGTTAAACTTTTTATTCGCATCATACTTGAGCCCATAATCAACCGTACCCTTCAAGTACCTCAGAATATGCTTTACAACAACCATGTGAACACTTCTCGGATCCGTCAGAAACTGGCTCAATGTGTTCACCGCAAAGCAAATATATGGTCTCGTGTTCGTCAGGTACATCAAGGACCCAATCATCTGACGATAGAAAGTGACATCAACCAACTCAGATGAAGCATCACACACAAGCTTCAGGTTCGATGCCATAGGTGTAGCCATGGCCTTGCAGTCCATCATCCCGAACCTCTTCAGGATCTCTACTGCATACTTCCCTTGTCCAAGGAAGTGTAATACCCCAATTTTGACCCTTATGAAATATTGGTTCTTAATGTGAATATTGTGTACATGCGATGTATGTTTACCTAGCATGGATCTCAAGGCCAAGGCTCCACTAGTATATGTTCGTATTTTATTTTAAATGGAGAAGCAGTTGACATTTTGTTACCCATGTGCTATTAAGCCATGGGATATTGTAAATTGATGTAAATATTTAATATTGCAATAAAATACCAAAACTGGCTATGGGAGCAATGAATGAGAAGGGTCCATGTGTATCCACTAAGGAGTGGCGAGGGGGTTGTGGGGATGAACCATATGCTTCCAAATGTCATTGTGAGAACCCATTTGACTTTCCTTGATGACATTTATTTCTGTTGTAAGGAAGTAGTTGAAGATTTCAGTCCATGGCTTCAATGGAGCATGGGCGACCCAGAAATTCGTATTTGCAGGTATGGGTTCTGTTTTCTTGTACCACAAGTCACTCTACCTCATGGGAGTTTCTTATTCCTCATTCCCATTCCAGTGTGGAAGAACCCAACATCATTTTCCATCCAAAAACGAATTCCCAGCAGTGAGCAAAAACCAGAAATCGCAACTTTGCAAGAACCCACATTTTGAAGAGCAAAAAATGCCCAGATTTGGTATTTGATAGTGAAATTCAATGGGGGATCCATAGATATGAACCTTGGGGCGAAGTTGAGAGTATTAGATACCCCGAAATCCATTGGAAAACCCATTTTTTATAGCCCAGAAAAACAATGACGGGATTGAGTTATTTGATAAATAGAATTGTGAGAAATCCAATTGTGAATGACTGAGCAGAGGTTGGGTTTGCTTGATAAACCCAATGAATTCTAGAATCTCAAGGATTAGCAGCTGGACCTTTCTATGCCCACCCTGAAGAGCACTAGAGAGAAGGGACGCCTAAGGGACTGGGAAGCAGAGAAGGGGACCTTCCTTGTGTTGGGTGTGGTAGGTAATGTGGGTGCCTTGACTGTTGAATTCATCTAAGATGTCTGTAGCTCTATGGATGAGCTCACTGGCTTAGCATTTCCCTCCTTTGTCTTTTGTATGCTTGATAAACCCAACTGTGAGTTGGCTTAGCATAGCTGTTGAGTGAAACCATGGCTGTGAGTGAGCCTGTTTAGTTCCTCCTTATTGGATACACAATCCAACTCGGGGGTGATCTCTCAGCTGAAGGAATACAAGCTGGATAGAGATCTATGGTTGGGTGGAACGCTGCTCTCACATAGCCAGTTGTTGGACAGCTTCATCTTCCAGATAAGTGTTCTCTGTGATTTAAATTATATGCATTATGTGTTTTGCAGTGTGTTAATTCTGAATGTTAATTGCCCATGTTAATGAAACGAAATGATTGTCTTAATGAAATTGACATGAAGTCTGTGCATAGCATGAGTACGAGATTGAATTCTCTGCATAATGAACCATCATATTCCTGTGTTAGATATGATGATGCATTACTGTTTGTGTGTTTGCAAATATGTTTATTTCTGCTATGTTTATATTGAGTATGAGTCTGCACACAAAAGATTTTAATTGCTATGAATTTATGAGTAATGTATGGGGAGGAGATTGTCAAATAAGCCCGGTATGTTAGTCATGTTTCCCTCCCTTGCACTGGATTGATGGAAGGGGACGTGACAGGAAGATTCCATCTGCACTCTGCCACACCTCCATGCCTAGAAAATAGTGCATCATTCCCAATTCCTTCATCTCAAACTCAGAAACAAGCTTCCTCTTGGTATCGGCAATAAAACTGTCCTCACCTTTAACAAACAGGTCATCCACATACAAAATTAGTATCACTAGATTGCCTTCCCCAACCTTGTAGTAAAGATTGGAATCTGCTTTACTTTTGGTAAATCCCAAGCTAGATAGGAAACTGTCCATCCTACCATACCAAGTCCTAGGAGCTTGTTTCAATCCATACGAGGCTTTCTTCAACCTGCACACATATGACTCCCTGTCATGTGTCTCAAAACCAAGTGGTTGCTCCACATACACTTCCTCTTCGACTACACCATTCAAGAAAGCTGTCTTGACATCCATCTGGTGTATCTTCCACTTCATCACTGTAGACAGAGCAAGTACTGTTCTGATGGAAGTGTATCTGGCTACAGGAGCAAAAGTCTCTTCATATTCTATTCCCTCTTTCTGAGAGAAGCCACGAGCTACAAACCTCGCCTTGTATTTTTCTAGGCTACCATCTGCAGCATGCTTGATCTTATAGATCCATTTGGAAGTCACCACTGACTTCCCTTCAGGTCTTGGGACCACATCCCAAACATCATTATTCATGATTGATTGGTATTATTTGACCATGGCATCCTTCCATTCTTTCTTTTCCGCTGCTTCCTCATAACTGGAAGGTTCTTTGTTCATAATATCACAGAGTAAGGCAACATAACTGGTACATGATCTAGTCCTTTTTCTTTCTCTGTGTTCTTCTTCCGGAATGCCATACCTTTCTGCATCTTGAATGAGCTCTCTAGCCCATGCAGGTTTCCTCTTGTGAGAGTTCTTCTCATGAGGTGGATCTACAGGTTCTTGTGGATCTTCAATTTCACGATCTACTTCTGGAATTGCTTCATTCATAGTGGTGTCTTGAAATCTGTTTTCCTTTCGTTCTTCATGGTCTTCAATAGGTGTCTTCCTTGATTTGATGTATGCTGAGTCTTCATCAAATGTTACATCCCTGCTGATGTCAATTTTCTTGAACTGTGGAAATTATATTTTGTAAGCCTTCGAGTTTTCACTGTAACCCACAAAGATGCCCTTCTTCCCTGAAGGATCTAGCTTTGTCCTCTTTTCTTTTGGAATGTGTGTGTATACTGGACAGCCAAATATCCAGAGATGGCTAACTTCAGGTTTCTTACCAGAGAAGACTTCTTCTGGTGTCTTGTTGTCAAGTACCTTGTGAGGTGTCCTGTTTTGTACATATACAACTGTCCTAGCTGCTTCTTCCCATAGATGCATAGGCAGATCCTGGTCATGAAGCATTTCTCGTGCTGCTTCCATGATAATTCTATTCTTTCTCTCTGCAAATCCATTTTATTGTGGATTGTAGGGAGCAGTCAACTCCCTCTTAATCCCTGAATCACTGCATATATTCTTGAAATCACCTGAAGTGAATTCTCCACCATTGTTGGATCTGAAGGTCTTAATATTCTTATCTATTTGATTTTCTATCAAGGCTTTGAATTCCTTGAATTTATCAAACACTTCATCTTTGTTCTTCAAGAAATAAACCCAAGTATTCCTAGAGAAATCATCAATGAAAGAAACATAGTATACATACCCACTCAGAGAACTGGATGACATCGGACCGCATACATCAGAGTGGATAATCTCCAAGATTCCTTTTGCTTTGCTTTCACTACTTGGAAAATACTTCTTTGTGTTCTTTCCTTTTGCACGTCCTTTGCAAACGCCTTCATGCTTTGAGTGGATTTTAGGAAGACTTTCCACAACTTTGCTTGCAATTGGTAGTGCCCTATAGTGCACATGTGAAATCCTTCTATGCCAAAGTTCACTTGGCTCCATGGATTCATGTACCATGGCATGTTAAGGTTGTCCCTTCAATTTGTACAATACTCCCTCTTGCTCTCCAATCACTATTGCATCATCTAAGGTCTTACCCTTTGGCCACATAAGTACTTGGCCATCCACAAATGTAACTCGAATCCCTTTTGCATCCAGAGATGATATGGATAGGAGATTCTTCTTGAGCCCAGGTACATATAGAACATCCTTCATTTTCAAAGGCTTCCCTAAGTCTAGCATGTAGGAAGCTTCAACACTTCCTTTTATGGGATATTGATAGTCATCCCCAAGTTTCACCTTATGGGGTGACTCATGTTCAGATAGATCTACAAAATATTCTTTAAACCCAGTCATGTGTTTATAATCCCCACTATCAATAAGCCAATCATTACATCCATGAGAGATAGTACCTATGAGAGCAGAGATTAGAACATATTCATCTTCACTAGATGAGTCATCACTTTCTTCTCTAGCCTTCTTCTTGGGAGGTTCATCATCCTCAGCAGCATGAGCATGATATTTTATTTTGTTTCCCTTCTTCTTCTTGTTGAAGTTGTTGTTGTTGTCCTTCTTGTTCTTGGGACAATCTGAGGCAAAGTGTCCCTTCTCATTACATGTAAAACATCTTAGATGTTTCGTATTTTTATGGTGGTGAGAATATTTATTGGGATGAGAATGCTCCCTCTTGAACTTTCCATTCTTGGTGTGTGCTGTGAGAGCTTGATCTTCATTTCCCATCTTTTCTTCTCGGGCCACAAGCCTTGATTCTTCTTGTGAACATTCCTCCCATAGTCTACTGAAGGAGACCAATTTTCTTCTTGCACAGATTCCTTGGATGAAGGAGTCCCATGACCTAGGTAGGCCATTCAATGTGGTCATCACAATTTCACCATTCTCCACTACTTCATCCATAGCTTCAAGTTGTTCCTTGATTTTAGAGAACTTAGAAAAGTAGGATTGAGTTGTCTCTTCATTCTAAAGCTTTACCCCTTTCAATTGGTTCCACAGAGTCATCTTCCAATTTATGTTCTTCCTTCAAACAATTTGGTCAAGGAGTCAAACATCTCCTTAGGTGTCTTTATGGAAGACACATGGGGTATGAGATGGTCCTTTATAGAATCAACAATGATTCTCTTATCCTTGACCAAGTCCTTCTTGAGTAAGGCCTTAGCCTCATCTTCCTCTAGAACTGGAACCTCTTCTTTTATGTAGGTGTCCAAATCATTCTCTTCTAGGATTAACCCAATCCTATACTTCCATGCTCGGAAGTTATCAGCTCCATCAAGATTATCCTCAAGCTTGGTGTGGTGAGACATTTTTAATGATAAACTCAAATGGAAATAAAAGTTTTAGGTCTTACCACTTGATTTGCTGAAAACTGGATCTGGAGCTGGATTAGGGTTTGTGAGAGAAACCCTATCCAAAATTTGAATTTCAAAATTCTAAAAGGATAGAAAGATGCGCCGTGATGAGCTGATCAAGTTGGTATACTAAGAATTTGAAAATTGCAAAGTTTCACCCCTCATAAATGCTTTTCAATCTCCCGGATTCACTAGGGAGGACCCTGAATTAGGGTTTGAGTTTCCTGGAGCTTCACCTAACCAAAAAGTTCAATCCAAAGCTCTAAAATTTGATTTTTCCAAGGAGCTTCCAACTATGGTCTCAGATTTCAGAAATTCCAATTTTTGTGGAAACCCTAATTTTTAGGGCCAAAACTGAAAAAGCTCAGAATTGAATTCTGTCTGGATAGAAAGATGCGCCCTTCCAAGGAGATTCAATCTAGCCTCCTGAAGAGAAACCCAAATATTAAGAAGCCCTAGCTTCCGCAGCTGCACATTGCCTTCTTCTTAGGTTAGCTCTGATTCCATGTTAATTTTTCGACAATTTCATTCCATTATCATTCAGGATCACTAAGAGAATAACATGCATAGCATATCTACAACATATCAATCATAGACAAAATAGAAATCACACAAGAGACACAGAGTTTCACCGAGGAAAACCATGAAGGTGAAAAACCCCACAACTTCCTCAGAGATAAGATAAGTCACAAGCCAAGATCACAATGATCAAACCCAATAAGATGTCTCTAGCAGATGCTCCTCCTCCTCCACAAGTGCACCACTTTCTCTCTTAGATATGCGATCTTGAGAAGTGAGTGAATTAGACAAATGAGAGACACAACCTCTCTATTTATACATTGACTTGACCTGCCAATAATCCACTGGGGCCGACTTGCTACTCAAGTCTAATAACCCAATCACATGACCAAATCTAGGCCGACCCCACACTGGTGGTCTAATAACCCATCGATACAAATGACGACACTTGTCGATACACATGACGACACTTCTAAATACAAATGATGACACTTCCAAATAGAGGAATGTAACATCTCTAATGGATATCCAATAAAGTACAAATGTAATACATAGAAGAATATCTTCCGAAGTTACAAATACATCAACACAAGGAATATTCCATCTGTACTCTGCCACACCTCCATACCTAGAAAGTAATGCATCATACCCAATTTCTTCATCTCGAACTCGACAACAAGCTTCCTCTTCATGTCGGCAATCAATCTATCCTCATCTGTTACAAACAGGTCATCCACATACAGTAGGAGTATCACTGGATTGCCTTCCACAACCTTGTAGTAAAGGTTGGAATCTGCTTTAGTCTTGGTAAAGCACAAACTGGATAGGAAGTTATCTATCCTGTTGTACCAAGTCCTGGATGCTTGTTTCAGACCATACAAGGCTTTCTTCAATCTGCACACATATGACTCCCTGTCATGTGTCTCATAATTGAGTGGCTTCTCCACATACACTTCCTCTTCAACTACACCATTCAAGAAAGCTGTCTTGACATCCATCTGGTGTATCTTCCACTTCATTAATACAGCCAAACCAAGTACTGTTCTGATGAAAGTGTATCTAGCTATAGGTGCAAAAGTTTCTTCGTAATCTATCCCTTCTTTCTGGGAGAAGCCATGAGCCACAAACCTTGCCTTGTATTTCTTTATGCTACCATCTGCAGCATTCTTGATTTTGTAGATCCACTTGGAAGTCACAACATACTTCTCTTATGGTCTTGGGACCACATCCCAAACATCATTCTTCATGATCGACTGGTACTCCTCAATCATGGAATCCTTCCATTACTGCATCGTTGATCCTGGGAACTTCATATTCTTTAATATCTTCAATAGGTAGTTTTCTTGAAGTTCGTCGCTGGAACAAATTTCATTGTCCTTCTTTTGTAGGTGATTGTACACAATCTTTCCTACAAGTCAAATTCAATTACATGATTAGAAACTTCTCATAGTTTTCAAAACAAAATCTTACACATAAGAATATATGTCATACAGTCATGCAATTATCTTAGCCAATACTTCAATACAACATTCATCCATATCTCGTATTCATACGATAACTTTCTAGATTCCTTCCATCTTTACCAGAACATTGTTAAGACTGTGCACTACTCCCAACATGTCAGCAAAGAGGTTTCATTCTAGATAAGTAGCAATGGAATGTTGTACAGTACCATAGGCCGCTTACCCATTACTATATTAGTAGTATCTTGTTCATTAATGCAACTTTTCTAAAATGCACAATATACATCCTAAATCTAGGAAATAATAATGTACATGACTTAACAACATCATTTAAGTAATCATATATACAAGAAATGATAATTAAAATACTTATCTTTGTTTGGTTGTTGGGTGGAATCCCTCTTAATCTTTGCTTCCTTGCAGGAACTACTGGAGTGTGCTCCCTCTTGATCTTTGCTTCCTATCCATTCTGGACCACTATGCATGCTTAAGTGTGCACTAGTGTCATCCTCAAGGTCTCATACATAATCATACATTCATTAGTATAATCTCAATACTATCAAAACATTATGATTCTAAAAAATCTTAAACATGTATGGTCATGATCATTTAATACACAGGTGTTAGTATTCAAGGTTTCAGGGAGGACTTCTTTTAATCATGCATATTTTTATTTGACCATAGGACTCTTCTGGTTTTTCATATCATCAATCAAAGTAAGAAGCATAATATGCATAAAACCATGATTATTGAAACTTATAACTTCATGAATAATCATTATCAATCATAAAAGTATACTTATATGAGATCCTAACACAAGGTAGGATTCTAAATTGATATAGGAAAAACATACTTGGTTTCTCATGTTTGCGAGTTATGTCTAACATACCCAAACAAGCCCTAGCGAAACTGATTTCAGATCCTATAAAAGTTTCAGATCCTGAAACTTCGCCAAAACTGATTTATAGCGAAAGTGCCACGATGACTAGTTTTTACTATATCAAGCCCTAGCTTCCAATTTGTCGCAAGTGAAACAAATGTCATAAATGCCATACAATGCCTTCCTTTAGGCTAGCTTTGATACCATGTTAGTTTTTCAACATTTAATTCAATCTGATCTAGGATCTTAACTGAGAGAACAACATGTACAACATATCAAACATAAGAGACAAGAGACACAAAGCATTTCACCGGGGAAAACCAAGAAGGTGAAAAAACCCAAAACTTCCTCAGAGATAGAATGAGAACCAATACAAATATCACAAAGATCAAACCCCAAAACAAGAGATAGTCTCCTAGCAACAACTCCTCCTCCACTTGTGCGCACTCCTCCTCTCTCTCACTAATGCGAAGTGAGTGAGTGTGTGAATGAATGAAATGAGAGAGTCACACTCTTTATTTATACAATGACTTGACCTGCCTTTAACTCTAACTGGGCTGACCTCCCTTATGAGAGTCTAATAACCCATTACCACATGTCACTGGGCCAACCCCACTAGTGTGGTCTAATAACCCTTTAACCCACATGACTCATACAGGGCCGACCCCACTAAGGTGGTATAATAACCCTTTAAACCACATGACTCACACAGTGTCGACCCCACACTGGTGGTCTAATAACCCATCAAATATAAGTTACAACACTTACAATGTAACTTGCGACACTTGCAAATACAAATGATGACACTTCAAATCGGAGGAATAATACATCTCCGTTGGGGATACAATAATGTACATATGTAATACATACAATATACAAGTGGATATATTCCGAAGTTACAAATACATCAACAACAACATAAGATGATTTAATAGCAAAGCAATGAGAAAATTTGTTGAGTCTATCCACCACAACATAAATACAATCCTTACCCAAAGCCTTGGGAAAACCTGTGATAAAATCCATTAAGATGCTTTCCCATTTTTGTTCTGGAATGGGCATTGGTTGTAATAGACCGACATGATGTGTATGTTCAGATTTGTTTTGCTGACATAACTTGCATTCATTCACATATTTTAGAACACCTTCTTTCATCCATTTCCAAAAGAACATTTCCCTTAATTGCCTATATGTTTTGAAAAAACTAGGATGGCTTGCTAAAGGAGAATCATGAGCTTCCTTCAAAATATTGTGCTTGAGATTCGAACCATGAACCAAGTATATTTTATCCTTATAGTATATTATACCATTTAAAATCTTGTACATATTATCACCTTTGAACCCATCTAACACATCACAAGCAAACCTATCTTTGACACATTAAACTATTAGCATATTTTTCCAATATTTTGAAATGTCCATAAGGGAAAATGATGGTCTTCTAGATAATGCATCTGCTACAATAGTATTATTCCCCTTTACATATTCAATGTCAAAATCAAAATCCTGGACTTTGCTTACCCACTTTTGTTTCCTTTCATTGAGGTCCTTTTATGTGAGAAAATGCTTCAAACTGTTATGATCAGATTTGACCACAAACTTGTTTCCCACCAAGTATTGTCTAAACTTGGCCAAGGCATTCATGATGGATAACATTTATTTTTCATAAATGGAGTAGATATTCTCATGTGGCTGCAACTTTCTAATCTCGAAATCTATGGGGTGTTGATTTTGCTTTAGGACCGCCCCTATTCCTTCTCCTGATGCATCACATTCCAAAATAAACGATTTAGAAAAATAAGGTAATGCAAGTATTGGACAACTAATCATTACCTCTTTCATTATTTGGAAATCCTTTTCATCCTCTTCATCCCATTTGAAGCATCCTTCTTGGTCAAATCAGTAAGTGGAGAAGTCAATTTGGAGAACCCCTTCACAAACTTTCTATAGTAAGTGCATATTCCAATGAAGCCTCTCAATTCTGTGATGTTTTTGGGTGATGGCCATTCAAGGATAGCTCTTATTTTTTCCAAGTGTACCTTCACTCCATATTTCCTAATGGTGTTCCCAATATATACAACTTCTTTCAACCCAAATTCACACTTGGACAACTTAGCAAACAAAGATTGCTCATGCAAAATTTTCAAGACAACTTCTAGATGATGCAAGTGTTCCTCCCATGTTTTACTGTAAATCAAAATGTCATCAAAGAAAACCAAAACAAACTTACGGATCTTTTTGCAAAATATTTATCTCATGCATTATTGAAATGTGGATGGAGCATTGGTCAAACCAAAAGGCATGACATGAAACTCGAAATGGCCATAGTGACATCTAAAAGCTATTTTCTACACATCCTCCTCCTTCATTCGAATTTGATGGTAACCAGATCTAAGATTAATTTTGGAGAAGACTTTAGCTCCATGTATCTCATCCATGAGCTCATCTATTCTAGGGATGGGATATCTATTCTTAATTGTCTTCTTTTTTAGAGCTCTAAAATCAATGCACATTCTCAAGGTCCCATCTTTTTTCTTCACCAAAACAATTGAAGAAGCATAGGGATTGGAGCTTGGTCTAATGAGTCCCAATTCCAAGAGCTCTTGAATAGCCTTCTCAATCTCATCTCTGAACTTTTTGGTATGTCTATATGGTGGTATTTGTATTGGTGAAGTGCCCACCTCCAAAACATGTTGTGCTCAACTCCTCTATTAGGTGGCCTTCAGGGAGGGAGGTCTCCAAAAACCTTTTCATATTTGTGTAGTAGCCACCTTATCTCCCTTGGATGTTCTGAAATATTTATTTTTGGCTTGGGGGAAGTGATGCAACTTTCAACAACCCATTAAATATCCCAATGCCTCAATATGGACCCCATACTGTGGGAAGACACTACTTGATTCATATAGGTATGCATTCCTCTCACTACCCTTTGTTTTCCTTCTGAATCTTTGAATCTAATTTCAGGGATTTGATAGTTAATTGTATGTTCCCCTATAGAGTACACCCATTCTAATCCCAATACCACATTAGTATCATAAACATCAACCACATAAAAGCTATCAAAAATGTGTAATTACCTATGGTGAGTTGTAGCTTTGGAATCCATGTTTTGCACTCCATAGTATTGTGACCTGGAATGATGACTATGAAGCCATCAAATGGTTCAGTAGGTATATTTCGCCTCTCAACCATGTCTATATCAATGAAGTTATGTGTGGTTCCTCCATCTACCAATACCAAAACCCTTTGTCCTTGTACCACTCCCTTGCATTGAATGGTGTGAAAACGAGGCACTCTTGAAAGCACTGCCATTCTTACTTTATCAGGTAAGGGAGGATATTCTTCTGCTGTTTCATATCTCTCTTCTTGGGATGAAATATTTTATTCCTCCTCCATGTCCCCTTCACCTTCATCTTCATCAGAAAAAACTTCAATGCATTGTGCTTTTCCCTTAGCACATTTATGCCTTGGTACCCATGGTTGGAAGCATGTGTAACATAGTATTTTTCTTCTGAGTTCTTTGCTTGGTCCCTCTTTCTTGTCCTTTCAAAATGCATATTTTTGCCATGGCTTCTTATAAAATTTGAACCTGGAAGGAAAGTTGGGCTTGGTGGGAAACCTTGTCTTTGGTAGGACATTCTGCAGATCTCTTGCCAATTTCATGGAATCTTTCAATGAAGTAGGTTTGTGGGATTTAATTAAACCCTTCAAAGGTTTATCCAAACCTTAACTAAAGAGAAAAACTAATATGACCATAGATATATCATCCACCTTAATTGATAATTTTTGAAATTCTAACATGTACTCATTCGGTGTTCCACTTTGCTTCAACTGTGCTAGTTCTTTGAAAGGCATTTTAGGGTCTTTTTGCTCAAATCTTTCCAATACCCCGTTAAAAAATTCTTCATATGTTGTAACCTGATCATGTCCCAAGGTTTTAATCCCATGGAACCACCAATCATTGGATTCTCCTTCTGTTAATTTTTAAGCATTAATTCAACATACTCAAGGATCTTTACTGAGAGAATAACATGTACAACATATCAAGTATAACAATGCATATCAATCACACCAAGCAATCACATGAGACAATAGACACACAGAGTTTCACTGGGGAAAACCATAAAGGTGAAAAACCCCACAACTTCCTCAGAGATAGAAAGAGCAATGATACAACCCAAGTACACAGAGATAGTCCTCCTAGCAGTTGAACCTCCTCCTCCACTAGTGCGCCACTTTTCGAGTAGTGTAGAAGTGAATAATGAGATGATAAAATACAGTGCCTCCTGTACTCTATTTATACATGACCTGAACTGCCTAATAACCTAGCAGGGCCGACTTGTCTAACTCAGCCTAATAACCCATGGTCATACTAATCAGGGCCGACCCCACACTTGGTGGTCTAATAACCCATCACTTGCAAGTTGCGACACTTGTCAATACAAATGACGACACTTCCATATAGAGGAATAATAACATCTCTATAGGAGTACAATATACATAGGTGAAATACATTCCAAAGTTACAATTACATCAACACTCCCTCTTAACTAGGAAGGTATTTCTCGACACAGATCTGCTAGCACAAGTCTTCTTCTCTGGATCATCATCATCTAATCATCGTCATTGTCACTGCTGCTGCTATCTCAATCAATCTCCAATCTACTCGTCAGAGGGAGTGCTACAGAGCCAGTCCTTTTTCATACTGGATGTAGGATCACCACCTGTAGGTCTTCATTATTAGTGGCCATACCATGGAACCTAGGACTAATTACGTGTGTCAACAAAACCTAGTGCAGACTATAGGTTCTTTTACATGTTGACCTTCACAAAACCTACTCAGAGCATCCTAGGATGTTACGAGCACACCACTCTACCTGTCTGGATCTCGATAGAGCATACCAGGTTGTTACGAGCACACCGCTCTACCTGTCCATATTTTAAAGGAAATTTTCTAAGTGAACTTTCGCAAAACTTACTCAGAGCATCCCAGGATGTTATGAGCACACCGCTCTACCTATCTGGATCTCGATAGATCATCCCAGGATATTACGAGCACACTGCTCTACCTGTCCGAATTTTAAAGGATATTTTCTATGTGAAACTGTATCAAAACCTACTCATAGCATCCCAGGATGTTACCAGCACACCGCTCTACCTGTCTGGATCTCAATAGAGCATCCCAGGCTATTACAAGCACACCACTCTACCTGTCTAGATTTTAAAGGACCTTTTCTATGCTACCTGCACAACCTGTCCACGCCCATAGAGTATCAACCTGATACTCACCATACATCATCTTGATGTACATCATCACATGATCAACCTGATCATCATCATAGAATCAACCTGATGCATATCATATGGAGCAACATAATGAAGCTCGTCATCTGTGATCATCCTGATAATCATCATAGCATCAACTTGATGCATATCATCTGGAGCAACATCCTGAAGCTCATCATATGTGATCATCATGATCATCATCATAGCATCAACCTAATGCATATCATCTGGAGCAACATCCTGAAGCTCGTCATCTATGATCATCCTGATCATCATCATAGCATCAACCTAATGCATATCATCTGGAGCAACATCCTGAGGCTCGTCATCTGTGATCATCCTGATCAAACAATGCATCCACCTGATACATATCATCATACATGATCTACCTTATCATACAAGTATCCACCTGATACATATACAAAATACATGATCCATTTGATCATACAATGTATCTACCTGATACATATCATCATACATGATCTACTTGATCATACAAGTATCCACCTGATACATATACAAAATACATGATCCATCTGATCATACAATGTATCTATTTGATACATATCATCATACATGATCTACCTGATCATACAAGTATCTACCTAATACATATACAAAAAACATGATCCACCTGATCATACAATGTATCCACCTGATACATACATAAATACATGATCCACCTGATCATATCAAGCATCCAACATGATGCATATACAAATACATGATCCAACTGATCATATCAAGCATCCAACATGATGCATATACAAATACATGATCCAACTGATCATGTCAAGCATCCAACATGATGCATATACAAATACATGATCCAACTGATCATATCAAGCATCCAACATGACGCATATACAAGTACATGATCCAATTGATCAAAGCATCCAATTGATGCATATACAGAGCAGTAACTAGAGCATCATCCTGATGTTCATCATCCAATGCTTACATCCATAGCCATGGGAAGAATCCTCCTCTCACCATGCTTATAATGGCTCCTGCAAATGTGTCCATCACTTCTTCCTCAAAGTGTCGTCAATCTGAAGAACACCAAGCCTCTCTCCAAAGTACTCAAAATTCGCTCTGGCTAGTGGTTTCGTCAACACATCTGCAACCTGCTCATCCGTCACAACATACAGGAGATTCACTGCTCCTCTATGCACCATATCCATGATATAGTGATATTTGATCTCAATGTGGTTCGACCTATCGTGGAACACCGGGTTCTCAGACAACTTCACACAACTCTAGTTATCACAAAAGATACGAGTAGCATCCAATGGGAGATCAAATAACTAAGACAATAGCTTCCGGATCCATACTTCCTCACAACTAGCCGAACAAGCTACAACATACTCTGCCTTGGCTGTAATTAGTGCTACGTAGGACTGCTTCTTGCTAAACCACGAGATCACACCTGATCCCATACTGAAGCAGCACCCAGAAGTGCTCTTACTATCTGCAACACTGCCTGCCTAGTCTGAATCAACATAACCCTGCAGGTTAAACTTTTGATTTGCATCATACTTGAGCCCACAGTCAATTGTACCCTTCAGGTACCTCATAATTTTCTTTACAACAACCAGGTGAACACCTATGGGATCCGTCAGGAACTAGCTCAATGTGTTCACCACAAAGAAAATATCTGGTCTAGTGTTCGTCAGGTACATCAAGGACCCAATCATCTGACGATACACACTGACATCAACCGGATCAGATGAAGCATCACACAGAAGCTTCAGGTTCGATTCCATAGGTGTGGCCATGGCCTTGCCATCCATCATCCCGAAACTCTTCAGGATCTCTATTGCATACTTCCCTTGTCCAAGGAAGATCCCATATGCTCTCTGCCACACCTGCATGCCTAGAAAATAGTGCATCATACCCAAGTCCTTCATCTCGAACTCGGCAGCAAGCTTCCTCTTGGTATCGGCAATCAATCCATCCTCACCTGTAACAAACAAGTCATCCACATACAGAAGTAGTATCACAGGATTTCCTTCCTCAACCTTGTAGTAAAGGTTGGAATCTGCTTTACTCTTGGTATAGCCCAAACTAGATAGAAAGCTGTCTATCCTACCATACCAAGTCCTAGGATCTTGCTTCAAGCCATACAAGGCTTTCTTCAACCTACACACATATGACCCCCTGTCATGTGTCTCAAAACCAAGTGGCTTCTCCACATACACTTCCTCCTCGACTACACCATTCAAGAAAGCTGTCTTGACATCCATCTTCCATTTCATCACTACAGCCAGGGAAAGTACTGATCTGATGGAAGTGTACCTGGCTACAGGGGAAAAAGTCTCTTCATAGTCTATCCCCTCTTTTTGGGAGTAGCCACGAGCTACATATCTCACTTTGTACTTTTCTATGCTTCCATCTGCAACATGCTTGATCTTGTAGATCCATTTGGAAGTCACAACCGACTTCCCTTCAGGTCTTGGGACTACATCCCAAACATCATTCTTCATGATCGACTGGTATTCCTCGACCATGGCATCCTTCCATTCTTTCTTTTCCGCTGATTCTTCATAACTAGAAGGTTCTTTGTTCATAATATCACAGAGTAGGGAAACATAACTGGTATGTGATCTAGTCCTCTTCCTTTATATGTGTTCTTCTTCTGGAATGCCATATCTTTCTGCATCTTGAATGAGATCTCTAGCCCATATAGGTTTCCTCTTGTGAGAATTATTCTCACAGGGTGGATCTACAGGTTCTTACGGATCTTCAACTTCACGATCTGCTTCTGGAATTGATTCAGTCATGGTGATGCATTGAAATCTGGTTTCCTTTGGTTCTTCATGATCTTCAACAGGTGTCTTCCTTGATTTGATGAAGGCTGAGTTTTCATCAAATGTTACATCCCTGCTGACATCAATCTTCTTGAACCCTGGAAAGTATATTCTGTAAGCTTTTGAGCTTTCACTGTACCCCACAAAGATGCCCTTCTTTCCTGAAGGATCTAGCTTTGTCCTCTTTTTCTTTGGAACATGTGTATATAATGGACAACCAAATATTCTGATATGGATGACTTCAAGTTTCTTACCAGAGATACCTCTTATGGTGTCTTGTTGTCCAATATCTTGTGAGGTGTTCTATTCTGCACATATATAGCTGTCCTAGCTACTTCTTCCCAAAGATGCATAGGCAGATCCTAGTCATGTAGCATTGCCCATGTTGCTTCCATGATTGTTCTATTTTTCCTTTCTGCAATTCCATTCTGTTGTGGATTGTAGGGAGCAGTCAACTCCCTCTTAATCCCTGAGTCACTGCATAGCTTCTTGAAATCACCTGAAGTGAATTCTCCACCATTGTCGGATCTGAAGGTCTTGATCTTCTTATCAGTTTGATTTTCCATCAAGGCTTTGAACTCCTTGAACTTATCAAATACTTCATCTTTGTTCTTCAAGAAATAAATCCGAGTCTTCCTAGAGAAATCATCAATGAAAGAGACATAGTATACATACCCATTCAGAGAACTGGATGACATCGGACTGCATACATCGGAGTGGATAATTTCCAAGATTCCTTTAGCTTTGGTTTCACTGCTTGGAAATGCCTTCTTAATGTTCTTTCATTTTGCACATCCTTTGCAAACACCTTCATGGTTTGTCTTGATTTCAGGAAAGACCCTCTACAAATTTGCTTGCAATTGGTAGTGCTCTATAGTGCACATGTGCAGGCCTTCTATGCCAAAGTTCACTTGGCTCCATTGATTCATGTACCATGGCATGTTCAGGTTGTCCCTTCAATTTGTACAATCCTCCCTCTTGCTCCCCAATCACTATTGCATCATCTATAGTTTTACCCTTTGGCCACATTAGGACTTGGCCATCTACAAATGCAACCCTCATGCCTTTTGCATTCAATGCAGATATGGAGAGTAGGTTCTTTTTGAGCCCAGGTACATATAGAACATCTTTCATCTTCAAGGAATTCCCAGAGTCTAGGTTGTAGGAAGCTTCACCACTTCCCTTGATAGGATATTGATAGTCATCCCCAAGTTTCACCTTATGGGGTGACTCATGTTTAGATAGATTTGCAAAAGATTCTTTAAACCCAGTCATGTGTTTGGAAGCCCCACTATCAATAAGCCAATCATTACATCCATGAGAGATAGTACCTACGAGAGCAGAGATTAGAACATATTCATCTTCACTTGATGAAGCATCACTTTCTACCCTACCCTTCTTCTTGGGAGGTTCATCATCCTCAGCAGCATGAGCATGAAATCTCTTCTTGTTGTACCTCTTCTTCTTGTTGAATTTGTTGTTGTTGTCTTTCTTCTTCTTGGGACAATTTGAAGCAAAGTGTCCTACTTCATTGCAATTGAAACATCGAACATGAGATAGATCTTTCTTCTTGTGATGAGGGTGAGAATGTTTCTTGTTATGAGATCTCTCCCTCTTAAAATTGTTTCCCTTGGTGTGTGTTGTGAGGGCTTGATCTTCATTCCCCGTATTTTCTTCTCGGGCCACAAGCCTTGCTTCTTCTTGTGAGCATTCCTCCCATAGTCTACTGAATGAGATCATCTTCCTCCTTGTACAAATTCCTTGGATGAAGGAGTCCCATGACCTAGGTAGGCCATTCAATGTGGTCATGACAACTCCACCATTGTCCACTACTTCATCCACTGCTTCAAGTTGTTCCTTGATCTGAGATACCTTAGAGAAATAGGATTGAATGGTCTCTCCATTCTAAAGCTTTACCCCTTTCAATTGGTTCCGCAGAGACATCTTCCAATTTATGTTCTTCCCTTCAAATAGCTTGGTTAGGGAATCAAACATCTCATTGGGTGTCTTTAGAGATGACACATGTGGTATGAGATGGTCTTTGATAGAATCAGTGATGATCCTCTTTTCCTTGTCCAAGTTCTTCTTATGTAAGGTCTTAGCCTCTTCTTCCTCTGGGACAGGGACCTCTTCACTTATGTAAGTGTCCAATTCATTTTTTTCCAGGATTAACCCAATCCTATATTTCCATGCTCGGAAGTTATCATCCCCTTCAAGCATATCCTCAAGCTTGGTGTGGTGAGACATGTTAAAGTGTACTTCAAATGGAAATAGAAAAGATTTGGGTCTTACCACTTGATTTGCAGAAATCTGGATCTGGTGTTGGATTAGGGTTTGTCAGAGAAACCCTAAAAATTGAAAATGTGAATTTAAACTTTCTGAAAGGATAGAAAGATGTGCCTTGATGAGCTGATCATCCTGGTATATTCAGAATTTGAAATCTGCAAAGTTTCACCCTTCAGAAATGCCTTTTAGTCTTCCCGGATTCACTAGGGAGGACCCTGAATTAGGATTTGAGTTTCTCGGAACTTCACCCAACCAAAAATTTCGATCCAAAGCTCTAAAATTCTATTTTTCCAAGGAGCTTCCAGCTACGTCCTCAGATTGCAGAAATTCCTATTTTTGTGGAAACCCTAATTTTTAGGGCCAAAAATGAAAGTGCCCAAAATTGAATTCTGATTAGATAGAAAGATGCGCCTTGTTGAGGAGAGTCAAAATACCCTACTACCTTTCAAGATCTGTGGAGAGAAACCCAATAAACAAGAAACCCTAGTTTCTGCAACTTCACAGTGTCTTCTTCTCAGGTTAGTTCTGATACCATGTTAATTTTTAAGCATTAATTCAACATACTCAAGGATCTTTACTGAGAGAATAACATGTACAACATATCAAGTATAACAATGCATATCAATCACACCAAGCAATCACATGAGACAATAGACACACAGAGTTTCGCTGGGGAAAACCATAAAGGTGAAAAACCCCACAACTTCCTCAGAGATAGAAAGAGCAATGATACAACCCAAGTACACAGAGATAGTCATCCTAGCAGTTGAACCTCGTCCTCCACTAGTGCGCCACTTTCCGAGTAGTGTAGAAGTGAATAATGAGATGATAAAATAGGGTGCCTTCCGTACTCTATTTATACATGACCTAACCTGCCTAATAACCTAGCAGGGCCAACTTGTCTAACTCAGTCTAATAACCCATGGTTATACTAATCAGGGCCGACCCCACACTTGGTCTAATAACCCATTACTTGCAAGTTGCGACACTTGCAACACTTGTCAATACGAATGACGACACTTCCGTATAGAGGAATAATAACATCTCTATAGGAGTACAATATGCATAGGTGAAATACATTCCGAAGTTACAATTACATCAACACCTTCAAGATTAAAAATAGTCATTTTTAGAGCATCCTCTTCCACCCTTGGAATTGGCTAAAAATATACATCTACCTTTTGTATCCAAGTATTTGCACAAAACTTTCAGGTGAGCCATCAAAGGTAGGAAGGGGCATTTTACCTATGGAATAATTCAATTCTTTATTTTGAAAGGGATTCCTATTACCTCCTCTAATTTTGATCTTGTTTGAGACAATAAAGAATTGATCAAATGGCAATGTCCTTCTACAATCTTCACTCAACTCTTGCCATTCTGCTAGAACTTCCTTCATGCTAAATTGGGTGTTAGGTTCTTCTTTGGGATCAAGAAACCTAGGTGTGGTAGCTCTTATTGAGCTCTAAAATTCATGAGGTTGATTATGAGGTCCTTTATTTGAGAAAATACTTTCACCCATTGCCTTATTTTCCTTGAAAGGAGAACTACTACTGCCTCCTAATGCCACTTTGATTCCAATTTCACTAGCCAACAATTCAAATCCTTTCATCATCTGATTTGTCATGTATTCAAATAATGGTTTCATGAATTTCCTAAACTCCTCAATCTCTTCTATGTCTAAGGTTCCTTTCTCATCCTTAGCCATAATTTCAACAGATGGTACCTCTTCTCCTTTTTCTTCCTCTTCACCAAAAGTACTTTCACTGTGAGTTTCCAAGAGTGGGACCTTAATTATTGTACTCATATATGGTCACCCACATCAGGTTCAAGGACCATGCTCTGATACCACTTGTAGTGTCCCTTTTTAATAAATTTCAAAAAATTAGAAAAAATTGCAATTTTTGGCCAATTCGACCTTTAGACTGGTTATGAATCCAATGCTTCCAAATAGATCCAAATGATTCCAAATTGGGTTTGAAGGTATTTGAAAGGTATTAAGACATAAAAATGAGGCTGATATATGTCTAGACACTGTCAAAATACTTTTGCAACATTCATCTAACTTCAGGAGAAATTGGGGAATTTTACTAGCAATTTCGAGGTTCAAACCCCCAAGGGTAGAGGTCACTAATGGCTTCCCAAATGAAGTAAGACCCTCCCAAATTTCAGAACCAAGACATGTTTTAGTTAAAGGAATTCAATGGGCACCCAAATTCATCATTAATTAGTTTCTAAAGGCTTCTACAACTCCCATAAATCATAGGTTTGTGGACATGTCTTCACATAGGGGGAAATGATAGGAAACTTCACCACTTGCTATGCAATTCGAGATTTATGTTCCAAAGGATTATGTAATGTATATGAAACTTCTTCAGGACATTAATTACCCTCCATACATCATAAAAATCATATATATGAACTGATACAAATCGAAATAAATCAACTTCAAGCTCTCACAACAAAATATAGGGAAAAAGACACTATTTATGCATTGTTTGGCATTTTTACATAGTTTCACTTGGTATTTCGACCTGTGAGTATTCATAGCATCAAATACAGACTATATATATTATATTAAAAATAAATAGTGTATCTTGGACTCTCACAAATAGATCATCATCTCACCAAGTGCCCCCTTCCTCCAAGTGCCAAAATATGCAGAGAAATGTGAGATAGAGACGGGAACAAGTTGAAGAAGAAAGAATAATGAGATTCCCTGTAGCTTCGACTGAAACAAATAAATCCATTGTAGCTCCAAATGAAATTTTTGAATGGCCTCTCCAATTTCCAATTAGGATGGGAATCTTTCACCCTCGAAATTGGTACTAAGGCAAGTAGAATAACACTCTACTAGCTTGGACAAGCTATTATATCCAATTTGCAAAATGAGAAATGATAAAAAGCCACTCTCCTTCTTGGTTCTTGTATTTTATTACCTTTCCAAGCCTTCCATGGTTTGAATTCCCTCCATGAGATTCATTCCAATTCGAATTGGAAAGAGATTCCAATGTGTGCCACTTCTCCATCAATTGCTAGTCTCCTCCTTCACTCAATTCGAATGGATGACTCTTTGGCTTCCCTAAATCCCTTGTGCGTCTTCTTGGAGGATATTTTTATCCCTGACATTCCATATATGCAAATGCTAGCATTCAGGTCTGATTTGTGTCATAAGTGTCATAGAATCTAGGTAATATATCCCAAGTGTCCCAATAGCTCCAAGATGCCTCTTCCTCTTCCATGGGAGTTACTCTTCCTATCCATTTCGACCCTCATTGAGTCATGCCAAGTATTATTCCCTTCCAAATCCCCTAAGAACGTTGCACTCCACCTTGGATTCGAATGGGTGAGAGTGGGATGCCATGTGGCATGGGGAATCTTGCTTAAGTGGGCCCACACCTCCAATGTGTCCTCATGACCAAGTGTCACCTTATTTTCCTATCTTAATTATTTATTTATTCCCCATTTAATATATTTTTTCAAGCTAATGTCCATTTGGGGGTTTTATAGTTCCCTTATTCCAAATCTAATGTTTCCACCCGAACCTAGGAAACTAGTAGATTGGTGGAATTTTATCTTCTTGAGATTTATTTGAATGGGGACATTACATGAGGCTTATCCCAACAAATCAACATAGGTGGAAATAGAATCCCTAACTTCTTGGTATGATCCCTTAACCTTCTCCATTGAATCCTCAACTCCCTCTATCCTCTTTGGCCTATATATAAAATCTCACCCCTCATGGTAGCGGGAGGAAATATAGAGCACCCAAACGTTGTTGAAATACTCTTAGACCTAAGTTTCTCTTCTCCATTAGAAACACGGTTGTATCTTTGAGGAAAAGGATAATTGAAAGAAATTGTGATTTCAAGGCAATGGTTGTAATCTCTCTCTTTGTTCTTTATATTGATACAGTAATATATATGATCTTTCCATAAATATTCACTATGTTAGATATTTACAACTCGTTTCCTTGACCACTTGTTTAGATTGATCAATATTATCTATTACTTTTACTTGTGTTTCCACTTGTTTGTCTTACGTTGTTTTGCAGCTGAAGATTGAAGAATACATCAAATGAGGATAACACTATTGTGATCATAAGGTAAGCAATTCTTTGTGATGTTTATAATTTGATTAATCTAGGAAATTTTATATATTCTATTGTGTTTTATTCTAGATCTAAACCATTTAAACTATAGAACTTTGTCCTTGTCCGCATAGACGAATTATCTTCAAATAGGAAGAAGAAAAGTTTAGGGTTGAGAAATTTAACGGCCAAAACTACCAATTATGGATGATGCGGATGGAGAACTATCTATATCAAAGGGATTTATTCCTACCATTGGGAAGAAAATGAAGTAAGCCCGCGTCTATGAAGGATGAAGAATGGAAGGTTCTTTACAGAAAAGCACTATGAACAATACAACTATTGTTGAATTCATCGATGGCTTTCAATATTTCGAACGAAAAACAATGGAGGATCTAATGAATGCATTGCATAAACTGTATGAAAAATCCTTGGCCTCCAACAAGGTATTTCTAATGAAGCATTTATTTAATATGAAGATGTCAAAAGGTGGGTCCGTTGATGACCATTTAAATTAAGTCAATACGATTAATAATCAGCTAAGTTATGTAGGAGTGAACTTTGATGATGGGGTTAGGGATTTTCTAATATTGTGCTCATTGGAAAAAAGTTGGTACGGCTTGGTCATGGATGTAAGTAACTCTGTCTCTGTTTCAAACACTATGAAATTTGATGATGTTGTTGGTGTTATTCTTAGTCAGGAAATATGAAGGAAAAACATAGGCGAGACATCATGTAATGCATTGACCATGGAGAGAAAGGGAAGACAAAGGGAGAGAGTAAAGAGCCCAGGTAATCATGGGAAGTCTAGGAAAGGCAGATCCAATTCCAAACTAGGAAAGATAGACTATTGGAACTATGGGAAGAAAGGACGTCTGAAGAAAGAATGAAAATCCCTAAAGAAGAAAATAGATGGACAACAAAAGACTAGTCAAGAAGCAAATGTAGTAGGTGATGTGTTACAAGATGCTTTGATTCTTGTATTAGATAACACTAGTGATTATTGGGTATTAGATTCAGGGGATTCATGTCATGATACCCCTCATACGATATATTTTCATGATTATGTTCAAGGTGATTTTGGACATGTTTTATTGGGTGATGATGAACCGTGTAAAATTGTTGAAATGGGTAAGGTACAAAGAAAGTTAAAGAATGAAAATGAAGGGTTGTTGAAACATGTGAGGCATATTCCTACTATGAAAAGAAATCTAATCTCAATAGGGAAGTTGGGAGATGCTGTTTGTTTATCTATGTTTGGAGAAACATGGTGGAATATCACTAAAGGATCGCTAGTGATAGCAAAATGAGACATGATAGGTACGTTGTATTTATGTCCTCATAATGGTGACTATTCTTTCTCTTTAGCTTCCATGGGAACATATAAGACATTGTGGCATCATAGGATTGGTCACATGAGTGAGAAGGGGATGTAGATTCTCCATTCAAGGAATTTGCTGCCATATTTGAAGCATGTTAGTTTGGAATTCTATGATAACTATGTTTATGGAAAATAAAAGAGAGTATGATTTCTTAGGGCTGGGAAGAAAAAGAAGAATGAAAAGTTAGATCTTTTGCATATAGATGTATGGGGACCAACTCAAGTACAATATCTTGGTAGATCTCATTATTATGTTACTTTTATTGATGATGCAACTAGAAAATCTTGGTTTTATTGCATTCAACAAAAATCTGATGTTTTTGCCACTTTTAATAAATGGAAAGATTTGGTTGCGAATGAGATGCGAAAAATGTTGAAGTGTATTAGATCTGATAATGGAGGTGAATACTACGGCAAGGAGTTCGATATTTATTGTTCATACCATGGGATTCATAGAGAGAACACAATCCCAGGAACACCACAAGAAAATGGTGTGTCTGAAAGAATGAACAAAACAATCATGGAGCGTGCATGGTGTATGAAACTGCATGCATGGTTTCCCTTACAGTTTTGGGAAGATGTTGTAAATATTGTTGTTTTCTTATAAATAGAGGGCCTTCAATCTCCTTGGATGGTGGCATTCTATAGGAAGCATGGACATGTAAAAATGTAAACTACTCATTTCTGAGAACTTTTGGTTGTAAAGCATTTGTCCATATTGCTAAAGAAAATAGAACAAAGCTTGAGGCTAAATCCAAGAAGTGTACATTTATTGGATATAGGGTTGATGATTTTGGTTATCGCTTATGGGATTATGAAAATCACAAAATCATTAAGAGTAGAGATGTGGTATTTAATGAAAAGGTCATGTACAAATATCAGTTGCAGGGAAAGAAACATGAAAATGAAAACATAGAATATATAGATCTTGATGAAATCAAAGAAAATGAAACTCCAAAGGTGCCAGAAAATGAAGAACAACATTAGGTACCTCAAACTCTAGCAAGTGTTAGAAGATATACCAGGTTAAGTAGACCCCCTAAATGATGCTATCATTCATTGTATTATATATTGATGACTAATTTTGGTGAACCATAATGTTATGAAGAAGCAATGTAAGTAGAAACTAGAAAGAAGTGGGAGCAAGGTATGAATGAGGATATGGACTCATTGGTAAGAAACTGTCACAACCCCAAAATTCATAAAATTTTATTTAATTGTTTAACAACAATAAAATAAAATTATCGTAATACTATAAAATCAATGATAATTACATGTTGTAACAACATTCAACCGAATCTAAAATTCTATATTTAAATGATGTAATACTGCTTATTTGATCCAACCTCTTTATTACTCTTTGGACATTCATATGAGCAAGAGAACGATTGTATGCTATATAATACTAAGTCATTTCGTGATCAATACATAAGTTTCATGATCAATACATAAGTTAACTATGGTTTAAAGCTTATCATTCATTGATTTAGATTTAAATGTATTCTACAAAGCCATAGCCATTTCTAATTTCATTAAACCAATAAAAGAATATACAAAACATACAACTTCATAAGGTATGAGTATGAGTCCAATATTTGATCTAATATTATTTGTTTCCAATCGTGATAACCTTAAAATCACCTTTGAGAAACTTACTCTTTAGTGTTAACAAGTAGATGCTAAATCAAGAGACATATTATGAGAAGATTGTTGACATTATCAATACATGCAATTGTAACAAGTTATAAATGACAAGGTCAAAAATAGATAAAAGAAATAAACCAGACTGAATGATATTCTTCACGTAATGTATGAACCATGACACATTCGACAAGAGTACAAACCATTTAAAACATCATATGGGAGAGAGTCCATTTTAACGTGGTTCACCGACTCCTTGGGCTACGTCCACAAAAGGTGTTGCGTTGTATTAATTAAATCAACAAGCTGATTACATCACTAGTATTGCAAGCCTTTGCATTTCTCCCTTTCAGGGAAACTCATAAAAAGCCTTATTACTAGGCCTTGGAGGACTTTACATACATGGCTACACTCTTAAATTGGCTAAAGGTAACAAGGTCCATTTTATCTATTTATTTTAGCAACAATCAGTCATCTTGTGGAAACTATATAAATACATTCAATGTATATATATATAATTGTTGGTTCATCCAAACGTTAATCAAATAATATGTTCATATTACACTGTATGCACAATGAAATATATCTCAAACTTCAAATTATATATATATATATTATAAATACGTAAATCAAGTTGTATCTCAGAATAATATTTCTTCAATCTTGTCCATTGGTTGTAGCTTGGGTGGTTGGGAGGAATGTTGTTACCCTCCCCACTCATGTTCAATTCTTGTAAGTGACATATTGCTCTTGTTGAGCCCATATTGTAATGATTGTAATTCGTGCCACCTTGATTCTATAGAATAGCACTAGCCCTCTAACAAATGGCGAAATAATATCTTTCAATGCGGCTTGTTAAGTAGAGTATGAGACTTGGCGTTTAGGCCTCGCCTAAACCTAGCAGGAAAATGGTATCTACATTAATACTGCCAATAACAAGGAAAGAGGTTATTTAAAAGAGGAATCAATCTCTGTACAAAACACTATCGTTAAAAATAGAAAGAGTAACAATTGCATGGATTACACCACCCTCTACACAGGGTTTCGGCGATGCGACGACACTTACAGGTAGTAAAAGGAGGAGGATACACCAAATGATAACGTGTTCTAAAGAGACCACCCGGCAATAATACCAAATATTTAATAGTTGCATGATTTACGAGAATATATATTTTAGGCTTAATAAAATATGTTTGTATAAGAGATGAACGCAAACAGCAAGGAAAAGGATATCAACAAACAAACTTGAGACCGGGTTGAACCAAAATCTAAATGCAGCGAGTCCATATGAAATTTTACGGAGTTCTTTTGTGATTCTAGGACTTACATCATGAATATGGATCGATGACAGTAACATAAAACATTCCTACAAACAATATAAATTACGAATTCACTCGCAAATTAATTATCAAAGGGAAATCCATTAGCAAGGTACGTCTAGATATATTCGGTAGGGCGATACCATTCTATAAGTAATGTAACCATATCAGACTATTACCAGTACATAGATATACAAGACGCACCGTACAGTATGATTGTTTTATAAGATAACCATGGTTTGCTCATAATGTAGGACTTCCTCTTTCTTAGGCCATAAGTAACTTAAATTATATATATAAGGATATCTTATCATTAGTTTTCTCTACTACCGTAGATGACGAGATCACTCCTTTACGAGGATTATACTAATAAAAAGAGTAAACCGATTCTCTTTTATGTGCAAAACTATCATTAAAGGTAGGTCGAGAGGTACTTACTCCATCTTACGGGGTCCACTAAGTTATAAAAATGTAGATCTTGAAATAATAAGGGATTATCCCATAAGATCGTCCCTCTCGAATCAGTTATATAATAATTAATATCAAGCAACCAAAGAAGAAAATCAACAGTAAAATCGATCTCACAGTTTCTTTGATGTGAGGTATAAAATGACGTGGCAGAGATCTTCCCTCGTAGGGGATCACATTGAATAAGAAATCGGGCTCATCCCTATTTACTGGATTCACAATTCAAGTATTGGAAACTACCCTGCAAACTCTTTACGGTTTGGAAAACATACGACTGGCCATCATTCCTCATCCTCTCAAAGAGATCATCCTAAAACACAGAAGCTTGAGTAAAATAATTATACTCAGAAAGAACATTGAGGGTTTACTACTATACCCTATCCAGAAAAAAAATAGAACTGAACTTCGAAAACTCAACTATTGAATTTATAACTGGAACTATACGCAGATATCAACAATGTTTATAAATATTTTCTAAAGTATTCTAGACAACATACCTCCCTATCCATCCAAGTATAGTCGGTACCTACTGTGGAATGGAAAACAAACGGTGCATGGGAAAGGTCCTTCCAGATTGCCCAGTTCATTTCTCTAGCTCCCCTCTCAGTGGCAGCGTATTCCGATACATATCGTAGAGGTTTTCCTCGTGCAGGTGGTTGCATCCTTCACCAAGATGAAATTTATAGATCCGAGATGCCATAACTCTCCCTCTGAGATGGCAGTAACTCTACTTCTTCCTCATGCCGCTGATAGTAAAAAGATACCCTCCTGCAAGATGAGTATCTGATATTTAACTGACAATTGTCACCAGAAGGGTCCGTTAGAGTTAAAGCCTATCTCCACTAAGGTGACAGGAGAATCCTAGACAACAGCACTCCACGCCATCACAGGAACGATCAACTTAAAAAAAAGGGAGTGGTGCGTTGGAGGTAACCACAAAGATGAATCTCGATTCTTCTCTTCCAGAGTGTGGCTCCATTTCTTAGTTAAATGATTGGTCTAAGAATCCCCTCCGGTTTTTCCTCCTGTTCAATCCTTTAATATAACGCCAAAATGCTCTTTAAATGGAGAGTTGTTCTCTAAGATTAATGCAAAGAGGGAGTGATGGTTTTAGGGGTTCCATGAGTGGGATAGGTGGTGGGGCTAACGAGAGTTTGGAAGCTTTTCTTAAGGAGACACTTCTCCTAAGTATCCTCTAACGGTCTACCACGACACTCGACGGTTCTCAACTATATGTTTTACTTTGAGATCTAGTTGAGATATAACACTTTGTAGTTAGATCCTACATACTTCTTGTATAACAAAAGTACTAATCATATTTTTAAATGTTAGAGCCAACTCCCTTTATATTTTAAATGAATTCTAATTAAAATATAGCCATGTTTATGTAAAGAGGTGCAATCTTTGCATCAACATCCTAGAATGTCTAGGAACAATAATCTCATAGATATGCAGTGTAATTTTGACTTGTATTTTAATCTTGTTTAGGATTGCTTTAGTTTTTTAGATCATAAATCAAAACTTTAGCTTCGTGCTAAAATAGGATTTTATTGCCCAATTAGTTTCCTCGATTCAGAATTATAATATTTAGTAAATTTAACCTTACTAGGTTGATCATAATTGAGATGTAGGCCTAGATGTGATGCTTCTGGTGAAAGGTAATCCTTCTAGGACTAACTTATAACTCAATATTATGAGTCATGATATGGTCAACCAGTTCATGGTTCCCTAGTCATTATCATTACTTATACTTGGGTTTTGTTACATTATCATTAGTCGCAATTACCATTCTTAATCTTCTAGTCTTAAACTAAGACTTATAACACTAGCTCGAGGTCCACTGGTGGGGCCTTGGCCTTGAGCTCCTCACTAGTGACGCTTATATAATCATAATTATATTTACAAAAATAATAACAATAGGGTTTAAATTTGAGGGATGTTACACACTCCACCCCTTAAAGATAACACCGTCCTCGGTGTTCAACGGTTTGTCTTTTGCATCATTTCCTATCTTTCGTTTACTTTTATTCTTATGTTTTGATCGTCTTCACATTTTTGCGCTTTCCGCAAGCTCTTCTTGCTTATAACCTACACATTGTCCAACTCGTACAAGATTTTTCAATATTCTTCAGTATAACATAAGTATACAAAATTTCAAAACACTAAATGTTCATCATTTTTCCTCATCCTTGAGGGGATTTTTGCTTATTCTAGCATTCATATATTTCATGCATACATACATCTCATAGTCTAATTAAAAGACAATCGTTGTTATCATTTGCTCATATAAAACAATTATTTAAACATAACTTTGTTTGATCATCAAACTCTTTGTTCTTCAGCAATCATGGAGACTTGCATACAAAGCTCTTATGTATTTCCATCAATCATGAAGACTTGCATACATAACGCTCTTTTGTACTTCAGCAATCATAGAGACTTGCATACAAATTCAGCAGGAATACCTCTGCATACAGTAGGAATACGACAATCTTACTCTGCAACGCATTACATAGCTTCCCTTCATCGAATCTTCTTGTGGGATCAGTTCTAACACCACAAGGAAAAAGTTAAGTCTCCTTAGAGAACCTCTTGTCTGCTCCATTTTAACAACATGATGAAACATTTTGATCCCTTCCTCTGCTCAATTCGATGGATATAAAGTTTTCCTAGGACTTTTGGGTCAGTATACCATTCAACGAGCTACCCACCTGCTCTGTTTCACTTCCATGGGGAACATGGACACAATTTAGGGAAGTTGTCCCATAACAACAGCTAGTAAGTGAGTGTGAGATGCAGCCCCTCTTCCTGAGTCCAGGAAATTATTCTTTTCCCCTCAAACCTTCTCATTTGAGTCCAGGAATTATTTCTTAGTAAAAATCATTTATTATTTCTTGCGTGCTATTTGCAACATAAGAGCAACAAAATATTAAAATATATTCATCTATTTACTTATCATATCTTATGCATTTTGATGATTACACATCATCAGTCATAAGTCTTACCACCAATTGTGATTCATAAAATCCTGTAATTAAAATGTAAAGTAAATCATTACTTACTTCTGAGCGATTTAGCTCAATTGATTTATATAAGTGCTTTTATAATCAACGTTCCTCCTTGATCATGTCATCGGTCATAGTTAGGATCACTTCCTGAAATGTTAGTATAAAGAAAAATTTTCCTTGCTTCAATTGCTCAACAATTGAACGTATTAGTTCCATAGCATTATACACATGCTTATTCAATTAACTTGTGCATCTCGACGTAAACTCTTGAATCTCCTTAATGTGAGTTTGAGGTGAACTCTGCTAACAAACAAATATGTTAGTATCATAATTTGAACAGTTAGTTGCATATACATTCATTTCCATCTAAGACTTCTTTTATCCTAAGATTCTTTTCTTTATAATCTTCTTATATTCTTTTTAAAATATACCATGATCTAAATCAATCATAACAAGAATTAGGATTTTTCTTTGTCCCATAAACAAAACTCTTACTATTAACAAGACCATTTTAACTTTATGCATATCAATCCTTAGTATAAAATATAACAAACCCTACCAAGAGTCTATCGTATGCATTCTAAAATAAGATTACTTTTAGAAAACAATGCTTGCAATCCTATACAGTAAAACTTCAATAAAAATAAGAAATTATAAAATAAAATATTAACATTTAACAATGCGACGATCTTTCAATTAACGAAATAATATTTAAACACCTTAGTTACTTCATCACATGAATTCGTTCACGTCTATAACTTGTAACCTAGTACGTCAAATAAAACCGGGCTATCAATACTCAAGCTTAATAATTACTTAGGTGACTCCACACTATTGATTCCACGGTGAAAAAGAAGAAGAGTCAACATATATTTTGCAATAAGCATACTACCGAAACTTAAGCAAAACGATGTACATTCTAACTTTGATACTTTTGGGCTAACTTTTATTCCGCTAAGTGTAACTATAACTTTATTTATATTCTATAACATTTATGAGGCTATATTCTTCTGATATAGCATTCCAGGAAATTGTCGTAACAACTATACATTTAAAATTTGAAATGTTCAAATGACTTCGTCAAATCAAACCAACTTACTTCTTCGGAGTATTCAATAAAACTATACTTTTAACCTAGTGATGGTCATAGGTAATGTACTTAGTAATCTCTGATTGAAAAATAGAATATCAACAACTAAAATGCGGAATTAACTGATACTTCTGTGCAAATTTTGAAATTACTTATTAATTGACATCTTTCACAACACTTTTCATAATCCTTATCTATTTCTTCTAGACTAGTATTTTACCAAAGGACTATGAATCAACCATTTTAATATAAAAGACGATGTTACTTCTATTTTCCTAAACAAGGTTAATCAATCATAATACAAGAACCATTGCATTTCACATTTACTGAAATAATTTCAACTAAATATTACATTCCATGATAATACCATTCAATAATGTGAAAACTTACGTTTCATAATCTTTTGTACAAATACGAAAATTATTTCAACAAGTTTTCATTTATTAGTAATACCATATCGTAATGAGAGTATAACAAGGGAAAATTTATGACAAGGGAAAACGTACCTGCCTCACAACTTTATGAGGAAAAAAAAAGTATTTATCTTAATGCCTCCAGAGAAACATGAAGTTGCGCTTGGAATAATATTTCCCTTCGTCTATTCCAATCCATGCGTAAAAAATGAACCAAACAAATTTGATTAGTTTATCCGTCATACTTATTTATTCCATGTTGAGCCCATCGGGCCCGAGTGTTTTAACCTAGTGCTCTGATACAATTTGTCACAACCTCAAAATTCATAAAATTTTATTTAATTGTTTAACGACAATAAAATAGAATTATCGTAATACTATAAAATCAACGATGATTACATGTCGTAACAACATTCAACTGAATCTAAAATTCTATATTTAGATGATGTAATACTGCTTATTTTATGCAACCTCTTTATTACTCTTTGGACATTCATATGAGCAAGAGAACAATTGTATGCTATATAATACTAAGTCATTTCATGATCAATACATACGTTTCATGATCAATACATAAGTTAACTACGGTTTAAAGCTTATTATTCATTGATTTAGATTTTAATGTATTCTACAAATCCATAACCATTTCTAATTTCATTAAACCAATAAAAGAATATACAAAACATACAACTTCATAAGGTATGAGTATGAGTCCAATATTTGATCTAGTTTCTTTGTTTCCAATCGTGATAACCTTAAAATCACCTTTGAGAAACTTACTCTTTAGTGTTAGCAAGTAGATGCTAAATCAAGAGACACATTATGAGAAGATTGTTGACATTATCAATACATGCAATTGTAACAAGTTATAAATGACAAGGTCAAAAATAGATAAAAGAAATAAACCAGACTGAATGATATTCTTCACGTAAATTATGAACCATGACACATTCGACAAGAGTACAAACCATTTAAAACATCATACGGGAGAGAGGGAATTTTAACATGGTTCACCCACTCCTTGGGCTACATCCACAAAAGGTGTTGCATTGTATTAATTAAATCAACAAGCTGATTACATCACTAGTATTGGAAGCCTTTGCATTTCTCCCTTTCAGGGAAACTCATAAACAACCTTATTACTAGGCCTTGGAGGACTTTACATACATGGCTACACTCTTAAATTGGTTAAAGCTAACAAGGTCCTTTTTATCTCTTTATTTTAGCAACAATCAGTCATCCTATGGAAACTATATAAATACATTCAATGTATATATATATAATTGTTGGTTCATCCAAACATTAATCGAATAATATGTTCATATTACACTGTATGCACACTGAAATATATCTCGAACTTCAAACTATATATATATATATTATAAATACATAAATCAAGTTGTATCTCAGACTAATATTTCTTCAGTCTTCGACTAAATAGACAAACGAAACATAAACCAAGAATTGAAAATACTATCTTTCAATGCGGCTTGTTAAGTAGAGTATGAGACTTGGTGTTTAGGCCTTGCCTAAACCTAGCAGGAAAATGGTATCTACATTAATACTGCCAATAACAAGGAAAGAGGTTATTTAAAAGAGGAATCAATCTCTGTACAAAACATTGTAGTTATAAATAGAAAGAGTAATGCTTGCATGGATTACACTACCCTCTACACAGGGTTTCGGCGATGCGACGACACTTAGAGGTAGTAAAAGGAGGAGGATACATCAAATGATAACGTGTTCTAAAGAGACCACACAGCGATAATACCAAATATTTAATAGTTGCATGATTTACGAGAATATATATTTTAGGCTTAATAACAGATGTTTGTATAAGAGATGAACGCAAACAACAAGGAAAAGGAGATCAACAAACAAACTTCAGACCGGGTTGAACCAAAATCTAAATGCAACGAGTCCATATGAAATTTTATGGAGTTCTTTTGTGATTCTAGGACTTACATCATGAATATGGATCGATGACAATAACATAAAACATTCCTACAAACAATATCAATTACGAATTCACTCGCAAATTAATTATCAAAGGGAAATCCATTAGCAAGGTAAGTCTAGATATATTCAGTAGGGCGATACCATTCTATAAGTAATGTAACCATATCAGACTATTACCAGTACATAGATATACAAGACGCACCGTACAATATGATTGTTTCATAAGATAACCATGGTTTGCTCATAATGCAGGACTTCCTGTTTCTTAGGCCATAAGTAACTTAAATTATATTTATAAGGATATCTTATCATTAGTTTTCTCTACTATCGTAGATGACGAGATCACTCCTTTACGAGGATTATACTAATAAGAAGAGTAAACTGATTCTCTTTTATGTGCAAACCTATCATTAATGGTAGGTCAAGAGGTACTTCCTCCATCTTACGGGGTCCACTAAGTTATAAAAATGTAGATCTTGAAATAATAAGGGATTATCCCATAAGATCATCCCTCTCGAATCAATTATATAATAATTAATATCAAGCAACCAAAGAAGAAAATAAATAGTAAAAGCGATCTCACAGTTTCTCAAATGTGAGGTATAAAATGATGTGGCAGAGATTTGGCCTAGCAGGGGATCACATTGAATAAGAAATCGGGCTCATCCCTATTTACTGGATTCACAATTCAAGTATTGGAAACTACCCTACAAACCCTTTACGGTTTGGCAAACATACGATTGGCCATCGCGTTGGAGGTAACCACAGAGATGAGGCTCGATTCTTCTGTTCCAAAGTGGCTCCATTTCTTAGTTAAATGATTGGTCTAAGAATCCCCTCCGGTTTTTCCTCCTTTTCAATCCTTTAATATAACGCCAAAATGCTCTTTAAATGGAGCATTGTTCTCTAAGATTAATGCAAAGAGGGAGTGATGGTTTTAGGGGTTCCATGAGTGGGATAGGTCGCGGGGATAACGAGAGTTTGGAAGCTTTTCTTAAGGAGACACTTCTCCTAAGTATCCTCTAACGGTCTACCACGACACTCGACGGTTCTCAACTATATGTTTTACTTTGAGATCTAGTCGAGATATGACACTTTGTAGTTAGATCCTACATACTTCTTGTATAACAAAAGTACTAATCATATTTTTAAATGTTAGAGCCAACTCCCTTTATATTTTAAATGAATTCTAATTAAAATATAGGCATGTTTATGTAAAGAGGTGCAATCTTTGCATCAACATCCTAGAATGTCTAGGAACAATAATCTCATAGATATGTAGTGTAATTTTGACTTGTGATTTTAATCTTGTTTAGGATTGCTCTAGTTTCTTAGGATCATAAATCAAAACTTTAGCTTCGTGCTAAAATAGGATTCTACTGCCCAATTAGTTTCCTCGACTTAGAATTATAATATTTAGTAAATTTAACCTTACTAGGTTTATCATAATTGAGATGTAGGCCTAGATGTTTAAGTTAGATGCTTCTGGTGAAAGGTAATCCTTGTAGGACTAACTTATAACTCAATATGATGAGTCATGATATGGTCAACCGGTTCATGGTTCCCTAGTCATTATCGTTACTTATACTTGGGTTTTGTTACATTATCATTAGTTGCAATTACCATTATTAATGTTCTAGTCTTAAACTAAGACTTATAACACTAGCTCGAGGTCCATTGGTGGGTCCTTGGCCTTGAGCTCCTTACCAATGACGCTTATACAATCATAATTATATTTACAAAAATAATAAGAATAGTGTTTAAATTTGAGGGATTTTACAGAAACCGGACATGGGATTTGGTTCAATTGACTGCATGTAAAAGAGCATTGCAGAATAAATGGGTTTACAGGTTGAAGGAAGAAGATGGCGGCAAGAAGCAGTACAAGGCCATACTTGTTGTAAAGTGGTTTGCACAAAAGAAAGATATATATTTTGATGAAATATTTTCTCTTGTTATTAAAATGAGTTCAATTAGAACTATTTTAAGTCTAGTGATGGTAGAAGATTTGCATATTTAATAGTTAGATGTAAAAACAAAATTTCTACATGGGAATTTGGAGAAAGAGATTTATATGCAACAACCAAAGGGGTATGAGGTAAAAGGGAATGATAATTTAGTATGTAGGTTGAAGAAGAGCTTGTATGGCCTAAAGCAAGCTCCAAGGTAGTGGTATTTGAAATTTGACAAGTTTATGACAAAACAAGGTTATAGTAGATGTCATTCTAACCACTGCGCTTATTTCAAGAGGCTGGATAACGGAATATATATTATCTTGTTATTGTATGTGGATGGCATGCTTGTTGTAGGGTCTAACATGCAGGTTATAAATGTGGTCAAAAGGAAATTAGCTAATACATTTGTGAAGTAGGATTTGGGTGCTGCAAAGAAAATCCTTGGTATGAGAATAACAAGAGACATAAAAAATTACAAATTGACATTGTCTCAGGGTGATTACATAGAAAAGGTTTTGGAGAGCTTTAGAATGCAGGATGAAAAACTAGTTCGTACACCTTTGGACATCCATTTCAAACTAAGTAAGGAGACGTGTCCCAAGGAACAGGAGAAAATAGAATACATGTCCAAGGTCCCTTATTCATTAGTAGTTGCAGTCTGATGAATGCGATGGTGTGAACAAGACCAAATATTGCACATGCAGTGGGAGTTGTGAGCAGGTATATGAACACTCTAGGTAAAGAACATTGGAAGGAAGTAAAGTGGATTCTCAGGTATTTGAGAGGTACTACTACTCATGCATTATGTTTTGTAGGTTCATACATTGTTCTATAGGGATATGTTGATGCAGATATGGAAGGTGATAAATATAGTAGGAGAAGCACCAAGGGGTATGTATTTACTGTAGGTGGAACAATAGTAAGTTGGATTTCGAAACTACAAAATATTGTTGCACTTTCAACAATAGAAGTGGAGTATGTTGTTGCTACAGAGGTTAGTAAAGAGAAGATCTGGCTACAAAGGTTCATGTAGGAAGTGTGTAAGAAGTAGGAGAATAGCAGGTTGTACAATGATAGATAGAGTGCCATTCATATTGCAAAGAACTTAGCCTTCCATTATAATACTAAACATATAAAGATCAAGTACCATTTCATACGATTTGTTCTAGAAGATGAACTGTTGAAGTTGGAAAAGATACATACTAGCCAGAATCCTACAGACATGTTGACAAAGGTAGTAACCAGAGATAAATTGAGTTCCTTCTAAGTTTCAGTTGGCCTTCAACCATGAGGGTGAAGATGAGAAATTTTCTAGGTCCAAGGTTTGGAGCATAGTCTAGTAGATGCAGTAGTGGTGGAGTTTCTATGATTAGTCTCCAAGTAAGAGATTGTTGGTTGTGGATCCTGATTATCTTCTTAATTTAGAGATATTGTTGTTTAGTTTTTTTTGTACCTCAATTTTATATGTTGTGTAGATGGACTGTATAGGCGTTCTAGTAGGGGGCTTATCCTCCCCATGGGGGTTTAGAGGCAAATACCTCGAAAGTAATTTTTGTTGGAATATTTAAATCTTCCTATCTATGTTATTTAATACATTGGTAGCATTAATTAATCATTTTATGATTAATTCCTATGTATTAGACTAGATAATTGCCATTTGAGCCATTGTGTAGACCACAAAGAAACTTTGGTGGGACCAAAAGACTTACAGGTGTGGACCACAAGATTACTAGACTACTTGGGCACATTTATAAAATATTCTGGATAAGATTCTGGGTAAAAGGCGCTCCACTGATTTTTACTGCTTTTTGCCTTAGGGGGAAAAGCTAGTCATCTAGGGAAACTTATTTTTTGGACCACACATCCTCTATGATGTTTCTTCTTTCCATTTTTTGGATTTGGAATTTTTTTCATCACACATCAGCTACAGGTCACTAATTTAGAAATCTGTGAGCCTTTGGAGTGACTTGCAGAACACACTTGCCACCTAGAGGGGATTTGCATAGTTTTAGTAAGTCTGATTTTATGATGATCCAAATGGAATCTTTAGACATTCGAATATCTGTTGTAATATTATATATTGAAATCCTATTACTTTCCAAAGGTTGGATGATGTATTTTATTCATGAGAGTTAATACAATTTGTATATTGTGAGTAATTTTATGAGTTCTTTGACTAGTTGTGTGAGATCTTTGTGAGAGTGTGTAATTTATTGATCAGATCTTGGTGTGAACTGAATTTCACATGGTATCAGAGCTGTCAAGCTATTCCTTTCTCCTTCTATTGTCTTGCAGGATCCAACCAATCTCAAGGAGGGTGCAATAATTCATCCACAGGGCACATTCTATCATCCAGAAGGCGTAACAAACCATCTTTGGGCACACCCAAATCACTCCAAAATTAATTTTAGAGATTCCATGGATCATTCACATCATATCATCCTCAATCCATTCAATTACTTTGACTGGAAGGCGCAAATGGAGATATTACTAAGGAGCAAAGGGCTCTATAGGGTGACTATGTCAACTGAAGCTGAGCCAACCTCAGCAGTTGAGAAATCTAAATGGCACAATCGAAGAGATGAAGCCTATGGGATGTTGTGTCTCACTACATCCAGGGATCTTCTATTCCATATCGATGGTCTTACCTCTCCTAATGAATTTTGGCTAAATCTTCAAGAATTGTTCGGGAAGACCGATGAATTAAGAGGCCACCAACTGGATAATGAGCTAGTCTCATTGAGTCCAAAGAATTTCGATAAGCTTCAAGATTTATTCTCCAAATTCAAATAAATTATGTTGCAGCTTAAGCAATGTGGTATTGAAAAGAAATATGAGCAATTAGTCTTGGCCATTCTCTCCAAACTTGGCCCCGACTACTCAGTCTTTGTTTCGACCTTCCATTCCACCTGGAAGGCAATTAAAAATTGGAAGAGCCCGACACTTTCAGAATTCATGGAGTCTTTGACACAAGAACAACACAAATTGGTATTGATGGGAGCCATTAAAAATCCATCCAAAGACCACTGTCTGGACGTTGGAGATTCAAGAGGTTCGAAAGGGAAGAATGAAGGAAATTTCAAGAAGCCCACTGAATTGAGAAAAGACAAGTAGAAAGTTCATGAAGACTCCTTGAATTTCAAGAGGAATCCAAATAAGAAAAATGAGAGGACAAAGTGCAGTTATTGCAGCAATGGATTTCATCCTGAAAGATCTTGCATGAATAATACTATTGACCAAATGGCTCAACTCTTGGAGAAATACAACATTACTCTTCTAGAGAGTGCAAGGAGGAAGGATGGAGGACAAAATTCTAATGACAGAGAGAGAGTACGTGCACTGATGGAAGGCACATCCAAACCTACCTCATTTATTATTGATTTCGGAGCTTCAAGACACATGGTGTCTACAAGTAAGTTTTTCATTTCACTTGACTCTTCCAGTGGTCCAAATATTGTATTGGGTGATAATTATGAAACATCTAGCAAAGGAAAAGGCATCATAGATCTCAAGTTTGGTTCATTTAATAATGTATTATATGTAACTAGACTTGCTGAAAACTTATTGTCAGTATATCAGATGACCCACATAGGCCTACCTAAGAAGGTAAATTTTACCCCAAATGATGTTGAGATAGCTAAATTATCAACAGGCAAAATTGTTGCATTAGGAACTACTGATCACAGTTCTAGAATCTACAAGTTTTCTCACTTTGTGCCAAATCCCTCACCTTGTGCTCTTTTAACCCATGCTAATGAGTCAAGCAAATTATGGCATAAAATATTTGTCCATATGAACTATAAATATCTTTCCCAACTCCATGAGAAAGAAATGGTCATAGGGCTGCCCAATATTAGATTTTCCAAAGGTGTCTGTCAATCTTGCATCCTAGGAAAACACCCTGAGCATAAGTATGGGAGATCCAAAACTGAGAGAACCTCTGTACCATTAGAACTTATTCACACTGATATATCAGGTCCATTCCCTCATTATTCTTTGAACTATGCCAAATACATACTCACTTTGATAGATGACTTTAGCAGGTACTGTTGGATTTATTTCATCAAGCCAAAATATGAAGTTTTTGGTCTGTTCAAGCTATTCAAAGCCTCAATTGAGAACCAGTCTGGTAGACACATAAAAATTATCAGATATGATAATGGTGGTGAGTACATCAAATCAGATTTTCAGCAATTTTTTGCCTCTTCAGGAATTCAGATGCAACACACAGTTCCATATACACCTCAGCAGAATGGGGTTGCTGAGAGGAAAAACAGGTCTCTTAAGGAGATGGACACATGTATGCTTGAGGAAAAGTATTTGTCTACCAAGCTATGAGATGAGGCAATAAATTGTTCCACATATATTTAGAACAAAATTCCACACAAATATCTCAAAGGTATCATTCCTTTTGAGGCTTGGACAGGGTACAGACTTGATATCTCTCATTTCGGGATTTTTGACTCAAAGGCTTGGGATAGGATTTGACTTGAGAAGAGGAGGGCTATGCAGTCCCAAATCCAACCATGTATTTTTGTTGGATATTCAGAGGACTCCAAAGGTTATAAGTTGCTGAACATGGCCACTCATAAATCCTTCATAGAGAGAAGTGTGCAGTTTGAGGAAGAGCCCTCTCAGAATGTTGAAATTGGAGAACCATCTTCACCACCACTTGAAGAAGAAGTAAGTGATGCTATTGAAATTTTTTATTCTGATATTTATGATGATGAATACCATTTTATTGCAGATTTTAATTCACCAACAAAGCCTAAATGGGATGCTAATACTTTGCAAGCAGCAGGTGAACTAGTGGGAAATCCTAATGACACAAGGAGGACTAGATCACAATTTGAGACTGCTCTCAATGTGAATGACCCCTACCTTTCTGAGAAATGTTATATGATGGTGGATTCTAATCCTCATACATATGAGATATCCTCACATGACCCAAGATGGAAGGCGTCCATGGATGAGGAGTTTCAGTCATTGCAAAAGAATGAAACATGGGAGCTAGTCAAGCTCCCCGCAGGCAGAAAATTAGTAAGGTGTAAGTTGATCTACAAAACCAAGTGTGTCGCTGATGGTACAGAAGTGAAATATAAGGATAGGCTGGTGGAAAAGGGATTCTCCCAATTCCATTGTCTTTACTACAATGAGACTTTTGCACCAGTTGCACAGAAAGACTCGATAAGACTAGTTCTGGCAATTTCTGCATCCAAACACTGGGAAGTGCACCATATGGATGTCAAAAGTGCATTCCTCCATGGGGATCTTGAGGAGGATATTTATATGCAGCAGCCAGAATGATATACATTTGATCCTAACTATGTGTGCAGGTTGAAAAAGCCCTTATATGGGCTTAAGCAAGCCCCCAGGGCTTGGTATGCCAAAATGGACAATTTTCTCTTGTCACAATCTTATGTTCGGTGCAAATATGATCCTAATGTTTATATGAAGCTGATTGATGGTTCAGTAATTATTATAGTGTTGTATGTTGATATTTTCTAATCACAGGTAGCTCTACTGATCAAATAGCTTCATTGAATACAACTTTGCATCAATCTTTTTCCATGAGTGACTTGGGAATTCTTAAGTAGTTTTTGGGGCTTGAGATTTCTCAAACAAAGAATGGAACAAAGGTATATCAATCCAAATATGCATCTGATCTATTAAATAATTTCAAGATGGCTGATTGCAAATATTCTAAGACTCCATTCCTTTCAGGATTTAGACTTGAAGAAGCAGAATATACACCCTTGGTTGACAACACCTTGTATAGACAACTTGTTGGCAGCTTGCTCTGCTTGACTCACACTCGACCTGATCTTGCTTATGCTGTGAGTATGGAATCAAGATACATGGAGTAGCCACATGAGCTCCATTGGAGGGATGCAAAAATATTTTTTCAATATGTGCAAGGCACCAAGACAGATGGGATTCACTATGTTGCATATTCTAGCCTAGATCTTCTAGGCTTCACTGATTCAGATTGGGCTGGTGATAGCCTTGAAAAAAAATACACATCTGGAGTTGTATTCATGCTTAGAGGTGGTCCTGTTTGCTGGTCTAGAAAGAAACATAGTGCCATAGCATTATCTTCAGCAGAGGCAGAGTACGGAGGAGCAGTGAATGCTGTTACTCAGTGTTGTAGAAATTTCTCCCTACGGATAGGTAGAAACTCTCTTAGGTTAAGGTAGACTTTAACTGACCCTAAACTAAGACAAAAAGATAACAAATGCTACCTTGAATTCCTAGATCTAAACAGACATCTCAAGATTATACTGCTGAAAGAAACGAAAGAGATCAAACTGACCTTCGATTCAATTGCTCGTCCTTATGGTCGCTCCAATCTCCAAGTCCTCGCGAACGAACCTATCAGAATGAAACCAAGATACAAGCATATACGATTCTCTAGCAACTTGAAATATGAGTTAGAATATAAATCTATAGCAGATACAAATCATATGATTGAAACAAAATAAACATACATGATTTGGGAAACAAGACAAGTTATGTTTTATTGCCAACTTGAAGTTACTTACAATGGTTTCTTGATGTCCAAGTCAAATCCCAGCTCCAAGTGCTTTCTCCTCTAGCTATCTCCACAAAGATTCAAGATCATAGGTTTGATGTCTCCAAGAGTGCTCCCTTTCGCTCATGGAAGGCCTCTCTCTTATAGTGTGTAGTAGGGTTAACCAACAAGAGAGAAGGATGGATCTTGGGAGTGTTTAGTGGATCAGGCTCACTAATCTGAGAAAGTGAGTTAGGATCGAATCAGGGATATCAATCCTCAAAAATCTCTCGAAAATCAAGATCCCACAAGCCATGGAAAAAAGGCTAAAAAAGGATTACCGCGACCCTTCAACTGAGCATAGCGCGGTAGTACCGCATGGCAGAGAAGAAGCATAGCGCGGTAGTGGGGACTACCGCTCCCTCAATGCTGAGCAAGGTGCGGTAGTGTAGGTATATGAAGTCTTAGGTGAGTTGATTCTTGACAGGACAGGTTTTTCTTCAAGGATCATTCATCATACTTCTCTTCTGGGTGTTTTAAGCAGTAGGGGAAGTGTCGTCAACTATTTTTATGGTGAAGATATGACACTGTGAAATATGGAGGTATAACAGATGCCCCCTAAAGTGTGAGGTCAGAAGGGAGTGATGGCCGAAAGACTTTACAAATACTGTGTGGAGATAACATCGAGGAGAGAAATAGAAACAAAATGTCAGATATACCACTGAGGAGGGCATCCCCATGCTCAGAAACAATTGACTCAAAGCATGGCTTCTGACCAATACATTGCAGATCCATGGGTACTGAGATGATATAGACTGTAGACAAATCATGGCTACTATGAACAAGCGTAGATCCATGAGACATTAATGACACAACCACGACCAATACAAAAGTGGATCTGTGTGACAATACAAAGGGTATCTCCATCGCAGCCTGGACACAATCAAAATACAAAGGTGTGCCCAGGTTCTTCTACTCAATCGCAAATGATACGAATCTAGCCATGTGATTACAAGGTGTTGAAGTTGAACATGGTAGAAACCATTTGATTACTGGTCAGTGATGTGAACCGTTAACAAATGCGAGGGAAATCACCAATGATGACGATGATCCCCAAGGTATCTATAGTACATCTCAACGAAATGCGAATGAATGAGTTGATGTCAAGCATCTGAGAGATCGTTCGATCAGAGGTCAATGATGTAAACCTACTGTCGAACACAAGGAAACCTGCCATTGAGGCATGCAGGTACCAAGGTACTAGTGGTTGATTCCTAAGTCTGATTCCCGGATAGTGATTCGACGTCGACGGGAATAGACTCGTCGAAGGTGGGCCATAATGATTCCCACATCATCGACACGAAATCGGAATGAAAGATAGTATAGGACAATGAAACAATGGAACATGTACTGACATAGCAGAGGTCTGACACAATGAATGACTTTGAACAATGCAACCCTTTGAACATATAATGGCATGTAACAGGACTCGGCAGCAGGGATTATTGATGGCAGAGGATAGACATCGAACGAGTAGGCTCGTGGCCAGAGATACGATTCAAGATGATGACCATAACTCAGCAAGAATTGATACCCAAAAATAGACAAGGGATAGATGCATGACATGTTCAAAGGTAACGACTGACAAGCTGCCAACAAAATAAACTCGACTTGTTTCCCATATTCCCCCGACATGATCGACCAGACCTCTTTGTTGTTTTTCGAGCTTGAAGAGGATAATAGATGCTCGGTAAAGCTCATCTCATAGATGAGTCCAATCTCACATGTTTTATGAACCTGAGAAAGGAGGGGTCCATCCCAAAGTGGGTCCTTCGATGTCAAATTTTAACGAGTCCAAGGAAGGAAAACTCGGTAGTTTTTCACATTTAGAGAGCCTGAAAAACTTAAAGAAGGCTCCAAAGTGTACTTTTTCGTAAATTTAGTCCCTCGATCCCGAAAAAGTGTAAAACAATTCTCGAGAGAACTCTCCCAGCCAAAAATTAATTGAGGTATACCTTTCTCGTAAATAGTCTAGACGGGCCAAAAAAGGGGTAACCTATCACCGAATAGACGACCTTTCAAATACTTTTTCAAGTGTGAAAGAGACAAGATCACTTGGCAATCTTTTCAATTTTATGGAGTCTAAAAAGAGCTTAACTATGGACTCCAATGGTCTTTTTCGTAATTTTTAATTATTCTGGTCCGAAAAAAGAATAAAATACAACTAGGATAATACTTTCCTCATCGTTTAACGAGCATGAGTAAAGCTGACTAAGCTCGACACCATTTACTTAAGTTTGACAAGCACGACATGGGTGTAAAAGCGCTTGGAATCTTTTTCAAGTTTTAATCCAGAGCATGAAAAAGATAAAGTAGGCTTGAAATGAAGGTCAAATAATAAATGAGCGATAGTGTGAACATTTTTAAAGGAGACCCTATCAACAAATGCTCATGGAACGAGATATTAGTAATGTGAAATGGGTTTTAATTTAACCAGATAAAATAATGAGTAAAAAATAAGTGAAAAAGTTATATAAAGGATTGGTAAATATGGAAAGTTACCATTTCACTTGTGCATTTGCCCAAAGAGGAAATTTTACCCATTGAGGAGCAAAAAATTCAAGAGTTCATATCTGGAGATCCGAAGCACCGTTTCAACAACCGTCTGTGCTAGGTAAGAGCTTTCAAGCCTCTCTTTCATTTCATAGATAAATAACTTGATTTCAGTAGGGAAGAATAATTTTTTGGGTAGGCCCTAATAGGCAATTTTCGCCTTCCACAGTACCGCGCAGCAGCTATATCAGGAAACGCGGTACTGTGTAACAGTACCATGCTGTAGGGTTCAACAGGGGCACGGTACTATGTAGTACCGCGCAGTCACGTTGCCCCCAGGCGTGGTAGTGGCAGTTTTTAAGATGAAAAAATTGATTTCTCTTCAATCTTTTAGCTGAGATTAAGTTATTAAATGGTTAATGAATATTTCCCATGACCTTTTGCAGGAGTTTGCAACTTGTTTGGAGCAAAATGGTCAGTTGGAAAGAAAGAGAATATGAGGCGGATGATTTGCTGGCTGAAAATTACCAAAGGACTGTGACTGCATTGCGGGAATGTGGTTTATTGAAATTATTCAAGACCAAAGGTATCCACAAGCAAGCCAAACTTCTCACCCATATTATTCAAATGTGGGACCCCGATATTCAAGATTTCCGAGTTGGAGAACATACCGTCAAGATTGAACTCGAGGACATTTATTTCCTCACGGGCCTCTCAAAGAGAGGAGCCCGGGTGATTTTTACTGGGTTCACGGCCTCGGAGGCGAGCACTGATGCTTTAATCGCTCGTTATTGTCATCAAGGTTCGGGGAAGAAAAGCGGTAAGGTGGTCATTAAGGATATTGCAAAACTTCCTTTAAAAACTGTGTTGTTCACCATCACACGTGCAACAAGGAGTACAGGTCCCCATCAGGCGTCCCGTACGCAGATGAATCTTGCAGTGGATTGCATGGCAGGAATAGTATTCAACTGGTGTGAGCAAGTGAACAACCTCAAAGAGCAAGTGAACAAGTGTAGGCTTGGAGAGAACTCTCAATTTGGGTACGGGAGCATCTTGGTCACCTTCTTCTTGGTGAGGGTGCCATTTTTGCATCCATAGCTGACCATGCCCCCCTGTCCACCCACCGAGCCATGGATGGCTCGATGGAGTGAGTATGCAGGATGACTTCGAGGGATGTAGCGTTTGGCTTTCGGTGAGGATTTCTTCTTGTGGCTCGAGGAACAGATCGTGATGATCGATGACTACCCCTATGCGGGGGTGGAATTCCACGAGGACATAGACTTGGCACTGCCGGAAGATGAGGATTGGGACAATACAGATATGACCTTGATAAATGTGTTTTTTTAATTTTTTGAATATATAAGTTTTAATTATTTTTTAGAATGTGTAAAAAATATTTTAATATATATACGTGTTCATGTCGCAGATCGTGGACCACAGAGACCTATAGGGTACCCACTGTTACGCCGAGCCTCTCTGGACGAGGAAGAAAACGAGGATGAGGCGGGGGGGTCCAGGAGATAGAGAGGAACCTACAGGGTTTAACCTATGGTGTCCCCGTTATGAGGATGGACGACATCCCTTTGCATTTCCAGTGGCATACCGTAGGTGTGCCTAGGCGTATTGGCCGAATCCACCGTAGGGTGGCTCAGGCTATAGTGTGTTATCACCAGCAGCGTGAGGAATCTGAGGAGGAACATGATAGATCTCCCGGATCTCCTTAGATGGTAGCTTTTATCTTTTTGCGGCATGTACACGATATGTAGGCTTTAAGAGCCAATTTTTTGTATGGGACTAAGTCCCAAATTTTGTCATTAAAACACAAAATTTATGTATTCTGAGAAAGAACACTTTTATATACAGTGATATATACATGGACCTACTTTTATGACCTATTTATTTACAATGACTTGTGTGTTCATTTTATGATGTGTTTTTATGTATGGGAAAGATGCCAATCCAAAACGTAATTAGCTAATGAATTAGCTATACAATTGAATTCTCTTGGTATATGTTCATATGAAATAAAATTAAAAGATCGTTCCAAGAGGCGTACCCTTTGAAATAAGTGAAGTAGGATAGGATCGCGAACTGTGTAAACACGATTTAGATGAGAAACCATGAGTTGGGAATCTAGAAAGACTGATAGGGAGTCAATTCCAAGGGAAGCAACCTCCGTCAAGAGTCTGATGACTGCATGGTACTCTGCGATATTGTTGGTTGCGGGACCCAAACAATTGGCTCCTGAAGATAGCAACTCGCCAGTGGGAGAATAGATTACCCATGCTGCGGAAGCGAGGTTCCGGGTATGTCGGCTCGCACCATCGGTGAATCCGAAGTAGGTAGACATCTGCGCATAAAAGCACAAGTCAAGGTAAGAATGGATACATGAGGTCCATGTGTGCACACAAAAAAGATAAGTGAAAACAAGCTAGGTACATTATGTACAAAAAGTATCTCGCGCAGGATAACCCTACGCGTAGAAGCGTTTGAGGTACAGCCCATTGCGGGGCCGTGCCAATGGTGTGCCATCACAATCTACAAGTTCATAGGCTCCTTTCTCCAAGACACGTTTTACAACAAAGGGGTCGTACCACATAGATTCTAGCTTTCCTTTTCCAAGTTTATCATGCATTTGGTCATATGTGAGTATGAGATCACCTTCATTGAAAACCCGAGGTTGAACGGATTTGTCGTACTATGATTTGATGCATTTTTTGTGAGCTTCGTTGGCTAAAGAAGCATCTCGGTGAGTTTCATCTAGCTTGGCTAGGTATAGAAACCGTTCCTCTTGGAAGTGGTGTGGGGAAGTAGCTCTATGGCTATCTTAAGTGATGGAATTTCACATTCAATCGGTAAAATGGCTTCCAGTCCGTACACTAGTTGGAACGGTGTAAACCCAGTAGCACTTTTTACTGAGGTTCGGTATGCCCATAGTGCCGAAAATAGAGCTGAGTGCCAGTTAGACTTATGAGTACCTACAATACGCTGAATCATTCGTTTCAGAACTTTGTTAATGGCTTCAACTTGGCCATTAACTTGTGGGTAGTATGGGGTTGAGTTTTCATGACGAAAACCCAACTTGGCACTCAGTTCCTCAATCATATGGTTCCTAAAGTGGGAGCCATGATCGGTTACAATGGATTGTGGGACACCAAAACTAGCTATAATGTGATTGAATATGAATTGTGTTGCTATTTTGTCGTCTTCAGCATAAGTAGGCATTGCTTCAGCCCATTTTGTGAAATAATCCACAGCTACTATGACATAGCTATGCCCCCTGGCTGAAGTGGGCTTACAATGCATGAAATCTATGCCCCATTTGGAAAAGGCGCCTACGACAATAATAGGATGGAGTGGAGCAGGATGCGAGTGTGTCTTACTATGAAAGAATTGACAGGGTGGACATTTCTTAACCGTTTCAATGCAGTATTTGAAAATCGAGGGCCAGAAATATCCCGCTCGTAGTATCTTCTGGGCCGTAACCATCCCAGAGAGATGACCACCACGTGCTCTAGTGTGGCAGTCATTAAGAACGCGTTCCGCTTCATTTAAGGTCAAACAGCGTCAGAGAACAGTATCGACACCACACCGATAAAGGGTATCGTTGACTATGAGGTAGTACTTGGCGTGATGTCGGATACGTTGACGTTCGTTGCGAGTGAGGTTGGGGAGGAAACGTTGGGTTTGGAGATATAATAAAATATCCCCGTACCATGGATCAGACGTGCTAATGAGGAACAATGATTCATCAGGAAGAGAATCGATGGGCTCGGGTTGCTCGGTAGCATGGGGAAAGTTACAAATCAACTCAACAAAGACCAAATACTTCTTGGACTTGGCTTTGCCAAATTCCAAATCAAACTCCTGTAGGATGACGATCCAACGAGAATATTTGCCCTCAAGCACTTGACGCGTGAGGATATAATACATTGGATTGAAATCCGCTATAATAGTGGTCCGACGGAGTAGAATGTAATGATAGAACCTCTGGACAACGAAAACTGTTTCCAGAGCCAGTTTTTCAACATGTGAATAATGTGTTTCAGAGTCGAGAAGACTCTTACTAAGATAGTATACCACATGTTCTATGTCTTTATTGTCTTCTTGGAATAGCACCATACCGATGGTGGAAATTGAAGCTACGAGATAAAGAATGTAATCCCATGTGTAGTTGGGGGGTTGAATCATAGGATCTTTAGTTAACGCCACCTTTAGATTATCAAAGGAGCGTTGGGCTTCGTCGTCCCAGATGAAGGGAGTGTTCTTCTTGAGAAGCCGCATATTGCCTTTTGTTATCTCGAAAAAACTACAAATGAAACGACGTAGAAAGTTTGCGTGCCCTTGCAAACTTCAAAGTTCTGGGATGTTCGTGGGGGAAGGCAGGGCTAAGATAGCTTCTACCTTCATAGGATCTAAGCGTATCCTGCTTTTGGAGATTATGAATCCCAAAATTTTTCCGACTTCACACAAAAGATGCACTTATGTGGATTCAAACAGATATTGTAGCGACGCCACCTTTCAAAAATGGCACCTAAGTGATCAAGATGGTCTTCCCGGGTCTGAGAATGAGTGGCAAGATCATCAAGATATGGTTCTACAATATGTTTGATATCGTGAAATGCATAGGACATCGCCCGTTGGAAAGTTGCCCCGGCATTTTTAAGGCCAAAAGGTAACTTTCGATATGCAAAAATTCCCCAAGGGCAGATAAAGGTTGTTTTATGCTGGTCGGTTGGGAGGATATCGATCTGATAATAGCCAGAAAATCCATCCATAAATGAAAAGATGACACTCCCCGGCGCAGTTATTGATGATCTGGTCGATGAACGGAGTTGGGTAGTTGTCCTTTGGACAAGCTTTGTTCAAGTCATGATAATTGACACAGACTCTAATCGTTCCCTGTTTCTTGGCTACGGGAACAATATTAGATACCCATTCTATCAATGGGATAGGATAGATAAAACTAGCACGCAAAAGTTTTTCAACTTCTGCTTTAATAGCGGCTGCCTTACGAGGATGGACGGGTCGGAGTTTCTGCCGAACAGGTTGGGCGCCAGGAAAGGTTGGAATCTCATGGACCACGATCGAGGGGTCTATTCTTGGCATTTCTTCATAACTCCAAGCAAATACATCGCGGAAGGTTTTAAAGTAGGCAGTTTAGAACTCCATTTCGAGGGGAGTGCATGTCTTTCCAATATGAATGTTTTCCATGACACCAAGCTTCATTGAAATGTCAATGGGAGTGGTTTCCATAAGGTTGGCCAAGTTTCCTTCAGAAAATACTTCATCGAAGGAAGTGGGAAACTTGGTTTGAACCATTCCAAGTGAAGGGTTGGATTTTGTATCGGGCTCAATCGTCTGAATGGTGGGGAATGAAGATCGATGATGAAAATCTCCCCATGGTGGCTCATCACCGCACATAACCTCCATAATTGATTCGTCAGTGGGAAAAATCAAAGTGAGAGGATCGATGAGTGGTGGGGATGAATGAGTCTCAGACGAGAGCTGTGCCACGGTGTGATGGGTGGAATAGTCGACCCAATCAGTGGCTGACTGGATCGCTTCGTACGCTGTGAGGTTTCCATTCAATGGCATGGAGTTGCCATAGTTTTCAACCTCAGTGGGACTCGGGATCACCCATGAATCATTGGAAGGGGTGACATACGATGATATCATGTTGACTGGTTGAACATGGGACCTCAGCTCTGGGAAAACACCAATAAGGGAAGAATCCTTGATAAGACCAACGCTAACGTCTTGGAACCAGTACCGAGGCTGATCCAATAACGGGATGGTGTTGGCGGAGTTCAGATGAGAGTCTGGGATACAGTAATCAAGCTGATCTATGGTGACAATTTTCCCTTCATGAGAAAATTGCATGATCCGGAAGATAGTAGATGTTATGGTGGTCATGGCGTAAAACCAGTTCCGTCCAAGTAGAAGATTGTAATCCAATGGGGCATCTACGACTTCGATGTGTACGGATACTGTTTTTCCCCCCAGTTTAACACCAATTGCAGGAATGAGTCCATAAGGTTGAAAACCATGTCCGTCAAATGCCCTGAGAGTGGTGGGAGACGTAGTGACTTCGGGTGAGCTTAAGGCTCTCCGGCAATTCAAAGACATGATAGACGTGGAGGCAGCTTCATCTAAAACAGTGCGATGGATTCTATTTCCATGGATTTTTGTATGAACCTGGAAGGCTAACTGGTGGGAAAGCCAAGGTTTGGCATACTCCAAGTTAAACATAATAGTGTTTAAAGTATCTGGGTCTACTGCCCCCAGTGCTGAAAGTAAGGTTCTACACTGTGTAGGGCAGTGTTGAAGAACCTCGAGAGTCGACATGGCACAAGGTGCTTGAGCTAAATCCTCAACAATGTTGTAATTCTGGGCAGTTCACGCATTGGGATTAAAAGTCGCCTTTCGTATGGTGCCCTTGGGTGCGCATAGCACTGTGTCTGTAAGCGGTCTCTCGATATGGAGATGGCCGTGAGGGAGAGGGGTAGGAGACAGATCTTCAAAAGGAGACTTGCCTTTGGCTGTCTCTGATTGTTTGTTTGAACTTGGGGGGTTCTCATATGTCTTTGCACGAGTGGTTATGTGAATCTCCTCATTACTCGTCATCAGGATCTCGCGATTTGCAAATGTCTCTTTGCTCGCCAGTTTTTGTTGTAGAAATTTCTCCCTATGGATAGGTATAAACTCTCTTAGGTTAAGGTAGACTTTAACTGACCCTAAACTAAGACAAAAAGATAACAAATGCTACCTTGAATTCCTAGATCTAAACAAACATCTCAAGATTATACTACTGAAAGAAACGGAAGAGATCTAACTAACCTTCGATTCAATTACTCGTCCTTATGGTCGCTCCAATCTCCAAGTCCTCGCAAATGAACCTGTTAGAATGAAACCAAGATACAAGCATATACGATTCTCTAGCAACTTGAAATATGAGTTAGAATCTAAATCTATAGCAGATACAAATCATATGATTGAAACAAAATCAACATACATGATTTGGGAAACAAGACAAGTTATGTTTTATTGCCAACTTGAAGTTACTTACAATGGTTGCTTGATGTCCAAGTCAACTCCCAGCTCCAAGTGCTTTCTCCTCTAGCTATCTCCACAAAGATTCAAGATCATAGGTTTGATGTCTCCAAGAGTCCTCCCTTTTGCTCATGGAAGGCCTCTCTCTTATAGTGTGTAGTAGGGTTAACCAACAAGAGAGAAGGATGGATCTTGGGAGTGTTTAGTGGATCAATCCCACTAATATGAGAAAGTGAGTTAGGATCGAATCAGGGATACCAATCCTCAAAAATCTCTCGAAAATCAAGATCCCACAAGCCATGGCAAAAAGGCTAAAAAAGGAGTACCGCGCCCCTTCAACTAAGCATAGCGCGGTAGTACCCGCGTGGTAGAGAAGAATCATAGCGCGGTAGTGGGGACTACCGCTCCCTCAATGCTGAGCAAGGCGCAGTAGTGTAGGTATATGAAGTCTTAGGTGAGTTGATTCTTGACAGGACAGGTTTGTCTTCAAGGATCATTCATCATACTTCTCTTCTGGGTGTTTTAAGCAGTAGGGGAAGTGTCGTCAACTATTTTTATGGTGAATATGTGACACTGTGAAATATGGAGGTATAACACTGAGTGTGTGTGTTGCAGGGTATTCTTTCAGAGTTTGAGATTGCCTTTAGTACTCCTACTGTCCTCTTTCATGACAATCAGAGTGCTACGAGGGTCTCAAGTGATCCTATACATAGACAGAGGACCAAGAATATTGAGATACATATGCACTACATCAGAGGACTAATGCATGACCGGATCATTGATTTGCAGTATTTCCCAACAGGTGAGCAAACTGCAGACATTTTCACGACAGCTTTTACGGATAAGACATTCAACTATCTTAGATCACTACTTGGGATGGATGAACATGTGGTGGAGTGAAGGATTGATAAAAAATATTTCAATTTTTATATGTCCATCGTTTGAGGGAAGGTTTTTTCCCATGAGGTTTTCCTTATATCCTTGTTTTGTGGACCGACAGTATTGTATAGGGTGACCAAGTCTTGTTACTGGGCCCTTAGCATTTCTATTTTATGATATTTAGAACATAAAGTCAGATTTATGGGGGGGTGTTGGAATATTTAAATATTCCTATCTATGTTAGTTAATACATTGGTAGCATTAATTAATCATTTTATGATTAATTCCTATGTATTATACTAGATAATTGCCATTTGAGACATTGTGTGGACCATAAGGAAACTTTGGGGGGACCACAAGACCTCCAGGTGTGGACCACAAGGAAACTTTGGGGGGACCACAAGACCTCCAGGTGTGGAACAAAAGATTCCTAGATGACTTGGGTGCATTTCTAAAATATTCTGGATAAGATTTTGGGTAAAAGGCGCTCCACTGATTTTTACTGCCTTTTACTGTTTTTTGCCTTAGGGGGAAAAGCTAGTCATCTAGGGAAACTTGTTTTTTGGACCACACATCCTCTATGATGTTTCTTATTTCCATTTTTTGGATTTGGAATTTTTTTTCATAACACATCAGCTACAGGTCACTAATTCATAAATTCGTGAGCCTTTGGAGTGACTTGGAAAGCACACTTGCCACCTAGGGGGGATTTGCATAGTTTTAGTAAGTCTGATTTTATGATGATCCAAATGGAATCTTTAGCCATTTGAATCTCTATTGTAATGTTATATATCGACATCCTATTACTTTCCAAAGGTTGGCTGATGTATTTTATTCATGAGAGTTAATACAATTTGTATATTGTGAGTAATTTTCCGAGTTCTTTGACTAGTTGTGTGAGATCGTTGTGAGAGTGTGTAATTTCTTGATCATATCTTGGCGTGAACTGAATTTCACAATTTTTTGGGCTGTTTCATGGCCAATGGTTTGCAGGCCTATTTTTTGGGTATCCCGTGGTATTTTCCCATGGTAATCCCTCTTTAAAAGGAAGGCATTGTAATACGATTGTGTATTGTATTGTAGTATTGTGAAAAAGATTTTTGTGATTATATGAGAGAGACTTTGAGAGAGTGAAGAGTAAATTTTAGCAGATGTGTTGTGGGTTGTATCCCTTCATTTGTTAGATGGTATAATAAAAGGACTAGCAATTTCTCCATGGGCGTAGCCCATATTGGGTGAACCATGCATATTGGTGTCTCTCTTGTAATGTGTTTACATGTTTTATTTCTGCATCTTATTTTATGTTATTGTTGTGTGATCCTGTTTTTATAAGACATTTATCTTAGATATGAGGACATATAGGAATGGGATATGATTATTATGTTCCACTTCCATGGTAAATTTTTCATGGCTAGACCCACCATTCAGGTGATTTAGAAAATCATCCATTGTTGTTGGTATTGGTAATAGAAATGGGAAGTAGATTTATTCCTCTATACATGAGAGCGAGAATTCCATGTGTATGTGGCTTGGTTTTTCATGTTGATATGGTTTTTTTCACTCTAAATCCATGCATGGATATATACGAACAATACCCCATTAGAGCATGGTTGGATAATGTAAATGACATTTGACTGATTCAATAGAGGGAAGAGTGAAGAACATGGCCAGGTGTTTCCTTCTTGTGAAAGGAATGATGAGTTGGTTGCTCAAAACAAAGATATTGGACAATGTGCATTTTGAAAATTATTTTGATTAATGGAGGAAATGAAGGAAACAACTATTAACTAGGAGGTTCATATTTTCTTTCAACATCAGGAGTATGATGTGGAGCATCCGTAAACCCTAATTTATCCATAAACCATGTGGTTTGGAATGTGGAGAATCCATCAACTACATGGTTTGCATGTTGTAATATGTGTGGGGTGAAATGAAATGTGGGTATAACCTTACATGCTGATAAAGAGGCATTTTCTCTTTTTAAGAAAGCGGAAAAGAAGGCAGAAAAATGGGGTTTCTAGTTTTGATGTAGGGTTTTACTGTAGCATAGATTTGTTTTTTTTGCTTTGAGGAAACATGAGATCCACCCTATGGAATAAATGTAAATACTAGGAAGTTGGTGATCCTGCTTCAGCTTGAGCAACATGAACGGTCTTGCATTTGATGGTGTATTTTGTAGAGTGGTACTATTTTATGTTTGAGAGTTTGTATTTGAGGCCTATGAGCTAATAAATAGATTGAGAGTAAAAACATGACTTGCATGCCATGATCTATTAATCTAGCATTGTTGAGAATGTATTTTAGTTATTCAATCTTATTATAAGTTATGTGTCCGCTATTTTGGAGTCCTCTCGTCTAAATTTTTTCCCTTTAGATAAGATTCTTTGTTTTTTTAGGGTTCAATAGTTTTTTGGTAGATGGAGTGACTGCATAAGAGGAAATGATCAATTATATTTCAAATAATTTTTTAATAGTGGTTTGAAGGAGGATATTAGAGCATAGAAATTGATGGTTCACCTAGCTCTTAGCTGGAGGATTCTACACAAGATCACAAAGAATCTAAGGTAACTAATGCACAAAATAAAATATCCCCTTTTATTTCCCACCCATGCCTGCTTATGTCACCCACAAACACCCCCCTACTTAGCCCTTGCAACTCCACAATTATACAGTCAAAGAAGTAGTCATATGCCAACACATTAAAATTTTCTATAATTGTGTTAGAATTATTTAAAATGGGATAATTGTAAGGAACAAAAGTTATTTAAAATCAAGGGCATAATTGTAAGGAACACAAATGATTTAAAATCAGTGTTCCCTAATCTCACCATACTCAAGAAAGTTTTGAGGAAGAACCTCCCTATATGGAATCAGTGGAACATCCACCTCCTCCTCAAGAAGAAAAATCCCTAGAGTATCCTTATGAAAAATCCCAAATTTAGCTATGTGACGTATCAAGAATTTCATCTCCCTAGACCCTAAAGAGGATTGGCCACTTCAAGAACCCAAAGGTGAATGCTTGAGTGGAAATAGTAGCACCCATAATTTTATTCATCAATAGGTGGTAGAAGAAACTGATTGTTATGTCCTTGTGGTGCACTATTTTCCAACTATGATAGCTAATGTAGACATGATAAAATATGGTAGCAAGTATGAAACTTCAAATAGGGAACTATTATCTCAATTCGCACATGCTCATTATTGAAATGATTACTTGTGATCTAGTGCTTAGAGAATAATGGTTATGAACATTGGGTCTGGTTACCATGGATTTCAATGTGTTATACATGAACTAACATACCACTAAGGGTATCACCTCTAGCACATAAAAAAAATATATGTTGATGTATTTGTAACTTCAGAAGATATTCACTTGTATATTGTATTTGTACTTTATTGTATCCCCAAAGGAGATGTATTATTCCTTTGATTGGAAGTGTCGTCAGTTGTACTTGCATGTGTTGCAAGTTATATTGTAAGTGTCGTAACTTATACTTGATGGGTTATTAGACCACCTTGATGGGGTCGGCCCTTCATGAGTCATGTGGGTAAAAGGGTTATTAGACCACCCTAGTAGGGCTCGGACCAGTCAACGTTATGTTAAGTGGTTAAGTTGAGGACGACCTAGTTGAGTAAAGGTCAAGTGAAAGTTAGTGTATAAATAGAGAGTGTGTCTCTCTCATTTTACACATCTCTCTCATTCACTCACTTCACATTAGTGAGAGAGAGGAGGAGTGCACAAAAGTGGAGGAGGAGCATGCTGCTGAAGATATCTATGTCTTGGGTTTGATCATGGTGATCCTTGTATTGATGCTTATTCTATCTTTGAGGAAGTTGCGGGGTTTTTCACCTTCTTGGTTTTCCCCGATGAAATGTTTTGTGTCTCTTGTCTCTTGTCTCTTATGCTTTGATATGATGTACATGTTGTTCTTTCAGTTAAGATCCTAGATCTATTGAATTAAATGATGAAAAAATAACATGGTATCAGAGCTATCCTGAAGGAAGGCATGCTATGGCATTTATGAGACTTGTTGCACTTGTGACAAATTGCAAGCTAGGGCTTGATATAGAAAAAACAGTCATCGTAGAACTTTCGCTATAACTCAATTTTGGAAAAAATTTAGGATCAAAAACTTTTATAGGTCATAGATAACATCCCCATGTACCTTGTGTCTGAAGAACAACATCTAATTCATTGTACTTTCTATTTTATGATCAGTACAATATAGGTTTTTTGCCTCTTCCAGATCTTAGTCATAAATAGGCGACCTAGGAAAAAAGGTCACAACTTGGGCTAGGAAGCTCCAAATTAAATTTCATAAAAAGTGACAGGTAGGGCACGGATTGTAGTTTCACAGGTCCATGTTTCAGAGGCCAAAGTTGAACCAGTGACACGTGGAATGCCATACAAGTTTGCTCTTCTGTTTTACCCCATAAACAGGTCACGTTGCGATACTTGGAATAAATCTCTCTCTGAGAATCCAATTGAGGTCAGAACTATGGGGTTGGAAATATGACAGGTCAGGATACCTTAGTCAAAAATTTCAGACCCTGTGGATTCGTAATTTCAGAGATGCATCAGAAATAATCAGGTGCATATTTCTGTCAAAACAGAATTGGATTCTGAGCACCTTCATTCTTGGCTAATCACTACTACGGGAATTTAGGGTTTCGGATAAAGTTGGAATTTTTGGAATCAGAGTCCATGGCTGAATGATCCTCATCAAAATTGAAATTTAGAGACCAAGATCGAATTTTTTGGTTGGGAAGAAGGCTGGGCTTGATCAAACCCTAGTTCGGGATTTTGATCAGAGAGGTGGAAAATTAAGGCTTCTGCAAAAGTTGGAATTTTTGAAATCTATGACCACGGCTGGAAGCACCTCAGAAAAATCAAAGTTTAGAACACAAGATCAAACTTTTTGGATGGGCAGAAGACCGAGCTTTATCAAACCCTAGTTCGGGATCCTGTCTAGAAGATCCGGATGTTTCAAAGGCAATTTTGAGGGGTCAAATTTTGGAGATTTCAAAATTGAAGTATACCAGCTTGACCTGCTCAGCAACGCACATCTTTTCATCCAATCATAAGTTTGAAATTCAAAGTTTGAATTTTTAGGTTTTCTTTGACAAACCCTAATCCAGCTCCAGATCCAGTTTCAACAAATCAAAGTTGATTGGGTTAATCTTAGAAGTGAATGAATTGGACACCTGCATAAGTGAAGAAGTTCTAGTTCCAAAGGGAGATAAGGCTAAGGCCTTACATAAGAAGACTACAAGCAATCTCGACAGGTATGAATTGAGGAAATAGATGTATGTTTTGAAATTCAAAGTTTGAATTTTTAGGGTTTCTCTGACAAACCCTAATCCAGGTCCAGATCCAATTTCAACAAATCAAAGTGGATTGGGTTAATCCTAGAAGAGAATGAATTGGACACCTGCATAAGTGAATAAGTTCCAGTTCCAGAGGGAGATAAGGCTAAGGCCTTACATAAGAAGACTACAAGCAATCTCGACAGGTATGACTTGAGGAAATACATGTATGTTTTGAAATACGTTCATGATTAAGTTTATGATATGTTTGTCTTCATATTATTTAGGTTAGTACAATCTTGATTAATGTTAGACTTGTCTTATCACCCTAGTAAAAGTATGAATGCATGTGAATGATAGAATACATTCATTGATTAGGTTTATGACACTTATGATTGTACTAATGCACTATGGTGTTGTATGAGGATGATATTGTCCGCTAACATGAAAGGTACATCAAGAAAGACAAATCAAGTTCTAGATCAAGAACATATGACCATGGTGAGATGAAGACAAAGACACATCCATAGTCATGGATCACATAGAATCTCTACTTACGAGGTATGTATAATTTTGGTTCTACAATGGTTAACTTATGAGTTATGCAGGTTGCTAAGCACAAGTCATTGAAGAGAACAAGCAGACATTGTTTGGGTATGTTAGACATAACTAGCAAACATGATAACCAGGCATGTTTTTTCTATATCAAGTTAGAATCCTACCTTGTGTTAGGATCTTATACGTTTGTATGAATGATTATTCTTGAAGTTAGAAGTTTAAGTAATCAACAATTTATGCATATTATGTTTCTTACTTTGATTGATGATATGACTAACCAGAAGAGTCCTATGGTCAATAAAAATATGCATGAGTAATAGAAGTCCTCCCTAAAACCTTGAATACTAATGCTTTTGATAAATTACCTGTGTGTGAAATGATCATGACCATAGATGTTAAGAGTATTTAGGATCATAATTTTTTGATAGTATTGAGATTATACTAATATATGTATGGTTATCTTCTTGAGGATAAAAAAATGATGACACTAGTGCACACTTAAGCATGCATAGTGGTCCAGGATGGATATAAGTTCAAGGATAGGTAATCCAGGAAGCAAAGATCAAGAGGGAGCACACTCCAGTAGTTCCTGCAAGGAAGCAAATATTGAGAGGGAGTCCACCCTACAACTAAAAAAAGATAAGTATTTGAATTGTCATTTATTATATGATGTTGTTCATTCATGTACATACTTATATTCCTAGATTTAGGATGTATATTATGTATATTAGAAAAGTTGCATTAATGAACAAGATACTACTAATATGCAAGTAATGGGTAAGTGGCCTATGGTACTGTACAACATTCCATTGCTACTTATCTAGAATGAAACCTCTTTGCTGACATGTTGGGAGTTGTGCACACTCTTAACAATGTTCTAGTAGAGATGGAAGGCATCTAGAAAGTTACTGTGTGAATACAGGATATGGATAAATGTTGTATTGAAGCATTGGCTAATATAATTGCATGACTGTATGACATATGTCTTCATGCATAAGAATGTGTTTTTGAAAAACTATGAGAAGTTTCTAATCATGCAATTGAATTTGACTTGTAGGAAAGATCGTGTACAATCACCTACAAAAGAAGGACTACAACATTTGTTCTAGCAACAAAGTTCAAGAAAACTATCTATTGAAGATATTGAAGAATATGAAGTTCCCAGGATCCGGGATGTAGTAATGGAAGGATTCCATGATCGAGGAGTATTGGTCGATCATGTTGGGATGTGATCCCAAGAAGAGAAGGGAAGTCTATTGTGACTTCCAAGTGGATCTATAAGATCAAGCATGCTGCAGATGGTAGCATAGAGAAATACAAGGCGAGGTTTGTGGCTCGTGGCTTCTCCCAGAAAGAGGGGATAGATTATGAAGAGAATTTTTCTCCCGTATCCAGATACACTTCCATCATAACATTACTTTATCTAGCTACAGTAATGAAATGGAAGATACACCAGATGGATGCCAAGACACCTTTCTTGAATGGTGTAGTCGAAGAGGAAGTGTATGTGGAGCAGCCACTTAGTTTTGAGACACATGACAAGGAGTCATATGTGTGCAGGTTAAAGAAAGCCTTGTATGGCTTGAAGAAAGCTCCTAGTAGGATAGACAACTTTCTATCCAGTTTGGGATTTACCAAGAGTAAAGAAGATTCCAATCTTTACTACAAGGTTGAGTAAGGAAATCCAGTGATACTACTATTTTATGTGGATGACCTGTTTGTTACAAGTGAGGATAGTTTGATTGTTGATACAAAGAGGAATCTTGCTACCGAGTTCGAGATGAAGGACTTGGGGATGATGCACTACTTTTTAGGCATGGCGGTGTGGCAGAGTGAAGATGGAATCTTCCTTGGACAAGGGAAGTATGCAATAGAGATCCTGAAGCGGTTCGTGATGATGGATTGCAAGGCCATGGCCACACCTATGGCATCGAACCTGAAGCTTCTGTGTGATGCTTCATTTGATCTGGTTGATGTCGCGGTGTATCATTAGATGATTAGGTCCTTGATGTACCTGACTAACACAAGACTAGATATTTGATTTGCGGTGAACACATTGAGCCAATTCCTGACGGATCCCAGAGGTGTTCACATGGTTGCTGTAAAGCATATTCTGAGGTACCTGAAGGGTACAATTGACTATGGGCTCAAGTATGATGTGTTTCAGAAGTTTAACCTAGAGGGTTATGTTGATTCAGATTGGGTAGGAAGTGTTGCAGATAGGAAGAGCACTTCTGGGTGTTGCTTCAGTATGGGATCAGGTGTGATCTATTGGTTTAGTAGGAAGCAGTCCTTCATAGTATTGAGTACAGCCAAAGCAGAGTATGTCGCAACTTGTTCGTCTAGTTGTGAGGAAGTATGGCTTAGAAAGCTACTGTCTGAGTTATTTGATCTCCCATTGGATGCTATTGGTATCTTTTGTGACAACCAGAGTTGTGTGAAACTGTCTGAGAACCTGGTGTTCCATGACAGGTCAAACCACATCGAGATCAAATATTACTATATCAGGGATATGGTGCAGAGAGGAGTAGTGAAGCTCCTGTATGTTGCGACGGATGAGCAGGTTGCAAATGTGTTGACGAAACCACTAGCCAGAGTGAAGTTTGAGTACTTCAGAGAGAGGCTTGGTGTTCTTCAAATTGAATATACTTCGAGGAAGAAGTGATGGGACACATTTGCAGGAGCCATTCCAAGCATGGTGACAGGAGGATCCTTCCCATGGCTGTGGATGTAAGCGCTGTGTGATGAGCATCAGGATGATGCTCCAGCTACTGCTCTGGATATGCATTAGTTGGATGCTTTGTATGATCAGTTGGATCATGTATATGTATATGCATCAGTTGGATGCTTTGTATGATCAGTTGGATCATGTATGATGACATGCATCAGGATGATGATCAGGATGATCTTGTGTGATGAGTATCAGGACGATGCAGTGACGATGATCAAGATGATCATGTGTGATGAGTATTAGGATGATGCTATGGATGACATGCATCGAGACGATGCTATGATGATGTGCATTAGGATGATGCACCATATGATGATGATCGGTATGATCATGAGTATTAGGCTGATACTCCGTGGCCATGGACAAGTTGTGCATGTAGCATAGAAAAGATCCTAGGAGATCTGATAGGTTGAGTGGTAAGCTCGTAAATTAGTCCTGGGATACGCTTTCGAGGTTTTGCTACTAGAGGCATGTAATCCATCCTAGAGATCCGATAGGTTGAGCAATAAGCTCGTAATCAGTGTTAACACCCAAAAAGTGCTCACTACCTCATCTACCACATTATATGGCTCATTTGTCCATTTTCCTACCATATTTCCCTTAAAATCCAAAAAATCCCATTAAAAAGCCTCCAAAAGGCCTAAAAAGCCTCCAAAAGGCCCAAAATGCCTCCAAAAGGCCACAAAACCCTCAAAATAGCCTAAAAAAGGCTAAAAAACCCCCTTTTCCTCCAAAAATAGCAAAAATCCCCTAAAAAGGGAATACAAAATATAAAATAATGAGGAAAAGGAAGGAAAAACCCTATACAGCTGCCCAAAACCATGTGTTACCCAAAACCATGGGTCAGCACTCCACCACCAAAAAACTATAAATAGGTGATGGAGATCCCTTATTCCATATCCACAATCACAAGCACCCTTACTCTGCCAAAATCTCTCTCGAAACCCTAGTTCACCATTGAACTACTTTGACCTTGAGAGCCACTTTTGGCCCATCCCCACCATTGGAGAAGGAGAAGGAGCATATTGAAGCTTGGAGCATCCTCTTGGACACTACAAAGGGCTCCATCAAACCTTCACATTGAAGGTAATTTCAATACAAAAAGCCATTATTTAAATTTGTTGTTTATATTTTATGCCTGTTTTAGAAGTAATTTAATTTCTGTTTTAGCTTAATTATTTACATTTACTGAACTGCTACTAAGGAGTCCATTCTCCTTAGTAGGTGCTCATTTGCACAAGCTAGGGGTAAAACCCTAGCTACAGTTTTGGCGACTCCCCTAGATTTTGAATTTCTGGTTTCCGTTTTGAATTTTTTCCTTTCGGCTGTCCCTTTCGGCCGCCGCATACCGCGTCTTTTCCCTCTGCAGTCGCGTCTCGACCGCGCCTTTCAGGCCTTTACCTGCAATCCGACCGTGGCTCTCAGACTGCTTCCGACGCCCCGCCGGCGGATTCAAGTCTGTTACCTGCGATCCGACCGTGGCTAATCAGCCTGTTTGCCGCGATCTGACTGCGCCTGTCGGCCTTTTTCCCGCGTCCCGACTGCGGCTTTCTGCCTCTTTCGTGCGTCCCAACTGCGCCTGTTAGCCCTTCTGCCGCGACCCGACTGCGTCTTTTTCCCTATTTCCTGCGTCCCGACTGCGTCTGTTGGCCCGAAAGCCGTGACCCGACCGCGTCTGTTTTCCTCAAACCCGCGGTCTGCCTGTTCCGATTCGCCACAGACCCGCGGTCTGATTTCTGCTTTTTTCCTGTTTTGAGCCCAGCCCCTTTTGCTGCAATATTTTCTGCATCTGAACAGCCCTCTGTCCCACCTGCAGCCTCACTACCTTACAGCCTTTCTGCAACATAATTTCTGTTCCCTTTACAGAATTCTTTTAAAATTTCGTTATTTTTAATTCAGAAAATTTTGCAAGTTAAAATTTCAATTTCAGCATTATTGATAGTTGGAAGTTGCCCCCCTTGTGGCACTTCTATTTTTTGGGTTCATCACCTCACGAGCACACACTCTGTCACATAAATCAAGTGAGCCTTAAAAAGTACCTAACTAAACCAACATTCTAACCCCACTTGGGGAACACAAAAGAATCATTGTAGTTAGGTAGGATCAGGGGGATAGGCTTCCAATAACACCCCTTGGTTACTTTCACTTGAGACATAGTTGTTGTCCAAATAGGGAACCAAAATCCCCTAGTACTTTTTGGCACGGTCACGACCAGTTTATCAGAGGGCCTCTCCCTTAGGAGGGTTGAAGTCGGGAGACTGGTTCCGGAGGCCTGAGTGGAATACCACACTCCATTCAGTAACCGAAGGGCTACCTTTCGCGGTTCGCGGGATATCCCTGTATAGGGGTATTGCGGTCAACGAACTAAATGGCAGATTCACCTTTCTGGACGTGTCATGAACGGGGTATCTTAGTTGCCATTCTTCTAGGATTGACTACCCGGTGTCCCTCCCGGTAGGGGGATATCATAGCCACTTGGCTTTCCTACTCATATTGTCTGACTTGGATTTCATCACCTTGCAGAGGATATGTTTAGTTGAGTCAGAATACTTTTAGTTAGGTGTTTGCATGCTTCTTTACCTCCCTTTGGTCTAGTGAGTCCACCATTTTTTCTTTTTAGGAAACCTGCCGCTTGTTGGTATTCTGACCATCTTTGTTGTTACTCCACCTATTGTAGCACAGCTGCTGCAGTGGGTGTTTTGAGTTGGTTGTTGGCCTGAGTGCCTTGCTTTTTAGCTCTCCTTCTGCACACTCGGTTGCATTAGGATTTTTTGAGTTGTTTTTATACTCACCTCAACCCACAGAGATTTGACACCATCTGTCACCATTGAGTCCCCGAGACATTCTCGGCGCCTCAGGGGCGAGCCCCCACAGCACGGTTCTCTTGACACCACCCGTCATAGATTCCGATCATCATCTGTTGATACCATTCATCACAGGTCTAGAGACTTGTCACTTGACTCCACTCGTCAGCGACGTAGGACTTCGTCACCAGATAGTGACGCCCCTTACTTTACCTCCGATTCTGACGAAGAGTCTGAGAACCCTATTTACACTGCCCCTACTAGCCCCATGGCTAGCACGACTTCCACTCCATTTGTCATAGGGACCATTGGTGGCACATCCACCACTACACCAGTTACTACACCTGTTTTGGGTATGCCCTCCATGGGGAACCCATCTACCGTTCCCCTCACAGTACCTATTCCCACAGCGGGAATACCTATCCCCACTACATCAGTGGCTCACACTACCCATGGTGGTGCTGGACCATCCTCCACTACCTCAGTTCCCCCACTTGGGGGCACCACCCTAAATCTTGTCCCTCCACTTGGGGGCACTGGCCCCAACTTGGTCCAACCCACTACTGTGTCACATCCTTCTTCCAGTTTGCCATTCATGGCTAGCCTCAACCTACCTGACCTGGCCAGATTGACCAATGATCCTATTCGACACGACCCTACATGGCCTCATATGCCTACCAAACTCCCCTCTAACATCCCTAAGTTCGAGGGCAAGGCCGGTGAGGACCCACAAAACCATATCATGTCTTTCCACCTATGGTGTTCCTCTAACTCCATAGTAGATGACTCTGTTCGCCTCCGTCTCTTACAGCGCACCTTCACTGGCTCTGCAGCCAAGTGGTATATTGAGCAACCTCATGGGACCCATGCCACCTTTGCTTCCCTGGCCTCGACCTTCCTGCAGTTCTTCCAGTTGCCTGTCTGCTATGATGCGGGCGTTGAGATCCTTTTATCTTGTAGACAAAACACGGCTACCCATATCACGGACCACATCCATGAGTGGCGTCGACGCCGTAGCCTATGCAAGATCAAACTCGACGACCGTATCTTCCTAGATTGGTTCCTCAAATCCCTTCTCCCTGTTATTGCTAAGGATGTGGCCTCAGAAAGACCCCAGTCTGAAGAAGAAGCCATCCTTAAGGCCCAACAGTTCGACCTCATTTACGCCCAATCGGGTTACCTTTATACCATTATACCTGACGCCCCTCGCGGCGAGTCCTCCCAGCATGATGCGTCGGGGGCATCCCACGCTGCAGATGGTATCATTGGCCGTGTTTCTTCGCATCCCACGCTGCAGATGGTATCATTGGCCGTGTTTCTTCGCATCCCCAACCATTTTCTATAGCATGTCCTACCCCTAGCCCCGACCTGTTGCGGGCTACCTCACAGTCTGGAGCAACTAACTCGTATGCTCACATGACACATCACCATTCCCATGGACCCTCATGTCCACCTCAGTGCTTCGGGTATGCGACTCCTGCTTATGCTCCCCCAGTCGCCCCTCAGCCTTACTACCATCAGCAGGCTGCCCCGGCTCCTGCGCCTTCACAAGCCCCACCTGCCTATTATCCGCCACAGGCAGCCCCTGCGGCAAACCCACAACCGGCTCCGCAGCCATATCAGCAACCCCATCAAGTTGCTGCACCTGCTCAGCCTCAACCTGCATACCATCCACCGCAGCCTGCTCCTGCACCTGCGCAACCTCAGAATCCACCTGCTGCCCAAGGGCAAGTTTACGCCCAGCAAAACCCGCAGCAAAACCAGAACAACCAACGTAACCAGGGCCAACAGAACCGCGGCAAGGGCCGTAATCGGGGGAACAACCAACCTGCCGACCAAGCTGGCCAACCGACTAATCCCCCCGACAACAACAATGCGGCCCCCGCTAACCAAAACCCTGATCGCCCGCCCAAGCAGGCTAAAAACCCCAATTTGCGAACGAACCACCCTTGTTCTATTTGCGGGGTCTATGGACATTACACACATGCTTGCCCACACTTGGAACGAGCTCGGCAACTCTAGGTTGACGAGGCCCATCGCCAAGGGCATGCGGCCCCCCAAGCACCGCTCAACCCCCCCCCAACCTCAACAACCCCCTTTGGTGCTGCAAAATCCCTTACCGACCCAAGGCGTAGTGAACACTCAGCCGTTGGCTCCCCCTCAAGCCAACGCGCCCCAACAACAACAGATCACTTACGCTGCTCCTGATCAACCCATGTTTGACTCAGGTACCCACCACTTGCTGATGATGTCATCTGCTGACGTCAACCTCCAGACCCGTCGAAACCAATATGGCTCCACCTCTGAAGCCACTCCCACAGAAAAACCCACTAACGCCCATCCCATCGATCAGGCGTTACGTATACCTCCGCCACCCATAGACGGCGCTGCGAAAGCACCTCGTTTCCCACTTCGCCGAATCAACAATAACCCCAATGCACGCGCTGCGTCAAACGACAGCATCGTAGACGACCTAGCCCAATCTCCCGCAGCCATGTCTGTGTTAGAAGTCTTGAAGAACTGCCCTTCCCAGCGCAAGACTTTACTTTCCGCCATTGGGGGGATTGACCCAAATGATTCGCATTTGATGGCATTTGATTTAGACCAGTCTGAACCACGCCTACCTTCCATCTTAGCATTCCAAGTTACTGTCTCCGTTAGGAATCTTGTCATCCATCGATGCATCATCGATGAGGGTGCCTCCACATGCGTTATGTCTACATTCGTATGGCAGAATCTAGGATCCCCTCCTCTCCAGCAGTCCACCACTGCGTTACGTGCCTACTACGGTCGTTCGGCCCAGCCCCAAGGCCTCCTACCCAACGTTCCTGTCCAGTTAGGCGGTAAAACAGTCCTTATTGACATAGAGGTAATCAATGCCCAATTGGATTATAACCTTTCACTTGGCCGCAGCTACATGTATGCCATGCGGGCGGTTGCCTCTTCCGTCTTTCGCACCATGATGTTCCCCCATGAGGGACGCGTGGTGAAGGTTGACCATCTCACCTACTATGATCCCAGTGCTCCTGCGGCATCTGAAAATGTTCTCCCCATGGTTGAACAACCTATTTCGCCTGCCACCACCTCGTTTGTTTCCTCTCCGGGGCCTGGAGTCTACTCAGACGCGTCGATGACCTCCACCTTTCAATCCATTCCTCCCCCGTCATCTACGCCCGAAGTCTCTGACTTATGTACCTTATCCCACGATAACCTACCACCTAATAATCAACCACCCTTGTTGCCAAAACCACCATTGGTACCTAGCCACATTGGTGTTACACCTATCCATACGATCCCCTTCCTAGTCCCTCCATCGGGAGTAGTAAGCGCCCCGGTCATGGCTACCCTTAGTCTCCCTGGGTTAACCTTGGGATTACCTGTATGGTATCTTTCGCCTCCCGTTCGCCCGCCGACACCAGATGTCGTCCTCCAACCGGTGCAACCCATGGCTACTACCACTCAGCCACCTCCCGGTGTCCCTACCCCTTCATCCTCCACGACACCCCCTCCTACTCCCAAACCCACTGGGGGCAGAGGTCCACAACCTTACACTGCTGTACCACCCCCAAAGACAGTAAAAAACCCTCCAATATTTCGTGCTCCTCCCAAATGCTTGCTGTGCGACGAGTTGGGCCATGCGACCCACCAATGCCCACAGTTACCAGCATTGCAGAAGCACATGCAGATGCTCGACGATGACCCCAACATCCCAACTGTCGAACTCAACCCCACTCCCAAGCCTAAAGATAAGTCCCTACGTACCAACCACTCCTGCGCCATATGCGGTATTTACGGACATTATTCACATCATTGTCCCGATCTCCCATATTACAGAGCGGCTCTCTATGAGATGAACAATCTGGATCTGGAGACGGCACCACCCACCATTGAGGAGATTTACCCCCCGGTCTCTCCCCCTTCTGGAGAGGTTAATATCATCTATATGATCTCTTCCACCACTACTTCAACCACTACCCCCTCGTCAACCGATTTGACGACGCAAACTTTCCGTACTGATGAGGAGATTCTTGAGGCCCTTACCGCCCCGGATTATCCCTGGGATGATATGCATCATCGTTCCTACTTCATCCCAGAAGAATCCTCCTCTAGCACCGCTACCCAATACGCGGTTGAATCCAAAGACTTCCTCCCCACCAAGGTCGACTGGTTCAAGGACCCTATTCCTGCTCCGGATGCCTTCGAGGAAGGTAACATGGCCAACATCTCACCTGTCATCCAAGTTGATATCGCTGCCCCAGGACGTGCCCCTGAACTCATCACTTTAGGAGCATTCTGCAGTAAACAAGAGATTGAGGACTACATAAACCTTTTTAGAGAATTCCGTGATGTCTTTGCCTGGTCCTATACCGAAATGCCTGGTCTTGACCCTGCCATTATAGAGCACCACATTGACACATGGCCTGATGTACCCCCCGTTCGTCAGAAACAACATCCTCTTCCTCCCTCAAAGTTCCCAGGATATGCCCCTGAACTCATCACTTTAGGAGCCTCCTGCAGCGAGCGGGAGATTGAGTATTATCAACAACTCTTCCTAGAGCTCCGTAATGTCTTTGCTTGGCCCTCTCCCAGAATGCCTGGGTCCGACCCCGCTATTCTCAAACATCACATGGACACACGGCCAGAGGAACTTCCTGTTCGTACTGAAACCGACTCTGAAGGCCTTTCTTTACGCAACCCCCATGATGGGTTGTATCCTAAGGAGTCTCTATCCCTATAATAACTTGCGACCTCGTTGGTCCACATTGTACAGTTTGCTCTCTTTTTGTTTTTCACCTTTTTACCATCATCTTACATTCATCATTTCTGCATGATTACAGATGGACCATCTTCCACCTTGTTACACTGGCTTCGCTGATGGCGCAAGCCGCTGGTCTCCCAACCTGGCTTCTGTAGCATGGGTCTTGTACTCCCCTTCCAACGAGATGATTCACCTTGACGGAATATGTATAGGCGCTGCTACCAATAACCAGGCGGAGTATGATGCTGTGACCGGTCTCCTGATTGCTGCCCTCCAAATGGGCATATGTCACCTTCATGTGTTCCTTGATTCCCAGCTACTTGTCTCCCAGCTCAACAACTGCTACCAGGTGCGTGATCCCTGCCTTTTTAGAAAATTCCTGCGCACAAAACAACTCAGTCGACAATTTGAATCCATCACATTCACACATGTCCCCAGAGCCCAAAATAGTGTCGCAGACCAAATGGCCAACAACATCCTAGACTGGCATATCAATCACACCATGTAACATCATGCATCATCATCCCATAGCATCTCATAAAAAATATATAAAAACCCAAAAAGATTGCATCGCATCCACATTTGCATCCATGTACATAAACCACATGCATATCCATAGGGGCATCCACGTGCCTAACATCCTAACCTACTTGCATCCACGTGCAATGTAAACCTATCATAACTCATAAAGCGCATCCACGTGCGTACAAATAAAACAACATCATACAAAAAGGTGCATCCACGTGCATATATATATATATCAAAAAATATACATGTTCAGTGCTATACATGTCCTGAGTACCCCTGTACTCAGCTATACAAAAAATGGCTATACATCCCTAACATCCTCATCAACATACATGCCATAGCTACAAAACTCGGGGGGAGTCCCCTGCACTCCCTAATGAGAGTCGTATCCTGCATCACTGCCTGCATCGGCTGCCTCTGAGTCCTCCCCTCGCTCCTCCTCCGGCAAGTCCTCCTCTCCTCCGGCCTCCTGTGCCCGGACCCGGTCCACCAAGATCGCCACCCGGATCGCGATGGATCTGAACTCTCGGGGTGCCCCCATGCAATCCCGTACCACATCAGGATCGACATCCCGCCATCCCTCGTCCGTCACTCCTATCAACAACCGATCCAGTAGTTCCTGTACAGACTCTAGGGTCACCTCTGGATCCCGGCGCCGCACCTCTCCTCGTCCAGGCAGAGCTGGAACGACCACAATACCCCTCCGTCCCACATGTCCTGGAGGTGGCCTCGGGCCCACATCTGCAAGATCAACCATATGTCAGTTACAGTATATCCATCTACTATCATATAAATCAAAACTTGACATACATAACATCCAACCAAAACACATACGTACCGTCGGGACCCCATGCCTGTCCTGGTGCTCGTGGCGCCTCCGGATCTCCCGTGAAGTCCATGTCCCGATACGGGAAGTCGTCCAGTGTCAGTGGTATCTGGAGCCACTGCAGGTACAACTCCTGCGTGAAGTACCTGCCCACGTCGCCGCCACCACGGCGGCGCATCATCTCGCCCCACCGCACCATCCGCGGTTCCCTCATCCCTCCTGGCCTGATCGGCACCCGTGGCCGCAGTGTGGGTACCCTCTCCATAAAGAAGGCACATAAGAAGGACCCAAAACAAAAGCCCTTGCCATCTTCCTTCGCTGCCGTCAGCTGTCGCTGAACACGGGTCAGGAACATCTGGCCACACGCGTAGTACACCCCATCCAGTACGCGCTCTACCATTTGCATCTGACCCCCAGACACCTTCTCAGGTGACTGGGAACCCAATACCCGCACCACACACGCCGCCATGGCCTGCACTGCCGGCTCTTGTAGGTCCCTCACCAGGAGTGCATTCCTATGCACCCTCGCGTCCGGACCGCAGTACCTCTCCAACATGTCCTCCATGTCGACGTCCGTGGCAACCCACGGCTGTGTGTCTGCCACCCTGCCCAGGCAGGGCAACCCCGTCAGAAAGTATACATCGGTCAGGGTGAGGTCCACCCTCTCACCCTGTACCCGGAAAGCCTGGATGTCCGGCTCCCAGAAGCTAATCAGACGGTTCAGCAGCAATGTTGTTGACCGTATCATGGGTATTTGTGCGAACTTCAGTAGTCCGCACAGTCCCAGCACAGATCGCACATGGCGATTCCCTCGAATGAAACCCATGGTCTCATCAGGGATCTCCCGCTCTCTCCAGAGAACCTGCGGCATCCTGCCAATCACACAAAGTAAACTCATCAGACTCATGTCAACTAAAGTAAAGTACTTTTCCCTCTCCCAGAAGACCCTAATAGCTCGGCCCAAAACCGCGGCTTTCGGGCTTCCTGCCGCGGTTTCCGACCGCGGCTGTCAGGCATATGGTCGCGGTTCCCAACCGCGTCTGTCAGCCCTAAACCCGCGGTTGGGAACCGCGTGTTCCTCCTTGGAACTCGTGGTACTCGACCGCGGTTCCATCCAGGAAACACGGGGTCTCCAACCGCGTGGTTCAACCCGAAACACGCGGTCTCCAACCGCGTGGTTCATCCTGAAACTCGCGGTCTTCAACCGCGGTTTCGACCCCCTAACCCGCGGTCCACCCCACGTGGACCGTACAAATAAACCCTGGGACCCACTACCCAACCCCCGACCCTAAAAAACATGCAGGTATGAGTTTGATGAAATACCTGTATCTCACGGATCTGAAATCAGCTAGACGGATCGTCCAGAAATGCCACCTAAGCTCTGGTCCACTCTAATCACAAGTCAAAGTCAACAAGTACAAATGACACATGTCATGTTGGACCCACCACTATTTATAGTCAGTTGACTTTTTCTTGTTTTGGTCATTCTGGCCCCATACGGAGTCCGTTTTTCACACCGTTTCCACCACTGGAATCAGCACGACGAGACCGTCATGATGGCCACCTCGTTGCATTATTTTCGTTTCGTTATTTTTTGCCCATTTTTCAGATGCCATTAGTCGTCTCGGTTTGCGTGCCACATCGGCCGTTCTCCGTTTTTCACATGTTTTATATCATCGGATTCATTTTTCTGAGCTGGTGATGATGCTTGAGATCATTTCTCGCTCTCACCTCCAGATTTTCTGGGCATTTTTCAAAATGCCCTTGTCACCTCGGTTTGCGTGCCACATCGGCCGTTACCCGTTTTTGACATCCTTTATATCGCCGGATTCATTTTTTCGAGCTCGTGATGATGCTTGAGATCATTTCTCGCTCTCACTTAGTACAATTTCAACATTGTGTCCCCACACCTTGCTGCCTCGGTTTGCATGCCACATCGGCCGCTGTCGGATTGTTCCACATTTTTACATGAGCCATTCACTCCTGTCATACTGCAAATGTTTCGTTATTTTGCCACCATTTCATCTACCCCGCAAGGAGGCCCACCAGTGTTCCCCACTATCCTCGTTCTTGGTCATCATTACTGTTCCTTGATTGAACACTTCCTCCTTGCCTGGCCATTTCTTTTGTTCGGTATAATTTTATCCCTTTTTCGGGCCGGACAAGTCCTTTACGAAAAAGGCACTTAGGGAGTTTCCGTTAAGCTCTTTTCTGACTCCTAAAAGAATGAAAAGATCGCCGAGCAATCTTGCTTCCTTTCATGCTCGTTAAAGTACCTGAAAGGGCGTCTATCTGGTATAAGTTTAACCCTTTTCCGGACCTGGTAGACTAATTACGAAAAAGGAATACTCTAGTCACACCGGCTAGAAGAGTTCTTCATTGCATCCTTTTATGCTTCTTTGGGCCTTGGAGACTAAATCTACGAAAAAGCAACCCCCTGGAGTCTTCTTACTTGCTTTCAGACTCTCTAAAATTGAAAGCAACCACGAGCATGAACTGTCCTGGGCTCGTAAAATCCACACGACAGTACCATTCCATCACTTCAGAGTCTTCTTATCGCTTTCAGACTCCTTAAAATTGAAAGCCACCACGAGCATGAACTGTCCTGGGCTCGTAAAATCCACACGACGGTATCATTTTACACACACTTCTTCTCGTTCCTTAACTCATGAAGAAGTACCCTCCCGTGCCTCCTGGCACTACGATCAATCATCTCGGCAGCACCCCCAATCAGGTCGCCTTTGTTCAGAGTATTCTGCAGTCTCCTGCCATTTTATACCAGCTTGAGTCTCCCTCAGCCCAGCCACCTTCCCAGATCCATTACAGCTATGATCCCTTTCCCCTCAGTCAGTTTCATATGCTGCCAGATCATTCCCATTATCATACTCTGAACAAAGGAAGTTTGAGTCCACCCACTCTACTTGCCCAGTTGTCCCTCCACAGTTTGTCAGTCCTGCCATCAGTACTATCACATTTCGGTTTTTCACCTCGCGCTCCTGTCAAGGAAACATCATTGCCTTGATAGTTGCAGGTCTCCCTCTGTCGACGACAGCTCCTATATTCCAGAGGATAGGCCCAGAGGTCCCTACGCCTTGGACTTATCACCATCTGTGGTAAGTGCCTACGGATCATTCTGAGAGGCGACATCATTGCCTCTCTGAGTGGTTGTTCCTCCCATGCTCGACTTCAGCACCTTGATCGCATCGTTGAGGATCGCGTAGGATTATATCCCATCAGTTTTAGTCGAAGACCCCGAATTTCCCCCGACTCTAGCACATTGGTGAGTCCCTTCGGAACGCCCAGTTATATGTTCCCGTGGATGTCCGGGCTGCGTTGGCGATTGTATTCGGAAGCCATCCAGCTACATGCTTCCTTGAGTACCCAGTTTCAGTCCCAGCTCAGTTCCAGTTCGGTGTACCATTGTGAGTGTACCCCTTGTCACTCTGATTCAGCAGCTCATCAGTTCCTCTGGTACCCCAGTCAGCAGCACTGTTGATTTTCCAGTGCACCAGTTCTTCAGTTACCACATGGTCAGCTCCGCAGTATGTCCCAGATTTTGTGTCCCCTCTGGACACCTATGATGTACACAGTGGCTATGTATCTTACAGGTCCCTTTTTTTTTCGGGCCTCACAGTTCTGTTTATGTATCTTGATACGAGCATGGGTATGCCCGCCTCGTCCATATATTGAGATTATTCCTCAGTCAGTATTTGAGGTCATGTATATTTCAGGTCCCCATTTTTTGGACCCCATTGTTATTGTTATATTCTATCCTAATACGAGCATGGGAATGCCCGCCTCGTCCATATGATCAGATGATTCCTCATCCATTATTGAGATTATGTACTTTTAGTTCTTGCAGTTGTTCGGGATCGTTGTTCTGGGCTTCAGTTTGTTTCTTCTCTTCTCTCCACACCCAGGAAAACCATTCATGACTTATGATGTCCATCAGCCATACGATGAGCTCCTGCCCTCGCAAATCAGGGGGCAATCTGTTAACACCCAAAAAGTGCTCACTACCTCATCTACCACATTATATGGCTCATTTGTCCATTTTCCTACCATATTTCCCTTAAAATCCCAAAAAATCCCATTAAAAAGCCTCCAAAAGGCCTAAAAAGCCTCCAAAAGGCCTAAAATGCCTCCAAAAGGCCACAAAACCCTCAAAATAGCCTAAAAAAGGCTAAAAAAACCCCCTTTTCCTCCAAAAATAGAAAAAATCCCCTAAAAAGGGAATAAAAAATATAAAATAATGAGGAAAAGGAGGGAAAAACCCTATACAGCTGCCCAAAACCATGTGTTACCCAAAACCATGGGTCAGCACTCCACCACCAAAAAACTATAAATAGGTTATGGAGATCCCTTATTCCAAATCCACAATCACAAGCACCCTTAATCTGCCAAAATCTCTCTCGAAACCCTAGTTCACCATTGAACTACTTTGACCTTGAGAGCCACTTTTGGCCCATCCCCACCATTGGAGAAGGAGAAGGAGCATATTGAATCTTGGAGCATCCTCTTGGACACTACAAAGGGCTCCATCAAACCTTCACATTGAAGGTAATTTCAATACAAAAAGCCATTATTTAAATTTGTTGTTTATATTTTATGCCTGTTTTAGAAGTAATTTAATTTCTGTTTTAGCTTAATTATTTACATTTACTGAACTTCTACTAAGGAGTCCATTCTCCTTAGTAGGTGCTCATTTGCACAAGCTAGGGGTAAAACCCTAGCTACAATCAGTCCTGGGATGCTCTTTAGAGTTATTGCGGGAAGTAAGACACTCTTTAAAGGTTTTTCCTGATCACATGCAATCAGTCCTGGAGATCCGATAGGTTGAGCGGTAAGCTCGTAAATATGTCCTGGGATGCTCTTTAGAGTTCTTGCGGGAAGTAAGACACTGTTTAAAGGTTTTGTGGTGGTGGTCACATGTAATCAGTCCTAGAGATCCGATAGATTGAGTAGTAAGCTTGTAAATCAGTCCTGGGATGCTCTTTAGAGTTATTGCGGGAAGTAAGACACTCTTTTAAGGTTTTGTGACAGTCAACATGTAAAATATCCTGGGAGATCCGATAGGTTGAGCAGTAAGCTCATAAATTAGTCCTGGGATGCTCTTTCGAGGTTTTGTTGACGCACGTAATAAGTCTTAGGATGCACAGTATGGCAAGATATGATGAAGACCTACAGGAGGCTAGGCTTACATCCAACATGAAAAAGGACTGGCTCTGTAGAAATTCCTATGATGAGAAGAATTCAGAGATAACCCAGTGATCGAGATGTCAGGTACAGCAACAGTGATGATGATGATGCTCCGTGATCCAGTGATGATGATCCAGCTCTAGAATTGAAGACTTGTGCCTATATGTATTGATGACTTGTGTCAAGAGAATACCTTCCTAGTTAAGAGGGAGTGTTGATGTATTTATAACTTCAGAAGATATTCACTTGTATATTGTATCCCCAACGGAGATTTATTATTCCTCCGATTGGAAGTGTCGTCAGTTGTACTTGCATGTGTCGCAAGTTATATTGTAAGTGTCGTAACTTATACTTGATGGGTTATTAGACCACCTTGATGGGTTCGGCCCTGCATGAGTCATGTGGGTCAAAGGGTTATTAGACCACCCTAGTAGTGGTCGGCCCAGTTAGCATTATGTTAAGTGGTTAAGTTGAGGCCGACCTATTTGAGTAAAGGTCAAGTGAAATTTAGTGTATAAATAGAGGGTGTGTCTCTCTCATTTTACACATCTCTCTCATTCACTCACTTCGCATTAGTGAGAGAGAGGAGGAGTGCACACAAGTGGAGGAGGATCATGCTGCTGAAGATATATATCTCTTGGGTTTGATCATGGTGATCCTTGTATTGATGCTTATTCTATCTCTCAGGAAGTTGCGGGGTTTTTCACGTTCTTGGTTTTCCCCGGTGAAATGTTTTGTGTCTCTTGTCTCTTGTCTCTTATGCTTGATATGCTATACATGTTGTTCTTTCAGTTAAGATCCTATATCTATTGAATTAAATGATGAAAAACTAACACTATCATCCCTCTCCATATGTAAAATCTCTTGAAAAAATCCAATCCATCATTATTTCCCAATTTAATTCCATCCATGTTATGGACAACCCCCCACAAGATAGTCAACCTAATTTGTAGTTGGTAATAACTAAGCCTCAGTAAATATTTAAAAATACAGGTGGATTGCCCTTTTGACATGGGGAGAGTGATCATGGTATTCCATGGATTCTAGGTAGTCAACAACCCAATGTGCACCCTTTGATACCCTTTTGAGAAAAATAATGAAATTGAAAATATTATTCAAGAATTGTTGAATATCGACACTGTCCATCCCAACACTATCCCTTAATCATCCCAAATAGTGATGGTATTGAACAAAGAAGGAAACCAATGCATGTATCTTGAATGTTTTTCTCTTAATAAGTTGATTGTGAAAGACCAATTTCCCATCCAATTTGTTGATGATCTTTTGGATGAGCTTCATGGTCAAGTTCTTCACTAAATTAGAATTTCGCTCGGGTTACCACAAAATATGTATGAAGGAGGTGGACATTCTATTGAAGTCTCAACGCGCCCCACTCAAATGACTTGGGGACCCACTTGAAAACTTTTAATCAAACCTTATTTCACCTACAACACTACTTTTAAATTTTTTTACTATGGATTAGAATTCCGATACATGTTTCATTTTTATGTTTTAACAAATAATATTTATAGCATGCATCAATTACTTTTTAAGTTCTCGCTCATCCCTTAAATTTGTCACCTTGCATTTATTAATGCAATTATCCCATTGCATGCATTATCATACTTGATGTTAGGTCTCTTGGATTTTAAGATTCATGGCATATGTAAAGACTATGTGCATATTTATTTAAGTTCATTAACAAGATCATGGATGTTTGGCTGACTCATAATTGTGTTTCAGGAAAACCAATAGTTTCTCTAAGTACTTGGTCTCGGGTACTGGTGGGTTACAGAAATGCTGACCTTTTACAGGTTTCAATTCAAGAACCTAACTTTAATTATCGACCAGGGATCGTACAAACTTTAGAGGTACTCTGCACTATATGTGAACCGCTAAGAGAATCCTAACCTAGAATGATAGAATTTGGGAATGTAAAAGGGAATTATATGAATCTTATGTTTTATGAAAGCATAATATGTTCTAATGAAAGGAAAAACATATATCTATTTACTGAAAGAATAAATCTATTCTAATGAAATCAAAACGCATACTCTACGAAATTATAAATCTATTTAATGAAATGCTTTGGAAAAATGACCTAAGAAAAAGAATTATTGATGCAAATGGAAATATGCTAATTTATAAATTCCCAAGAGAAATTGATATGAATCACACCTAAAGTGAAAATATTATAAAAATTGTTCAGTGCATAAGAATGTGAATATGTAAAACTGTCTTTACGGAATGCTCCTACAAGACTATAGACACCATATATAAAAACTACAAACACCGTTGTACAGAGCTACAGATGAAACAATCATTTATAGAAATGAATTATATTTAGTAAATGATGCTCTAAATAATTCACGATTACTTGTTTGATCATAAATAACGAAATGCATGAATCATAATGTAAATACAACACAAAACTCTTGTTCTATGGAATGAGGGGGCCCTCCTCAAAGCATATTATAGGAGATAAATTAGACTTATAAACTCACAGATGAGGTAAAATGATGTTTCTTCATTAAGCTGGTATAAAATCCATATCAACTGTAAAAACTTGAGTGCTATGAAAAAATGTCTGAAAACGGAAAATAGAAAAAATACATAAGATGGTCTCATGCTATGCATGTGCCTTTAGTTATTACAGAGTTTCATCCAAGTCTCTTCATTGAGAATTACGAGATCAATCTACTTTAGATTTGTCCCTAGAAATCAAGAAAGACTGATAGAGTGACCTCGAGTTCTTCTTCAACTTATTTATGATATTAACTAGAACTGACTTGCTGATCTTCATAGTTATATTTAAACCTACACTTATTCGCACATGGTTCTCATCCACTTGATTATGTTATTTACAACATGCTAAACACAGAAAAGATTACTACTTAACCAACATCATTCCATAGTAAACCAAATCACATCCTAGCCAACAAAAAGGGGTTATTTTGGCTTAGTTTCTTATTCCCTAGTAGTAAAAAGGAATGTACTTGATACCTATATTGTGGACCCATCATTTCCCCCAAAATTGAAGATGTTACGCATCCTTGTGTAACATATCCTATTGTTCAATGACTTCTCTGATGTCCCATGCAACAGCCCAAGGTGGCCCCATCTGCCGGTAGTATCCTTGACTTTGTTGTTGTTTGGTCCAAGCCTTCCTTTCTTCTTCCTCGTCGATGCTTTCTTTGATTAATAGGGGAAGGAAGAATGGTGGTCTCAACTTCATTCCAATCCATTTGACCTTATTCTTCAACAAAGATTCTCTGTACATTTTTTCCTTGATCAAAGCGACATCCAACCTATGGGGGGAATGTGGCTCTCTCCTTTTCAGGTCTCCTGAAATTATTTTCCATCTATCCCTTATGAACTCTTATACTTCCCCAAGGGTACTATGTATGGTTTTGTCAAATTTCTCAATGGATTCTTGCTCGTTTTCCTCAAGGATAAGAATTAAGTCTCCATCAACGGTTATGGTATTATGATCTTGGATAACTTTCTCTGGATGCGTGGCTTCTTCTCTCACCCATAATGCATTTACTCATTCATCTGACTAGTATAGATGAGCATCTTGTGATTTTTCGATTTCATGGTTCATCCAGGATCAGAGTGCCCTTAGCTTGAAATCACCAACATATGGGTTTCGTGACCAGTTAGGTGACTGGGGCACGACCAAAATGTGGAGGAAATATTTGCATAGCTGGTCCTTTTCAAGCTCCATGTTATCTAATGAAGTGTCCACAAATATTTTGGGGTGGCTATTTCCACTTGTAAATTATTTTTCAATCTATGCAACTGAAATCAACACCATTTTTCCATGAGATACACAGTATAAATTATGGATGGGGGTTTATACCCGATGATTTCTTCATAAATTTTAGCAGTGGTGTCCAGTATTGTGTGTATACAATCTATTAACGTGGATGAAAATGGATCTCTCTAGACATAAATGGTATAGATCTAGCACAAAATAATACACAACATAAAATCCTTCCTAGTTAGATCAGATTGCAGGATGGATGAATTACCTGGTGATCGCAATCCCTTTCTCTTTGCTTGATTTGTTTTCAATTCTTCGATCTTAAGACAGTATGAAGAATTCCAAGCATGTCCATTTTTTAGGGAGGGTTTTGTTCCCATGAGGTTTTCCCTGTTTCCTCATTTTACATGGACTAGTTATTTTGTAATGGGGAAACCATAAGACTTGTTGCTTGGGCCTCATATTTCTGATTTTTTTTTATTTCCATCACATAAAGTCAGGCATAAGGGGGGGTGTTGGAGTATTAAAAAACCCACTCATACCATTTTAGACTTAGGATATAATTAATTAATCATTTATGATTAATTTCCTAAGTTTTGACTAGGTAAATAGGGCCAGTTTTGTCTTTTAGTGGACCACTTTCCATCCTAAGTCACTAGGGTGCACTTGAGAAGATTTTGGATAATATTTCATTGGATTCTGTCTGATTTCTTTCCATTTCTGGTTTAGAAGGTTCTTTCCTTATTTAGACAGCTTTATCCTGTTTTTTCTACTTTCTAGTGGAAAAGGTAAAGCTAGTTGACTTAGAAACTCTTGCCACTTGACCAATTAGACCTACACATCATTTATTCTCTCCTAAATCCATATTTACATTCCATTTACCTCACTCATGAGTTTCCATACCATATTTAGTAAATTTGTGAGCCTTTAGATAGTTTTGGAAACAATGTTTTCCACATAGGGGGTTTTTTGCCTTTAGAAAGCCTTTTCTTTTTGTCCTTTTCAACTTGCCTCTAAGGCATTCGATTTTCTCCATGGAAGATGTATTATATATTGTAACCATATTGATGAATACAATATAGAGTGTTTTCCACAAATTATCTCCTTTATTCTTCTTCTCTCATTCTCAGAAATATTCCATGTGAAGTTGTCTTATTGAATCTAGATCTAAGCCAATAAAATATCACAATCTCAAGGGTTGTAACTCCTGGTGTTAAAAATAGAAAATCTATGATATCTATGTCAAGAATCGGGTCCTATGACATCTTATGACAACTTATGACAGGTTATGATATGTTGCGGGTCCTAAATTTAGATAAGGAGAGTGCTAGAGGAGAAGGTGGGCCCACATGAGAGTGTAACTCCCCCAAAAGCAAGCTAAGCCTTTCTGATTCAACTTTCCAAGGAAGATGAAGGTAATATTTGATCAAATAATATTAGAGAGGAAGTAAATGAGTTCCAAGGTATCATTCTCCCATGAAAATAACATTTATTAATATTTTATTAATACTTTTGTGAGAGAATTCTAGAATGAGATGGAAATGTTAAGATTCAATATGGTAACATAGATAAAAATCAATGTTCAATTCAATTTCACAACAATAGCATATACAGGATCACTAAAATAATAACCAGCACAACATAAACACAAGAGACACAAATTTATCCCGGGAAACCCTCTAGGGGAAGAAAACCCAGCAAAAATTCCTCAATATAGATGATCAAAAGTACAAAGACAAAACCCCAAACAAGTGCTCCTTCTCCTTGCAGATATCTCTCTCTCTCTCTCCATTGCGAGTTACACAAGTGAGTGTGTGTGTCCAAATGAGGAGCACATCACTCCTATTTATACTTTATCTTCCACTTGACTTTTTCCCTAACTAGGCAGGCCCCAACAACTTAACCACTCAACTAAATGCTGACTGGGATGACTCCTCTAGGGGACTTAAACATCCCATGACAATTGAATCAAAGGGGATCTATTTCCCTGATTTATAAGGGAGTATTTACCTCAATGAATTTACATAATGAAATACAATAATGACATCCCAACAGAGGAATAAATCATCTCCGAATAAATTACAACAATAAAATACAATAGAATATTCTTTGAAGTTACAATATTTCAACACTCCCCCTTAACGAGAAGGGTATTCTACTGAAAACAACAACATCAACTGTAGGAGCAAGGAGAGAGAGAATCATCAATAACATCAAGGTGATACATCTATAAATCACTGAAATTTTTCTTCAACATCATCAACAACTGGAACATCTTCAATATATTCAACATCTTTAGTACTAGAGCATCATATTCTACATCACTAAGTCTTCATCTTCTGTAGCACTCGATCGCTTGATCATCTACAACAACACTTGATCTCTCAATCAACAACATCATCATCTTTCGATCATCAACAAAATAACTTGTAAAACACATGATCCAATTACAGGATGATGAATACCTTTTACTTTAGGACATAAGTCCAAGCATGATGCAATCCTAACACATTCTAGAGGACAGAAGTCAACGGATCCATTCTGGACTAAATTACAAGGGTGATACAATCCAACCACAGTGTCAGTCCCTTTTCATACTAGATGTGACCTAGATCAAATCTAGGATTTTCCACCATAGTGCCAGTCCTTTTTCATACTGGATGTGACCTAGATCAAATCTAGGATTTTCCACCACAGTGCCAGTCCTTTTTCATACTGGATGTGACCTAGATCAAATATAGAATTTTCCACCACAGTGCCAGTCCTTTTTCATACTAGATGTGACCTAGATCAAATCTAGGATTTTCCACCACAGTGCCAATCCTTTTTCATACTGGATGTGACCTAGATCAAATCTAGGATTTTCCACCATAGTTCCAGTCCTTTTTCATACTGGATGTGACCTAGATCAAATCTACGATTTTCCACCATAGTGCCAGTCCTTTTTCATATTGGATGTGACTATCCTCATCCACGAACCAAGCAATCCATTTGGTGGTTCTAGCCTAGCAGCGTCCATTACGTTACACACCACAACCACCTACGTTACCTCACTGCTCATTCAGATCCTCTCATAGCCTAGGAGACTCAATTACGTCACATGACCTGTGACTACCTGCTACCTCAACCAAGCTCATTTCTCCCTCTTGATCTGAACCACTCCAAGATTTTCCCTGAAGTATTCAAACTTCCCTCTTGGCAGAGGCTTGGTCAACACATCAGCAACTTGCTCATCACCGCTCACATACTAGAGCTTTATAGCTCCCTTCTGTACCATATCTCATATATAAAAATACCAGATTTCTATGTGTTTTGACTTGTCATGGAACACTGGGTTCTCCATCATCTTTATACAACTCTGGCTGTCACATAGAATCACTGTGGTATCCAAATCCAAGTCAAATAGACCTGAAATCAACTTCCGAAGCCATATGGCTTCACAACTAGCAGAACAAGCTGCTATATACTCTGGTTCAGCTGTGCTGAGAGCAACACTGGACTGCTTCCTTCTAAACCATGAGATCATAGCGGATCCCAGACAATAACATCCACCTGAGGTTATCTTCATGTCTGAGACACTTCCATCCCAATCTGCATTTGTATAACCATACAATCTGTAGTCATGATCTCCCACATAGTATAGACCAAATTCTATCGTACCTTTTAGGTATTTCCTCACATGCTTTGCAGCTAGGTGAACACGTCTAGGCTCAACTAGATACTGACATAGGGTGTTCACAACAAAGCATATATTTGGCCTAGTATTAGTCAAATACATCATTTGTCTGAAAACTGTAGAAACCACCGTTGTTAGGAACCCATGTCAACCCTTCTATTTACTTTATTAGTATATTGTTGTTGGACGCATATGCTTTGTAAGTCGTCCCATAGTATTTTTTGATCCATAGTTTGTATTATTGTTGTTGGATGCATATGCTTTGTAAGTCATCCCGTAGTAATTGTTGATCCATATTTTGTATTGGCCCATGGTTTGTATTGACACATAGTATTGGCACCTAGACTTAGTACATAAGTTTGTGTTGAGACCAATGAAGGTACCATGAATTTATTTGTATTGAGCTTGCTCAAAAGAGGTTTCCCCCTTGAAGTGGCCCATGATCAATATAAAAGTGATTCTGAGTTATGTTATTTATGCTATTTTGTGTGTTTTCATTAATTAATTATTGCAGGTTCTTCACAACTGTCCATCATCCCATATTTCTACTTCACATTTTCCTTGGATAAGGAAAAATATCAGCGACATATCTAATAACAAGAATCATGCCAAGATTCTTTAACTCTAAGATCTACTCCCTCTAAAGTGGAGTCTTCTACATTTGCGTATTGTCCTCCCTCTGTGACTGAACCTCATGCACACTCTACATTGAGTGATATTCTGCATATCTATCTGTGCCATCTCCCGTCAGATGGGTCTACTGATATGAGCATCAAGATCAATCGAAATCTATGGTGAATTCCTTATTGCATCCATCTGAGAGAAGCGTGTCATCTGTATATAGCAACCATCTTCAACCTTGTAGCAAAAGTTGAAATCCGCATCACTCGTGGTGACCATCAAGCTCATCAAATGACTATCGATCCTGGGTACCCGTTGAACCTGTACAAATCCTTCTTCAATCATGTGATTTTCTTTCAAATCTTGGGAATCATCCATGGGTGTAATCTATCTCTGGAAGTGTGTCTATCCACGAGCCTTGCTTTGTACTTCTATAGTCATCACTTGTTCTTCGAAACAAGTGTTCATCATCCTTCTTTTGTAGATCATAGCACATGATCTTTCGTACAAATCAAATTCAATTACATGATTCGTAACACTTCATAATCATCAAATCATGTTGACATTTCAACGATAACCTATTATGCATACTGATATGATTCATATAGTTATGTAACTATCTTGACCAATACTTTGGCACAACACTTTTCCATATCATGTATGCATACAGCGGCTATCTAGATGCCTTCCATCTCTACCAGAACATACTATCAAGAGCGTGCACAGCTCCCAGCATGTTAGCAAAGAGGTTTCATTCTAGACAAACAACAATGGAATGTTTGTCCAACTTATCCATCATATGCATATTAGTAGTATATTGTTCAATGCTATATGAATGCTTACACTATGCATGATATATTTCTTGATTCTAGGAATACAAATATGCATACAACTATTACGAGTAATATCATTAACTATTCAGATATTCAAGAAATAATTCAAATAAAAACTCAAATACTTATCTTTTATGTCTGTGTGGTTGCCTCCCTCTTGATCTCTATTTTTCCTTTATGATAGCATCATGATGTACTAATTCACTTGTGGTGTTGTATGAGGATGATGTTGTCTACTAACATGAAAGGTACATGAAGAAAGACAAATCAAGTTCTAGATGAAGAATATATGACCATGGTGACATGAAGACAAAGACTCATCCATAGTCTTTGATCACATAGAAGCTCTACTTACGAGGTATGTATGATTTGGTTCTACTATGCTTAACTTATGAGATATGCAGTTTACTAGCACAAGGTCTCTAAATCATTGAAGAGAACAAAGAAGATATTGTTAGAGTATGTTAAACACAACTAGCAAGCATGCTAATCTAGGTATGTTTTCCTATATCGAGTTAGAATCCTACTTTGTGTTAGGATCTTAGATAAGCATACTTTCATATGGTTGATAATGATTATTCCTGAAAATAGAGTTTAGCTAATCAAGGCTTTATGCATATTGTGTTTCCTAGTTGGATTAATGATTATGACCGTACGTGTTTAATATTATTTAGGGTTATAATGCTTTTAATCTTATTGAGATTATACTAATGAAGGTGTGATTATGTATTAGATCTTGACGATGACACAATGATGAAACTAGTGCACACTTAAGCACGCATAGTAGTACATGATGGATAGAAGTTCAAAGACATATAATCATAAGTGTCATAACCCTTAATCAATGAATGTATTCTATCATTCACCTGCATTCATACTTTTGCTAAGGTGATTAGACAAATATAAAATTAATCATGATTGTACTAACCTCAATAATATGAATACAAACATATCATGAACTTAATCACCAGATAAATAAAACAGATTTCAAAACATGCCTGCATCTCCTCATGTCATACCTATCAAGATTGCTTGTAGTCTTATCTATAAGGGTAAAACCCTAATCGCCTAAGGAAGATCACTTGTAAACATCTTATATAGATTCATGGTGATAGGATGATAGAATACCAATTCTATTTAAATCTCCTTCATTGCTTCCCTATGAGTCTCCCAAATTTGATAGGGTTTCTTCTTACTCGTAGAACTCAAAAAACCCTAATTTTCAATCTCCCTCCTCCCGCAACATTTGATGGAAGATTAATAGATATGATGAAGGGATTCCAAATCCATTTTAAAAGTTTTAAATGTTTCATCAGGTGTTTGCAACATTGTATTAGGTCTTTCCATAACTAAAAAAATGAAAATCCTAAGTGAGAGCTTCTTCCTCCTTTTCTTTGATTTCCTCCGTTTAGCTATTTCAGATGTGCCTTATTGTTTCTGGTGTATCTCTGAAATTTCGGATCCTCAGGGCCTGAAACGTCGCCTTGTGGTAGCCTGATCTGTCATCTTTCCAACCTCACATATTTTAGCTTCATTGGATTCTCCATGAGAGCAATATGTTAAGTTTCCCAACATGATCTGTTTATGGGATGAAACAACATAGTGAACATGTACGACATGCCACGTGTCACTATTTCAATTTTGACCTCTGATATTAGGACCTGTGAAATTATAGTCTGTGCCCTAATTGTCACTTTTTACGGAATTCCATTTGTAGCTTCCTAGCCCGAGATATGACCATTTTCCCTAGGTTACTTGTTTAGGGCTGCATTCTGGAAGAGGAATAAACCCTAACTTGTACGGATCAAATCTCACAAAGTACAACAAATATGGGGCAAAAAATAGGACACAAGGTGCGTGAAGATTTTATCTTCATCTTGTATAAGTTTCAGATCCTGAACCTTCTCCAAAAGTGATTTATAGTGAAAATTCCAAGATGACTAGTTTTTGCTATACAAAGCCCTAGCTTTCAAATTGTCAGAAGTGCCGTAAATGCCATACATTGCCTTCTTTCAGGCTAGCTCTAATACCATGTTAAGATTCAATATGCTAAGATAGATAACATAAGTTTTCAATTCAATTTCAAAAAAATAACATATATAAGATCATTGAAAGAATAACAAGCACAACATAAACACAAGAGACACAAATTTATCCTGGGAAACCCTCTAGGGGAAGAAAACCCAACAAAATTCCTCAATATAGATGATAAAAAGTAAAAAGAAAAAACCCCAAACAAGTTCTCCTTCTCCTTGCATATATATCTCTCTCTATCCATTGTGAATTACACAAGTGAGTGTGTGTGTCCAAATGAGGAGCACATCAATCCTATTTATACTTTATCTTCCACTTGACTTTTTCCCTAACTTGGTCGGCCCCAACAACTTAACCACTCAACTTAATGTTGACTGGGACGACTCCTCTAGGGGTGTTAAACACCCCATTACAATTGAATCAAAGGGGATCTATTGCCCCGACTTACAAGGGAGTATTTACCTCAATGAATTTACATAATGAAATACAATAATGACATCCCGACGGAGGAATAAAACATATCCGAATAAATTACAACAATAAAATACAATAGAATATTTTTCGAAGTTACAATATTTCAACAGGAAAGGGCCCAATGGGGTTTATAAAAAGGATGCAAGCCTATTGGGAGATATCTTTTGGAAATTTTATTTATGATTGTAAATCTCCTATGGATTTCAAGCTTGGTAGAAATTCCCCTTGAATTTGTGAACTAGTTTTGGTGGTGAAAGATTCCACCATAGCTAGTAGAGAGGATGAGATCATCCAAATCTCTTCATTGTGCTTCATTGCATCTTATTATTGTCAGGATAAATCACTTTTATATTTATTTATAAAGCTTTATTGTAGGTTTTATGTTCATCTACAGTAGTGGGGTCGAATTCCTATCATTTGGAGCCACCTTCTATTGATTTAGAGCTTGGACCGATGTTAGTGGGACGAAATGGTGGTTTTGGTTTAGATACTTCTGAGCATTTCTAGGTTGTGATAAATGTTCCATTTCATTTAGAGCATTGTTTCCATTGGGAAACACTTTTTTTTTCACTCAAAAAGGTTTATGGATGACCAAGATACACTCATTTTAGCATATCTACTATATTAGGTATCTCTTATTGTAGGGGGGCGCACCTATAAATTTGCATCTGGATATTTCTTGGATTTCGAGCTACTATAAAAGCAAGATATTGTTGTGATCAGTATTATTACTGTTTCCATACATTCTTAATAAATATTTACAATGTCTTTCTCCATATTTTGTTCCATGTTCAAGTGTTAGGAACCTGTGTCAACCCTTCTCTTTACTTTGTTAGTATATTGTTGTTGGACACATATGCTTTGTAAGTCGTCTCATAGTATTATATGTTCCACAGTATTGATCCATACTTTGTATTATCCCATAGTATTATATGTTCCATGGTATTGATCCATATTATTAGACACATATGCTTTGTAAGTCGTCTCGTAGTATTATATGTTCCATGGTATTTATCCATAGTATTGGACGCATAGACTTAGTATATAAGTACATGTTGAGGCCAATGAAGGAATCCATGAGTTATCTGTAGTGAGATTTCTCAAAGGAGGTTTCCCCCTCGAAGTGGCCCGCGATCAGTAAATATCTTTCGTGTTCTTCTATTTCTGATATATCGTGCATTTTCATCATTTAACTGTTGGAGGTTCCTCACATCTAGTATCAGAGCACTTTCTTGGGCTCGTTGGGTGGAATTTCTGCCAATTTGTTTTCGTAGTGGTTTCCAGGGGCTGTGATTATTGCAGTAGTATTTTATTTGCATTTGTATTTGTTCCTATCAATTGTAGGTTCGGATTCGGAAAAAATCCCTATCCGCTTAACTGTGGGAAGTACTTGGGAATAGCCCCAAAACTCATTGTGAGGATTACCACAAGAACCTCGAATTAGTTGGCCCATTGAGAGGACCTGCCAGTGAAAAGGGAAACGAACCCTACCTGATTGACTAGTTCCCACCTGTGAGGTAAACCAAGGGTTGTTGTTTGTGGAAAAGTGGTTATTAGTTTTACCTAAGTCGTGGAGTGAGTGGTACTTCCCCAATACACAAGCCGTTAGACAACATTGGTGGCCGAATGAATCCCCTGAACCTTTAGGAATCCAAGCATACATGGGGTCCATATCTATTTCTAGTGGATAAATAGAATATTACATCTGTCTAGAGTTGTTGTAGATCCATTTCGAAAAAAAAAAGTATAAATTTTGTTTTTTTGCTATGTATTCTTCGCTTTAACTCATTTCCCCTTGAAAATTCACTGACACCCCTGCAATTCCATTATGCATATTTCATTCCGAAGGACCTTATCCCAAATTCCATTTCCCAAATCCATAAATCACACATCTCTCTATTTTTAGGGTTTTCCATAACTTCTTCGATTTTCAGCCAATCACCTTCAAATTTTTCCACAATGTTCATTTCTTATTTATGTTTTTTTGTCTCTCTTGGACAAATTTTCCCATTCTTTCACCCCACTTCTGAAATTCTCATTTTATGCTTCCTTGTCCATTAGAAAGTGTCCAAAACTTAGTCAAACCCCAATTAACCATCAGAGTTTTTCCCAAACCAAAATTTTCCTTCACTAAAGAAGTTTCTGTTTTTGTTTTTCTACCCTTGCCAAAAAAAAATATCCTGCTTATGGTTGTCACTTGCGTAGGAGAAAAAAACATGGAGGAAGAACTTGCAGCCCTCAAGACCAAACTTCAAGATTTGGATGAAAGAATTATCGGCCTCCATCTTCAGCCTTCAACCATGAACAATAGACGACAACTAGAGTCTTCTGTAGACATTGGGTTCTCTTCTTCCAACACTTTTCATTGGATGAGGCTTGATTTTCCTTGCTTCAATGGTGATGATCCGATTGGATGGATATACCGGGAAAAACAATATTTCAGTTTGCATAATACTTTTGATGTCAACAAAGTTCCACTTGCATCCTTTCATTTGGAACATGAAGCCCTTCAATGGTTCTGTTGGTACATCAAGGCTAATGCAGAGCCAAAATAGACATATTTTTGCCAACTCCTTTTGCAATTATTTGGTCCTAGTGCTTTTGATGACTTCACAAGAGCACTCACTAAACTTCACCAAATTGGCACTGTGAGAGAGTATCAGACCGAATTTGAGAAACTAACCAATTACACAGAAGGATTGTCTGATGAATTCTACAAGAGTTGTTTTGTCAGTGGTCTAAAAGATGAAATCTGATCTGAGGTTAAAATGTTCTGTCCCAGCACAATGATGGAAGTCCTAGGGTTGGGTAAGTTGGCAGAGGACAAGATCGTAGCCCAACAACGCTTCAAATCCACTTTTGTTCCATTCAGAAATATGGTTTCCCAATGACCTCCCATCATGCTATCTCCTCGACCAACTCCTATCAAGCATTTGTTTGCATCAGAGATGCGAGCACACAGAGAAAAAATGGATTTATTATAATTGTGATGAGAAATTCACTCGGGAACATAGATGTGTTGAGAAAAATCTCTACCTCTTGGATGTGGATTCTCCTCCTTCCCCTGAAATTGGTGAAGAAGCTCTGGATACAATAGATGATTAGGTCGACATTCAACAGCCTCCTTTTGACCCTCCGTCTCAGGATGAACACCCAGAGATATCTCTCCATGCTTTATCCAGATTCACCACCCCACAAACAATGCGGGTCAGGGGTTACTTCAAGAAGCTCCCTCTTATGATTCTGGTAGCACTCATAACTTCATTGACCCTCGGATCGCCAAACAGGATGATTGTTTTGTCCATGCTTGCTCCAAATTGGAAGTCATGATTTCCAATGGGTGCACCTTACCTTGCAAGGGGAAGTGTCGCAATGTGCGTATCTCTATGGGGAATTATAACCTGCGCTTTGACATGTTTACCTTAGCCTTAGGAAGATGTGATGTGGTTTTGGGCACTCAATGGTTATGCACACTTGATCCCATCTGATGGGATTTTGCTGAAATTTGGATGCATTTTTTGTGGAATTTAGTTCACACCAAGATCTGATCAATAAATTTCATCCTCTAATAAGTTATGTCACACAACTAGTCAAGAACACTGAAACACATTCAATTATGATGCAAACAAAATTACTCTATTGAATAATAATACATCATCCAACCTTGGGAAAATAATAGGATGCAAATATATAACATTACATCAGAGATTCGAAAGCAAAAGTTTGTCATTCGAATCCTCACAAAAGCATGCTTACTAAAAATATGCAAAACCCCCCTAGGTGGAAAGTGTGCTTTTCAAGTAACCTCTAAGGCTTGCGAATTTCTGAATTAGTGATCAGATGGATATGTATGATGGAAAAGCATGCTAAATCCAAAATTTGGAAGGAATAAACATTATGGAGGATGAGTTGGCCAAAAAACTACTAAGACTAGTCAACTAGCTTTCACCTTTCGCCAAAAAGTGGTAAATATCAGTAAAAAGAAGTAAGGCGCCTTTCTATTCCAATATTGGATAAGATGAGACAGAATCAAAACAAATCTTATCCAAAATATTCAGAAATGCTCCCAGGTGAGTCTAGGATGCTTGTGGTCCACACAATGATGACTTGTGGTCTACATAATGTATATTTTAGCCAACTACCTAGGAATTAATAAAAAATGATCAATAATGTTATCCTAAGGTATTAAATGACATGGATGGGTTTAAATATTCCAACACCCCCCCTTAATCCTAACTTTATATGCTAAAAATCAGAAATAGAATAGGGCCCAACAACAAGGCATGGTCACCCTTTAACATATTGCCTTGTCCACAAAACAAGGAAAGAAGGAAAACCTCATGGGAAAAACCTCCCCTAAAAAATGGACTTAATCAAAATTGAAAGATTTATGATCAATCCTTCACTCCATCACATGTTCAACCATCCCAAGCAATGATCTTATATAGATGAAAGTCTTCTCAGTAAAATCTTTGGTGAAGATGTCTGTAGTTTGCTCAGCTCTTGGGCAATACTATAGATCAATGATGTGATCATGCACTAAGCTCCTGATGTAGTGCATATGGATATCTATATGCTTGGTCCTTTGCCTCTATACTAGATCACTTGAGACCCTTATAGCACTCTGTTTGTCACAAAAGATGACTGTGGAAGTGCTAAAGGAAATCTCAAACTCTGAAAGAATACCCTGCAACCACACACACTGAGTAGCAACATTCACTACTCTGTACTCGGACTCTGCTGAAGATAGTGCAATTGCACTCTATTTCTTACTGGACCAGCAAATAGGGCCACCTCCAAGCATGAAAACAAATATAGAAGTAGATTTTCTATCAAGGCTATCACCAGCCCAATCTGAGCCAATAAAACCAAGAAGATCTTGTCTCGAATTTCCAACATAGTGAATCCCATCAGACTTGGTGCCTTGCACATAATGGAAGATTCTTTTTGCAGCCCTCCAATGAAACTCGTGTGGCTACTCCATGTATCTTGAGGCCTTACTCACTGCATATGCAAGATCAGGTCGATTATGAGTCAAGTACAATAAGTTGCCAACTAGCTTCCTATACAAGGTGTTGTCCACCAATGGTGTAGAATCTTCTTCTTCAACTCTAACTCCTGAAAGGAAGGGAGTCTTTGAAGGCTTTCCATTAGCCAGCTTGAACTTCTTTAGTAGTTCAGATGCATATTTGGGCTGAGATACCTTAGTTCCATTCTCAGTTTGATAAATCTCAAGCCCCAAAAATTGCTTAAGAAATCCCAAGTCAGCCATGGAAAAAACTTGATCCAAAGCAGTCTTTAATGAAGCTATTTGATCAGTAGACCTGCCTGTGCTTAGTAGATCATCAAAATATAACACAATAATACATATTGAGCCATAAATTAGCTTCATGTAAACATTTGGATCAGATTTGTATCTAACAAAATATTGTGACAAGAGAAAGTTGTCCATTTTGGCATACCAAGCCCTGGGGCTTGCTTAAGCCCATATAAGGACTTCTTCAATCTGCACACATAGTTAGGATCATATGTATATTCTTATAGCTGCTGAATATATATCTCTTCCTCAATATATCCATGGAGGAAGGCATTTTGACATCCATGTGATGCACTTCCCAACGCTTGGATGCAGAAAGTGCCAGAACTAGTCTTATCGAATCCTTCCGTGCATCTGGTGCAAAAGTCTCATTGTAGTCAATACCATGGAATTTGGAGAATCCATTTTCCACCAACATAGCCTTATATTTCACTGATGCACCATCAACTTCAAATTTAGTCTTGAAGATCCACTTACACCTTACCAATTTTCTGCCTAGGGGGATCTTGACTAGATCCTATGTCTCATTCTTTTGCAGTGAATAAAACTCCTCATAAATGGAATCCTTCCATATTGGGTCATGTGAGGATTCCTAATATGTCTAAGGATCATAATCAACCATCAAAAAACATCTCTCACATAGATAAGGATCATTCACATTGAGAGCATTCTCAAATTGTGATCTAGTCCTCCTAGTATCCTGAGGATTTCCCACTAGTTTACTAGCTGCTTGAAGAGTCTTAGAATCCCACGTAGGCCTTGCTAGTGAATTAGGATCTGTAATTAAATGTTCTTCATCATCATAAATATCAGAATCAAAAAATTCAAAAGGATCATCACTTACATTCTCAGGTGGTGGTATGGAGAGTTCTCCAATTTCTACACTCTGCGAGGGCTCTTCTTCAAATTGAACACTCGTCTCAATGAAATATTTTTGAGAGGGAATGCTCAAAAAATTGTGTCCCTTGGATTCTTCTGAATAGCCAACAAAAATACATGTTTGGATTTGGGGTTGCATGGCCCTCCTCTTCTCAAGTGGTATTCTAGCCCAAGCCTTGGAGCCAAAAATTTTGAAATGAGAAACATCAGGTTTGTGTCCAGTCCAAGCCTCAAAAGGAGTGATTCCTTTTAATTCTTTGTGAGGAAATCTATTCTGTATGTATGATGCACAATTTATTGCCTCAACCCAAAGTCTTGAAGACAAAGACTTGGCCTCAAGCATGCATGTGGCCATCTCCTTAAGAGATCTGTTCTTCCTCTCAACAACACCATTTTTGCTGAGGTGTGTAGGGAACAGTGTGTTGCATCTGTATGCCAGAAGAGGCACAAAATGGTTGAAACTAAGATTTAATGTATTCCCCACCATGATCAGATCTAAGGATCTTGATATGTCTACCAAACCGGTTCTCAACTGAGGCTTTGAAAAGCTTGAACAAATTGAACACTTTTGACTTTAGCTAGAGGAAATAGATCCAACAGTACTTGGTAAAGTCATCTATGAATGTTAGGATGTACTTGGCATGGTTCAAAGAATCATGGGGGAATGGACCTAATATGCCACTGTGAATAAGCTCTAGGGGTGTCGAGGTTTGCTCAGTTTTGGCTCTTTCAAACTTATGCTCTGGGTGCTTTCCTAGGATGCAACTTTGATAGACACCTTTAGAAAACTTGATATTGGGAATCCCTATGACCATTTATTTCTCATGGAGTTGGGAAATATATTTGTATTTTAGGTGACCAAATATTTCATGCCACAATTTACTTGACTCATTGGCATGGGTAAGTAGAGAAGAAGGTGATGGGTAAGGCACAAAATGAGAGAATCTATAGATTTTTGAGCTATGTTCAACAAAACCTAAGGAAACAATTCGACCTGTTGACATTTCAAAGATTTCAACATCATTACGTGTGAAGATCACCCTTTTGGGAGACCCTGTGTGAGTCATCTAGTATATTGAAAAAAGGTTTGCAACAAGTCCTGGAACATACAACACATTAGTGAATGAACCAAAATCTAGATCAATACTTCCTTTACCTTTGCTTGAAGTTTTAGAATCATCACCCAACACAATGGTTGGACCACTAGAAGAATCAAGAGAGGAAAATATCTCTCTTGTAGACACTATGTGCCTCGAAGCTCCAAAATCTATGATGAAAGAGGTAGGCTTGGATGTGCTTTCCATAAAAGCATGCACTCGCTCCTTGTCTTCAAAATTTTGTCTTCCATCCTTCCTTCTTGTGCTCTCAGGAAGAGAAATATTTGATTTTTCCAGGATTTGAGCCATTTGATAAATGGTCTTCTTCATGCAGAAGATCTCAGGATGAAAGCCCCTATTGCAATAGGAGCACTTAGCCTTCTATTGCTTCTTATTTGGATTCCTCTTGAAGTTAGAGAAGTCTTCACGAAATTTATGTTTGTCTCTCTTCTGATCAGTGGGTTTCTTGAAATTGCCCTTCTTCTTTCCTTTTGAACTCTTTGAATCTCCAACAGTCAAACAGTGATATTTTGATGTATTTTTTATTGCTCCCATCAAGACCAACTTGTCTTGTTCTTTTGTAAGAGATTCGATGAATTCTGACATAGTAGGACTTTTCCAGTTTCGAATTGCCTTCCTTATGGCATGGAAGGTCGAAACAAAGACTGAATAATCTGGGCCAAGCTTGGAGAGAATGGCCAAGATCAATTGCTTATCCTTTTTATCAATTCCACATTGCTTCAATTGAAGAACAAGTGACTTGAAATTTGAGAATAAGTCTTGAAGGTTCTCGAAATTCTGTGGACTCAGTGAAACAAGTTCATTATCCGGTTGGTGGCCTCTTAATTCATTTGTCCTGCCAAACAAATCTTGGAGCTTCTCCCAAACTTCATTTGGAGTGGTAAGACCATCTAGATGGAATAAAATATCCCTGAATGTGGTGAGACATAGGAGACGATAGGATTCATCTCTTCTATTGTGCCACTTTGCCTTCTCAATTGATGAGGTAGGCTCAGTTTCAGTTGCCATAGTCACCCTGTAGAGGCCTTTGCTCCTCAACATGATCTCCATCTACACTTTTCAGTCAAAATAATTTAATGGAGTGAGGATGATATGGTGTGACTGATCCATGGTGTTATAGGTCAAACTTGCACCTCTCCATCCGTGATCACCCTGAGCTGCTGATCACACAAAAGGACAATTTGGATGGAGGAGCATGTTGACCTTTGATGGTATGACAACTCATTTACATTTCCTGAAAATACTGGAAAACTACAAAAAATATCATTTTAAGATATGAGCGCTACTCTACTTAAAGAGACTAGCGCCCATACGCTACTCCACTGTATAATAGTAGCGCCCATATCCAAGTATACGCTACTCCAGTGTAGCAAAGTAGCGCTCGACATTTAAAATCGATTGAGCGCTAGTTGCTAAACACTAGGGTAGCGCCCTATACGCTACTCCACTGAAGAAGAGTCGCGTACATATTAAAAGATGATTTAAAAATATATTAATTCATCGAGGAGGATTAGTTGATGGCAGTTTCCTAACTCCCACAACTTCCTCCATAACTGCATCTCGATTTGAACTGCTTCTTTGAACCTATAAATACCAAGAAGGTTAAAGGAGCAAGGTTAGAAATTGTTAGAAGAAATGATTGCTAGAAAAGCTAGAGGATGAGTTAATGGAGAAACTTTAAGACATTGGAGAAGTTGTTGCAGAAGACATCCAAGCCAGAGCAGAGCCAGAGCCCAGAATCTAGTTGCAGGAGCCTGCTTCATTGTCAGGTATACTTGTACTTCATTCCACTTTTTGACAAATAAAGGTTGAAGTGTTTTTCTTGTTCCAATTTGAATGTGTTATTTAATGGCATCTTAAATTGGATTTATTTTGGTCAATGCTGAATGTTAAACATTGCTTTTGTTTATGTCAAACTTTATATATTGCCCAAAATGTTTTGAGAAAGGTATTGTTGTTGCAGGTTTGCTGAAGGAAAGGTAGATTGAGAAGCTGGACACGAGACCGGGTCAAGGCTAGGATCAGACGTCGGTTAAAAGGTGTGTTCCCTAAATCTACAATCTATTTCTTTTGTAAACACCTCTGTAATAGCATCAATACACTTACCTGTCACCCCAACCAAGTTGATAGCTTTAGTTTCCTAGTTATAGGGTAGAAATATCCGCCAACAGACTGGCGACTCCGCTGGGGAAATAGATTTTTTGGCTTTAGGAAACCTTGTTCTTGTGTGTTTTCTCAGTTTGTTTTCACTTCTTTGATGTGTCAAGAACATTTTTAGGTATCCCTTGCATTGTTCTTGCTTGCTTTCATCAGTTTTTTATACCTTCCAAAGTCAGTTTTCAAGCCTTTGATATATGAGCGCTACTCTGGTATATGTACAGTAGCGCCCATACGCTACTGTGCTGTATATACAGTGGCACCCATTTCAGTAGGGGCGCGAATTTCTCTACTACACAGTAGAGTACATTTTCTAAAGCAGTCAATTTTTGGTTTGCTTGTTTTTAGCCCTTGGATATGATTTGCTGACTGTGCTGTAGGATCCCCTTGATGATTGCATGAGGTTTTTAATTGTTGTTCAAGTCATAGAACCTCTCCTTAAAGTTTTTTCCATCTTTGAAACCGCTTGTTGACCTTTGGTATTTTTGGGACTTTTTATTGACTTTTTGGAAGACTTGGTGGTGTTTGGTGACGAACATTTTCACTTTTTCAGACCCTGACTGCATGTTGCCCGCTTACAAAACTGCATACCCCTGTATCCGCTGTTTGTGGTGACAGTTGTCTACTCTCTACTACTCCCATCCTTTGTTTAGGGTTTGGTCCTTGGTAGAGCCTCTAGGGTGTCTTCTTTTTGGTCAAGTTTCATTCTTCCTAGACTCATTGTCTTCTGCTGGTTACAAGTGCTTTTTAAACAGCTGTAGGCTAGTTTCATCTCTCAGTTTCTTTGTGTTAGTAGGGCAGCTTGCTTGTCTACTTGTGCTTGGCTTTGTGGTCTTGCTAGGGCTAGATACTTTAGGCCAGTCCTATGGTGTCTTTCTCCTTTGTTTTCTTCCACTTTGTGCCCAAGTTTAGAGGTTTTTTCCTTTGTAAAAAACCTGTAGACTAAGTCTTTTTCGAGCTAGGGTTTCGACAGCTATAGGCCTAAGAACTTTTAGCCATACTTACACGCTTTGCATAAAAAGTTTTATTTGGCTTTCCATTTTTGCATAGTTCTTTTTCGTTTATTGAAAAAGCAAAAAAAAAAATTTGGTATTTTAAGCTTAAGTAGAACTTGTCTCAGTTATTGCAAAATAGCTTAATATAATTTCAAAAAGAAAACAATTTTTTTTTTTTTAAGTAGGTTGCTTAGATTTTCAGTTTTGGAAAGAAGTAGATATAAAAAATGAAAAAGGCTTTGTTGTAGGAAAGTTTGAATTATATTTGCATTTTTGTTTTCTTGTTATAACCACTCTCACACACCCACTATCCTTTTTGCGTAATAAAAGCCCTAAAATTTGTTAATAAAATGAACTAGAAACTTTTTCTTTTTTAGGGTACACTACACCAACTAGTTTTGGTTAGGGTCTTGGGTTTAAATCACCTTAAACCACCCAAGATCACACATTGCGCAACAATCGTAGTGAGACTATCATAGGTAAACCCACCTCACTCAAAATTTTCCTGGGATCTATGCAGTAGGTCATTGCGAGATCAGTTTGTGGGAATACTCCTCCTACTTACTGTTTGAGCATACGCCAGGATCGGATTGCGTATTGGGGACTCTTTCGAGTTTCAGGCTTAGCTACCCTGCCCACGCTTTCTGATTCGACCGGTGACTGTTCCCCCAGGAATTTTCGATGTTGTGGTATCCATAGTATCAGACTTCTAGGTTCATACACAGGTGACAGCAGAGGGTATATCTACTGTACCTAAGACAGACGTGGGAGGAAACCCCGTGCAGGTCTTTGGGAGGGCGGTTGGGTGATTCCAGCGCTTGCACCCTTAGTCATTGTATTGTGGACCCCGAGTAACTGTCTTTCTTCCTTCGTTGATCTGTTCTGGGCCCTAATCATCCCAGACTCTTCTCCAGAAGGCACCTTTGTTTGACTGGTTTGTATACTTAGGAATTTTTTTAGTTGGTGTGTTGTTTGCCCTTTAGTCTTAGTGGCCACTAGGTTTTAGTCTGTTATTTTATATTTATAATCACGGAGAATCAACAACTCCGTAGATCGAGAAGGATTCAAAACCTTCCACCAGTTAGGACAGAACCTATACAACCAGCCAGACGACAGCGGGTAAACCCCGGTATTTCTTCAGAAATTACCTATGAATTAGAATTGCTTGAAGAAATCCTTGTAACAGAAAACCTTGAAATTGAGGTTCCTGAGGAACCACTACCAGGTATCACAGATCAGCAACACTTTAGTACTGTTGAGGTGGAAGATCTTACTTCCGCGGAGTATAGCACTCCTTTCAATCCTCCCTTAACCAATACTAGAATTCTGCTTCTGTCACCTGTTGGTTTCCAGCAGCCCCTTTTCAGTGCAGATATTTTGTTTCCTGATCATCTGATGTCTAACACAGGAGGTGAACAAGGGGGTCCCCAAACTCCCACTTTAGGTATGAATACCAGCACAGTTAACCCTTCTTTTACTGCTACATCTAGTCAGGCACAAACCACATCTGTGCCTACTCCATCTTTCAGTTTCAACACTAGTACATTAGGTATGCCTAGTTTTACAACGATGGCATCTATTCCTACATCTACTGTTGGACCTAACAGTATGGCCAACTGTGCAACACCTTCTACTTCGCAACCGTTATATCAGATTCCTAGTACTTGGGTTTCCACACCTGTGGTAGGACCAAGTGCTTCTGCAAACATGCCAGTCATGGGTACCATGACTGCACAGTCCACATCAGCTTCTACTAGTTTCAACACCTTTGTAGGCCCTGACTTGAATCAAGGTAACATGCTTGCAGGTAACAACCCTTTTTCCTTATTCTCAGGGGGAGGGGGGTAATATCTTTAACCAGCAATATGGCGGGGCTAACACCCAGCCACAGTGGACAAACCCACAAAGCACTAATCCACTCTCGTATGGGTGGGGAAACTTTAATAACTCTTTCGTACAACAACAACAGCTGGCAGGGGGCAACCCCTACCAACAAATATATGGGGGTAACCCCTACCAACAGTTAACTGGGGGAAACCCCTATCAACAATTGGTGGGTGGCAACTCCTATCAGCACATGGCCGGGGGAAACCCTTATCACCAGATGGCTGGGGGCAATCCCTACCAACAATTCATGGGACAAATGATGGGTGGTTCCCCTTATCAAGCATCATCTTACCGACCTCGTCTACCTTTCCTGGCAACTTTGAATTTGCCAGACCTTTCAAAACTGACAAATGATCCTGTGTGTCATAATGCCACGTGGCCATCAGTTCCCACCAAATTACCTTCGGATATTCCAAAATTCGAAGGAAAAACAGGTGAAGATCCTGGTGACCATGTCACTACCTTCCACCTTTGGTGTTCTTCCAATTCCTTAAATGAGGATTCCATCAGATTGAGATTGTTTCAAAGGACCCTAACTGTTCCTGCAGCCAAATGGTACATTGAACTACCTGCGGCTACTTTCTCTAGCTTTGGAGACCTAGAAACCATCTTTTTGAACCATTTCCAGCTTCCTGTTCGGTATGATGCCGAGACAGAACTTTTGTCTACTTTTAGACAAAACAAAGCCACTCACTTATCTGACCACATTCAGGAGTGGCGAAGACGGAAGAGGCTCATAAAGGCCAACATTCCTCCAGAGTTCCTGCTTGAGTGGTACTTGAAATCACTCCTTCCTTATATTTCTAAGGATGTAGCGACGTCCGGAGTATCCAATGAAGAAGAAGCCATCTTAAGGACTCAACAGTTAGACCTTGTATATGCACAATCTGGTTTACTGTACGAGATTATATCGGACGCACCGAGATCAAACACTGATCTGAGTAGACCCAAACCTGGACCACATGCTGACGGCATAGTGGGTTCAGTTAACTCTGCAGCCTTCGAAGCACTGACCAAATAGGTCCAAGCCTTAACTGTCCAACATTCGACTGCAGACATTGCTTCCATCACAACCTCTCTTTCTATGTCTGATCCTGTCAATCAGGTTCAGAACAATCAAAAGGGCCCTCGGCATCCCAACAACAAAAAGAAGGGCAAGAAAGGAGAGGGGAATCAACAAAATCCCAAAAAAGACAATGCCGAAGAGGGTAACAAGGAAGAAAAGAAAGTGAAGTTCCCTTGTAAAATTTGCAAGCAGAACCACCTTACCCACCAATTCCCTCTACTAGAAGAAGCCCAGAAGCTCTTAAGAGAGAAGAAGCCTGTCGTCTTGAAAGATCCATTCCTAAAGGGCAAGGCTCAACTTCTGGCACCTCCAAAACTGGGGGCACTTCGCATGCTTCGATTGATCAAACATTCATAAACATGGTTAACTCAGATGCACTTTTGCAAACTAGAGCCAGGAACTATACCCTGGAAGCGCAGAAAAAGGATAAGGAGATTGCTGAATCCTCCACTCCACTCCACATACTTGTGGACCCAATGCCCAAGATTCCAAAAGGTGTCTTGAAGAGGGCATCGCACAATCCCAACACACGGGCTGCTTCTAACTACAATGTGGTTGAAGATCTATCCCAAACCCCTTGTGCCATGTCTACTTTGGAAGTCTTGCAGAGTTGTCCATTGCAACGAAATGCACTTCTGGCAGCTATTGGGAGTATGGAGTCCTCCAACATGTCTGCGCGATTTGATATGACTGATGTCAAAAACCGGTTGCCATATCACGTTGCCCTCCAGATTGAGGTCGTTCATGGTCCAATGACCATTAGACGAGCTGTAGTAGATGAGGGAGCGTCGACTTGCGTAATGTCGATTTCCTGTTGGAAAGCTCTAGGTTCTCCTGAGTTAGTCCCTTCCAACACAATGCTTACTGCATTTGATGGCAGAACTTTCCGTCCACATGGATTTTTGCCATCATTTAATGTCACTTTGGCCGGTAAGACAGTTGCTGTTGAGATAGAATTTCTGGACGCTCCGCTCGATTACAACATGTTATTGGGCAGGAGTTGGACTTATGCCATGCAAGCTATAGCATTGGCAGTTTTTCGAGTGGTCATGTTCCCATTTGAAGGTAAGATCGTTACAGTCAATCAACTTTCTTTCACTCAAGAAAAACACCAGACTTCTTCGGAAACCACGATTCCTTTGGTTGATCAAGCCGCCCCGATTAAGGAGAGTTTAGGAGCAGGGTTGTATGGTTCGTTAATAGGCACTTTCGACATCCCCTCCCCTATTCTTTTTATGCGTTCTGATGTGGGTACCGCTACTAAAACATTTACAGTCAGTTTAAGAACTGATCCTTGGATCCTTCCTACCACGTCAGACCCTTTTGTGCCTCCCTCCATTACATAAGTGGCCTATATGGAAACTCAACACGCTGCAATGGAACATATCATGACTCCACCAGTCTCTGTCGAGTCAGATATGGACTATGCTCCGGCATGGTCACTGAATTCTACTCACTCATTCGATGGTTTAGATACGGTTTTGCCATCTGATGAAGCCATCTTAGAAGTTATGATGGGCCTAGACCAACCTTGGGAACATATGCATCATAGGTCCTACATACTTCCAGATCTAGATAGAATTGAGAGAGGAGAATTCCCTGTGAGACCCGGTGGATTGGTTGATTTGTCATCTTCCCCCTCTATTTCAAAAGCTGTTTATGCTGAAGGGAATATGGCTAATATTTCAAGAACAATTCCAATCAACATTTCCACCAAACCCGAGGTCGTGGAAAATATTTTTATTGGTGCAGACTGTTCTCCAGAAGAGATAGCTCTATATACAAAACTGTTTAAAGAATTCCGCGACGTTTTTGCCCGGTCATATGACGAGATGCCAGGTATTGACCCAACCATTGTGTAGCATGTCATCACGACATACCCTAACGCGAAACCTGTGAGACAAAAGCCCCGTCCTGTAAACCCTAGAAAAGTAGCCTCCATCAAGGCGGAGGTTGAAAAGTTGCTCAAAGCCGATTTCATTTATCCGATCGATATGACGGAATGGATTTCAAACCCTGTTCCGGTTGATAAAAAGCAAGGCACTATTAGAGTTTGTACTGACTTTCGGGATTTGAACAAAGCTTGTCCAAAAGAAAACTATCCCACACCATTTATCGATCAAATCATAGATGCGTGTGCAGGACATGAGATGTTCTCTTTTATGGATGGTTTTTCGGGATACAATCAAATAGAGATTAAACCTGAAGATCAGCATAAAACAGCTTTCATTTGCCCGTGGGGCACCTTTTCTTATCGGAAAATGCCATTCGGTTTGAAGAATGCTGGAGCTACTTTCCAGCGAGCAATGAATTTTGCTTTTCATGATATCAAACACATTGTAGAACCTTACTTGGATGATCTCCTGGCGCGATCTCGAAAGAGACGGGACCATCCGGATCACCTTAGACAAGTGTTTGAAAGATGCAGAAAATATAAGATTCATTTGAATCCGAATAAATGTGTATTCTGTGTCGAATCGGGATGTTTACTAGGTTTTATTGTCTCTAATCGTGGTATAATGGTTGACCCACTTAAAGTTGAGGCGATTGTAAATCTGCCTCCTCCTCGCACCTTGCGACAACTTCAAAGTCTGCAAGGCATGTCTAATTTCTTACGGCGATTTATAATAAACTACGCCAAAATTACCAAAGGTTTTATGAGGCTACTCAAACAAGATTCCTACTTTGTGTGGGACGAAGCTGCACAAGCATCTTTTGAAGCTTTAAAAAAGGCACTCCTTTCAGCACCCTTGTTGAACCCGCCAGATTACTCAAAAGATTTTCTTTTATACCTGGCATCGTCTCTTACTACAATTGGTATAGTTTTGGTTCAGGAAGACGATATGTTCCAAGAACATGTTGTCTACTATCTTTCTCGCGCATTGATAGCCCCTAAGGTTAAATACTCGCACGTTGAGAAGTTAGCACTTGCTGCGGTCTATGCGGTACAGAGACTTCGTCACTATATACTTTTACGAACTACTACAGTGATAGCAGAAGTCAATCCTTTCCAGTACGTTCTCACCCGACGAATCATCGGTGGGAAATACAATAAATGGATTGTGATTCTACAGGAATTTGATTTGGTATTCCAATAAGCCAAATCGAAAAAATCACTAGTGTTCGCTGAATTAATCTCAGAATTTCCAAGTGACCTAGAACGCGTTGAGGAAGAAACATCATTCCCTGACGAACATATCTTTCTCATCGCCTCCTCTGACCCATGGTACGGAGATATTTTAATATATCTCCAGACTTTGAGGTGTCCTACCACTTTTTCCCGAGAAGAGCGACGCAAGCTTAAAAGCCATGCGAAAAACTACCTTATTATCTCAGATACTTTATATCGACGTGGGGTAGATTCCATTTTACGACGTTGCTTAACTCGGGAAGAAGCTGAAGCAGTATTAAATGATGCCCACAGTGGAGCTTGTGGGGGACATCTTTCCGGGTTGGCAACAGCTCAGAAGATACTGCGTGCCGGATATTTTTGGCCCACGATCTTTAAAGATTGCGTGGAAGCAGTGAAACACTGTCAACCGTGTCAGTTTTTCACTAAGAAAATGAGGGCATACCCAGCTCCTCTTCATCTTGTAATTACAGCAGGTCCCTTCACAAAATGGGGGGTTGATTTCATGACATGCAATCCAGTTTCAGCTGGAGGACATCATTACATCATCGTTGTCGTTGACTACTTTACTAAGTGGGCAGAGGCAATGCCTACTGTTAAGGCAGATGGATAAACTGCCGCTTATTTCATATTTAATTAGATCATAGCACGGTTTGGCATACCTAAAGAGATAGTGACTGATCATGGTAGTCATTTCCAAAATAGCATGATGACTGATTTATATACAATGCTTGGTTTTCGACAAGAACATTCGTCTTCATACTATCCTCAGGCGAATGGACAAGTTGAAGCAGTGAACAAAACTTTAAAAGTCATATTGCAACGAACTGTTAATGCCAGTCGGAATAACTGGCACATCATGCTATACCCGGCTCTTTGGGCTTACCGAGCCAACGTTAATATTGCTACCGGTTTCTCTCCCTTCCAACTGGTGCATGGGATAGAAGCAGTTGTGCCGATCGAATGCGAGATTCCTTCGCTAAAACTAGCAGTTCAGTTACTACCCGATACTTCAATGCTCGAAGAACGTTTGTTACACTTAGAACATCTAGATGAACAGCGCCGGGATGCGCTTACAACAAACGAGGTTCACAAAAAATGAGTCAAAGGACAATACGACAAAACCGTCAAACCTAGAGTTTTCATCGAGGGAGATTTGGTCCTACTTTGGGATCAAGACAAAGAACCTTTAGGACTCGTTAAATTCAAATCCAGGTGGCTCGGCCCTTATATAATTTCTAAGGTATTGAAGACAGGTGCCTACGAACTGGTAGATTAAGAAGGTAATAAGTTGGCGGAGCCTAGAAATGGGCTCTACCTGAAGAAGTACTACGCCTAGGCTGAAATACTTTTTCTTGTAACATAGCTGTATATTTTTGTAAAGCTAGTTTTGTTATGTTCGTTAGGTGATCTTATGTGTGTTTTTCATGTCGTGTACCAGATGTCAACCGCACATTTCTGAGGATTTGCTGATGGCACCAGTCGCCACACCTATTAGTTGGCTGTAGCAGCTTGGGTCATTTACTCACCCGCTGACCAACTTGTCTCTTCGGGGGGGGGGTTTGTTTGGGACCTACCATGAATAATGTAGCTGAATACAGTGCAGTTATAGAACTCCTCCGAGATGCTCTCAGTCATGGCATTTCGTACCTAGAGGTAAGGCTTGACTCACAATTAATTGTATTTCAGTTAACATGTGTCTATCGGATCAGGGATCCAGGATTTCTATGTCAGTTTCTACGAGTTAGACTATTGGAAAGACATTTTCATTCTATCAGATATGAACACATTCCGAGAAGTTTAAACACTTTAGCTGATTCATTAGCAAACTATGTGTTAGACTGGAATTTGCATCATACATTATAAACAACATTGCACACATAAAATTAAAACGCATACACATGTAAATAACCGATACTGTATATATAGCTGATACCGTATCAAAAAATATGAGTTTTTGAGTCATGAGTCTCTCAGATCAAGTCATAAAAGTACAAAAGCTGGGCATAGTAGCCTCAAAAATATATACATATAATGTTTTCTTCTCCTATGGAGAAGGAGGAACCTCCTCATCATCTACCACATTGCAATAGCATATCACTAGTATAGCAATCCGTCGCAGCACCCTAAGCCATGCTGGGAGCACCCCAACAACATCTTCCTGCATGTCTACAGGTATCTAGTCCATGCGGCATGCAGGAATCTCATGAGTCAACCGACTCATCTTCCTCTCCAGGGTTCCCAACATAGCATCCGCTGCATTGATATCTGCTGGCCTCACATAGATGGTAGGATGGCCCTCAGGACGAACAGGCCCAACATCTGCATTTGACACTTGATTAGAACTCCAAAACTCATTCATAAAAATCAAATACTTGCAAAAGTTTGAAAAAATTAAATAAATTCTCAAAATTTAAACATACCAATATCTCCCCAGGCTCCACCTGGCGGAAGCACCAGCTCTGGATCGTGACGGAAATCTAATCCAGCATAGGGAAACTGCTAAAACGCGGGTACTTGCCTCTCCCACCAACCCCAGAAGTCATCAGTGTGGTAACAATAGTGACTTTCCCCACCACCCTGGCGGAGAAAAATGTCACCCCAACGGCCTAGTCTGGGCTCACGGGGTTACCCTGTGGAAGAGGCATCCCCAAACTAATAGCAGGCATCCTCTCAAAGAAGAAAGTACACAAGATAATTCCGTACTCAAAATTCTTCATAGTGCCGGATTTGCAACCTGTCAGTTGATACTTCATGTTTGCCAACAAGCTAGTACTGCAATCATAAACATGGTCGTGCAAGCACTGTACACCAACATGCATCGAATGCCTGGAAGCTAAGTGTTGTGATGCACTACTGGCTACCCGGTTGATCATGCTCACTATCACTTTCAGCGGGAGACCATCAATAGTTGAAATCAGGACTTGGCTTCCCAATTTTTCTGCTCCGGCAACACAGTATGTATTTACATATTCTTGCACTGATCATGCACCCAAACGAGAAGTCCCTTTCAGATTGATTACGTCTCCTCTCCTTGAGAGACCAGTAATAAAGTATATGTCCTCAACGGTAAGCTCAAGAGTTTTCCCCCGGATGATGAAGGTATTAGTATCGACATCCCAATACTGAATCAATCTCCGAAACAGCTTGTTTAGTGCCCGCATGTTTACGGTTCGATAAAATTTCAACAAACCGCATCTACGGAGCGCATGGAGGGTAGCCGGGTCTTGCATGGCTAACCTATCCATGTCTTCATGCTCCCTTTCCCTCCATTGTAAGACCATCCTGCAAAAAACCCCAAAAAATTTTGAGTCCCGGCGCTTGAAAATAGCTTTGCAAATATGTACGCTACTGTGTATACTACACAGTAGCGTGTAGGCGCTACTCTGTTTGAGCAAAGTAGCGCCCATTGTGTTTGTATGCTACTCTTGTGTATACACAGTAGCACCCGCACATAAAACCTTATGAGCATCGCGTTGCAGGCCATTTTTGCTCAAAAATTTAAAAATAAACCATTGAAATGCAAGATAGGTTGATTTCTACTTACTTGGTGGAGGAGATTTGGTGGTTGGATGCCCGGTTCGATCGCAATGGAGATTGGAAATTTGCAAAAGTTGCCCCAATTTTTTCCCTACAACACAAATTGAAAATTGATTTTTTTTAACAATGAAATTATATATAAAATTGGATTTTGATTTTTACCCATAATTTTTAATTTTCCATAGTTTCAAAAACTTTCAAAAATCCTAATTAATCAATTGAAACACAAAATAAGGTATAACACTGATCCAAGTTCAATTTTCACTCAATTGTTGTCAGATTCGTCTCCTAAGCTCAAATTTCTTGATGATAGATCTTGTCAGTTAACTAAACATTCCAAATTCATATATCATTCAAGATTTTTACCGCATCGACTAATATTTTGTTGAAAACCTAGTTTTTGGCAGGGCATGAAGCTACGATCCTAGAAGCTGACCTTTAAGTCATTTTAAGCTCTTGTTTGGACTATTTAAACCTAAACAAGATAGCCGAGCAAACTTTTCCTCTTCGAGCTCGTTAAAGTATCCGAAGGCTCCTCCACTCAGATATAGAATTATCCCTTTTCCGGGCCTCAGTGGATTAACTACGGAAAAGGTATACTCTAGGTATACTCCTGTATGCGCTAGAAGAGTTCTCCTTTCATTGTTTTATACTTTTTTGGGGGAGGAGACTAACTGTACGAAAAAGGACCTTTTAGAGTCTCTCTTTAGGGTTTTCAGACTCTCTAAACATGAAAATACCAAGCGAGCATTCACCTACTCGAGCTCGATGTGAAATCCACGAGAGGGTAAGTAGAGGACTGTTTAAGTTTTTCAACTCTATAAACAAGAAAACACTGCCGAGCACAGACCAATCCGGGCTCGATATAAAATCCACGGATAGGTGAAAAGAGGATTGTTTAAGTTTTTCAGACTCTATAAACAAGAAAACACTGGCGAGCATTCATCTGCTTGGGCTCGATATTAAAATCCACGAGCAAATATATGGAGTTATTGTTTAAGTTTTTCAGACTCCTTAAAATTGAAAACACCGGCGAGCAAGAACAAATCTCGGCTCGATATTAAAATCCAGAGATCGGTACATATAGAGTAATCTTCTATCTCTTCTTCGAACTCTATAAATTATGAAGAAGGTACTGAGTCTTCCTCCCATGGGCTCGTTAAATTATTTACATGGTTGGACCTATTGAGTTTTCATTCTTTCTTGGACTCATTAAATCCACAAGAAGGGTATTCTTTTATCTAAAAGAATAAGGAACGGGAAAAACATATCATATCTTCATTGTCAAAGGCAGTTTCAGTCAAGTCCTATCCTTGAACATAGCACTTACTTGAGTCTATCTTGTCGGTTGGGTTTAGTTTTTGGCCTCAGGGTGAACCTTTCCTCCGAGTTATTTACTCCCCCGGTTGGTTATTCTTCCAACCATATGGAGGGTCTGCTAATGTCTCTTACATTTCAGACTTATTTACCCCATTATGTTAGAAACTGCCTGAGTCACTTTGTGTCGTGCTCAATGTTCAAGGATATACCCTGTGTCGGCCATTCCGCAGTTTACCTTGACCTCATGTGTCGGCCTTCCTAGTGTCAGTCTTGGTGCATATTATTCCATATCAGCTCTTACCAGTTGAGTGTTACTCGAGTTGGATGATGGAGGATGCCTTAAGGCCTCCCTTCCAACGGACTTCTTCCCATCGACACCAAATCATTATTCTGGGATTGAAGTTTAGAGTTTCGGTTAGTACCTTGGAGATTGCAGTCACTAGTGGCAATTTTCCTCGTTGTTGAATGATGAGAATACATCAATTTCTTTTCTTCGATAGGATTCCCAAGTGTTCGACTCCAAGTCCATCTATTCACATTTGGCGAATCGTACTTGGTACCTTGGACCCCATCGTCATTATCGGTGGAAGTCCTCGCGTTTGTTAATGGTATACATCAATGACCGGTAATCAAACGATGCCCTCCATGTTCGACTATCAGCTCATCTATTCACATGGTTAGGGTTTGTACCTAGGGTTGTTGTGGGATGAAGACCTTGGGATTTTGATGACATTACCTCATTTTGTTATCACCCAAGTTGCGCAAGACTGAGCCTCACTTATATTTGGCTCTCCATGAGACATAGATCCAGTTTGTTGTTATGGCTATGATCTCTCAGTTTGACATGGATCCACGCTTGTATTTCAAGTGGCAATGCTTTATATACATCTCCTTGTTATGTATCGGAGATCATGTTGTATCACACTACACATCTATAAGATGTCAAAAATGTAATTGCTCGCTGACCTTGATCTTTGTTGCAGGTTTCTTGTGACTTGTTTTCTGCGGTTCTGTGCTCCTCCTATGGCTTTGGATTGTAATGTATTTCGGCCATCGTTTCCCTCTGACCTCACACATTAGGGGGCATCTGTTATAGTTCAAACTTGCACCTCTCCGTCCGTGATCACCCTGAGCTGCTGATCACACAAAAGGACAATTTGGATGGAGGAGCATGTTGACCTTTGATGGTATGACAACTCATTTACATTTCCTGAAAATACTGGAAAACTACAAAAAATATCATTTTAAGATATGAGCGCTACTCTACTTAAAGAGACTAGCGCCCATACGCTACTCCACTGTATAATAGTAGTGCCCATATCCAAGTATACGCTACTCCAGTGTAGCAAAGTAGTGCTCGACATTTAAAATCGATTGAGCGCTAGTTGCTAAACACTAGGGTAGCGCCCTATACGCTACTCCACTGAAGAAGAGTCGCGTACATATTAAAAGATGATTTAAAAATATATTAATTCATCGAGGAGGATTAGTTGATGGTAGTTTCCTAACTCCCACAACTTCCTCCATAACTGCATCTCGATTTGAACTGCTTCTTTGCACCTATAAATACCAAGAAGGTTAAAGGAGCAAGGTTAGAAATTGTTAGAAGAAATGATTACTAGAAAAGCTAGAGGATGAGTTAATGGAGAAACTTTAAGACATTGGAGAAGTTGTTGCAGAAGACATCCAAGCCAGAGCAGAGCCAGAGCCCAGAATCTAGTTGCAGGAGCCTGCTTCATTGTCAGGTATACTTGTACTTCATTCCACTTTTTGACAAATAAAGGTTGAAGTGTTTTTCTTGTTCCAATTTGAATGTGTTATTTAATGGCATCTTAAATTGGATTTATTTTGGTCAATGCTGAATGTTAAACATTGCTTTTGTTTATGTCAAACTTTATATATTTCCAAAAATGTTTTGAGAAAGGTATTGTTGTTGCAGGTTTGCTGAAGGAAAGGTAGATTCAGAAGTTGGACACGAGACCGGGTCAAGGCTAGGATCAGACGTCGGTTAAAAGGTGTGTTCCCTAAATCTACAATCTATTTCTTTTGTAAACACCTCTGTAATAGCATCAATACACTTACCTGTCACCCCAACCAAGTTGATAGCTTTAGTTTCTTGGCTATAAGGTAGAAATATCCGCCAACACATGGCATCTCTGAAATAGATTTTGGAGTGGTTTGGATGTGCCTCTAGATGCTCAGTTGCACCCCCTGGGTGAATGAATGTGCCCTGTAGGTGACTGAATACGCATTTCTTGAGACTGGTTGGATCCTGCAATACAATAGAAGGAGAAAAGAATAGCTTGATAGCTCTGATACCATGTGGAATTTATTTCACACCAATATCTGATCAAGAAATTTCATCCTCTCACAAGTTATCTCACACAACTAGTCATGAACACTGAAAAACAGTCAATTATGATGCAAAAATAATTAATCTATTGAATAATAATACATCATACAACCTTGGGAAAATAATAGGCTGCAAATATATAACATCACACCATAGATTCGAAAGCAAAAGGTTGCCATTCAAATCCTCAAAAAAATAGGCTTACTAAAAATATGCAAAACTCCCATATGTGGAAAGTGTGTTTTCCAAGTCACCTCTAAGGATCACGAATTTATGAATTAGTTATCATATGGTGATGCATGATGGAAAATAATGCTAAATCCATAATTTGGAAGGAAGAAACATCATGGAGGATGAGTTGGACAAAAAACTGCTAAGACTAGTCAACTAGCTTTCACCTTTCACCAAAAAGTGGTAAAAATCAGTAAAAAGAAGTAATGCACCTTTCTATTACAGGATTGGATATGATCGGCCATAATCAAAGCAAATCTTATCCAAAGTCTTCAGAAATGCACCCAGGTGAGTCTATGATGCTTGTGGTCCACACAATGTATATTTTAGCCAACTACCTAGTCTAACACCTAGGAATTAATAAAAAATGATCAATAATGCTATCCTAAGGTATTAAATGACATGGATGGGTTTAAATATTTCAACAGTTTTCATTCAATGGGAAAAAACACACATTGATGGGATTACAACCAGGGTCTCTTAGCATCATCAGTTCACATCGCACGAAAAAGCTCCTTAAGAAGAATTCACATGGTGTCATCGCTCAGCTCTATTCCATTCAGATGCACCCATCAGCGGTCTCCACTACTCCTTTGGATATCAAACAAATTTTGGATAGATATGAAGGTGTCTTTTATAAACCATTGGGATTGCCACCTTTAAGAGCCCTTTACGGTAAGAATTTAGCCGCCTCTACATATTAGAAGGAAACCATGGTTATTTTGCATGCAGTACAAAAGTGGCGACCATACCTATTAGGGAATCATTCCTCCATCAAGACTGATCACTAGAGTCTAAAATATTTCTTGGAACAACGGGTCTCCTCCCTAACACAACATAAATGGGTTAGCAAACTCATGGCTTATGAATATGAGATCACTTACAAGAAGGGTAAGGACAATATTGTGGGGGATGCTCTTTCTCGTACATTTGATGACCAAGTTTCTCTTTCAGCTATTTCTATTCATGTTCCAAATTGGTTGCAATCTTTTCAACAGGGATATGTCAATGACTCCTCATTATCTCAAATCATCCCATGGTTTTCCAACAACCTTCTATTGTTCCACATTACTCTTGGGCTGGTGCTTCCTTGAGATACAAGGGTCGTCTAGTACTTCCCCAGAGCACAAATCTTCAATAGACTGTCTTCTATGAACTCCATGCTTCTCCATCGGTCGAGCACTCTGGGTTCCTCAAAACGTATGGGAGGGCACGACATAAATTATTTTTTCATGGAATGAAAATGACAATTCAACAGATGGTGGCTCAATGTGATACCTGCCAGCGCAACAAGGGTGAAACGACACTCCTTCTGATATTGCTTGAACCCTTTCCCATCCCTACACGGATTTGGACAAATATTTCTATGGATTTCATTGAAGGGATCCCTAAATCTTGAGGGAATACAATGATTTTGATTGTGGTTGATCGCCTGTCCAAATATAGTCATTTTTGTGCCCTCAGCCACCCCTATACCGCCTCCTCAGTCGCACAAATGTTCATGGACCAGATCTTTCATCTTCATGGAATCCCTTCTTCCATTGTCTTGGATCGCGATGCAAATTTCACTAGTCATTTTTCGACAAAACTATTTCTCCACACTGGTACCAAACTGAAGATGAGTTCAGGGTATTACCCACAAACAAATGGTCAGACTAAAATTATAAATAAATGTTTGGAAACTTATATTCATTGCTTCACCTCCGTGCAACAACATCAGTGGGAAAAGTGGCCCCCTCTCGCTGAATGGTGGTACAATAGCTCCTACCACACTGTATCTAAAATGACTCCATATGAAGCAATCTATGGTCAGGAACCACCATTTCTTCTTCCATACACCCCAAGCAGTTCACCAGTTCAGGAAGTTGACACAGCTCTTCGAAACCACAATCAGATTCTTCACATTTTGCAGGACAATCTTCACATGGAAAGAAATCGAATGAAACAACAAGCCAATCAACACCGTTTTGAGAGCACTTTTCAAGCAGGTGATATGGTTTTTCTTCGTCTACATACTTACAAGAAATCCTCCTTGAAACTCAAAGGGCGTCATAACCTCGCTCCAAAGTTCTATGAGACATATAATGTTCTTCAGAAGATTGGGTCTGTTGCTTATAAATTGGAACTTCCTCCTTCCCGCATTCATCCAGTATTTCATGTCTCTTGTCTAAATAAAGTTCTTGGCACAAACATCAAAGGACAAACTATTTTACCAGAACTGGATAATGAAGGATCCATCCTTTTGGAGCCGGTGGCCATCCTCAATAGGTGCACTCGTCAACTTCTCTCTCGATCTATCACAGGGGTGTTAATTCAGTGGAACAGAAGGCAGCCAGAGGATGCTACATGGGAACCACTCCTTCAGATTCAATAACAATTTCCACATCTAAAGATTTGAGTATAAATATTTTTCTAAGGGGGAGGGGATGTTAGGAACTTGTGTCAACCCTTCTCTTTACTTTGTTAGTATATTGTTGTTGGACGCATAGGATTTGTAAGTCATCCCGTAGTATTATATGTTCCATGGTATTGATCCATAGTTTGTATTATCCTAGAGTATTATATGTTCCATGGTATTGATCCATAGTGTTAGACGCCTATGCTTTGTAAGTCGTCTCGTATTATTATATGTTCCATGGTATTGATCCATAGTATTGGATGCATAGAATTAGTATATACGTACATGTTGAGGCCAATGAAGGCATCCATGAGTTATTTGTATTGATCTTGCTCAAATTAGGTTGCCCCCTCGAAGTGGCCCGCGATCAATAAATATATTCCGTGCTCTTCTATTTCTGATATATCATGCATTTTCATTATTTGATTGTTGGAAGTTCCTCACATAAAGTTTCTGGTTGATGTATGCGCAAATATGCTAGTATGGTGATGCAATACGAATGCAATGTGTATTAAACCTTCATTAAATTACCCTCAAGTATGTTAGTGAATGAAATGGGTTGATTGGGGAGTGTTTGGACTGATTTGGATATGTTTGGGAAGGATTTGAGTAATTTTGGAGGTGTTTGGAAAGAGTTGTAAAACTAGACAATTTTGTATTGGGGTTCGAGCTAGTCTTTCTAGATTCGAATTGATGTTTATGGAGTTGTTCATGTTTGATCAAATATGAAGCATAAGTCAATTCCCGCTATCATCATTAGAGAAATTTTTATGTCCAAAATGGGACTTCTAAGGAAAATTATAAAATAATAGTGAAAATAATAAAATAATATTAGCATACCTCATCAAATTTTGGAGGAAAAAAGAAGAAAGTTATTTTTCAACTCGTATTTTCAACTTATCTCCATGTATATTCACTCAAATTTCGAGCAGGAGCACTCATTGGATGGGGAATTCAATTATGCATCCAAAGAGTACCCACATGGCATACTTTTGATGGACCCTGCTCCCTGAAAAATAATAAATCAATGGAAAAACGTGATGATGTGAATTTTGCATCCAACGAGTGCTCTTGCTCGAAATTTGAGTGAATATACATGGAGATAAGTTGAAAATACGAGTTGAAAAAATTAGTTTTTTCATTTTTTCACCTTTTTCCCTTTTTACCTTTTACCAAAAAATGGTGAGTCATCCCTCATGGTTGGCATCATCATCTTGAATCCTATTGGTGATTTTTGTTATACCATATTACTATTTTGAGGCCCATTTTTTACTTCAAAATTTCTCTAATGATTGGGCAAAGAACTCTTTCTTTACACCTGATTATGTGGCTTGTACTCTCCACGCTTCAACCTTAATGAAAAATAGGTTGCACACAAAGTGTTGAAAGAAAGTCATGAACTAGACTTATAAATCAACCATCGAAACTTCATATCAGATATGATTTGAGCATATTACAATGGTCTAAAGCATATATTGTGTGTTGCACCATATTATTCATATTCTAGTAGACATACTAAATCCATTGTTTGGACCAAGTTAAAAATCAACAAAATTAAAGTTGGAACCTTGGAGATAATATTCATAATTTTTAATTGGGGATATTACAAATACCTTTGACAAAAGGAGCCCATAGCTTATTGAAGCCATTCAGGGCTACTCTTAACAACTCTAGATCTGTCATCGTCTCCCCAACTGCTTCCAACTTGTCATGAACTTGTGTGAACTTGGTGAGATAAGAATCCATTTTATCTTATCTCGACATCTTGGTGCTCTTAAGTTCCTCTTTCAACAACATCAACTTCGTCAGAGCTTCCCACATCTCCCTAGTTGTCTTCTTTTAGGACAAATGAGGCATCCGATGATCCTTCACTACATCTAGAATAATCCTCGTGGATTTCACATCCTCCTTGTTATGCTCAGCTAGCTAAGTAGCATCACTAGGAATTGGGAGAGTTTTCTCTACAAACTCCTAAATCCCATCAAAACTAATGCTATCATCTGCTTCTATGGGATGAAGTTGTATGCACCCTCCAACCAGTCCTCAAATCTCAGTCCAATTGTTTCCATCCCGTCCAATCAAATAACCTAACCAAGGATTTTTTTATTTTTTTGTGTAAAGCTTTGCTAAGAGTGATTTCTTTCTTAGAGCTAACCTTGCTCTGGTACCATGCTAAATTTTAATCAATACCAAATTCTGATTTATGCTCTCAATAGTTTTTATGCTCGTAAATTATAAACATAAATAATTTATATTTTTAACCAGCAATATAGTGGAAATAAACAAGATCACACATTCGACATAGTTATTTACCCTAGAAAACCCCAATGGGAAAAAAGCATTGTTCAATTTTCTTCTTTGTTAATCATGGCTCACAAAGAAAAAGAGAAATTACAACAAAGGAACCTATAACTCAGTCCCTTAGGAAAATCAAACTCTCTGACTAAATTGGCCATCCTCGAGAAAATCGACACATTAAAGAGAAAATCCAAGGAGAATTAGATCATCCAATTCAGCCCTGCGACCCCCTGCGCCAACTTAAGTCAGTCATATGGATACCATATGGATCGTACAATATATCCTTGGTGGTTATATAGATCGGTCCTCTGCTAATTCGGTTGGTACAAATCAACCTCTCTCTCTCTCCCTCTCTCTCTCCCTCCCTCTCTCTCCTAGTGAAATCAGACCCGTATCTTTTCTCTCAGATCTTCCTCTAGTTGCAAATCCTTTCACTCTTCTCCTCAACTACTAAGTCTCTCACTTTTCTCCTCAGAAAATCTCTCTATGATATAATATTGTGACCTTGTGTGTCATTCTCCTCTCCTTAGGATATCTTTTATAACATCTCAATGACCAAAACCTTAACCCCCAATCTCCAAAGAGATGGAAGGCCAAGATTAGATCTTGAACCTCACATAAAATCAGCAGTTGTGACTTAATCTTAGGTTCATTTTTTAGTCATTTGCCAACATTAAGTTAATAATGTGTTTTTCTCAAGTTAAACTTAAGAAAGATATATAAAAGTCACTTAATAATTAAGCAAGTACAGAGAGAGTAAATGGACAACTTATGCGTGCTTGACACCCAGCCTATGCAAAATCTCATGTCTGAGCTATAATCGTAGACACACCACAACCTTCACACGTGAAGGTTCCACATACCCATATTTTCATAATTTTTGCATCATGTGTTTTTTGTTTTAGTGTTTAGTTTGAGTGGAGCATCAATTTCCTCACCTTTTTCCCATTCCTTTGCATAGCTTTTTCCTTAGCATTTTTTTGAATACTTCCATGGAATTTTCCAACACACCAAAGCTTCTAAAAACAAGTTCTAACCACAAAAAATTCAAGGATTCTTAAGCACAAAATAAATCATAGAAACTACCATTTCTATTCTTCATGGACCCATTTGAATCATTAAAAATAGAAGAAGAAGAAAAAATAAGGTTCAACATTCAAATTGACAATGAGGTATGACCTTTTATCTTTGAATTTGAAAATTATTTCAAATTAAGTGTGATTAAATTACTTATCAACATTAAACACACATGCCCCATTAATTAGGAAGTGGTTCCCTTAATATTCAACACTAAATGATTCATGATCTCATTCTCTCCTCATATTTATATGTTACTTTCAAATTCAATATGTTGTCTATGAATCTGAAACTTATTTCCACTTTAGTGTTATCTAAAAATACTTGTTCACATTAAATACACATTCATGTCCCACAAATGAGAATGTTAGATGCCCCTTAGGCCAGATAATCAAATTGGCTAAAACAAATCCAAATACACAATGAAGCACCACAAAGAAAAAGAGAGATAACATGAAATCTCAATTTCTCATTAATGTAAGTACATATAAATACATATGAGAATGATCGTTGGTTTCATATTCCAAGTGGTCTCTTCCACTCCTTCACGACTCTTCCTATTCACCTATGACTCTTCACATTCATTTCTCATGAATATTGTGACTAGTAAATAGTAATATGATAATATGCATAACCCTAAGGATTAGGTTCCCAACAATCCCCCCCTTAATACAAAGGGGTGTATGTAATTCCAAGCAGAGAGTTGAAATCTAAAGAAGGATGGTTGCAAATGGATGAATAAGCCTTTTGAATGAAAGGTTAGCAAAATTTGATGTCTTCTACTAAATGGGTGGTTTTAAGCTAACCACAAAATGATAAATCCTAGTGGCTATAAAGTCGTAGTTTTGGATGAGCACAAATCATGAACCATGAAGGTGGTTTAAAGGTCACCACAAAATATGAAACTTGGCTTGAAGGATTGGAGGTTCCTGGAACATTCTGAAAGGCTAGCAAAAGTTGTGTCTTCTACTAAATGGGTGGTTATAAGATGACCACAAACTATGGAACTTGGCTCGAAGGATCAAAGGTTCTTGGAACATTCCAAAAAATTAGTAGAATATGATGCATTCTATTAAATGAATAGTCATGGCTCTAGCTTTGGCTCTGATTTTGGCTTCATAGTTCGGGATCAAGGATTTGGATCTGATACAAGCTCATTTGTTCCCACTCGCTTGTTCATGCTCGCTTATTTATGATCATCAGTCATTTCCCCCTGTTAGGAACAATGCAAGGAGAAGAAGAGCTATCAACTGTAATATGCGTCATTACTTGAGAATGAATTATGCGGTATGACATATAAATATTCTTGGTTGTTGACGACCATTTCCAAGAAGCGATCCACTCATAGTGAATCTTCTCTATTGTATGTTTCTCTAGAGTAAAGCATATGTCTAAAGAATGGGTATACTTTCCACAATGCTTACAAGGATGAAGATCAAAACACCAATCTTTCGTATGGCCAACTCTCTCACAATGATGGCATTCTGAATTATGAACTAAATATTAACTTTCTTTCAAGAACCCAACACTCTAAAACTAGATTGGCTTGGAGTAATCCGGAATATGAATCGTCACTTAAAAACCAGGTATGTTCTTGTTGTGCGCGATCTTTTCCCATGGTATGATGATGGGCTTGGAAAGAATAAGTGGAACCTATATATGCATAACTTCATCTTCATTTTTTTTTCTTCTGAAGTGGCATCAAGTGCTTCGAAAGTGACATCATTGATTATAACATGTGTAGGCTGCTGATTTGAATCACAGAAAAGAGGATTGTTTTGAATAGGAACAAGTTCATAATGTTGTTTCCTTTGTTGTATCTCATCATGTGGGAGCTATGATTCATGCTAAAGAAACTCAATAGTGTCTTGTGATTCTTGTACACAATACTGGGGCACATCTCCCAAGGTTGTTGAGGCACATCTCTCAACAGCTCAGATCTCTCAAGCAAATTCTCAAATGATCTAAAGTTGTTAATGGGATATGGATCCATTGTTTTATAGATGAAGTGGCTTCCTCCACAAGCCAACCCACATGTGTGAGAGAGGGAGGGAGCATTCTTTGAGGGAGATAGAAGTTTCCTTGCTTTTCCCACCTCACTATTTTTGTCTTTCCACCTAGATTGGAAAGTGCACCCTCCTTGGAATGGGATGTTTCATTCTTTTTCCAACTGATGGATTTTGTTTCTCTTTCCATTCTCTAAAAATTTCCACCTTTGTGCTTTTGTCAGAACTTTCCATCTTTTGTCTGATTTTTTGCTTCTTTCCTGCTTTTGGTTGACTTGTGGATGTTTCCATTTCCTTAGCTTGAGTATGTGGGATCCTCCTTGACCCAATGCGCCCTCCTAACCTTATCCACTTGCCAACACATTATTTATTAATAATAAAATGATTATTCAATAATAAACAAACTCAAAATTAATTGAATGCAACAATAATTAAATGCAATTTGTGTACAAAATTCACCCCTAGCCAAATAATTCTTGTAATGATATTTCTTAGACCCCCTAGGGATGGGGAGGATCCAAGTCTTGACCAAGGTCCCTAGGGAAGGGACATGACAGTCAAGAATGTACAAGTTTTAACACTTTCTTTCTTACTCTTCTCCTAATGCTCTTCTGTCACATGCTAATGAGGTCATTAGACTTTGGCGTGAGAGGTTTGCACAACTCAAATATATATATCTTCAAGCTTGGAGCAAAGAAAACATGGTTTCATGAATTTCAAGCATCAAATTTTCCAAAGGCACTTGCAAAGGGTGCATTGTTGGGAAACATGCAGGGCGCAAGTATGATAAGGGAAGGAAAGGAGAGCTGCTCATCCTCTTGGTTTGGTGCATTTGTATGTGATAGGACCTATTCATACACCCTCATATGGAAACTCAAAATATGTCCTATCATTCATTCATGATTTTTCAAGATATTTTTGGGTGTTCTTTCTCAAGTTGAAATCTAAATTCTTCCATTCCTTCAAAGTTTTCAAAGCTTTAGTGGAGAACTTCAGTGGGAGGAAGATAAAGGTCTTAAGGACTGATAATGGAAGGGAATATGTCAATAAGGACCTACAGAAGCTATGTGAATAAGATGGCATTCAAATGCAACATTTCGGGCCTTACACACCCCAACAGAATGGTGTGGCAGAGCACAAGAATAGAGCACTAAAGAAGATGGCTACCTGCATGATGGAGGCTAAGTACTTGTCTCCTACACTATGGGATGAAGCCATTAAATGTGAAACATATGTTCAGAACAAAGTACCACACAAATATTAGGAAGGAAAGACTCCATTCGAGTCTTGGATGGGACATAAGCCTGTTGTGTTTCATCTTAGGGTGTTTGGCTCAAGAGCATGGGCTAGAATACCTCCATAGAAAAGGAAAGCCTTGCAACCCAAAATAAAGGAGTCCATTATGGTTGTATATGAATAAGATGAAAATTTATACAATATCTTTGACCCCTCATCTCAAAATACTTTCACTTATAGGATTTTTCAGTTCGAAGAAGAGCCCATGCATGCAGCTAACCAAGAAGAAGGGGAATGCTCAAACCCCCCCACTTGCATAGGATGTAAGTGATGCTTCATTTTATGATATTTATTATTCTTATGTTGAGGATGAAGATGATGAAATGAATTCATATCATGAACCTCCTACAAGGCCCAAGTGGGCTGAGAAAACCATACAAGCAGCTAGTGAAATTGTAAGTGATTCAGAAGAACCTAGGAAGACTAGATCATAGTTTTACAATGCATTGTATTCTGATGATCCAGATCTTACAGGGAGGTGTTTTATTATGGTTGGATATGATAGTAATATGAAGAAGCATCACATGACCCAATATGAAAAAAAAACATGCAAGAAGAGATGAAGTCTCTCCATGACAATGAAACTTGGGAGTTGGTTCCTCTTCCTTCCAAGAGGAAGTTGGTGCAATGCAAGTGGGTGTATAAGACCAAAATGGATGCTAATGTTTCTAATGTGAATTATAATTCCATATTGGTATATAAGGGATTATATCAATTCCATGGAGTGGAATACACAAAGACATTCACACATGTGGCAAAGATGGACTCAATCAGACTAGTTTTGGCCATTGCAGCATCCAAGCGATGGGAGGTTCATCACATGGATCTGAAGAGTGTTTTTATTCATGGGGATATTCATGAGGAGACATATATGAAGAATAATTAAGGTTTCATTCATGATCCTTCACTTGTTTGCAGGTTTAATAAGTCCCTCTATGGTCTCAAGCAAGCTCCTAGAGCTTGGCATGCCAAGATGGACAATTTTATGCTATCACAAGGTTTCGAGAGATGCAAATATGATCCAAATGTATATACGAAACATATTAGTGACTTTATTTTGATTATTGTACTATATTTTTATTACCTTTTGATCACTGATAGTTGTATTTAAGAACTAGGATCAGTTAAAGATGCATTACATAGTGCATTTTCCATGTCTGATCTAGGTTTGTTGAAACAATTTATTGGTTTGGAGATTGATCAATTTGATGAAGGGATCATTGCTTCACAATCAAATTATGCTTCAAAAGTTCAAAATGGATGAATGAAAGGATTCTAAGTTTCCCTTCCTTTCATGGGTAAAGATTCATGATTAAGGTTCCTCACCATTGGTGGACAATTCATTGTATAGACGACTAGTTGGGAGCTTGTTGTACCTCACTTACTCTCGACCAGATTTGGATTATGTAGTAGGTGTTGTTGCTAGATACATGCATGAGCCTCATGAGATCCATTAGAAGGCTGCCAAAATGATCTTTCATTATGTGAAAGTAACCAAACAGTTTGGGATAGACTATGCATCTAGTTCATCACTTGAATTAATTGGTTTTACTTATTTAAATTGGGATGGAGATAGCACTGAACGGAAGTCCACTTTTGGTTATGTCTTTATTCTTGCACATGGTCCCATTTTTTGGTCTAGCAAGAAGCAACACACTATTTCCTTATCATCAGTTGAGGCCGAATACAGGGGAGTAGTGAATGCAACTACAAAATGTGTGGTTAGAAGGTATTCTTGGGGAGTTTGGATTTGCATTTGATTCACCCATAGTCATTTGGTGTGATAATAAAAGTGCAATCATGATCTCCACTGATCCAGTACATAGACAAAGGACCAATCACATAGAGATACACATGCACTACATCAAGATCTTGGTGCATGACTAGATTATTGCCTTGCATTAATGCCCATCTACTGAGCAAACTGCTGATATATTCACCAAGAATTTCACTTAGAAGAACTTAACCTACCGTATATCACTCCTTGGGGTGGGTGATGCATGGTGAAGACTCGTATATTTTCCAGATTTTGTTTCATGTCCATTTTAGAGGGGAGGTTTTATTTCCCATGTGGTTTTCCTCCTCACCTTGGTTACATGGACTAATAAAAATTGTAAGAGGTGACTTGAGCCTTAGTCTCCAAGGCCTCATTTTTTTTTTGGCTACATAAGTCTAGCTTAAGGGGCAGTGTTATAACATTATTGTTAATGTAATTGTAACTTCAGAAGATATTCACTTGTATTTTATATTTTCATTATTATTGTATTTTATTTGTATCTCCAATTAAGATGTTAGTCCTCTGGTCGGGGATTTCATTATTACATTTGGTCATGTAAATTCATTGAGGTACATCCTCCTTTGTAAGCTAGGGAATTAGATCCCTCTAGATTCAGTTGTATTAGGGTTATTGAGTCCCCTAGAGAAGTCGGCCCAGTCAGGTTTAGCTGGAGCCGACCTAGCTAGTGAAAAGGTCAAGTGAAAGTTAAAGTATAAATAGAGAGTGTGGATCTCTCATTTGAACACACACTCACTTAGACAAGTTCGCATTAGTGAGAGAGAGAGGACAAGTTCGCATAGGAGAAAGAGCGAGGAGCTGTAGAAGACCATATTTTTTTGGGGGTTTTACTTTTGTGATATTGTATTGGTGATAGCTCTGAGGAAGTTGCGGGGTTTTCTCCTTTATGGTTTCCCCAAGGAAAATATTTGTGTCTATTGTGTTATGCTGTGCATTCTATTCTTTTAGTTAAGATCCTAGATAATATTGATTAAAAGTAGAAAATCTAACATGGTATCAGAGCTAACCTGAAAAGAAGACACTATGTAGCCGCGAGAAGCTAGGGATTCTTAAGTTTGGTTCTTCTCTCCACAGATCATCAACCAAAATAGGCTAGGATAACTCACCCTAGGAGGGCACATCTTTCTGTTGAAGCAGAACTTGATTCCGAGAATTTTCATTTTCTGTCTCGTCACTACTGCCAGAGGAAAACTAGGGCATGATATATTTTGGGTTTCTGTTCACTGATTTGGAAGAGTGAGTACATTGGGAAAATCACCTTAAGGAGGCACATCTATATATCCAATTAAAAGTTCCAAATTCCAAGTTTAGAAAATTAGGATTTCTGTGACAAACCCTAGGGCCAGCCAACTCCAGAACCAATTTTTGCATCTCAAAGTGGTAAGACCTAAAAGCTTTGCTATTTCCATTTGAATTTCTCATTAAAGATGTATCACCACACCAAGATTGAGGATAAGCTTGAAGGGGCTGATAACTTTCGAGCATGGAAGTATAGGATTGCACTTGTCCTTGAAGAAAACGAATTGGACAAGTATGTGAATGAAGAGGTTCCATCACTAGAGGGAGATGAGGCTAAATCCTTACACAAGATGAACTTGGTTAAGGCCAAGAGGATCATTGCAGATTCCATTTAGGATCATCTCATCCCACATGTGTCATCCTTGAAGAAACCTAAGGAGATGTTTGATGCTTTGACGGAGCTATTTGAAGGGAAGAACATAAATCAGAAGATGACCTTGAGGAACCAACTCAAGAATGTGAAGATTCAAAATGTAGAGACCATGTAGTCTTACTTTAAAAGGGTCTCTCAGATCAAGGAACACCTTGAAGCTGTTGGAGAAAAGGTAGAAGAAGGAGAGATTGTGATGACCACCTCGAATGGTCTCCCAAGATCATGAGACTCATTAATTCAAGGTATTTGTGCTAGAAATAAGTTAAGCACATATAGTAGGCTATGGGAAGAATGCTCACAAGAAGAATATCAACTCATGGATCAATAAGAGAAGATAGGAGAAAATGATGATCAAGCTCTCACAACACACTCCAGAAGGAATAATAACAAGAGGGAGCACCATCACAGTAAAATGGATAAACACCACCACCAAAGTCAGAGGGATAACTTTAGAACATCCAGGAGAGATCTATCTAATATTAGATGCTTTACTTGTGATGAGAAGGGACATTACTCCAGAAATTGTCTCAGAAATAAAGTGGATCCCACAACACAAAGAACAACAAGAAAAGGCACCATGCTCACACTGCAGAAGATGATGATCCCCCAAGGAAGAGAGCCAGAGAAGAAAGTGATGAATCTTCAAGTCATGAAGAGTATGTCCTGATATCAGCATTCACGGGCACTGCCACACATGGAAGTAATGATTGGCTTGTAGACAGTGGAGCTTCCAAGCATATGACATGATATAAATAATCCTTCATAAACCTATCTGAGCACGATTCACCTCACAAGGTGAAACTTGGGGATGATTACCAATACAACATAAAAGGAAGTGGAGAAGCTTCTTACAAGATAGACTCTGCAAAATTTCTGAAGATGAAGGATGTCCTATATGTTCCAGGACTAAAGAAGAACTTTCTATCCATATCAACACTAGATGTTAAAGGTATGAGGGTTGCATTTGTTGATGGCCAAGTCCTAATGTGGACAAAGGGAAAGAATATAGATAATGTAGTTGTGATTGGAGAGCAAGAGGGAGGTTTGTAAAAATTGAAGGGCCAACCTGAGAAATCCTTGGTCCATGACTCCATGGAGCCAAGTGAATTATGGCATAGAAGGATTGCACATGTGCACTATAGAGCACTACCCATTGAAAGCAAAGCAGTTGAAGGATTTCCAGAAATCCAGTCGAAGTATGAAGACGTTTGCAAAGGATGTGCGAAGGGAAAGAACGCGAAGAAGGAATTTCCAACTAGCGAAAGAAAAGCAAAAGGAATATTGGAAATCATCCACTCTGATGTATGCGGTCCTATGTCATCCAGTTCATTGAGTGGGTATGTATATTATGTTTCATTTATTGATGAATTTTCCCGTAAGACTTGGATATACTTCTTGAAGAGCAAAGATGAAGTATTCAACAAGTTCAAGGAATTCAAATCCTTGATCGAGAACCACACGGAGAAAATAATAAAGACCTTTCGATCCGATAATGGTGAAGAGTTCACCTCAAAATATTTCAAGAAACTATGTAGAGAATATGGGATTAAGAGGGAGTTGACCACTCCATACAATCCAAAATAGAATGGCATTGCAGAAAGAAATAATAGAACAATAATGGAACCAGCAAGAGAAATGCTTCATGACCAGGATCTTCCGATGCACCTATAGGAAGAAGTTGCGAGGACAACTGTGTATGTACATAACCGTACTCCTCATAGAGTAATAGACAACAAGACTCCAGAAGAAGTGTTCTCCGGAGAGAAACCATAAGTAAGCCATCTCATGATATTTGGGTGCCCAGTGTACATACACATTCCGAAGGAGAAGAGGATGAAGTTATATCCTTCAAGAAAGAAGGGTATATTCGTAGGATACAATGAAAGTTTGAAGGCCTACCGAATATACTTCCCAGGATTCAAGAAGATCGATATCAATAGAGATGTAACATTTGATGAAGACTTAGCCTACAACAAATCCAGAAAGTGACCTGTTGAAGACATTGAAGAACCTAGATTTCCAAGGATCAGAGATGCAGTAATGGAAGAAGCGATTCCATAAGATAATGAATATCACGATATGGAAGAACCACAAGAACCTGTAGATCCACCTCGTGAGAAGAACTCCCACAGGAGGAAACAAGCATGGGTACGAGAAGCAACAAAAAATGCAAAGAAGTATGGTGCTCCAGAGGGGATGCACAGAGAAAGAAAGAGACCTAGGCCATACTCCATCTATGTAGCCCTGTTGTGCAACATCATTAAAAAAGAACCTGCCAACTATGAGGAAGCGACAACGAAGAAATAATGGAGGATGCCATGATTGAGGAATACCAGTTGATCATGAAGAATGATGTTTTGGAGGTAGTTCCGAGACTAGAAGGGAAGTATGTTGTGACTTGTAAGTAGATCTACAAGATCAAGCATGATTCAAATGGCAACATAGAGAAACACAAGGTGAGATTTTTGGCAGGTTTCTTATCCCAGATGGAAGGCATAGACTATGAGGAGACATTTGCACCTATATCCATATACACTTCCATCAGATCAATACTTGCATTGGCTGCAGTGATGAAATGGAAGGTACACCAGATGGATGTCAAGACAATGTTCTTGAATGGTGTAGTAGAGGAGGAAGTGTACATGGAGCAACCACTCGGATTTGAGACACATGACAGACAAACTCATGTGTGCAAATTGAAGAAGGCCTTGTACGGATTGAAACAGGCACCTAGGACGTGGTACGATAGAATGGATAGTTTCCTCATGAGCTTGGACTTTACCAAGAGTAAAGCAGATTCCAACCTTTACCGCAAGGTTGAAGTGGGAAATCCAATGATACTTCTACTCTATGTAGATGACCTATTTGTAATAGGGGAGGATGGGCTCATTGCAGATACAAAGAGGAAACTTGCCACAAAATTCGAGATGAAGGACCTGGGTATGATGCACTATTTACTAGGCATGGAGGTGTGGTAGAATGCAGATGGGATCTTCCTTGGATAAGGGAATTATGCAGTGGATAAGAGGTTCAAAATGATGGACTATAAGGCTATGGCCACACCCATGGCATCGAACTTGAAGCTATTATGCGATGCTTCATCAGATTCAGTTGATGCCATGATGTATTGTTAGATGATTGGGTCATTGATGTACCTGATGGATATGAGACCTGACATATGCTTTCCTGTGAACACATTTAGCTAGTTCCTGACAGATCCGAGACATGTTCACCTGATTGATACAAAGCATATATTGAGGTACCTGAAGGGTATAGTTGATTATGGGCTCAAGTATGACGTGAATCAAAAGATTAACCTGTAGGGTTATGTTGATTCGAATTGGGAAAACAGTGTCGCAGATAGGAAGATCACTTTGGGATGCTGGTTCAGTATGGGTACCGGTATGATCTCCTGGTTTAGCAGGAAGCAGTCATGCATGGCACCGAGTATAGACAAAGCAGAGTATGTTGCAGCTTGTTCGGCTAGTTGTGAGGCAGTATGGCTTAGGAATCTACTATCTAATTTGTTTGATCTCCAATTAGAGGCGACTTGTATATTTTGTGACAACTAGAGTTATGTGAAGTAGTCTGAGAACCCGATGTTCCATGACAAGTTGAATCATATTGAGATCAAGTACCACTATACCAGTGATATGGTGTAGAGAGGAGCAATGAAGCTCCAATATATTGCAATGGACGAGCATATAGTCAATGTATTGACTAAGCCTCTATCCAGAGTGAAGTTCGAGTACTTCGGAGAGAAGCTTGATGTTCCCCAGATCGAGGTTCCTTCCAAGAGGAAGTGATGAGTCTGGAAGATGCAAATGCACATGGGCCATTCTTGCATAGTGGTAGGATTGTGCCTCCTATGTTGGAATATGTAAGGGTCGGGCCATTCTCGCATAGTGGTAGGCTCGTGTCTCCTATGTTGGTATATGTAAGGGCTGAGCCATTCTCACATGGTGGTAGGCTCGTGCCTCCCATGTTGGTAGATATAAGGAATGAGCCATTCTAACATGGTGGTAGTCTTGTGCCTCACATGTTGGTAGATGTAAAGGATGGGTCTCGCATGGTGGTAGGTTTTTGCTTCCCATGCTGGTAGACGAGGTCTCGTATGGTGGTAGGTTCGTGCCTCCCATACTAGAGACGTCCACCGGTCATAAGACACTGCGTGTGTGCCTAGGCAGGACCTCGCATGGTGGCAGGTTTTTCCTCCCATGCTGATAGATGTGGGATGATCATTGTGGGACATGTGATGTGCCTTTGGGTAGTGCTCCGTGTGATGATGAGATGATATGAAGACGATGAGGTGACAGTAGGAGAAGCAAGTGTTTGCAGAGGCAATGTAATGATTGGTATTGGGATGTACCTAATTGATGGCTTGCTTGCAGAGATGATGAATACCTACATCATGGATAGGCCTGCATCCAACATGAAAAAGGGTTGGCTCTATAGAAATTCCTATGACGAGTAGATTCGAGAGATGTCACCAATCAATGATTGACATGATGAGGGTTGTAGCAGCGATGATGATGATCTAGTGTTGATGATGGTGTTCCATCATTGATGATGATCCAACGAGGAAGACTTGTGTCCAGATGTGTTGATGAGTGTGGCAAGAGAATACATTCCTAGTTAAGAGGGAGTGTTAATGTATTTGTAACTTCATAAGATATTCAGTTGTATTTTATATTGTCATTATTATTGTATTTTATTTTTACCTCCGATGGAGATGTTTTATTCCTCCGGTCGGGGATGTCATTATTACATTTGGTCATGTAAAGTCATTGAGGTAAATACTCCTTTGTAAGTTGGGGCATTAGATCCCCCTAGAGTTAGTTGTATTAGGGTTATTGAGTCCCCTAGAGAAGTCGACCCAGTCAGGTTTAGTTGGGGCCGACCTAGCTGTTGAAAAGGTCAAATGAAAGTTAAAGTATAAATAGAGAGTGGAGCTCTCTCATTTGAACACACACTCACTCACACAAGTTCGCATTAGTGAGAGAGAGAGGACAAGTTCGCATAGGAGAAAGAGAGAGGAGCTGTAGAAGACCATATTTGTTTTGGGGTTTTACTTTTGTGATATTGTATTGGTGACGATTCTATCTCTGAGGAAGTTGCAGGGTTTTCTCCTTTATGGTTTTCCCAAGGAAAAACTTTGTGTCTACTGTGTTATGTTGTGAATGTTATTATTTCAGTTAAGATCCTAGATAATATTGATTAAAAGTAGAAAATATAACAATTATTACACCTAGGACCATAGTCTCATGATTATTATTGATGTCTAATGGTTCAATCAAAGGTTAATGATGGTTATCCAAAGTTGGTTAGGAAATTAATGACCACTTCCACCACCTAAGTGCCCAGTTTTGGTCAAACAGTCAGTTAGGCGCCCTCATTTATGGACACCACCCTCATTTATTACCACTACCTTCCTGAGGTGCGCCCTTATCCCCTTTTTTATGGATCTGAGTTTGACATGAGGCACCCATGCATTGAATGTGGCTATTTTGCCTCCTCTTTGGAATTTTTGGCCTATCCTTGGCCACCTACACTCCACCAAATCCTCCACCACTTATGTGTTATCCTTCCCATGCCATCCCAACGTTCAGATTGAGAATTTGTGGTTGTTTGAGGTGATTTGGGAGACTATTGGTCAACCTAGGGGGGATTGAGGTCCAATGTAAGCTATCCACTTGTAGCTCATTCCGATGGCTACAAAGGCTCACCATTTTTCTGAAATGTTATATAATGATGTTCACAACTCATTTATGGGTTGGAAAATAATAAAATAACCTGCTATTTGATCATTTTTTTGTTCAGAGTGCCTCTTTTACAATGTTTTCTTGTATACTTAGTCAAATTCTTAATTGTGAGGATATATTTAGCTAGTTTATCCTACTATGATTTGAATTTCACAGGTATATATATAGAACGAAACACGCATAATATATAGACTTTATTAGATTAATCAAATTACGAAGATCACAAAGAATTGATTAGCTTATGATTGTGATAGTGGTCTCCTCGTTTGATGTAGTCTTCAATCTTCATCTACAAAAAAACATAAGACAAATGAGTGGAAACATAAGTAAAAGTAATAGGTAATATTGATCAATATAAACAAGTGGTCAACGAAACGAGTTCTAAAGATTTAACATAGTGAATCTTTATGGAAAGAGCATATATATTACTGTATCAACATAAATTCCAAAGGGAGAGGTTACAACCATTTCCTTGACGTCACAATTTCTTCCAATTATCATTTGCCTCAAATATCCAACCTTGTTTCTAATGGAGAAGGGAAAATCATTTCTAAGGGTATTCAACAACATTTGGGTGCTCTATCTTTCCTCCCCCAACCATGAGGGGTGAGCTTGTATATATAAGCCAAAGAGGATAGATGGAATTGAGGATTCAATGGATAAGGTTAAGGGATCATCCTAAGAAGTTGGGGGTTCAACCTCCATCTATGATAATTTGTTGGGATAAGCCTCCATGAGGTCTTCTTTCTTGAAGACTCTCGAATCTTCTCTTTTTACCTGTAAACAAGTTGTGCCACACTCTGTCAAAGAGAAACATGCATTACTGGGGGGTGACATACCCTGTGCACAAGCAAACTGTGTCAGTGAATCACTCTGTAGTGATGAAAAGTGTGTCAATTGGGGAGTGTCGCACTATGCTAGAAGGAAACATGCGTCACTCAGTCAAAAAGGGGATTTTAAAGGGAAAAAACCTGAGGGCTCCATTTTCCAAAGAGCTCCTAGCCAATCACTTCAGTGATTGAGGCAAGGAAAAGGTGTGCATGGTTCGTGATCATTGCGAGGACGAAAAAATATGTGTAACACTTCCACCATTGATCCCACTCGATCAAAGAATCCTCCTTTCCTGTGAGTTTATGAGCCAAAGAGGCCTTTGGCTCTAATACCAATTGTTAGAAAAACAAGATCACAAAACAATAACATAAAATAAGATGTAGAAATAAACAGATAAACACAGTACGAGAGAGACACCAATATACATGGTTCACCTAATATGGGATACATCCACAGAGAAAATGCCATTTCTTTTATTATACCATCCAACAAAATAAAGGGATACAACCTGCAGCACATCCGCTGCAATTTCCTCTTCACTCTCTCACAGTCTCTCTTATACTATTACATAGATATTTTTCACAATACTACAATACAATACACAACCGCATTACAATGTCTTCCTTTTAAAGAGGGATTACCATGGGAAAATACCATGGGCTAATCAATACCATGGTCCTGTAAACCATTGTCCAAAAAACAACCCAAAAAATTTCTTTTGAGGGCGTTGGGCTTCGCACCTCTCGCTGGGACGAGTATACAGTCCACCTGCATAGCATATAAAACTAGGGTACAAACACGAGTGAACAACAAGATGTATAAATTAGGAATATAATCAAGTTCCACAACCAAAAAAATGATGAATCCCTCGGACTCTAGGTTTATTGAAAGAAAACACATAGATATATGTACCTGCACGCAGACTCAGACCACTTCCCCGCACAAAAAATAGGGATCATAAATACTCTAGTAACTTGAGCCATAAGAGTTTCAGATGATGAACATCTATAGAAACAAATATAACACTTATCAAATGTTTTTAAGAAGAATGAGTATAGGGAAATACATATTAATAGAATTATCAAAATTAGTGGAAGTAAGATAAGCCTTCCATATATCAAGGGAGCAACCGATTTAATGGCTAGGATATGAAATAAAAAGGGCATTAGGGTCTCTTTCTCTCCAAATTCAATTGGAAGAATGTTATATTCCTCAAAAGATTCCCTTGACGCAAGAGACCATAAGGTATTTTACAGTATCCAATGCACTTGTGGGAAATCTTACATTGGGGAAATTGGACGCTCGATCTAGGTAAGACTTAGGGAGCATGGTGCTGAAAAACTACATGAATGACATAATACGTTTGCACTAGATAAACACACCCACACCTCAAAAAACCACATTTGTATTGAGGATGCCAAGTTGGTCATGAGAGAGGATCACTACAAAAGAAGGAAAATCCATGAGGCTATTGAAATTGAAAAGTATCGCTTAAACCTAAATAGGGATGGTGACTTGAAGAGTGGTGAATATTGGCAGCCTGTCATCCACCTCCTTATAAATAAAATAAATAATATGAAAACAAATAACAAGAGTAGCATAAACCACTCTAATTGTACTAATTCTAACAACATAAATACAAATTGATTCTACTATCTAATTAATCCCTAGTTATTAATAATAATGGACGATCTTTAGAATTTTCCATTCATAGCCCTAGGTTTAGGTTTAGATTGTACTATCCCTAGTCTCTCATAAGAGCACCCTTACTAATTTTGATATTTCTCTAGGAGTATTATCATTAATAATTTATTTTCTTTGATAGGTATATTATTATTAAAAGAACCATTATTAATTTTGATAGATTATCCTTGTAATTAGTATTATCATTAACATTCGATATTCTTTGATAGGATTATTATTAAAAAAGAACTTATTAATATTAATAAATTGACTTTAAAATTGATCATCCCCAGTTATTATTAGACCTCCCCTGGCCATAAGTTTAGGTTTAGAACCCCCCTAGTATTATTATCATTATACTTTATTATCTGTAGTAGGAGTATTATTATTAAAAAAATTATTAATTTTTATTAACCCTAATAATAATAGGATATATTCTTAAGCTATATTAGAGGTTGTACTAATATTTTAACATTAATAAAAACATTTTAAAATAAAGCAACCAAAACCCTAATCTACAGTCGACATATAGGTAAAAATGAGCAATATGAATACATATTTATGAATGTTATTCTCTCCCCATAACCTTGAGACATTTCTTCTCCTAAATATTCACCTGACTTAGAGGCCTGGAATGTCTACACAATCCATTGAACAATGCAACTTTCCTCCAACTTGATAGCAATCCTATTTCTAGAAAACACTCCATTTTAGTCTCATCATTCTTCGTCACAACAATATGTAGTTCAATATCAGTGTATTTCTATACTACACACTCTAATTTAGTCCATTTGTCTGCATTTAACACAAATAGAGGCTCAAGATACTTTCGTTCATCTATAACATGGTCACATGCATCATCCCAATTTTCCAAGTTCCGGGATTGGCATTCACAATTCTACTCTAGCTTCTTATCCTTACTCAACACACCCTATGTTTCTTCTAGCTCAGAGCTCACATCACCAAAGTTCAATAATTCAAGTTCTGATCCTTTTGTTGAAATACTTTGAGATTCAAACTTGCAGTTCTCATGAACCAAACACTAGAATTTAGCCTCTCCAATCTTCCTCCTTTCATACTCCTATTTTTTGCTTCCACTGGGACCTCTTTTGCAATTTTATCCTTTTCATGTCTTTCTTCCAATTTTGATTCTTTTATCATTATCCTTATGGATCAAATTTATTTATTTCTCTGTTGTTCTATTTCCCGCTCCTTGATTAATTTCTTAATCACTTGCATCTCTTCTCATATGTTGCATTTTTCTTCTCTACTCAACTGCTTCATTTTTAAATTGGAATTTAACATTAGTTCACAAATCTCCCTTTGGCTTCTCAATGACTTACTCTCTTAATTTTTTTCACAATATGGCTTTCCATAGACAACATGTTACTCACTGGTAACCATAACAAACCTCCACACAATCTAGTGCTCCTTCGAGCACACTTAGTTCTCCTCTCTATCCAACTCTTCGGTTTCAATAACTAAGTCTCTAGTTGTAAACCTGCAACAATGGATTTCCCTTTGGGACGTTGTGGTATGCTCTGATACCAAAATGACACATACACTCTAGTTGCCAAAAACACTACAAAACCATGGAAAAACAGAGCAACATATCTAAACGGAAAAATTTTAGACAAGAGAACTCCAAACTAGCCGACATAGAATTTATAATAAGATTGAATAGCTAAAATACATTATCAATAGGATTATATTGATAGATCAGGGAACACCGACCACATTTTCACTCTCAATATCTATATTTCCTCATAAGCCTCAAATACAATTACTAAAAAATAAATAAGACTACTTTATGAAATACATCATCAAATGCAGGATCCTTCTTGTTTCCTAGGCTGGAGTAGTCTCATTGACTGCCTAGTCTTTAAATTTATTCCATAGGGTTGATCTGCTGTTTCCTAAAAAAAAAAACCAAATCTACGCTACAATAAGTCCCTACAGCAAAACTGAACCCCCCCCTCGGCCTGTCTTCTTTTTTGCCTCTTAATAAGAGAACATGCCCCTTTATCAACATGTAAGGAAGCCATGTTTCATTTTGGCCCACACCTGTTACAACATGAAAACCACGTAGTTGACGGATTATGATGAGAACATGCCCCTTTATCAACATGTAAGGCATCCATGTTTCATTTTGGCCCACACCTATTATAGCATGCAAACCACGCAGTTGACAGATTATGATCCACATTGCGAACCATGTTGTTGACAAATAACTCACGGTTGATGGATGCTCTGCATCATGCTCTCTAAAAATTTACAATTGATCAAGGATAGTGTAAAGTCTTACACTATGCCTATTTGGTACAACTTGGTCAACCTTCCCAAATAATGAGTGTTTGTTACAAAATGAGGATAGATGGGTTTGAAAAACGTTCTCTCAGCAATGTACCTCCCATAAGGTTTCTTATACGATTTACACCATTTCCAATGTTTCCTATTGAAGTATAACACAACCACTCAAAGTTTCTTCAAGTCATTAGTAATGCCTTCAAGGAACAAGTAGTGTTCCATCTAAGTAAACCAACCAATGGGATCATAACCATCAACTTGTTCATATCTACTATCATAAATATGTTCTACATATTGTTATCTAGAAAGTGTGGTCTATGTTGGAAACCTAATTATTTTGATTATGGTAAACTATCATGTAATATTATTATTACTGTTCACATTTACCATAGGTGAATATGAAGAGTCATAGGGGAGTCCAAGGGTCATATCTTGATGTATTTATTATACATGTACCATCTTACTGAAAATAGAATCTCACGCTTATCTATATTTTATTTGTTGTTCTCAAGATTTTATTTGTTATTGTCATTGAGACTAATTGCAATAGTCTATAGTGGCACTCTTAGTCCATAGAGAATTCCACGCTTTGTGGATCCACTTGGTGCTAATGTTAATTATTCATGTGGGGTATGGGTTCCAAAATTGTGTAAATATTAGTGAGAAGGTTTTGGATGTCATCCATGGAGGCAACCTTTATGGATATTGTCAAGAGCTCTGAGATATAAGATTCAAGAATGGAGACTTATTTTTATAGTGCAGTGACCTTGGGCTCCACGGTCATGTTTGTAGTGTTAGGCATGGGAGTTGATCTTCATCAATTCTTGAATAATATTTTCAATTTCATTAGTTCACAAAAGGGAATCAAAGGATGCACATTGGGTTGTTGACTACCCAGAATCTATAGAATACCGTGATCATTCATCCATATGAAAGGGTTAATCCACATGGAGTTTCAAATACTTACTGAGGCTTAGTTAGGACCAACTACAAATTAGGGTGAATTTATTGTGGGGGAGTTTTCCATAGCTTGGATGGAATTGAATTGGGAAAAATGATGGACTAGATTTCTTCAAGAGATTTTACATATGAAGAGAGATGGATTTTTTTTACAAGCTAGAGGTGATCCCCTTGGTGGTATGTTTACAACCATCCTTATTGAAGTTCATGTATAACATGGAATTTAAATCCATGGTATCCAAACCCAATGTTCATAACTATTGTTCTCTAATAACTAGATCACAATTAATCATTTCAATAGAGAACATGTGGGAATTGAGCTAATAGTTCCCCATTTGAAGTTTCACATTTTCACACTTGCCAACATATTTCATAATATCTACATTGGCTATCATAATTTGAAAATAGGGAACCACACGAATATAACAATTGGTTTCTTCTACCACCTATTAATGAATAAAATTATAGGTGCTTCTATTTCCAACTCAAACATTCACCTTCGAGTTCTTGATGTGGCCAATCAATTTTAGGGTATGGGGAGTTGAAATTCTTGATACATCATGGAGGGAAATTTGGGCTTTGTCATAATGATACTCTAGGGATTTTCTTATTAAGGGGAGGTGTATGTTACAGTGATTCTGGTTAGATTGGGACACATTGATTTTAAATAATTCTTGTTTCTTACAAGTATTCCCTTTTAAATACTTATCATCGTGATTATAAAGAATTTTAATGTGTTTCCATTCGACTACTTCTTCCAGTGTCAACTTGTGGAGCTACAAGGGCTAAGGAGGGGGGGGGGAGTTTGTAGGTGACATGAGGAGGCATGGGTGGGAAATAAAAGGGGATATTTAAGCTTGTCCATTGGTCACCATAAATTCTTCGTGATCTTATGTAGAAGCCTCCAACTAAGTAGCTAGGTGAACCATCAATTCCTATGCTCTAATATCCTCCTTCACACCATGAAAAAAAACATTATTTGAAATAGAATTAATCATTCCCTTTGTGAAAATTTCCAATTGATTGAAGGGTACTATAAATTATTACACTATGCCAATTTGGTGCAACTTGGTTAACCTTCCCAAATAATGAGTGTTTGTTTCAAAAGGAGGATAGATCGGTTTGAAAAACTAGATCTAGGAAATGTACCCCCCCCAAGATTTCATATGCTATTTTTATCATTGCTTGTGTTTACTATCCAAGTATAACACAACCACTCAAATTTTCATCAAGTCATTAGTAATGCCTTCAAGGGAGAAGTGGTGTTCCATCCATGGTTTTTTTAAGGATTAAAATAGTATACCTAAGTATAGTATTGTAGGAAGTTATTTTGGATTGCAAGAATCACACATATAGATAGGTAGGTGAATATTAAATAAGAAACATACAATTTACTACTAAAACTTGTAAATTTTGGCGAATATTATAGAAAAAAACACATTTTATGTAAATATAGGCAATTTTTTAGACTAAAAATAACCAATTAGAAATTTCACTTTTTGAAAAAAAGTCCAAAAAATAGCCAATTAACTAATTTGTTCCCTTAAAAAATACTTTGGTTCCATCTAAGTAACCTAACCAGTGGGATCATAACAATCAGTTTGTTCTTATCGACTTTGGTAAATATCTGCCACATACAGTTATCTAGAAATGGTGGTCTATGTTGGAAACCTAATCCTTATGGTTATGGTAAATTGTCATGTAGTATTATTATTACAATTCACATTCACCATAGGTGAATACGAAGAGTCATAGGGGAGTCCAGGAGACCTCTTGGAAATATGAAACCAAGGGTAATATCTTGATGTATTTATACATGTACCATCTTAATGAAAATGACATCTCACACTTATCTCTATTTGATTTGTTATTCTTATTGAGACTGACTGCAATAGTCTATAGTGGCACTCTTACTCCACAAAGGATTCCACAGTTCGTGGATCCACTTGGTGCTCATGTTAATTATTTAGGTGGGGTAGGGTTTCCAAAATTGTATAACTTTTAGTGAGAAGGATTTGCATGTCATCCATGGATTCAACCTTTCTGTATATTGTCGAGATATCTAGCACTACTACATATGGGGTTAAAGTTTGATGAAATATTACGATGGTACAAATAAATTCGACTAAACCGTAAGAAAATACTAAATAATTATGAAAATTGTGATCATTTTTTTCTTGGGTGCCTCAATGTTTGTCATAATTGTGACGATATTACTAGGTCATCAATCTTGTGATGAATTTTGATCATTTTTCTTTGGGTTCCCCGACGTTCATTGTAATTGCACCGATGTCCTCAAGTTATCAGTCTTGTGACAAACAATAGTCACAATACCGATGATGATCTTTACCCATTTGAAATGGTCAAACACCCATTTCAAATAATTTAACGGTCGATAAATTCTATCTTGGTCAACTTTGACTAGGGAAACAATCATCAAAAATCCAACGACGGTGATTTACTTATAAATTTTTGGTCGAGAGAGGTTTTGACAGTTTTGTTGTAGGTGTGACATTTGTAAAAGTTTTTCTTGGTCATTGTTGAACGCATGGAGTATTTTTTTCCTATCTACTTGTTTGACATCCAATTATTAATCTACATAGATTGGATTTTTTAATTTAAAGGTTAGTAATTTATAATATTTCTTTATCTACTTTTAAATACCGACGTTGGTTCCATAATTCTTAGACCCTCTTTTATTCGATGACACAAATTATTGTTTAGTAAATAAGTTATATGAACATGTCTACTCAATTCCATTTAATGACTACATATACAATTTAAAAACTATGTTTCTCTTAAGGTTTTCTTTTAGTAATGGGTCTGGACCATACATAAATTGGAAGGTGCAAGAGTAGAATTGAGTATTCTAAAACATATTTATTTTATATATCAATTTCATTACGAATATTTGATCCACACCACTCAATTTTTTAAGATAATCATCACTATATTTTGGTAGGGACAAATATAATATAACATTAGTCCATAAGAAAATCAAAGGAGGCTTGCTAGGTTGTGGGTGGCATTGAGGGAAAGGGGTGAAAGAAAATTTCATTTTCCTTGCACTTGATGCAATGGCTTCTCTCATAGAAATGTTTTAATAAAAATAGCTGAAAAACAATGTAGGCAATATTGGCACACTAAAGGGGGTATGTTATCCTCCCTTGGTAAGTTATATATTCATTATATGTCTTTGTATGGATCATATTTGTAAAATTTTATATTGTTTTAATATTTGTTATATAGACTAATTTTAATTGATTGTTTGTATTTATAGAGGCAAGGCCCTCTAAGTGTTTGTCTCCAAAGAATGTGCCAAGTAGTAGTATAAATGATGTTGTACAAGTTGAGGAACAATGAGTGAATATTGAATATCAAGTTAATGATCCTATGGAATAAGATGACAATAATAACATAGTTGAAGATGATGCGATGAATACATTGATCCAAGACACATTCCCTCAAATGGATCATGAAAACTTTGATGATATTCATGATGTACCTCTACTTGAGAAGGCGAAACTACCCCTCTATGATGGATCAAGAACAAATATTCTCTTTGTTACATTATTGTCCGTGAACTTAAATATTTTGAATGGTTTGTCAAACACTTGGCTCACACAGATCCAAAGTTATGTAATATGTTTGATCACATGTACATAAAGGTTGACCTTTTCTTCTATTTTTAGTGTTAATTAATGTATAAAATAAGCATACAATATTTACAATTAATACTCTTTACATTAACTAGTTATTTTTTATGTTGTAGATTGTTAGGTGAATTTGTGTTACCACCATCAAATATTTTACCTTGCACATACTGAGATTTATCTACCATTATGATACATATTGTAATGGAGTCTCAAGTTATTGATGCATGTATTAATGATCATATTATGTATTATGGATAATATGCATAATGTGCATCAAAAACAAAATTATTGCAATGTCATTTAAGTATATATAGAACCGATCAAGTAACAAAAAATGTGCATCGCAAGGTTCTTCATAATATTTCCATAATTCGAAATTTGCAGTGACTATTTAGATGCCAAAGCATAGCACAGTTCATGGATTACCATGCACGAAACATAAGTATATATGGTGTTCTTCAAATTCCTGTAGATGATTATGCATTTAGGAACATCAAGGAAAATTGTCCATCTTTTAATGAAGAAACTCATAATGTTAGGATTTCATTGGAAGCTGATGGTATCAATCCATTTGGAGATCTTGGGTCGATTTACTCAATGTGGATATTTTTTTTTATCAACAATAACATTCCTCCTTGGGTGTCAATAAAGAGGGAGCACATAATGTTGGCAATGATTGTTCCAATAATTGGTTCACAATAGTTTTTTGAACGTAGAATTGTATTTTTCATATTTATTTCATAATATCTTATATTTATTTATTTACTTATATATACATATGGTAGTAATTATGTGTATTTTCAATCAATCAATACCAAATTAAATATATGAATGTATATATCAAGCCTCTTATCGACGAGCTACTAAAGTTATGGGATATAATCACTATGTATGATGTCTCTAGAACAATAGGACCAGAGGGGTTTCAATTACATGGAATACTTGTACTGACAATTAATGAGTCCCTAGGGCTAACACATTTTTGTGGTACGTAATGTTCCAATATACTTTAATAGTATATAATTTTATGAATATTTCATGCATTTTTTTATATAATCCCTTCATGCATATATATATAATTGACCTTAATACATCTCTTGTAGGTCTTGAAAAAAAGGGTAAATGAAGTGTTTGATGAGTATAGGAACTTCCTCTCTAAAAACCATAAGTATTGAAATACTGAAAAACATCATTTACTTGGGAAAGAAGAGAATGGATTAAAACCACGAATAATGACACCTCACCCATGGAAGTTGGAATATAATATAAATAATCAAGGTACACAAATCATCTATGTATCATATATGTAATGTTTGGAATTTTCATTTCTATTGCATTTTGTTTACCATAACTTTTCATTCCTCATGGAAGCCCATTAATTTCATCAAGAAATTAATGGGCTTCCACAAGGAATGAAAATTTATCCCATACAATTTAATAGGTTTCCCTACCATGAGAACCAACAAATAGCTCGTTTTTTCATACAATGCATATCGAAAAGAATGTAACATAAATGTTATGGAAAATCCTAGATGGTAGGAGTGACAAAGAAAAAAAATTCAACATTTCTCGTGGCATTTAGGAAGGTAATCATACAATGAAAAGTGTGATTCATTCAAATATGGATGAAGACCAAAATAGACTTCCATGTTTTTGACAGAGAAGCAAAGAAATGTTGTAAAAGATTTCATTCAAAAAATTAAATTTCCTACAAGATTTTCTTTAAACATAAATAATATCTTAACAAAGAAAGGTGAATTTGGTATGGTAAAAAGTCATGATTGGAATACCTTAATTAAAGTAATTATTGTGGGAAATATTATTTTCATTGATTTCAAAGTCAAGGATATATCATTGTCACTAATGCTAAATACAAAGGGAGACTACATATAGAGATTACAACATGAAGATTATTGGAAATATTGTTTTTGAATGCACAGTTTGGATGCCCTACATTTGAAGGAAATTTTACTCTATATAAATAAATCAAATTGGATTATAGGTTACATTGTTGGAAAACTTGTTTCGATACATTTCCAATGGTACATGGAATTCCCTCCAACTCCATAGGAATGAGGAAATGTAAATGAATTTGTAAAGGCAACCCAGCCAGAATGTTAGGTCGGACATGCCAAGATATTGTACAATGTTATGTCAAACCAAAAAGTGATTTAAGACCTATATAAATAAGTGGAGCACTCTCCTCATTTGACCATCCATCCAAGCAAGTATGGAGCTCTAAAAAGGTTAGAATTTTCAAGGAGAAGATGAATTTTCTAGGGTTCTTGAAAATGATTTCTTGGGTTTTATTGAAGATGTTTTTGAAGGATTTCTAAAGAGGAGGAGGCACAACTTGTGAAGAGGAAGGGATGTTTTCTTCTAGTTACTTCTTTGGTTAAGGAAAAATGCAGGTACTGTGATGGATGCAAATCAATCAAGGTTATCTTGCACAATGTAGAGTGCATAGTGAAGAGTGTAACAATGTCATAATAATGAAGTTTGTCTTGCACAATGCAGAGTGTGACAATGTGACAGTTGTAAATACTATATTGCACAATGTAGATTGCAACAGTGTGACATTTGTGAAGACTATCTTATGCATTACATAGTGCGACAACATGACAATTGTGAAGACTATCTCGTGCAGTACAAACTGCAACAATGTGATAGTTTCAAAGAATATCTTACGCAGTACATAGTGCGACAATGTGACAATTGTGAAGAATATATTTCACTATGCAGAGTGCGATAGTAACGACTATAGCGAAGATTTTCTTGTGCAGACCAGAATGCAACGGTAGTGAAAATTATCTTTTGTAGAGTAGAGTTTGCTAGAGCAGGGTGCGATAGAGAAGAATGTAGATACTATGGTGAATGCATAGTAGTAAGGATTATATTGCATAGAGAAAAGAGTGACATGAAATTTGGTGCATAGTACATAAATGTAAAGTGATGCACAGGAATTAGAGTTTCTTAACGAAGAAAAGCACATGGAAAGCAAGTTGATGCATTCATTGTATTGGTATATAAGTTGAAGACAATGCATAAGCAACACATAAGTCAAAAGCGGTGCAGTAGTAAATTTAGCAAAATATATGGAGGATTTTTACAAGAAAAAAAAGGAACTATTGACAAGGATTATGTGCAACAATAGTGAATATAGTGTCTGATTCAAAACATAAGTATATTTAATTTAAGGTGGAAGGGTGGTGTAGGGGAGAATATTGGTGTCCTTGTCCAAACAGGTTGGTGTCTAACAGGTTGATAGTACGAACTATAAGTAGGTTCTTACTATGAAGAAACTACAACAATTAATTAATGAAAATACACGAGATAGCAGAAATAACAGAACTCAGAATCACTTTTGTTGATCGCAGGACACTTCGAGGGGGAAACCTCCTTTGAGCAAGATCAATACAAATAACTTCACGATGCCTTCATTGGCCTCAACACACACTTATATATTAAATCCAGGTGCCAATACTATGGGTCAAAACCATGGGCCAATACAAACTATGGATCAACAAATACTATGGGCGGCTTACAAATCATATGCGCCCAACAACAATAACACAAACTATGGATCAACAATTACTATGGGACGACTTACAAAGCATATGAGTTCAACAACAATATAATAAAAAAGTAAAGAGAAGGGTTAACATGGGTTCCTAACATCCCCTCCCCCTTAGAAAAAGCTTTGTCCTCAAAGCTTTAGATGTGGAAATTGTCGTTGAATCTGAATGAGTGGTTCCCATGTAGAATCCTCTAGTTGCAGTTTGTGCCACATAATTAAGACCTCTGTGATAGAGAAAGAGCGAAGGTGATGAGTGCGCTTACTGAGGATGGCCTCTGACTCCAAAAGGATGGATCCTTCATTATCCAGTTCTGGTAAAATAGATTTTCCTCTGATGTTGCTGCCAAGAACTTTCTTTAGACAAGAGACATGAAAGACTGGATGAATGCGGGAAGGAGGAAGTTCCAATTTATAAGCAACGGAACCAATCTTCTGAAGAATCCTTTATGGACCATAGAACTTTGGAGCGAGCTTATGACACACTTTGAGTTTTAGGGAGGATTGCTTGTAAGGATGGAGACGAAGAAAAACAACATCACCTACTTCAAAAGTGCACTCAAAATGGTGTTGATCGGCTTGTTGCTTCATGTGATTTCTTGCCATGTGAAGATTTTCCCGCAAAATGCGAAGAATCTGATTGTAGTTTCGAAGGACCGTGTCAACTGCCTGAACTGGAGAACTATTGGGGGTGTATGGAAGAAGAATTGGTGATACCCTAAACTCATCTATTTGTAGGTGATACCCTAAACTCATCTTCATTTTGGTGCCAGTGTGGCAAAATAGTTCTATCCAAAAATGATTGGTGAAAGTCGCATCACGATCTGAGACAATTGAAGAAGGGATTCCATGAAGATGAAAGATCTGGTCCAGGAAAATTTGAGTGACTGAGGAGGCTATATAAGGATGGCTGAGAGCACAAAAATGACTATATTTGGAGAGGCGATCAACCATAACCAAAATCACTGTCTTCCCTCCATATTTAGGGATCCCTTCAATGAAATCCATAGAAATATTTGTCCAAATCCGGGTAGGTAATGGAAAGGGTTCGAGCAATCCTGGAAGGAGTGTCGTTTCACCCTTATTGCATTGGCATGTATCACATTCAGCCACCATTTGTTGAAATGTTCTTTTCATGCCCTGCCAAAAGAAGTTACGCCGTGCTCGTTCATATGTTTTGAGGAACCCAGAGTGTCGCTGCCGATGGAGAAGCATGGAGTTCATAGAAGATAGCCTGTTGAAGATCTATGCTTTGGGGAAGCACCATATGACCCTTGTATCTGAGGGAAGCACCATCCCAAGAGTAATGTGGTACATCAGAAGGGTTATTGGCCAAGCATTGGATGATTTGAGATAATGAAGAGTCATTTACATAGCCCTATTGAACAAATTGCAACCAATTTGGAACAGACATAGAAATAGCTGAAAGAGAACCTCGATCATCAAATGTGCGAGAAAGAGCAGTCACCACAATATTGTCCTTACCCTTCTTTTAAGTGATCTCATAGTCATAACCCATGAGTTTTCTAACCAATTTCTGTTGTGCTGGGGAGGATACACGCTATTCTAGGAAATATTTTAGACTCTGGTGATCAGTATTGATGCAGAAATGATTCCCTAATAGGTAGGGTCGCCACTTCTGTACTGCATGCAAAATAGCTATCATTTCCTTCTCATATGTAGAGGCATCTAAATTCTTACTTGAAAGGGCTTTGCTGGTGAACGCATTGGGGTGTTCATCTTGAAGGAGAACAACACCAAGTCCATTGCCACAAGCATCACTCTCAATAGTGAAGGGCTTGGAAAAATCGGGCATAGCTAGAACAGGTGTAGTACACATAGCTTGTTTTAGTTTTTCAAATGCACACTCAGTGGCATGTGTCCATGCAAAAGCATAATTTTTTAATAGAGCTGTTAATGGCGTTGCAATCTTTGCATAATCCTTGACAAACTTGCGGTAGCAACTAGTCAACCCCAGAAAACCATGAAGGCTCTTGAGTGTCTTAGGAGGTGGCCAATTGTTCATGGCAGTGATTTTGGCAGGATCCACGCGAACCCCTTGTGCTAAGATAATGTTCCCAAGATACTCAACTTCTTTCTGTCCAAAAACACATTTAGACTGTTTGGCATGGAGATGATGGTCAGAGAAAATTTGCATTACAAGATCCAGATGTTGGAGATGTCAACCCATGTTTTACTGTAGATGAGGATATCATCAAAGAATACCAAAATGAATTTCCGCAACTAGGGCCATAATATTTTATTCATCAAGGTCTGGAAGGTGGAAGGAACATTAGTGAGGCCAAAGGGCATGACCAAAAACTCATAGTGTCCATCATGTGTGCAGAAAGTTGTTTTAGGGATATCATCCTCATGAACCCGAATTTGATGATACCCAGAACGAAGATCCAACTTGGTGAAAAATTGAGCACCATGAAGCTCATCAAGAAGCTCACCAACAACATGAATTGGAAACTTATCCTTGATGGTGAGGTGATTAAGTGCTCGGAATTCAATGCAAAGGCACCATGACCCATCTTTTTTGCGCACAAGAAGAACTGGTGAAGAAAAGGAACTCGTGCTTGGGCGAATAATACCTTGCTTTAGTAAGTCCCGAATGAGCATTTCAATCTCTGTTTTTGGGTGAAATGGGTAGCGATAGGGCCTGATGTTCGGAGGAACGCTTCCAGGAAGGAGATGAATACGATGGTCCTCTGGCCTTGAAGGTGGAAATCCCATTGGTTCAGCAAAGACACCTATATATCGATCGGGAATTTTTTGTAGATCCAAAGGAGTAGTGGAGACCACTGATGCTTGCATCTGAATGGAATGGATCTGAGCGATGACACCATGTGAATTCTTCTTAAGGAGTTTTTCTATGCGATGTGAACTAATGATGCTGAGAGACCTTGGTTTTAAGCCTGTCAATGTGTGTTTTTGTCCATTGGGAGAGAACTACATCCAAAGTTCAGCAAAATCCCATAAGATGGGGCCAAGTGTGCGTAGCCATTGAGCGTCCAAAACCACATCACATCCGCCTAAGGTCAAGGAAAACATGTCAGAGCACAGGTTATAATCTCCCATAGATATACAGACATTACGACACTTCCCTTTGCAAGGTAAGTTTCCCCCATTGGCAACCATGACTTCAAAGTTGGAGCAAGGATGGACAAAACAATCATCCTGTTTGGTGATCCGAGGGTCAATGAAATTATGAGTGCTACCGGAATCAATGAGTATTGTAAGAGGAAGCTTCTTGAAGTAACCCTATACCCGCATTGTTTGGGGGGTGGTGATTCCAACTAAAGCATGGAGAGATATCTCTGGCTAGTCGTCCTGAGATGGAGGGTCAATAGGCGGCTTCTGAATGTCGATTGGAGCATCCATGGTATCTGGAGCTTCTTCATCAATTTTAGAGGCAAGAAGAGAATCCACATCCAAGAGATAGAGCTTTTGTTGAACACATCTATGTCCCCGAGTGAATTTCTCATCACAATTATAACAAAGCCCTTTTTCTATGTGTGCCTGCATCTCTGTTTCAGAAAAATGCTTGATAGGAGTTGATCGAGGAGCTGGCGAGATGGGAGGTCGTTGAGAACCCATATTTCGGAAGGGAACAAAAGTGAATTTGGAGTGCTATTGGGCTTCAATCTTGCCTTCTGCCAACTTAGCCAACCCCATGGCTTCCATCATTGTGTTGGGACATAACACTTTGAACTCAGAGTGGATTGCATCATTTAGACCACTGATAAAAAACTCCGGTAGAAGTCATCAGGCAATCCTTCGGTGTGGTTGGCTAGTTTCTCAAATTCAGTTTGATACTCTCTCACAGTGCCAATTTGGAGAAGTTTAGTGAGAGCTCCTGTGAAGTCATCAAAAGCACTAGGACCAAATCGTTACAAAAGAGGATGGAAAAAATATGGCCATTTTGGCTCTTCATGAGCCTTGATGTACCAACGGTACCATTGAAGAGCTTCTTGTTCCAAATGAAAGGATGCAAGTGGAACTTTTTTGACATCAAAAGTATCATGAAGACTGAAATACTGTTCTACATGATAGATTCATCCAATCGGATCAGTACCATTGAAGTGAGGAAAATCAAGCTTCGGACCATAAAAATTGATGGAAGAAGAGAACCCATTGTCTAATGAAAACTCGGGCTGGCGTTTGTTGTTCATGGCTGAATGCTCAAGATGGAGGCCGAGAAATGTTTCATCCAAATCCTGGAGTTTGGCTTGGATGGTTGCAAGTGCTTCCTCCATGGTTTTTTCTCCTGCGGGGGTGACAACCATAACCAGGAGTTTTTTTTTTTGGGGGAGTGGGTAGAAAAACCAAAACAGAAACTGTTTCAGTAAATGAAAATATGGATTTGGGAAAAAATATGAAGGGTAATTTGGGTTTTACTAGGTTTTGGACACTGTCGAATGGACAGGGAGGCAGAAAAAGAGGATTTAAGAAGCAGGGTGAAAGAATGAGAAAATTTGGTAGAGAGGGACAAATAAGCAGAATTAGGAAAGGAACTATGTGGTAAAATTTGAAGGCGATTGGGTGAAAGGCGAAGAAGTTATGGAAAACCCTAAAAATAGACAAATGTAAGATTTCGGGATTTGGGAAGTGGAATTTAGGATAGCATCCTCAGGAATGAAATATACAGAATGGGATTACACGGGTGTCCAGAAATTTTCAAGTTTTTTTTTCTTTTGTTTTGTTTTTTTTTTTGTTTTTGTTTTGTTTTGTTTTTTTTCAGGAATGGATCTGCAACGGTGTGGAAGGGATAAAAAAAGATAGATCTGCAACAGTGCGGAAGTGATCAGAAATAGAGGGATCTGCAATGACGCATAACTGATCGACAATAGATGGATCTACAACGACACGGAATTGACCGACAACAGTTCTGGACAGAGGAAATCTATGATTTTGCAGCTAAAAATAGATATGGACCCCAGGTATGCTCGGCTTCCTAACAGTTCAGGGGATTCACTTGGCCACCAATGCTGTCCGACGGCTTGCATATTAGAGAAGTACCCCTCACTCCACGGCTCAGGTAAAACTGATAACCGCTTTGCCACAAATGACAGCTCTTGGTTTACCTCACGGGTGGGAACTAGTCAATCAGGTAGGGGTCATTTCCCTTTTCACTGGCAGGTCCTCTCAATGGGCCAGCTACTTCGGGGTTCCTGTGGTACTCCTCACAATGAGTTTTAGGGCTTATGCCCAAGTACTTCCCACAGTTAAGCGGATAGGGATTATTCTTAGATCTGAACCTGCAACAGATGTGAAATTTTTTTTTGGCAGAAATTTCACCCAACGAGCCCAAGAAAGTGCTTTGATACCAGATGTGAAGAATCTGCAACAATTAATTAATGAAAATACACGAGATAGCAGAAATAACTGAAATCAGAATCACTTTTATTGATCATAGGCCACTTTGAGGGGGGAACCTCCTTTGAGCAAGCTCAATACAAATAACTTCACGGTGCCTTCATTGGCCTCAACACACACTTATATACTAAATCCAGGTGCCAATACTATGGGTCAAAACCATGGGCCAATACAAACTATGGATCAACAAATACTACGAGCAGCTTACAAAACATATGTGCCCAACAATAATAACACAAACTATGGATCAACAATTACTACGGGACGACTTACAAAGCATATGCATCCAACAACAATATACTAAAAAAATAAAGAGAAGGGTTAACATGGGTTCCTAACACTTACACAAGAGGATTGGTATCCTCACTAGTAACAGGTTGGTGTCTATTATATTGAGCAGAGCAAGTGGGTGCTTGCAAAAGGATTGGTGTCCTTGCTAGCTCAACAGGTTGGTGCCCCTCAAATTGTAAGTGGGTGCTTACTGTAGGGATTGTTGTCTCTCATAGGTTGGATCCAATAGAGAATGTAATATTTGACTTATATAAGAAAAACATTCCATGGTTTTTTCCCTTATTGAGTTTCCATGTAAATATCTATGTATTGTTCCCTGGTGTTGATCCTTGTTGATGTAGTTAATTTTCTTTATTGCTTAATGATTTATTATGTGATGATTGGTTGAAGTTTTAAAAGCAAAAAATGATTAAAATTTATCCAATACCGACTCGCCTCCCCTCTCAGTATTGGTGAATATTCCAACAATTGGTATCAGATCCAAGTTCCTTCAAAGAGTTTCACCATAGGAAGGAATATCCCTATCACATATGGATTATTAGTTGGGTTCATTCATTGAAACATATCCCTTATTTGATGAGAAAAATTAAGCTACATGGAGCATTAGGATGGAGGAATTTCTTATGGTAATAGGATGTGATGTTTGGAATTCAATTGTTTCAGGTTACACTATGTAACATCCCCATTTTGACCCTTAGGACATATTTGGATCTCAATGTAAATATTGTATACATGCGATGTATGTTTTCCTAGCGTGGAGCTCAAGGCCAAGGCCCCTCTAGTGGATGCTTGGTTTTTATGTAAAATGAAAGCAGTAGATATTATATTATCCATGTGCTACTAAGCCATGAGACATTGTAAATGATGTAAATGTTAATATTGCAATAAAAGACTAAGGAAACTGGTTATCGAGGCAACTAATAAGAGAGGGACATTTGTATCCACTAGGGAGAGGTGAGGGGGTTGTGGGATTGGACCACAGACTACCAAATGTCACCTTTAGAACCCCTTTGACCTTCCTCAGTGACATTTAATTCTGATGCAGAAGATGGTTCAAGAAAAGTTTCATGAGGTCGATGGAGTGTGGGAAAACCCCAAAATTTTGAATGACAGGGTATGGATCTTTGTTTTCCATGTACCACAAGTCACTCTAACCCTGGGAATTCGTATTCCATCATCCCCATTCCATTACAGACTAGAAACCAGAGTTTTCAGGAGAACAGAGAGACGCGTGATGAATATAAGAGGGAGATCGTGATTCTGAGAAAACCCTGATTCAGAGTGTTGTATCCACCCAAAAATTTGTGTGGGAAGTTCAATCCAACAGGGGATCCTTCGGACTAAAACCTAGGGAAAATTTGCAGCGTGTGAAATGCTCAAAAATCTGTGAGAAGACCCTGTGTGGATAGCCGAGAACGCAACTACGAGATAGAGTTGCTTTGACCATAGAAGTTGAGAAAACCCAAGTGGAAATGACAGAGAAGAATAAGACAGAAGGTAGGGTTTCTTGATAAACCCAGTGGAGGCCAGAGTTTCAAGGAATCAACAGATTGGACCTTTCTATGCCCACCCTGAAGAGAACTGGAGGGAAGGGGCACCTGAGGGAGTGTGCAATAGAGAAGGGGACCTTCCTTGTGTTGGTTGTGGTAGGTATTGTGGGTGCAAATACTGTCTGAGTGTGAATTGAGAGGCCTATAGCTCTGAGGTTGAGCTTAATAGCTTAGCATCCTCCTCCATTGTTCCTTAAATTCTTGATAAACCCAACTGTGTGTTGGATTAGTATGTGTGATTGTGTGAAGCCATGGCTGTCTATGAGACTATTTAGTTCCTCCTTAATGGATACACAGCCTAGCTCGGGAGAGGTCTCTCATCTAAAATAATATAGGCTGGATAGAGAGCTATGGTCAAGTGGAACGTTGTTTTCCCATAGTCAGTTGCTTGGACATTTTCATCTCAAAAGATAAGTGTTGTTTGTGGTCTCAAAGGATATTATTCCTATGTTGTGTTTATTTGTTATTTCAATTCTATCTTAATGAAATGATCATATGGAATTAATCAGTAGGAAGACTGTGTATAATCCTAAATATGAGGCTATTTCATTTTTTGTTAGTTTCATCATCTTGCTTGTGTTAGTATGTTGTTATGCTGTTAACCCTGTATGTTTAGATGCATTCATTAGATTTAGTTCCACTATGTATGTTCACTCTTCCTTGCAAACATCCTTAAAAGGTTTGCACTTCATCATATGATCGTTGGGGATGAATCATATACCCCCTGTTGTGCCCCATCTGGGGGTCAGAGGAAGGGAGAGGCCATGATAGGATGCTTCCAGAGCTCTTGATAGTGGGTTAAAGAGGCACAAATGGAGTTCGGGGCAGCATTTTGATGGGAAAAGTGACAAGGTCAGAATTATCAAGTGTGGCAGAGGATCACACTATTGCATGTATCTCTTCGATAGCTTTCAAATGGTATCTATTTTTCCAAAAACGGACCCAGGATGAGGAATATATCAGCATGAGAAGTTGGCAGTAACAAGGGTATGACCGACTTCCGACTTTCTAAACCCGCAATGTGGAATGTGGATCGTGGAATTCGGAGGTGTGAATTCTTGGCATGGCGATTTGGAAGTTACAACTTCTGAATCGCACAACCCAGATTGCAGAGTGCAGAATTCAGAGTAGTAAATCGTCTGGAGTTGCAATTTTGGGTTCCAATTTTCCGAATCCCGCATCGCGGATTGCAGAAGTGAAAGAGGTGTTTCTTCAAGGTTGTTTATTTTGCGTTATGACTTTCCAAATCCCACATCATGGATTGTGGAATTTGGAGAGGTGTTTCTTCGACGTCGTGTATTTGGTGTTCCGACTTTTCAAATCCTGCATCGTGCGGATTGCAGATTGTGGAAGTCATAGAGTTGTTTCTTTGACGCCGTGTATTTGGTGTTCCTACTTTCCGAATCTTGTATCGCATATTGTGGATTGCAGAAGTCGAGGAGGTGTTTCTTTGATGCTGCTTATTTTACATTTCTGACTTTTCGATTCCTGCATTACGGATTGCAGAATGCATAAGTCATAGGTGTAATTCTTGAAATGGCGCGTTCTTTGCCGACTCCCGACTTCCGTTTGTGGATTGTGGATTGCAGAATTGTGGACCGAAGCCATTGCGGATGCATGAAAGGGAAGAGTTGCAAAAAATTTTAAGAAACAAATATAGTAGGTTGTTCCCCCATCACTCTAAGGACACTGAGGTGATCAAGGATGTGACATAATGGTATCAGAGCCCAAGGTTGCAGCATTGGGGCTGTTTGGGCCAAAGTAGAAGGAATAATATATCTATGAATTATTCCATGAGTTATTTATGTTAAATATGGATGTTTTATGTTTTATATGTATTCTTAAGATGTCTAATAAACATCTCTATAATGCACAGTGTTGCAACTGATAACATGTGAACAGTGTAGCAGAAAGAAGTAGGCAAGAGAAAGAAATATCCAAGGGAAAATGGTCACCATGAATGATGCCCAAGATCCTTACGAGCATGATGAATATGTGTTAGGAGAAAATGTGCAAGAAGATCATGCTGGGACTGAATCCAATGGGAGAAGGGAGAAAATAAATCCTCAGAATTTGGTTGAAACCATGATAATATTTAATGAAAGGTTGATGAAGGCTCAGGAGGAACAAAATCATCTCAATGCTTCTATTTTGCAGATCCTCACTGATATGCAATAGAGGGTAAACCTTGGTTCCAACCCAAGCAACATATGTAAATAAGGAAGGGGTGTAGAGAGTCACTCTAGAGGTCATTCTAGAAAGAGGACTCCAAGCCCGAGAAAGAGTTCGTTGAGAAAAAATCGCAACACTCCCTCCTTGAGATCTTCTTTCAGCAGATCGTGTGACTCAAGCGGCCCTCGAATAAGCCCCAAGGCATAATTTTAGCAGGTTTAAAGGAAGAAAGAGATCCAAAGGAATTCCACAGGGAGAATTTAGGAAGGAAAGGCCTCCCACATTTGATGGAAATGATAAGACTGGCCAAGAGGCGGAGACATGACTCCTTGGGATGAAGAAATATTTCAGGATTCATGACTACCCAGGAAATGAAAAGGCGAGAATTTCCATTTACAATCTAAATGGTAGAGCTTCAATTTGGTGGGAGCACCTCATGCAAGTGAAAGGGATCAATGAAAGGAGGATCAATTGGGATATATTTAACAAGTATTTCAAGGAAAAATACATATCATCTAGGTATTATGACAACAAGAGGAAGGAGTTCAATGAACTCAGGTTGGGACATAAATCTATGGATGAGCACATCCATAAATTTTTCGAATTATTGAGGTATGTGGACTATATCAAGGATGAGAGGGTTAAGATCCAGTGTCTCCTTGGAATTCTACCTCAGAATTTTAGAGATAAGATTGAGTTTGTTAATCCACCAAGTCTTGTTGAAGCCATTAGGATGGTGGTGCATTTCTATGAGCAGGGAAAATGAAAATCGGAGGTCCACCCAGCATGGAAAGGAAATCCAAATGGGAGGTTTGGTAAAAGGAAAACTAGATTTAAGCCACCATTAAAAAATAAGCCCAAAAATTTTCCACAGGTCCAACAAACACGAAGTGAGAATAATCCAGCAGTAGCAACGAAACAATCACCAAGAGGGCCACTTCAATGTTGGGGATGTGGATGAAACCACATGCTTAAAGAATGTCCACATAGGAGGGAGAATCCCCGAAGTTTGAACCACTTATAAGGATAAACTACATTGGAGGATATGGCAAGGGTAGTGCCTCGAATCTATGCAGCATTGTATAATCATCAGGAAGACCATCAGTCAACAGTGGTGGAAGTTGAAAGTAATATTGCCAAGCAATCCATTTTTGGTTTGATTGACCCAAGATCTACTCTTAGTTATGTTTCTCCAAAAGTGGTTGAAGGTTTTTCTCTTAGAAAAACGAAGCACAATGAGTCTTGTATAGTTCAATTAGACACAAGGACCAAGAGAAAAGTGAGTGAAGTAGTGATGGAGTACCCCATGGAGTTGAATGTATTCCTCACAAAAGTAAATTTGAATGTCATACCATTAGGATATTATGATTCTCTAATTGGTATGGATTGGTTGGAAAGGCATAGAGCCAAGATAATTTCTATGAAAAGGTACTTCATTGCATTGATGAGGAGGTTAGACCCAGATTGGTAAGGGGAATTCCCAAACAACTCTCAGTAAGATAGATTTCATCCTTACAGTTGAAATTTTTTCATAAGAAGGGTTTCTAATTGTATGCAGTTGACATATCAGATTCATCATATGACCAAGGACCAAGGATAGAAGACTTCCAGTTGTTGCAAGGATTCAAAGATCTATTTCTGGATGAAGTGCCCAGACTACCACCAAACATAGATATTGATTTTACCATTGATCTTGTTCTAGGAGCAACACCACTTTCCAAAGCTCCTTATAGAATGAGCACACCATAATTGATAGAGTTAAAGATGCAACTACAATAATTAATGGAAAGGAAGTATATCAAGCCAAGTGTATCTCCTTGGGGAGCACCAGTGTTATTTTTCAAGAAAAGGGATAGGACTTTAAGGCTGTGTATTGATTACAAGAAACTCAATAAAGTGACAGTCAAGAATAAGTACCCATTACCAAGATTGATGATTTGTTTGATCGAATGAAGGAATCTAAAGTGTTTTCAAAGATTGAATTAAGGTCTGGTTATCATCAAGTGATGATAAAAGAAGAATACATTCACAAGACAACCTTCCAGACAAGATATGGTCATTATGAGTTCACAATGGTGCCATTTGGTCTTACCAATGCACCTTCTACATTCATGTGTCTCATGAATAGTGTCTTCAACAAATATTTGGATAAGTTTGTGATAGTGTTCTTGGATGACATTCTTTTTTATTCAAGGAATGAAGAAGAGCATGATGAACATCTAAGAATGGTGTTGCAAGATCTTAGAGAACACCAACTGTATAAAAATATGAGCAAGTGTGATTTCTATCAAATGAAGGTACAATATTTGGGTCATATCATCTCAGAAGAGGGAATTGCAGTGGATCCAGAAAAGACTGAATCCATAATGGATTGGACGACTCCAAGGAATGTTACATATGTTATCTTTTATGGGTCTTGCGGGATATTATAGAAGGTTCATTGAAGGATTCTCCAAGATAGCTCATCCAATTACATCCTTGCAGAGGAAGAATGTTAAGTTTGTATGGTCTGAAAAATGTGAGAGAAGCTTTTAGCAATTAAAGAAGTTTCTTACCAACGCTCTGGTTTTGAAGATTGCAGATCCAAGGGAGGATTTTTTAGTGTGCACAGATGCTTTCACCGAAGGGCTGGGTGGATTTCTCATGCAAGGAGGATTTGTGATTTTCTTTGAGTCAAGAAAATTAAAAGAGCATGAAAATAATTATGCCACACATGATTTGGAACTAGTATCCATAGTACATGCTCTCAATATGTGGAGACATTATTTGTTGGGGAGAAGTTTTTAGCGGAGGACATACCACATGAGCTTGAAGTATTTGTTTGACCATCCAAACTGGAATTCTAGGAAATATAGGTGGATGGAGTTTCTTTGTGAATTTGATTTTGAAATTAAGAATGTAAAAGGGAAAGATAATGAGGTCGCAGATGCTCTCAGCAGAAAATTTCATGTTGCAACATTAAGTATGTGCAAATCAGATTTGAAGGAAAGAGTTCTTGAATCCCAAACTAGTGATGGAAATTACCTTCAAATTAAAGAAAATTTGCAGTAGGGAAATATAGATGAAAGGTGTACAGGATATCAGCTTCGTGAAGATGAGATTATCCTGTATCAAGGTACTAGACTATATATTCTAGATTGTGCATATTTGAAGAAGCTTGTGATGGATGAAATACATCAAATGCCATACTCTTAGCATCCAGAATATTCAAAAGAAAATAAAAACAACAATAAAGCAATACTTTTTACATGGGATGAAGAAGGACATAGCATAATACATTTCTAGGTGTCAAAAATACCAACAAGTCAAGGAAAAACATCAACATTCAGAAGGATTATTGCAGCCTTTTCCCATTCCAGAATGGAAGTGGGAAGTAATTTCTATGGATTTTATAACATGATTTCCAATGATAGTGAGGAAGCATGATTCAATTATGGTAGTGGTGGACAAGCTATAAAAGGTAGCTCACTTTATTCCAGTCAATTCCACTCATAAGACAAGTGACATAGCAAATATTTTCATGAAGGAGATATTCAGATTGCATGGATTTCCCAAAGAATTAATTTCAGACCGAGATGTAAAGTTCACATCCAATTTTTGGAAGGGACTATTTCAAGAATTGGGGACTCAGCTGAAATTTAGTATAACATATCATCCTCAAACAGATGGTCAAACTGAGAAGGTGAATCAGGTCTTTGAATACATGCTGAGAATGTATGTGATGGACAAACCATCCAAGTTGGAGGACTACCTACACTTTGTGGAATTTGCATACAATAATGGACATCAAGCATCATTGGGGATGAGTCATTTTGAGGAATTGTATGGAAAATGATGCATAACTCCAGTGAATTGGGATATTCCGGTGAACAGGGTAGTGCTTGGACCAGATACGATCAAGGAAATGGAACAGGAAATTGTTAAACTCAGACAAAATTTAAAGGCAACTCAGGATAGGATAAATAGTTATGCATATTTGAAAAGAGTGCATAAGGAATTCAAGATTGGGGATCATGTCTATTTGAGAGTGAAACCAAGGAAAAGTTCCCTAAAGTTGGGGAGTTGTGCCAAGTTGGCACCAAGATATTGTGGGCCAATTGAAGTCCTTGATAGGATAGGACTAGTCGCATATAGAATTGCATTACCTACAAACATGAGAGATCATAATGTTTTCCACGTTTCTTTTCTTATGAAATATGTACATGATCCTAATCACATAATTGATTGGAATGTGATACAGGTGGAACCAAAGGTAGAGTTCCAAGTGGATCCTATGTGCATCCTCGACAGGAAGGTCACATTGATCTGGAACCGAGCTATCAAATAGGTGAAGGTGCATTGGAAGCACCTTAGTCCCGATGAGGCTACATGGGAGTTGGAGGATGCCATGAGAGAGGCATTCCCATTTTTGTTCATTTTTGAGAACACTGAGGACGATGTTGTACTAAGGGGGAGGGAAATGTAACATCCCCATTTTGACCCTTAGGACATATTTGGATTTCAATGTAAATATTGTATACATGTGATGTATGTTTTCCTAGCGCGGAGCTCAAGGCCAAGGCCCGGCTAGTGGATGCTTGGTTTTTATGTAAAAGAAAAGTAGTAGATATTATCTTATCCATGTGCTATTAATCCATGGGACATTGTAAATGATGTAAATGTTAATATTGCAATAAAATACCAAATAAACCGGCTATGGAGGCAACTAATAATAGGGGGCCATGTGTATCCACTAGGGAGAGGTGAGGGGGTTGTGGGATTGGACCATAGACTTCCAAATGTCACCTTTAGAACCCCTTCAACCTTCCTTGATGACATTTAATTCTGGTGCAGAAAGTGGTTGAAGAAACTATTCGTGAGGTTGATGGAGTGTGGTAAAACCCTGAAATTTCGAATGACAAGGTATGGGGTTCTGTTTTCCTTGTCCCACAAGTTACTCTACCCTTGGGAATTCGTATTCCATCATCCCCATTCCAATAGAGACTCGCAACCATAGTTTTCATGAGAACATAGATCCGAGTGGTGAAGAGAAGGGGGAGATCACGATTATGAGAAAACCTTGATTCAGAGTGCCGAATCCGCCCATACATTCATTTGGGAACTTTAATCTAGTAGGGGATCCGTCGTCCTGAACCCTAGGGAAAATTTGTAGCATGTGAAATGCTCAAAAACCTGTGAGAAGACCCTGTGTGTATAACCGAGAACCCAACTGCGGGATAGAGTTGATTTTGCCATAGATGTTGAGAAAACCCAAGTGGAAGTGACAGAGAAGCATAAGATAGGAGGTAGGGTTTCTTGATAAACCCAATGAAGGCTAGAGTCTCAAGGAATCAGCAGCTTGGACCAGTAAATTCCCACCCTAAAGAGGACTGGAGGGAAGGGGAACTTGAGGGACTATGCAGCAGAGAAGGGGACCTTACTTGTGTTGGGTGTGGTAGGTATTGTGGGTGCCACGACTGTATGAGTGTGATTTGAGAGGAATGTAGCTATGAGGTTGAGATCACTAGCTTAGAATCCTCCTCCATTGTTCCTTAAATGCTTGATAAACCCAACTATCTATTGTCTTAGCATGTGTGTTTGTGTGAATCCATGGCTTTGAGTGAGCCGGTTTAGTTCCTCCTTAGTGGATACACAACTCAAATCGGGGGTGGCATCTCAGCTGAAAGAATATAGGATGGAAAAATACTTATGGTTGGGTGGAACGTTGCTCTCCCATAGCCAGTTGCTTGGACAGTTTCATCTCGAAAGATAAGTGCTCTTTCTAGTCTCAAATGATACTATTCCTATGTTGTGTTTATTTATTATTTCAAGTCTATCTGAATGAAATGATTAGATGGTTTAATCAGTAGGAATAATGTGTCTAATCTTGAACATGATTATGTTTCATTTTTTGTTAGTTTCATCATCTTGCTTGTGTTAGTATGTTGTTATTTTGTTAACCCTATATGTTGTAGATGCATTCATTAGATTTAGTTCCACTATGTATGTTCACTATGCCTTCCACACATCCTTAGAATGTTTTCACTTCATCATATGAGATTTGGGAATGAATCAAACAACCCCTGTTGTGTTCATGCTCCATCTGTGGGTCAGAGGAAGGGAGGGGCCATGATAGGATGCTTCCAGGGCTCTTGACACTGGGTTAAAGAGGCACAAATGGAGTTCGGGGCAGCATTTTGATGGGAAAAGTGACAAGGTCAGAATTATAAAATTTGGAAGAGGATCAAACTGTTACATATATCTCTCCGATATCTTTCCAACGGTACCGATTTTTCAAAAAACGAACCCAAGATGAGGAAGTTATCAGCCTAAGAAGTTGGAAGTAACAGGGATATGACCGAATTCTGACTTTCCAAACCTGCAGTGTGGAATGTGGATCGTGGAAGTCAGAGGTGTGAGTTCTCGGCGTGGCAATTTGGGAGTTCCGAATTCTGAATCCCGCAACCTGGATTACGGAGTGCAGAAGTCAGAGGAGTAAATCGACCGTAGCTGCGATTTCAGGTTCCGACTTTCTAAATCCTACATCGCGCATTGCAGAAGTCAGAGAGGTGTTTCTTCGATGCCGTGTATTTGGCGTTTTGAATTTCTTAATCCCACATCGTAGATTGTGGAAGTCAGAGAGGTGTTTCTTCGACACCGTGTATTTGGTGTTCCACCTTTCCAAATCCTGCATTGTGGACTGCGGAAGTCAGAGAGGTGTTTCTTCGACACCATGTATTTGGCGTTCTGAATTTTTGAATCCCGCATCGTGGATTGCGTATTGCAAAAGTCGAGGAGGTGTTTCTTCGATGCCGTGTATTTTAGATTTCTGACTTTCCGATTCCTGCATTGCGGATTGCGGAATGCAAAATTCAGAGGTGTAATTCTTGAAATGGCGCATTGGGGTGCCAATTCCCTAATTACGATTTGCAGATTGTGGATTGTGGAATTGCAGACCGAAGCCATTGCGGTTGCATGAAAGGGAAGAGTTGCGGATAAGTTTAAAAAGAAATCTAGCAGGTTGTTACCCCATCACTCCAAGGACACTGAGGGGATCGAGGATGTGACACACTGCTTCAAAGGGACCACCAAAATATGCATCCAAAAAGGAGTTAAAGAACAATAATACAATGGAAATAGATGCCTTCCTGGATGGATTATCAGATTTTATGAATGTAATAAATGGACAATGCAAATCAACTAAAGAGATCTAGACACGCTACGAGATATCTACACAAAGAAATATCTAGATCAAGAACATGAAGAAAATCAAAAGGAAAGGTCAGATACATAAAATGAAGAACATCCATAAACATATGATGAAGTCATTGACAGAAAAATCAATTCCTTTGAAGATAAAGAAGACTCTGAAGATAAAGGAAAAGTAAATCTTGAGAAAGAACTTATTAGTGCTCTGAGTGAACTAAGGAAATCTAAAAGAGAAAACCAGTCTGTTGATGCCCCGAAAATCGTAGCATCAATCAGCAAGGGATTCTCCCCGGTAAGCAAGCCCACTTAGATTGCTCATCGTTTGGTGTAGGGAATCCATCCAGTTAATCGCCCAACTACCGTATAAGATTTGAATATTTGTTTTCCTTTTACCGGTTTCGGCCCGATCCATCGTTTATGTATTTTATTTTAAAGATGATATGCAAGTGTTGTAATCTAAATGCATGCATTTAAACAAATCTGATCTAAAACTACTTAAGCAAATTTAATATATCCTCGTAAGGAGCAAATTTAAAGAATGACTAGTAAACTGGAAATGCAACCACAAATTCCACAAAAAGTTGTTAAATTAAATAGAAGCATTTGCAGCAGATAATAAAAGATTATCAAAGATAGCTTTGACAGATATAAACATTCCAATACTCATTTTTTACACAGAATTTTTGCATAGGAAAGTGAAAAGTATTCATAACAGAGAAATAATTCAGATGGTTAAGAAAAATCTCACAGCCAATGTATGAACAATGCAGAAATAATCCGGCCAACATCCAACACATTTCCACAACAAAACTCCGTGCAACTTTCTTTAGGAAAAATATATATTTCTTTATTGATGCAGTAAAATAGTTCACGTACAACATAATTTTGTCCTTTAACCTGCCAAAAGTCCTTTACTTCTCTTCTAATCTTATATTTATAGATATTACAAAACTTGTCTCTTCTCAAAACCTAACCCTAGGGGAACACAAAGTTTGTCTTTTAGTGCCTAAAGAGACAAAAGACATTTCTAGCTGTTTTATAACATATTTATACAATCTACAAAATTCTGGCTGTCTTTTCTCATAATTACAAATAAAACAAATTAAGCTCTAGATGGTCCTGCCACTTCAACTGATTTCTCTACACTTGCTAACTCGCCCCCTTCAGCAATCCTTCTTGCTTCTGTTGGTTTGTCCACTTCTTGAATATAACTGGCCCACTGGCTAATTTATTGCAGAATGGTATTTCCCCATGCAGAAATTATCACCTTAAGTGTTATTTCGTGCTTACGCAAATCTGACTTGACACTTGCTGCCCCTGCTATAGCTGCCTGAGCAACATCTTGTAGGAAATAGGCATGAACAGAGATCCTCCCGATGAACTGGTGGAGGTCCTCCGAGGTTAGCACCTCTATCTTCTTCAGATATTCTAATTCTGCACTTAAGTTACCGTGCAGTTCTGCTAATCGTTGCTCCCTTTCAGGAAATTCATAAATGGTCTGAGGTAAAATCATGCGACATTTATCATGGGTCTCCCAAATCTTGGAGTCGAAAACGTGGCAGTTTTTGACGGATTTCTGGATCTTGAGACTTAACCTGGCACCACAATCCCTACAAAAATCGAGGAATCCTATATCCATGTCCAATTCATCAACGGTTTTAACACACAGGCTTAAGGGGAATCCAAATCTTCCTTTCCTCCACTCAAATTGTTCCTTTATTTCTACCACGTGGTGCGCATACTTATTTTTTAGCTTAAGCACTTCGACCTCAATGGCTGTCATCCTTGTTATCATCTCTTTCACCCCGCAGACTTCCTCTGAAATCAATACTAGTGATTAATGAGTCTTTTCTTGCATGTCACAGGCATGTTTGCAAAATGTAGTTATATTTTTATTCTTTTCATTTTCTTCCTTGAGCTTCTCTAACAATTCTTCCTTTTCTTGCGTCAACCTTTCAAACTGAGGCTTGAAAAACTTGATTTTCTGAACACTCTTGGCTTCATGGCTTTCCAATTCTGATACGCGAACTTTCAAGTCTTTCTTGCTTGATTCTTTCGGCCTCTTCTCTCTGCAATTTGGCAGCTTCCGCTGCTTGAACCCTTTCATCTTCTATCCTCCATGCTTCTGCTGCTTGCTCTTGTTGAATTCTAGCAGCTTTTGCATCTTGTTGCTGCTTGACTTCTTGCTCCCTTTTTAGTATTTCTTCTTCCTCTTCTTCCTTCCTCTTTGACTCCTCTGATTGTGATGTTGCTGCCTCCTGTTCCTTTTGGATCAAACCCATAGGTCTGGGGTTGGAACTTGTCCCCAAGATGTGTGTACTCAAAAGATATTTTGACATTGGTACAATGCTTAGCAAATCTGCCATTAGGGTCATGCCTTATAAATAACTTTGTGCCGAAATGAAAAAATTCTAAGTCTTGAGCAAAGTTTTCACCATATTTGTCCTTCTGGAGGTTATATGCACCGATGGTGAAGGGCATTGGTGGGTACATACCTTTCTTCCACTCACAAAGAATCTTGCTGACCCCAATGACGAAGAGCTGTCTTATAGCTTCTTTGTGTACTACAAACTCTTTGACATACCGGGGAAACAAAGAGGGAGGTTGAGATCCTCCACTCATTTGGATATATGTGCCTTCTGGAGAGAAGTAATAGTCCCCAAACTCTTCTATGATGGGCATGGCATTTTCAGACAAAAAATTTGGCTCTTCTTTAAAAATGAGCTGATACAGGGGCATGATGAGCTTTTCGCAAATCTCTTTGTAGTGATTTGCGTATTTTCTTGCCCATTTGAGTTGATAAGATACAAAGAGAGGGGACTCCTTTCTGCTCCAAACACAACCCAAATCAGGAAAGGGGTTCCTGCTTGGTTTTTTGCCAGATTTGTCTTTCAATTATTAGCATCTTCCTAGTGGACTCCAGAGGGTATATTGTTTGCTTTTCTAACCACTCATTTTTTAGCCAAGCCTTAACCTGGGGAGCCTGTAAGTAGCCATGATGTGCTCTGGCATGAAGGACGCAAGACTCATCCCGTTATCATTAATGAATCTTGTATCAGTCTAAACATTAGGAATTATCTAGCCAATAACTTATGAGCATGGAAATAACTTGGGATGAGTTGCCACCTTGTGAAGGCCATACCTATTGATATTTGAATAGACCATGTTTCCTTCTAAATATGCATCAAGGTGTGGTGCATCTCTGACGAACCTGTATAACTCACCCCATTGAAATTCTGGGGCAACGTTTCCTGGGACCACTCTAGTGACAACTTGTGTATCGGCAAACATTGTCTCGAGCGAGGTATCCAACAAGATTTCTACGTATGAATATGACTTGGAAAGCTTATCCTTTTGCTTGGAAGATCTCCTATGCATGTCAAACATACAATGGTGAGGATGACACAAATGAGGAGTTGACAAATTCATGAGCAGTCATTGTTAGCGAATCAACACATCCTTCACATTCATGGTGCTAAGCAGAAATTTGAGTATGCAATAGTGTTGGCTTTCAATTTAAAACAATATTTCAAAGACAACAGTAAAGAGAAGGAGCATTTGAACAAAAACATCCATGCAATGACTATAAAAAAATAATTAAACAATACCGAACAATGCTATCTAGCATTTGACAATATTCAATTATTCCACTGGCACTAGTTTTTTGGAAAGTATAATCATGCAAAGTGTTGTTACTGCGGGACAAGGAACTTTCCTAAAACACAACTTGGATTTTTCACAGGCTCAACCTTTTTTAGCAACGAAATGAAAGCCGGGAGGAAGCTTTTTCATAACACTGAGAAAAGCAACAACCGACAGGATATATTGCATGTGAGCAGAACGCGGCTCCTTTGGGTCATGATTCGACAAGAATATTAACAAAAAACCTTTGTACCCTACCATATTTACGGGAGGTCTACTAAATAGGAAAAGAAGTTCTCTCAAATCACATGAAAACGGGAGGGATTCAAGTGCTAGGACGATGTGGGTTTGGCCTTGAGGACTATTAACAAAACAACTTTAAAGTAGAAAATTCAAGATTTTTACAGAATTTCATTCCAGATAAAAACAAAGGGGAGGGATTGAGGACCTACCTATCTTCACCCAAGAGGATCCCTCCAGTTGATGCATGTAAACACAAGATTTATGTCAGTTCAAGCTCTCAATGGAAAGCAGCAATGCTTTTCAATCTTAGCAATGATGGAATGGAAAACCCCATTGTATGTATATATAGCTTGAGCAATTAATCCCCACGGGGTGGCCAGTTGGAGGTTTAATGGGCACGGGGTTCAACGTAAAAAAATATAAATCCGCACGGGTCGTAATTAAAATCTCTACCAACTTAGCCTTCGCGCTTACCAAAAACCTGGGTTGCATCGTGGCGACGGTTTAAATGGTATATCCTGCGCAATGGGCATCGATTGTAAAAATAACTCCTGCGATCAAATGGCGTGATGGGGTTGAAACAAGGGTCGGAGATTTTAAGCTCAAACTCAGTGCAACGGTCGGCGGAATTAGTCTTAGGATTTGGGACCAAGAAAAAACGACGAAGATAAGGCCGAAGAATGGCGCAAAAGAAAGGCAATGATGTTAAGGCAAAAGACTGCACAATGGCCGAGCACTTTAGTTTTAAGAATTGCGACTGAAGGTGCAAGGTTAAAAATCAAAATTTGGCGCAACCATCGGTCAAGTTAATATTAAGAACTACGCAATGACGACCAATTTAGAGTTAAAATCTGTGATCATCTTGGGAGAAAAAGATAAAAAAGGACACCTTCAGTCGACAAAGTTAAGACCAAATGATGCACAGTGGTCGGCCAAAATAAGGCTAAGATTTGCGCAACGTGTCGCAAATTGTATCATTAAGAATTGTGCAACGGGCGACGCTTTTATGATTAAAAATTGTGACCAGAGCTAAAAAAATGGATTTTTCCTTAGGAGAAAAAATCGAGAAAAATATGAAGAAGGAAAAGAATTGCAAAGTTTAAACAAAGAGTCTTTAAAAGACCAAAGTACTTCCTCAAAAATAGAAGGAGGGGCCCCAAAATTTTGTAAATTTTGGGGGGATGTTGCAACAAAAACAATTGGCGATTCCTTGGTGAACATAGATCTCTGAAACAAACATTTCTCATGATCAGAAGATTTACAAACTAAGCTCTATGTGTAACAAAATGCCTTCATAGTTCAACTTCTGTGAATGCAGTGATCACTCTTATCATAATCGTCATTGGAGAAAAGGTAACTTCAACTTGGATTTCTTTATAAATCTATCAAGGCCGGAGCGTGGAGTTCATTTTGAAATCTATCCTTCAGATGCCAACTAATACAAGACTCCATGAGATCGTAACAATATCTCACAGACGTATTCGTTTGTTCCTCATTCCCATGCTATCTGCACCCTTTTGGATGTTTCTTAATTGACGACTTTTGTCGTTTGAGCCTTCCAAAAATAAAATTCTGCAGATTTCAATACTTGATTTAGGTTCTTCAATCCATAATGTCCTTTTGTGTGAGCAAAATATTTATTTGATTATCATTACTTCACAGATGGAGAAGAACCTTTGTTGGGCTGAATTATTTGAACAACTTCCTTGATTGAATATTTTTTCTTCTCTCAGTCGTGCTTTAATTGAGGTGAGAATCTCTGGAAAACAGACTCTTTTATTATAAGCTCTTTTGGCTTTTATTTGTAGCATGGGATCATTTTAAATACCATACATTTGTGAGACATGCTTCTTTCAATGGGTCCATCATAGTAAACTTCCTGAGATAGGCATTAATGTTAGAGTGGGAGCCCCAAGATAGTAAGGAGGAAATGCTAAATCTTAGTTATTTAACCGAGGCTATTTTGACCAAGCAGAAGAGGATCTTTTCATTCCTAGAGGTCACTCGGTGAAAGCAAAGTCACGAAGATAATTTTCTTTATAAGTGAAAATATGCCTTTCAATATTTTGAGATTTGTTCATAGTCCTATCTCACCGCTAAGCCAAAAGTTGTGATAGGATTTATTGATGAACAAAAAAAATAAAGAAAACTTGAGCAGAAGACTCGGGTACAAAATAAAACCAAACTTCTTAACAACCGAAGAAAACAACAAAACAAAAAAAAAGAAAAGAAAAGAAACAACAACACTTATTTATGTACAAAAGTCCCTATGGGACTATGCGAAGTATTGCTTTAAAGTGAGGCCATTGAGAGGGATATTCAATTCCTCTCCTTGCAGGTCTTTCAGCTTATATGTCGATGGGCCAAGATTTTCATAAATTTGATAAGGGCCAATCCATAAATGTTAAAACTTTGTGTGCATTCCCTTACCATCATGTGGGTGATACCATTTCAGAACTAAGTCACCTACTTTGAAACTTCTCTTTCTAGATTTACACTTATCAAACCACCTTTTGACTATGTCTTGGTGTTGGTGGAACCGGTCTTTGGCTTTAAGCCGAGAGTCTTCAAGCTTCAGCAAGGTATCAATTCTTGATTGTAGAACCTAGCTGCTGGAACCTCGAGAGGCTTGGTCCAATAGCAAGGATGGGAGTAAAATATTCGGAGGGAGGATGGCTTCCTTACCATAGACTAAGGTGAATGGGGAAAATCCTAAGGCATTCTTTGGGGTGACTCTATCTTCCCATAAAGCATTTGGGAGGGTTGTATGCCAACTTCTTTGATTTTCAATTACAGTTTTCTTGAGAATTCAAATAAGGTTCTTATTGGTAAACTCAGCTAATCCATTTCCTTGGGGATAGTAATTGGTGTGATAATATGCAAGGATCTAGCAACTGTAACAAACTCACAATCTAACTCTCAAGATTATTTGCAAAGAAGAAGAAGCATGCATTCAATAATCACTCATAAACACAGAATAACAGACAATGTCAATATCATACAATGAATAATGAATGTAGAGAATGTATTACAATGGACTGCAAAGCAGCATGATATAGGATTCGAATTAGCGAAGTAGGGTATTCGAATATCTGATCTCAAAGTCTAGCTTGGATAACAACGGAGACATCATCCAATCAATAGTGTCAGACATAAATGGTAATAATCAGTCAAGTGTGTCTAACTGAGTCTAACAGAACCATCTAGGCATAAACCAGGGAATGGAGAATCCAAGGGGGCCGCATGAGGCTGTCAAATAGTCAAGTGGAACTCCAGAATTAGCTAACAAGAAGCTACAAGCAGTCAGAATGAGCAATCCATGGAAGAACTACTCAATCAATATGCTTAATTGAATAATAACTCTCGGTAGGTGAGATAAGGCGCTCTAACTGACAGTGGTAGGTGGGAAAGGCACACTTGCTAAGTAGATAAGTCAAGGAGTGCACATTAGGTAGGTAGGAGGTAAAATGAGGGCTAAATAAAGGATCTCGAGAGCTAGAAGTAAGCTCTAGGTGTTGGGGAGACAACCATGATGATGAATGGATGCATGCAACATGCAAGCATGCAAAATATAAAAATATGGTGTGTATATTCCAACAATTGGCTAAATAATGTAATTTAATTCCTTTCTCATAAACAAATTCATTTATCTTCAAAGAAGAAAAGTAAGTTGCATTATTAAAAACTAGGGAAATTGGAACCCCAAACCTGGTTATGATGTTTTCCTCCAGGAATCTGATAACTGCACATTCGTTTATTTTGCACAGAGGAGCCGCTTTTTCCCATCTTGTAAAATAATATATGGTCATTAGAATATACCGATGCTTCTGTGAATAATTCGGTTTATCTCAGCAATAACATCTATGCCCCATTGCTCGAATGGGTCAGAGATGATGACTAGCTGCAAAGGTCTTGCTGCTTTTGACAATTTCCCGGCACTTCTTTGACATACATCACATTTATGGGAATAAGCATGGGCATATCTGAATAAGGTGGGCCAATAATACCCAGCTATGAGAATTTTATACGCTGTGGTATCTCTAGAATAATGTCCCCTAGTTGGGCCATCGTGCAATTCCTTGACAACGATGTCAACATCTTCTTTCTCTAGACATCTAAGGAAAATCCCATCATAGTTTCTCCTAAACATTATCACATCAATGATTTGATAAGCTTCTGATTTGAGATGTAGTGCCCTTCTTTGCTTAGAAATCCAGTGTTCCGGCAAATATTATTGCTGCAAATAATGTACTAGGTCTCTATACCAAGATTCAGGAGCTGTAAAAATAGGACATACCTCAACCATATTCAGTTTCGCTTTGTTTTCCCAATTCAACTCTTCATCAACCGCATGCTCAGTGAGTAATTTACACAACCCTTGACCCTTGATGATGGTGGCGGGTTTGAATTCTAAATCATACCCTTGAAGAGCAGTGACCCAGTTGCCTCTCCTTTCTCCCAACTCTTTCTGAACGAATAGAGATTTGATGGCGGGGTGGGGAACTATGAATTTAGTTCTATTTTTTAGAATATATAGCATGAACTTCTTTAACGCCTTCAATACGACATATTCTTTCTTGTATACAACAGGGTAATTCAGTTCAGCACCCTATAGACTAATGCTCATAAAGGAAATTGGGTATTCGTCTCCTGATTCCACCTTTTGCGTGAGCACAGCTGCGAGAGAGTCATCCGAAGCAAAGGTGTAAATAATGAAATCTTTATCGAAGTATGGAATTCTTAAAGAAGGTATGTTAGCTATGGCAGCTTTGATTTCTTTAAATGCCACTTTCTCCAAGTCAGTCCACTTGAACTGCACACTCTGCTTTATCATTTGCTGCAAAAGTTTAACGGTCTGAGCGAAATCTGGAACGAACCTTCGAACAAAATTAATGGTTCCCATAAATAATTGCATAGATTTTTTGCTGTGGGGAATGGGAATCTTGTTGATGGCTTGCAGTCTCTCTTGATCTATTGAGATTCCCTTCTTTGAAATGATATGACCCAAAAGCTTTCCCTCAAGAATAATGAAAACACTTTTCTTGGGATTTAGAGAAATACCATATTTCCTGCAGCGATAAAAAATATGCTTCAAGTGGAAAACATGATATTCTCTCTTCTTTGAGAAAACTGTCACATCATCTAGATAGACTACAACACAGTGACCGCCTAATCCTCGAAAGGCAATGTCCATTGCTCGCTGGAAAGTAGCCCCTACGTTTATCAAGTCGAAAGGCATCCTGTGATATGCAAAGGTTCCCCACTTTGTGCGAAAAGTGGTTTTGAGTCTATCTTCTTCTGCTACTAGCACTTGATTGTACCCAGAAAAATCATGTAGTAAAGAGAAAAGCTCTGATCCTGACACCATCTGTCAAATTTGCTCCATTGGGGGCACAGGGTAGTTGTCTTTATCGGAAGCTTTATTCAAGTTCTGGAAATCCACACACAATCTTATTTCTCCCAATTTATTCCGCATGGGGACTAGATTAGCAACCCACTCAGAATGTCAGACTTTGAAAATGATCTTTGCATCCAACAATTTCTTCAACTCCTTTTGAATTAAAGGCTCAAGAGTCGGATGCATTCTCCTTAATTGCTGCTGAAATGGCTTAACACCTACCTTCATTGGTATTATGTGTTGAATAATGCGAGTATTATATGTCTTTATATCCTCATAAGTCCATGCAAAGACATATTTATACTGCCGAAAAAGCTTGATGAACTTATCTTTCTCTCCCGATGAACAACATTTACCAAGATTAACATATTTTGGTTCAGCCTCTGTACCCAGATTTACTAATTCATGCTGCAGGGAGGAGATGTGAGTTTTAGCATTTACTGGCCTCTTAAACTTGTTCTACAGATCAAACAAACTTTCAAGAGATCTCACTCCCTTGGGCATGAAGTTTCCTTTGACTACATCTTTGCTTTGTAGATCTGAATCGTGCTTCTCTTCGTCTATTATGGCTTCTTGGAAGACATCCTCATTTGTTAAGAAGTTGATGATCTGATCTTCATCATCAAATACTCTAAGATTTGTAATGTTATCCGGAACAGAAGGCCTTAAAATCAATTCAATAGAACATTTGTTATTAGTAGGCACTAATCTGGAAGCAAAAGTAGCTAGCAAATTAGCTGCAGCATTCTTTATTATAGGAATGGAATTAATGTTGAAAGCATCAAAACATGAAATCAAATTCCAAACCTCAGACTGATAACCCTTTAAGTGTGGTGAAATGCAGTGAATTGTATCTCTCACATGCCTGACAACTATCTCTAAATCACGAAATACTTTCAAATATTTAACATTTAAACCAATAGATTTCTTTAACCCATGGACCAAAGCTTCATACTCAACAGTGTTATTCATGCAATCAAACTCTAGTCTACAAGATATAAAGTGTTTGTTGGTTTCAGGATCAATTAAAACACAACCAGCTCTGGATCCTTCTTGGGTTTTGGAACCGTCAAAGTATAGAACCTAAAAAACATTTTTTGATTTAACTAAGTTAGTATCACTATCACCTAAGTCAGTGAATAATCCTACTAAGTTACAATCAATATCATCAGTCCAAGAAAATTGAAGGAGATCGGATTGTTCATCTGAATCATGACTAACATTTTCCGATTGGTAATTACCTGGTTCAATCTCTAAGAAATAATTTCCCAAAACTGAAGATGAGAAAGCTACAGATTCATTATTTTCCTCTAACTGAGTTACATTTTGTTTCATGTGGGGTTCTCTCAGTATCTTAATCTGATTTTTTCTATTCTGGTATGGAAACCACAAATGAGACCAGTCTGTTGCAAAGTAACCATTCAATTTCGTAGACCAATCCTTACTCAATATCAAACCATAATCCTTAGGAATATATACTACCATTATATCAACGAATTGGAACACTCTAGGATATGCTGACAACCTAATAAGCACATCCTTCATTTCCCCAATGACTTTAACAACAGTTCTATCTAACTGTATAATCTGAGATGGGGATGGGATGGGATGCCCATTAATATTTTTGCAAATTGACAGTGGCATGACATTTGAAGAAGCGCCAGAATCTACCAAATAGTTATGTACATTATGATTGAAAATTTCGAAAATTAAAAGGAAAGACAAAGTTTGCGATCTATATTTCCCGCCAATGCTAGCTTCATTTATCTCGAGGTTTTCCTCAATGTTTTCTACCGAGGTACTAGCTTGTGGGTCAAAAGCTTCCAGCAATTTATTTCTTTGTTGGGGTAGACTACACATATCAAATATAGAGACATTTTCTTTCGCCTTCTTAATGTATTCGATTATATCATATCCCATATCACATTCTTTTGAGACTTTAGGTTGATTTTTTGTTTTGTTCAAAGTGGCCTTTGGTTCCTTTTTCACTGCTGGGTTTTCCTTAGGCTGTGGTGGAATGGTAGTTATGTGCCTTTTGGGTATTTCCTTCGCAAACTTGTCTTTAAATGCATCAATGGTTTAATCAAGCACCGAACCTTTACTTCTAGTGGTGACATTAATTGATGCAGGCTGAAAATCATCTCGAAGGTCTTCGGAAGAATTTTGTTGCGCGGGTTCCCAAACCCATAGGACCATTATGGTATCGAGAGCGGGCTCTTCCTACTTAAAAATATGCTCTTCTACATGATCTTTCTGATCTGTTATCTTCGCATCTAGCATTTGATTCATCACCAGGTTCATCGAATTTATCCATTGTGGACAACTTTTTTCTGAGTGTTGTTCTTGATGGAAGGTACATAAATGATCCATCCCTACTTCATTTAAATTTAGCACAACAGAATTGTTTACAAGAGGAAGCGGCTGTCCACTTTCATCTCTTTTCTTATAGAAGGGTTTGAATGGTTGCCTAGAAGTGCTAGCTGCCTTATCCTTTTCTATATCCACAATTTTATTGGAAAGTTTTTGCATCATTTTGACCATATTTTCCATATATGCTGATGGTTGTTCTTTATTTCTAGTTAACAAAAAGGGCTTCTTAACAACTGCTTGATTTGTTTCCAAATCCAAAACATGCTTAGAAATGTTGTCCTCTTCTTCTTCTACCTTCTTCGCTTCTTCAAAGTTTTCTATCAAGGTAGTTTTCTTTGTTATTTTAACAAACATTGCTATGGGAGGATCAAGTGATGTTGTATAATATTCAACTAAAGATTCTTCAGAAGGTCTTGCTGCATCACTAGAATTATTCAATAATGTAGTGAATCTTTGATTAAATTATTGAACCTTCTCTTTCTTTTCCATTCTCATGGACAACAATTCCTTCATGAGCATAGCGACTGTTTTCTGATTTCCATATTTCTTTAAGAAACACTTCTCGAAATCTTCCCAATTCGATATTGAACTAGCTTGCAAACTAAAATACCAGGAAGATACTTTGGGTTCAAAATTGTAAGGAAAAAGCCTGCAAACTACATCTTCATGTTACACATTTAAAAGACTTAAATACAAGTAGAAACTCTTAATATGATCTTCAGCCGAAATGCATTTCCCAGGATCATACTTAGGAAAAACCTTTTCTGGATTCTTGGGTAGATCATTGAACGAACCAGCTAAATTCAATGCCCCTCTTTCTCTCCATGCCAGTACAGCCATGGCTCTACGTGGAGAATTTGGTGGAGTGTTAGGTGGGGAATTACGTTGGGTATGTGGTTCCTCTAGATCTAGGGGATTTTCAAACCCTATTTCTCCAAGAGGCTCTGTGATTTATTCCAAAGACAAATCCACCAAATCCTCTAAGTTCTAAACAAGAACTGAATCCCTTGTATACTGTCTTTCCCTTCTAGGGGATCTCCTTCTGGGAAGTAAGGGGATCATGTTCAAACCACCAAGATTCCTAACATACGCACGGGTGTGTCTTCTTAAATTCGCTACTTCAACAAAAGGAACAGCATACAGTGTTTCTTGCTGTTCGATCTCAGAATTGGGATCTTCTTGATTTATTAATTCCAGATATAAAGCCTCTAGGATAGCTATTTCAAGCGGGTCTTCAGTGGGATTTATTCTAAAGAAAGGATCTCCTCTTCCAGCCATGCACTTGTTGATGTATATGTAACTTCGGAATGTATTTCATCTGTATATTGTATATATATTTATTGTACCCTTATAAGAGATGTGTCATTCCTCTATAAGGAAGTGTCGTCATGTGGATTGACAAGTGTCACAAGTGTGTGTACTTGCCGATGGGTTATTAGACCACCATTTGGGGTCGGCCTGGAATTATATATAATATAATGTGGATGTATCTAAGTAGACAAGTCGACCCCAGTAGGTCACTGGGCAAAAAGGTAAGTATAAATAGAGATAGGAGATCTCTATTTTACTCACTCGGAAAAGTAACTTACTCTCTCTCTGGAAAGTGGTGCACTTGTGAGGAGGAGGAGGATCATCTGCTAGGAGACTATCTCAGTGTTATTTGGTTGTATTTTGGTTGAGCCATTGCTCTCTCTATCTCTGAGGAAGTTGTGGGGTTTTTCACCTTAGGGTTTTCCCCATGGAAACTCTGTGTCTCTTGTCTCTATGCTTTTGATTCTTGTGATGCTTGCGATGCTTGTCATATTATGATTGTCATGCATTGATATACTGTAGATGTTATTCTCTCGGCAAAGATCCTAGAGTATAATGAATTAATGCTCAAAATTTAACATGGTATCAGAGCTAACCTGAGAAGAAGACATTTTGCAGTGACGGAAGCTTGTGTTCCTTGTTTATTGGGTTTCTCTCCACATATTTTTGAAATTCAGTATAGTAGGTTGGATCTACTCATCAAGGCGCATCTATCTGTCCAATCAAAATTCAGTTCCGAGCATTTTCAGATTTGGCCCTAAAAATTAGGGTTTCCACAAAAATAGGAATTTCTGGAAACTGAAGGCACAGCTGGAAGCTCCTTGCAAAAATCGAAGGTTAGAGCTTTGGATCGAGATTTTTGGCTAGGTAGATCTCCGGGAAACTCAAACCCTAATTCAGGGCTCTCCCAGTGAACCCGGGAGGACAAAAAGGCAATTTTGAAGGGCAAGACTTTGCTGATCTCAAATTCTGAATGTACTAGGCTAATCAGCTCTCCAAGGTGCATCTTTCTATCCTTTTGGAATTTTGAAATTCACATTTTGAATTTTTAGGGTTTCTCTGACAAACCCTAATCCGGGACCAGATCCAGTTTTCAGCACTTCAAGTGGTAAGTCCTAAATCTTTTCTATTTCCATTTGAAGTACTCTTAAAGATGTCTCTCCACACTAATATTGAGGATAAGCTTGAAAGGGCTGATAAATTCCGAGCCTGGAAGTATAGGATTGGGTTAATCCTGGAAGAGAATGAGTTGACTCATATGTGAAAGAAGACATCCCTATCCCAGAGGATGAAGAAGCCAAGGCATTACACAAGAAGAACTTGGTCAAGGAAAAGAGAATCATTTCTGATTCTATCAAAGACCATCTCATACCCCATGTGTCTTCTCTTAAGACACCCAAGGAGATGTTTGAATCTTTGACCAAGCTATTTGAAGGAAAGAACATAAATCGGAAGATGACCCTGCGGAACCAATTGAAAGCAGTGAAGTTTCAGAATGGAGAAACCATTCAATCTTACTTTTCAAGGGTCTCCCAAATCAAGGAACAATTAGAAGCAGTAGATGAAATGGTGGAGAATGGTGAAGTGGTGATGACCACTCTAAATGGCCTACCCAGGTCATGGGATTCCTTTATTCAAGGAATTTGTGCAAGGAAGAAGTTGATCTCCTTCAGTAGACTTCGGGAAGAATGCTCTCAAGAAGAAGCTAGACTTATAGCTCGTGAAGAAAAGATGGGAGGTGAAGATCAAGCTCTTGCAGCCCACACCAGGAAAGGAAAGTTCAAGAAAGAGCCATCTCACTCCAAGAGATCTTCACATCAATTCAAAGAAAGAAGAGTATGCTTCACCTGTAATGAGAAAGGACATATTGCCATAAATTGTCCCAAGAACAAGAAGGACAACAACATCTCAAATAAGAAGAAGAAGGGTGGCAAAAGAAGGTTTCATGCTCATGCTGCCGAAGATGATGAACCTCCAAAGAAGAAGGCTAGGGCAGAAAGTGATAGTAATGATGACTCATCAAGTGAAGAAGAGTATGTTCTGATCTCTGCTCTCACAGGTACCATCTCCCATGGTTGTAATGATTGGTTGATTGATAGTGGGGCTTCCAAACACATGACTGGGTTCAAAGAATATTTTGTGAACCTATCTGAACATGAATCACCCCATAAGGTGAAACTTGGGGATGATTATCAATACCCAATCAAAGGAAGTGGTGAAGCCTCCTACAACCTAGATTCTGGAAAATATCTGAAGATGAAGGAAGTACTTTATGTACCTGGGCTCAAGAAGAACTTACTCTCCATTTCTGCATTAGATGCAAAAGGTATGAGGGTTGCATTTGTGGATGGCCAAGTCCTAATTTGGCCAAAGGGAAAGACCATAGATGATGCAGTAGTAATTGGAGAGCAAGAGGGAGGCTTGTATAAATTGAAGGGACAACCTGAACATGCCATGGTGCATGAATCCATGGAGCCAAGTGAACTTTGGCATAGAAGACTTGCTCACATGCACTATAGAGCACTTCCAATTGCAAGCAAGGCAGTAGAGGGTCTTCCTGAAATCAAGACCAAAAATGAAGGTGTTTGCAAAGGATGTGCAAAAGGTAAGAATATTAAGAAGGCTTTCCCAAGCAGTGAAAGCAAGGCAAAAGACATCCTGGAAATCATCCACTCAGATGTATGTGGTCCTATGTCATCCAGTTCCCTAAGTGGGTATGTTTACTATGTCTCATTTATTGATGACTTATCCAGGAAGACTTGGGTATACTTCTTGAAGGGCAAAGATGAGGTGCTTGATAAATTCAAGGAATTCAAAACCTTGATGGAGAATCAAACTAACAAGAAGATCAAAACATTCAGATCCGACAATGGTGGAGAATTCACCTCAAATGACTTCAAGAAGCTTTGCAGTGATTCAGGGATTAAGAGGGAGTTGACTGCTCCTTATAATCCTCAACAGAATGGTGTTGCGGAAAGGAAGAACAGAACTATCATGGAAGCAGCAAGGGCAATGTTGCATGACCAGGATCTTCCTATGCATCTATGGGCAGAAGCAGCTAGAACAGCTGTATATGTGCAGAACAGAACACCCCACAAGATATTGAACAACAAGACACCAGAAGAGGTATTTTCTGGTAAGAAACCTGAAGTCAGTCATCTCAGAATATTTGGTTGTCCAGTGTACACTCATGTCCCAAAGGAAAAGAGGACTAAACTAGATCCTTCAGGAAAGAAGGGTATTTTTGTGGGATACAGTGAAAGCTCGAAGGCTTACAGAATATACTTTCCAGGGTTCAAGAAGATTGATGTCAGCAGGGATGTAACATTTGATGAAAACTCAGCATTCATCAAATCAAGGAAGGCACCTACTGAAGTTTATGAAGAACCTAAGGAAACAAGATTTCAGGACACTCCCATGACTGAAGCAGTTCCAGAAGCTGTTTGTGAGTTTGAATATCCACAAGAACCTATATATCCACCCCGTGAGGATAACTCTCACAAGAGGAAACCTGTATGGGCTAGAGAGCTCATTCAAGATGCAGAAAGATTTGGTATCCCAGAAGAAGAACACAGAGCAAAGAAAAGAACCAGATCACAAACCAGCTATGTTGCTTTACTCTGTGACATTATGAACAAAGAACCTTCCAGTTATGAAGAAGCAGCAGAAAAGAAAGAATGGAAGGATGCCATGGTTGAGGAATACCAATCAATAATGAAGAATGATGTTTGGGATGTTGTCCCAAGACCTAAAGAGAAGTCTGTTGTGACTTCTAAATGGATCTTCAAAATCAAACATGCTGCAGATGGCAGTGTGGAGAAATACAAAGCAAGATTCGTAGCTCGTGGATTCTCTCAGAAAGAGGGAATAGATTATGAAGAAACTTTTGCACCTGTAGCCAGGTATACTTCCATCAGAACAGTACTTGCCCTGGCTGCAGCTATGAAATGGAAAATACACCAAATGGATGTCAAGACCGCTTTCCTGAATGGTATAGTTGAAGAGGAAGTATATGTGGAACAACCACTTGGTTTTGAAATACATGACAGGGAGTCATATGTGTGCAGACTGAAGAAAGCCTAGTATGGCTTGAAGCAAGCTCCCAGAACTTGGTATGGTAGTATGTACAGTTTCCTATCTAGTTTGGGCTTTACCAAGAGTAAAGCGGACTCCAACCCTTACTACAAGGTTGAGGAAGGGAATCCTGTGATTCTACTCCTGTATGTGGATGACTTATTTGTAACAGGAGATGACAGACTGATTGCAGATACTAAAAGGAAGCTTGCCGCAGAATTCGATATGAAAGATTTGGGAATGATGCACTATTTCCTAGGTATGAAGGTGTGGTAGAATGCAGGTGGGATCTTCCTTGGTCAAGGGAAGTACACAGTAGATATCCTGAAGAGATTTGGGATGATGGATTGCAAGGCCATGGCCACACCTATGGAATCGAATCTGAAGCTTCTATGTGATGCTTCATCGGAGCCAGTTGATGTCTCCATGTATCGTCAGATGATTGGGTCCTTGATGTACCTGACGAACACGAGACCATATATTTGCTTTGTTGTGAACACATTGAGCCAGTTCCTGACGGATCCGAGGAGTGTTCACCTGATTGCTGTAAAGCATGTTCTGAGGTACCTGAAGGGTACAGTGGATTATGGGCTCAAGTATGAAGCGAATCAAAAGTTTAACCTGCAGGGTTATGTTGATTCAGATTGGGCTGGCAGTGCTGCAGATAGGAAGAGCACATCTGGGTGTTGCTTCAATATGGGATCAGGTGTGATCTCTTGGTTTAGCAGGAAGCAGTCCTGTGTAGCACTAAGTACAGCAGAGGCTGAGTATGTTGCAACCTGTTCAGCTAGTTGTGAGGCAGTATGGCTACGGAAGCTACTGTCTGAGTTATTTGATCTCCTGCTGGATGCTACTGGTATCTTCTGTGATAACCAGAGTTGTGTGAAGCTATCCGAGAACCCAGTGTTTCATGACAGGTCGAAACACATAGAGATCAAATATCACTATATCAGGGATATGGTGCAGAGAGGAGCTGTGAAGCTCCTGTATGTTGCGACGGACGAGCAGATTACAGATGTGCTGACGAAGCCACTAGCCAGGGTGAAGTTCGAGTACTTCAGAGAGAGGCTTGGCGTGCTTCAGATCAAGGACACTTCGAGGAAGAAGTGATGAACACATTTGCTGAAGCCATTCCAAGCATGTTGGAAGGAGGATCCTTCACATGGCTGTGGATGTAAGCGTTGAATGATGAACATCAGGAGGATGTTCTGGTTTCTGCTTGGATATGATCAGTTGGATCATTATATGTATTTTATGTATGCATCATGTTGGATGTTGGATATGATCAGTTGGATCATTATATGTATGTATGAATGCATCATGTTGGATGCTGGATATGATCGGTTGGATCATGTGTATGTATTTTGTATATGCATCATGTTGGATGCTGGATATGATCGGATGGATCATGTGTATGTATTTTGTATGAACGCATCATGTTGGATGCTGATGGATACATTGTGTGGATCATGTATCTTTGTATGATCAGGTAGATCATGTATGCTGATGGATACATTGTGTGGATCATGTATCTTTGTATGATCAGGTAGATCATGTATGCTGATGGATACATTGTGTGGATCATGTATCTTTGTATGATCAGGTGGATCATGTATGTTGATGGATACATTGTGTGGATCATGTATCTATGTATGTATCAGGCGGATACTTGGATGATCGTGGATGACGAGCTTCTCCAGATGACATGCAGCAGGATGTTGTAGTGATGATGATCAGGATGATCATGTGTACATCAAGATGATGTTTGATGAGTATCAGATGATACTTTGTGGCCGTGGATCAGGTTGTGCAGGAAAGCATGTAATTTGTGCCCTGGGAGATTTGCAGATGGTCTTTCGAGGTTTTGCCTATGGCATGTAATTCGGTGCCCTGGGACATTTGGAAAATGCTCTTGCGAGGTTTTGCTTGGGAGGACATGTAATTTGTGCCCTGGGAGATTTCAGGTCGGAGTTGTGTACCCGTAACATCCTGAGATGCTCTTGCGAGGTTTTGTCCTATGGCATGTAATTTGCTCCTGGGAGATCTCGACAAGATGAAAAAGGCCTCAGATGCTTCAGCCAGGTTTTGCCATGACCACATGTAATTTGCTCCTGGGAGATCTGGACAGGATGAAAAAGGCCTCAGATGCTTCAGCCAGGTTTTGTGGTGAGATCACATGTAATGTGCTCCTGGGAGATCCGACAGGTAGAGCCGTGTGCTCGTAACAGCCTGGGATGCTTCAGCCAGGTTTTGTGATGGGTCACATGTAATGTGCTCCTGGGATATCCTACAGGTAGAGCTGTGTGCTCGTAATAGCCTGGGATGCTGCAGCCAGGTTTTGTGATGCACGTAATGAGTCCTGAGGATTCCACAGTATGGCCAGTGATGATGAAGACCTGCAGATGGCGGGCCTACATCCAGTATGAAAAAGGACTGGCTCTGTAGAACTTCCTATGACGAGTAGAGTCATAGATTGGTTGAGATAGCAGCAGCAGTGACGATGATGATGACGATGCATCGATGACGATGATCCAGAGAAGAAGACTTGTCTAGCAGATCTGTGTCGAGAAATACCTTCCTAGTTAAGAGGGAGTGTCGATGTATATGTAACTTCGGAATGTATTTCATCTGTATATTTTATATATATTTATTGTACCCTTATAAGAGATGTGTCATTCCTCTATAAGGAAGTGTCGTCATGTGGATTGACAAGTGTCGCAAGTGTGTGTACTTGTCGATGGGTTATTAGACCACCATTTGGGGTCGGCCCGGAATTATATATAATATAATGTGGATGTATCTAAGTAGACAAGTCGGCCCCAGTAGGTCACTGGGCAAAAAGGTAAGTATAAATAGAGATAGGAGATCTCTATTTTACTCACTCGAAAAAGTAACTTACTCTCTCTCTGGAAATTGGCGCACTTGTGAGGAGGAGGAGGATCATCTGCTAGGAGACTATCTCAGTGTTATTTGGTTGTATTTTGGTTGAGCTATTGCTCTCTCTATCTCTGAGGAAGTTGTGGGGTTTTTCACCTTAGGGTTTTCCCCATGGAAACTCTGTGTCTCTTGTCTCTATGCTTTTGATTCTTGTGATGCTTGTGATGCTTGTCATATTATGATTGTCATGCATTGATATACTGTAGATGTTATTCTCTCAGCAAAGATCCTAGAGTATAATGAATTAATGCTCAAAATTTAACAGCACTGTTGGCCCTCCTTCTAGCGCCAAAAACCGTTGAGGCCTTGAAAATCGTAGCATCAATCAGCAAGGGATTCTCCTCGGTAAGCAATCCCAATTAGATCGCTCACCATTTGGTGTAGGGAATCCATCTGGTTAACAGCCCGACTACCGTATAAGATTTGAAGATTTGTTTTCCTTTTACTGGATGCGGCCAGATCCACCGTTTACGTATTTTATTTTAAAGATGATATGCAAGTGTTGTAATTTAAATGCATGCAGTTAAACAAATCTGATCTAAAACTGCTTAAGCAAATTTAATCTATCCTTGTAAGGAGCAAATTTAAAGAATGAGTAGTAAACTGGAAATGCAACCACGAATCCCACAGATAGTTGTTGAATTAAATAGAAGCATTTGCAGCAGAAAATAAAAGATTATCAAAGATAGCTTTGATAGATATAAACATTCCATTACTCATTTTTTACATAGAAATTTTGCATAGGAAAGTGAAAAGCATTCATAACAAAGAAATAATTTAGATGGTTAAGAACGATCTCACAACCAATGTATGAACAATGCAGAAATAATTCGGCAAACATCCAACACATTTCCACAACAAAAATCCGTACAGCTTTCTTTAGGCAAAATAGATCTTTCTTTATTGATGCAGTACAATAGTTCACGTACAACATAATTCTATCCTTTCACCTACCAAAAGTCCTTTACTTATCTTCTATTCTTATATTTATAGATCTTACAAAACTTGTCTCTTCTAAAAACCTAACCCTAGGGGAACACAAAAGTTTTTCCTTTAGTGCCTAAAGAGACAAAAGACATTTCTAGCTGTTTTATAACATATTTATCAATCAACAAAATTCCAGTTGTCTTTTCTCAAAATTACAAATAAAACAAATTAAGCTCCAGATGGTCTTGCCGCTTCAACTGATTTATCTACACTTGCTGACTCGCCCCTTTCAGTAGGCCCGCTTGCTTCTGCTGATTTTTCCACTTCATGAATATAACTGGCCCACTCGCTAATTTCTCGCAGAATGGTATTTCCCCACGCAATAATTATCACCTTAAGCGTTATTTCATGCTTATGCAAATCGGACTTGACACTTGCTTCCCCTGCTATAGCTACTTGAGCAACATCTTCTAGGAAATAGGCATGAACAAAGGTCTACCCGATGAGCTGGTGGAGGTCCTTCAAGTTTAGAACCTCTATCTTCTTCAAATATTCTAATTCTGCACTTAAGTTACCCTACAGTTCTACTAATTGCTGCTCCCTTTCAGGAAATTCATAAATGGTCTGAGGTAAAATCATGCGACATTTATCATGGGTTTCCCGGATCTTGGAGTAGAAAACGTGGTAGTTTTTGACAGTTTTTTGGATCTCGAGACTTAACCTAGCACCACAATCCCTGCAAAACTCAAGGACTCCTATATCCAAGTCCAATTCATTAGCGGTTTTAACATGTAGGATCAATGGGAATCCAGATCTCCCCTTCCTCCACTCAAATTGTTACTTTATTTCTACCACATTGTGCGCATACTTATTTTTCAGCTTGAGTATCTCGACCTCAATGGCTGTCATCCTTGTTATCATCTCTTTCACCCTGCAGAATTCCTTTGAAATCAATATTAGTGATTGATGAGTCTTTTCTTGCATGTCACAGGTGTGTTTTCAAAATGTAGTTATATTTTGTTTCTTTTCATTTGCTTCCTTGAGATCTCTAACAGTTCTTCCTTTTCTTCCATCAGCCTTTCAAACTGAGGCTTGAAAAAATCGATTTGTTGAACACTGTTGGCTTCATGGATTTCCAATTCTGATACGCGAGATTTCAAGTCTTTTTGCTCGCCTTCTGAAATTTCCAACTGTACTTCGAGCTCATTCCTTTTATCTTCTAGATGGATAATTTGCCAAGCTGTTTCTTTCTTTTCTTCCTGAAGCTTCTTGCATCTTAACCTTAGCTCATTTCCTTCTAACACCTCTTTCTTCATGTTACCTTTTATTTTGAAACACAATTCCCTGTATTTCTTAGCTTCTTCTACCAGTCAGTCAACATTATCTTTACTAGCCTGAGCTGAAGCCACACTTCATGTTGCTGTGAAACTAGGGTTGGTGTTAGTCCCTTTGAAAAGTGGGGTTTCTGATACTCTGATCTCCAATCAGCCTTCTTCGGTTCTCATCCTCTGCTCTAATCTCTCTACAATAACCTTCCTCTTTCTATCATAAAAGATGGAATCCAGGTTGGCCACTTGGCGCTGCTTTGAAGGAGTGTACGGGGTAAGTGCTATCTCTTTAGTTGCGACAACCCCTTCATCAGCTATCCCTGGTTGATTCATTGTAGATATATCCATGTCCATGGCTTGTGGACTAGACTTTCCTTGTTTCGCAACTCTCTTGGACTCTTCTTCTTCTTCTCTTGCCCGTTTCTTGGATAACTTAGCTAGCTCTGCTGCTTCCTTATCTGCTTTCTCCCTCATCTCCCGTAACTTTTCAGCTTCTTCTTGCTTGATTCTTTCAACCTCTTCTCTCTGCAATTTGGCAGCTTCTGGTGCTTGAACCCTTTCATATTCTATCCTCCATGCTTCTGTTGCTTGCTCTTGTTGAACTCTAGCAACTTATGAATCTTGCTATTGCTTGACTTCTTGCTCTCTTTTTAGTCTTTCTTCTTCCTCTTTGACTCCTCTGATTGTTATGTTGCTGCTTCCCAGTTCCTTTTGGATCAAACCCATAGGTATCAGGCTGGAACTTGCTATGCTTTTAGTGAGGTAATGTTTTCCCAACTCAGTTGAGTTCCTGACACTCCGGTAAAATTCTTCATCCTTGTCCCCAAGATGTGTGTACTCGAAAGAAGTTTTGACATTGGTACAGTGCTTAGCAACTTTTCCATTAGGGTCATGCCTTATAAAGAACTTTGTGCCAAAATGAAAAACTTCTAAGTATTGAGAAATGTTTTCACCATCTTTTTCCTTCTGGAGGCTATATGCACCAATGGTGAAGGGTATTGGTGGGTACATACCTTTCTTCCTCTCACAAAGAAGCTTGATGACCCCACTGACGAAGAGTTGTCTTATAGCTTCTGTGTGTACTACAAAATCTATGACATACCGGGGAAACAAAGAGGGAGGTTGAGATCCTCCACTCATTCAAATATATGTGCCTTCTGGAGAGAATTAATAGTCCCCAAAATTTTCTATGATGGGCATGGCGTTTTTAGACAAACAATTTGGCTCTTCTTTAAAAATGAGCTGATACAGGGGCATGATGAGCTTTTTGCAAATCTGTTTGTAGTGATTTGCGTATTTTCTTTCCCATGTGAGTTGATAAGCTACAAAGAGAGGGGACTCCTTTCTGATCCAAACGCAAGCCAAATTAGGAAAGGGGTGCCTGCTTAATAAGAAATCCATCAAATATGAAGCATGAAGAAATCAACTTTCTTCTGGGTCAGTCCTCCTTGGGTAGCAGTTAAGTGTGAGACCATGCTGTCTGAGATTACGTCGACCCAATTGAATATTGTTCCAGACGTTCCTACATGAACCATTACTGGCACCTATCCAAGCTTGAAGACGTTTCCATTTGGCATGTCGAAAATTCGACTCAACATCAAGGAAATAAGTCTATAAGGAGTCCTTAGAAGCACACTCTCATACTCCCCGTTGGTTCTTTTCCGGATTTGTCTTTCAATTATTAACATCTTCCTATCGGACACCAGAGGATCTATTGTTTTCTTTGCTAACCACCCATTGTTTATTCAAGCCCTGGCCTGGGGGAGCCTGTAAGTAGCCATGATGTGCTCTGGCGCGAAGGACGCGAGGCTCATCCTAGTGTTATCATTAATGAATCTTGTATCAGTCTTCACATTAGGAATTATCCAGCCAATCACTTTTGAGCATGGAAATAGCTCGGGATGACTTGCCGCCTTGTGAAGGCCAGACCTCTTGATATTTGAATAGACCATGTTTTCTTCTAAATATGCATCAGGGTGTGGTGCATCTCTGATGAACTTGTATAACTCACCCCATTGAAATTCTGGGGTAGCGTTTCCTGGGACCACTCCGGTGATAGCTTGTGTATAGCCAAACATTGTCTCAAGAGAGGTATCCAAAAATATTTCTACGTCTAAATTTGACTCGGCAAGCTTAGCCTTCTACCTGGAAGATATCCTATGCATGTCAAACCTACAATGGTGAGGATGACACAAATGAGGAGTTGACAAATTCATGAGCAGTCATTGTTAGCGAATCAACACATCCTTCACATTCATTGTACTAAGCATAAATTTGAGTATGCAATAGTGTTGGCTTTCAATTTAAAACAATATTTCAGAGACAACGGTAAAGAGGAGGAGCATTTGAAAAAAAACATCTATGCAACGAATAAAAAAAACAATTAAAGAATCCCGAACACTGCTAGATAGCATTTGACAATATTCAATTATTCCACTGGCACTAGTTTTTTGGAAAGTATAATCATGCAAAGTGTTGTTACTGCGGGACAAGGAACTTTCCTAAAACACCACTTGGATTTTTCACAGGCTCATCCTTTTTTAGCGACGAAATGAAATCCAGGAGGAAGCTTTTTCATAACACTGTGAAAAGCAACGACCAAGAGGCTATATCGCATGTGCGCAGAACGCAGCTCCTTTGGGTCATGATTCGACGAGAATATTAACAAAAAACCTTTGTACCCTATCAGCTTTACGAGAGATATGCTAAATAGGAAAATAAGTTCTCTCAAATCACACGAAAATGGGAGGGATTCAAGTGCTAGAAGGCGTGGGTTTGGCCTCAAGGACTATTAACAAAACAACTTTAAAGCAGAAAATTCTAGCTTTTAACGGAATTTCCTTCTGAATAAAAATAAAGGGGAGGGATCGAGGACCTACCTGTCTTCACCCAAGAGGCTCCCTGCAGTTGATGCACGTAAACACAATATCGATCTCAGTTCGAGCTCCCAATGGAAAGCAACAATGATTTTTGGTCTTAGCAACAATGGAATGAAAAACCCCATTCTACGTATATATAGCATGAGCAATTAATCCCCACGGGGTGGCCACTTGGAGGTTTAATGGGCATAGGGCTCAACGTAAAAAAAAAAAAAAACCGCACGGGTCGTAATTAAAATCCCTACCAACTTAGCCTTCACGCTTACCAAAAACATGGGTTGTGCCGCGACGGCGGTTCAAATGGTATATCCTGTGCAATGGACGTCGATTGTAAGGGTAACTCCTGCGATCAAACGCCGCAATGGGGTTGAAATGAGGGTCGACGATTTTAAGCTCAAACTCAGTGCAACAGTCGGCAGAATTAGTCTTAGGATTTGTGACCAAGAAAACGCGACGAAGATAAGGCCGAAGAATGGCGCAAAATAAAGGCAGCGATGTTAAGGACAAAGACTACGCAACGGGCGGGCACTTTAGTTTTAAGATCTGCAACTGATGGCGCAAGGTTAAAAATAATAGTTTGGCGCAACCATCGACCAAATTAATATTAAGAACTGCACAACGGTGGCCACTTTAGAGTTAAAATATGCGATCAACTTGGGAAAAAAGAATAAAAAACGGACACCTTCGGTCGGCAAGGTTATGACCAAATGATGCGCAGTGGTCGGCCAAAATAAGGCTAAAATTTGCGCAACGTGTCGCAAATTCTATCATTAAGAATTGCGCAACGGGCGATGCTTTTATGATTAAAAATTGCGACCAGAGCTAAAAAAATGGATTTTTCCTTAGCAGAAAAAATCGAGAAAAAATATGAAGAAAGAAAAGACTTGCAAAGTTTAAACAAACAGGCTTCAAAAGACCAAAGGACTTCCTCAAAAATAGGAGGGGCCCCAAAATTTTGTAAATTGTGGGGGGATGTTGCAACAACAACAAAGTCATTAAGAGAACAATTGAAAAAGTATCAAGAGGAAGTTAATATTTCAAAAGAAGGGATTGGAAATACTATTATGGCTTAAAATCACAAATTTTAGAGACACAACAAACCTTCACAAATCAACTAGAGGATAATGAACAAATTTGCAAGATGTAAGAAACTAATATTATCTTCTTGATAAAGGAACTAGAAAAAATATATAAGAACCATGAAGAAGTTGAATAGACCATTGTTGATATAAGAATTCAAATAGTAGAGGCCAAGAAAATTGAAAAATACTTAACAAATCAACTTCAAGAGAAGAAATAGGTTTTTCAAAGGTAAGAGCTTGAGATCCTCTCACTAAAAGAATATTTGGATAAGACAGTTTCCCAATTGGCGACAAATTCAAAGTTTGAGAAGAGCACCTTGATCTTATATCATATTATTAGTTGTGAAAGATCACCATATGATATTATTGGTTTGGGTTATGATGTACAAAAGAACGTTGAAGAAAGTGAAAGCAACAAACCACCAGTGAAGAAAGTTCAAGAAAAGGCTAAGAGTTATGAAAATATTCTTAGAATATCCAAAAGAAAATACAACCTCAAAGGAAGAATTCATGGTCAGAAAAATTCAAAGAATAATGAATACATAAGAGTCACACCTTCAAGAATACCTATAAAAAAAAAGTATGAATATCCCTTTTATGGAAATTGTTTTTCATGCAACAATTTGGACAGGAGGCTAAAGATTGCAAGGCTTATAGAATAAATGCTCAAGTAAGGAATATGAGTATCTACATGGATCCATACAATGTTGAATGTTACAAATGTCATGACTATGGACACATAGCATGAGACTATAGAAGTAGCATGGTAATACCTCTTAGACAAATACATACCAAAGTGTGGAGAACAAAATATAAAGAATAAACCAAGAAAGATCATGAGAACCTTGCACATAAAGTTGAAAAAATTGATAGAATACTAGAAGGAATCCCTGAGGAATACTGTGAATTTACCTTCATTAGAAAAAACCATGAAGACAAATTGAATGTTGATGATGGATTCTCAAGATACACAAAAAAGTACAAGTCAATGGTTCATACATTAAAGAGAGAAGATGGTGTTGTTGACTGCTTTGCCAAAAAAATAGAAATAAGCACAATCAATCTTGGAAATGAAGATACTATAGTAGAAAATACCTTGCATGTCAAGGGATAACCCTCTCAAAATTGATCCTTAATTTTGCAAAATGTTAATGAGGTGAGAAGACATCCAAAAGAGAACCTTGTCTTCTTAAGTCTGGATAGTAGTATTGGTGAAGGGTTATTGGACTATTGAAGAACTGAGTGAACAATATTCATGATTGTTTGAAGGTTGTCATTAATACTTTCTCAATAGATGATTATGGAACATCTATTAAAGGGATTGTTAACACCCAAAAAGTGCTCACTAGCTCATTTCCTTATTCAAATGACCCATTTGTCCACTTTTCCACCATTTGAGCCTCTAAAGCCATCAAAAGGTCACCAAAAGACCATAATACACCCCTTTTTCCCCTCAAAATGTATATTTTTCCTCAAAAAACACAAAAACCCTCAAAAAGGGTCCATAATTCCCAAAAATATTAAAAGGGAATAAAAATATTCAAAATATTCAAAAAAGAAAAAAAGACAGAAAAAGGTACCTAAACCATGTTGGTCAATACCATTGGTTTACTCAAAACCATAATGGTATTCCCCACCACCAAAAACTATAAAAAGGTGGTAGGGGATCCTCACTTTCCATCCATCCATCATCCTATCCTCACGCTGTCAAAATCTCTCCTGAGACTTTTGGCCATTTTCAGCATCTTGGAGAAGAGACCATTGGAGCTTGGAGCTACTCACCCTTGGAGTTTCTCAACACCACAAATCCTCACCATTTGAAGTATGATAATACAAAACATTCTTTTATTTCTTGTTCTTCCTATGAATCGTTTTTAGATTTATTTTTTATATGCACATGTTAGTTTAGATTTAGATTTAATTCATAATCGTTTTTGCTTTCTATATTGAAACTGCTATCACATTGTTGATAGGTGCCCATTGCACAAGCTTGGTTGCAAAACCAAGCAAACAGTTTTTGGCGACTCCGCTGGCTTCGAATTCTTAGATCTTGGTTTTTTGCTTTAGATATTAGTTTTTGTTACTTTTAAATCATTTTAATTTACAGATCTGCCATACTAGGTAGCAGATCCATTGCTGCTCTAGATCTTGCTCCTTTCTGTACCCTTTAAACAGCCCGAAAATTCAATTTTCGGGTTCATTTTTCGGCAACATTTTTCCGTTTTCGCCTCGCGGCTTTTCGCCTGACAGTCACACGGCTCATCGCTACCTCGCAGCCTTTTTCCGCGCTGCGCACCATGGCTTCGCGGCCTTTTTCCGTGTTGCACATCACAGCTTTGCGGCTTTTTTCTGCGTTGCACATTGCGGCTTCGCGACCTTTTTCCGCGCTTCACATCATAGCTTCGCAGCATTTTGCCACGCTGCACATTGCGACTGTGCACTCGAAACACGCGATGCACATCACAACTTTTAGCCTGAAACCTGTGATGTAATTTTCTGGCAGCGTGGCTCAACTTTCAAACGACCATATCTCCCTCTCCCGAACTCCGTTTGAGACGATTTTTTTCTTTCAAATTGAGTGTTTTCAATCAAGGAATCCAAATATCCTATTAGATTTAAGAAATTTTTCATAGAAATTTCTCTAATCTTTTATTTTAGTGTTATTTATCACTTAAGTTCACCCATTTTGGCCCATATTTTCCAGCATTATTTTTTCTACATTTTTACAGCCATAGTGAAGCATTTTCTATTTATATATGCTCCATTAAAAAGTCTTTTTAAAAATTTTCAGTAAGTGAAAGAAAGATTTTCAGCATTATTTTTAGATCATATGTTTCACTTTTAATTTGCTCAATAGTTTGCCCAAGCAATATTTTTTAAGAGATCCATTTATTTCTTGAAATATAAATGTTATTTGCTTCCCTTTAAATTATTTCAAAAATCCATTATTTTTGAATTTTTTTTCAAGCATTTACATTTCGAAAGCGCCTTTATTTTTTGCAAACTGGAAAAGTCTTATTTTTTCATTTGTAATCAATCGCCCAAGCGAGGCAAATCAATTTCAGTTTAATAACCACACTTGCACCCACTCTGCCACATTATTTAAACTGAGCCTTAAAATCTACCTTAAATTCAACCAACATTTTAACCCCACTTGGGGAGCACTTAAAAGAATCTTGTAGTTAGGTACGATTGAGGGGATAGGTGTTCCAATAACACCCCTCAATTATTTACATTTGAGACATAGTGGTTGTCCTTTACGGTACCAAAATCCCTTATAATTTTGACACGGTTATCAAACAATTTATCGGGAAGGCCTCTCCCTTAGGGGTTGAAGTAGCCAGACTAGTTCCGGAAGCCTGAGTGGAATACCGCAATCCATTCAGTAACTGAAGGATACCTTTTGAAGTTCTCGTTGTACACCCATATGGGGGTACAACGGCGATAGAACCAAACTACAGATTCATCCAACCAAATGTGTCATGAACGGGGTATCCTAGTTGCCACTCTTTAGGATTGTTTACCTAGTGTCCCTCCCGGTAGGGGGATATCTAGCCATTGATTCAACACTCTATATTGTCTGACTTGGATTTCATCACCTTGCAGAGGATATCGTTTGTTGACTCACAATACGTCTAGTTAGGTGTTTGCATGATACAATACCCACCTTTGGTCTAGTGAGCACCACTTTTTTCTAGGAACTTTTTTACTTTTGGTATTCTGACAAATTTGTTGGATCCCTCCACTTATTATAGCATAGCTTTTATAATAAGTGCTTTTGAGGTTGGTTGTTGGCCTGAGAGCCATTATTGTTTCACTCCCCTCTTGCACTCATTGTTGCACTAGGGTTTCAATTTTTTTACATCACCACCTTCCACTAAAATTTTTATATATTTCTCACCATTGAGAATTTAAGACGATCCCGTTGTCTTCAGGGTGAACCCCCTCAGTTCGGTACACTTGACTCTACACGTCATAGACGTAGAGCCTTATCCCTTGACTCGACACATCATCGACATAGAACACATTCATCCGATTCTGACGCGCCTCACTTCACATCTGATTCCGAGGCTGAATCCGAACACCCTATTGAAATATCACCAACCAACCCCATGGTTGGATCACAATACGACCCCCTTTTCACCAATGCTATTGGAGATACATCGACAAACCCGACTACTACTGTGCCACCCATGGTAACAACAACCCCTTTAGGCATGCCTAATATAGGGGCCACTCCACCTTTAGGGATGCCCAACACAGGGCCAACACCTATTATGGGTATGCCCAACATAGGAATCACACCCCCTCTCATTACCACAACCCAGATCCCAGGAATTCCTGGCACTATTCCTAACCCCTCTGCAACCCATGTTGCACTTGGGAGCGTTGGACCATCCCACACCACAACGGTTGGAGGACACATACCTTCAATACATAGCATACACTTAGGGGCCACTGGACCACTACATAATGCCACCATTAACAGTTACGTCCCAGTCACTACGCCACACCCATCTGCTAGTTTACCATACATGGCTAGTCTGAACTTACCAGACCTAGCCAGGTTAACCAATGATCCTATCAAGCACAACCCTACATGGCCACCCATGCCTACAAATCTCCCCTCGGACATCCCCAAGTTTGAAGGAAAACCTGGGGAAGATCCCCAAAACCACATAATGTCATTTCACCTATGGTGTTCATCTAACTCCATAGTGGATGACTCCATTAGACTAAGATTGTTGCAACAAACGTTCACTGGCTCTGCAGCCAAGTGGTACATTGAACAACCACATGGAACCTACCATACATTTACGTCCCTCGCCTCCACTTTCCTTCAGTTTTTTCAGCTACCTGTACACTATGATGCAGGAGTTGAAATACTGTTGTCGTGTAGACAAAACATAGCTACCCACATCACAGACCATATCCACGAGTGGCACAAACGTCGTAGCCTCTGCAAGATAAAACTGGACGACCGTATATTTTTGGACTGGTTTCTCAAATCACTCCTACCCCTCATAGCCAAAGATGTAGCTTCCGATCGACCCCAGTCAGAAGAAGAAGCTATCTTAAAATCCCAGGAGTTCGACCTCATATATGCCCAGTCTGGATATCTATACACCATTTTACCGAATGCCCCATGCGGCGATCCATCCCACCATGACGAGTCGAGGGCATCCCATGCTGCCGACGGTATTATCGGCCAGGTTATGGTGCAAAACACACCTTTTACCATGATGAGTACAAACAACGCCCCAGACCTTTCTAGGGCTTCATCTCACTCCGGAGATACAACTTCGTATGCTCCCATGGCCCACCCCCACCACACTCATGGACCCTCATCTCCACCACAGTTTTATGGTCATGTCCCTTCAGCCTATCCACCTCTGGTTGCACCCCCTACGTATTACCATCAGCAGGCCACACATGCTCTTGTTCACTCACAAGCCCTAGCGGCTTATTACCCACCACATGCAGTGCTTGCTGCACCACAACCTCCAGTCACTCAGACTTATCCTCCAAACAACAACAATGTTGCCCCCACCAACCAAAACCTTGATCGACCACCGAAACAGGGTAAGAACTCCAATTTACAAACAAACCACCCATGTTCCATATGCGGGGTATACGGCCATCACACACACACACTTGCCCCCATTTGGAGCAAGCATGTCAACTGTGGTCTGATGACGCCCAATGCCAAGGGCACACGGCACAACCAGCGCCACCTCCTCAACCACAACCCATGGTGTTGCAGAATCATTTTCCCACACAAGAAGTGGCGAACACTCGTACGTTGGATCCTCCTCAAGGAACCACAGCACCACAACAACAAATCACATACGCTGCACACACAAACCAACTGATGGATTCAAATACTCATCATCTCCTTATGTTTTCATCGTCCAACATGAATCTCCAAATGCATTGAAACCAATACGCCCACGTTGCACCTAAAAATGTTCTCCCTATGATTGAACAACCAATTCAGAATGCACCTACACCGTTCGTCTCCACAGTCATACTCGAATTATACTCGGAATCACCTATGAATTCCACATTCCAATCCATCCCCCCCCCTTTGAATATAACCAAGATATCTGATTTGTGCACCCTCTTACATAACACACAGGTACCAAACCAATAGCCCCCTTTACTCCCGCAACCACCCTCAGTTCCAACTCACATAGGAGCCACACCAATTCATACTATCCCATTTTTATTTCCCCCTTCAGGCGCAATCAACACGCTAGTAATGGCTACACTCCAGGTTTAACATTAGGATTACCGATATGGTACTTACCTGCCCCAACTCCCCCACCAACTCTGACTATTGTCCTACAACCGGTACAACCCATGAATATGTCAAACCATCCACCACCTGGCATACCAAACCACCAAAATTTCCCACCACCTGGTGGTTTGAACCCCCAAAACCGATCAATTCCAATGGGGGACACTACATCGACATCTAGTTATGTCCCCCCCTTAATCCTGCAACACTGGGGGCAGAGGTCCACCAACCTACAACACCACACCCACAACTCGCACCCCCCCAGTGACGTCCAAATTAGCTAAGAATCCCCCAACCCGTGTAATCCCTAAGTGCTCCTTGTGTGACGATATTGGCCACGCCACCCATTAGTGTCCACAACTACCAGCACTTCAAGAACACATGAATATGTTGGATGACGACACTAACATCCCAGTTGTCAAACTAGAACTATCCCCTCATTCTTGCGATAAATCATTGCGCACCAACCACCCTTGTGCGATATGTGACATCTACGACTATTACTCACATCACTGCCCTGATCTCCTAGATTATAGAGCAGCTCTATACGAACTGAATAATGTCGATCTAGAAACATCTGCTTCTACCATTGAAGAAAATCATCCCCCACCATCTTCCTCCTCGAAAGAAATTAACACCATTTACATAGTTTCCACTGGATATCCCTCTATCCGGTCAGCCCCTTCCATTGATCCCTTTGACACACATGTTCAACCCTTTAAAATTGACGAGGAAACCACATGTCCACAACATGGGGGCAGGCCCAAAACCTTGCCTACTCATCATCATCGTGATTCTCGTCGGAGATACTGGGGGCATCCACCCCACAAGGGGAATCCCCCATCATCATATCATCACTTCAGTATGCCACCACGGCCTACAGCCTCATGGTATAGCCCCCCTCCAGCGGTTGCTCAATGCCCTGTTGATCCCTCTTTGAGACAACATCTACACAACATTGACACCTCTGAGTTAGGGGGCATAATAGATTACCTCGACCCTGGGATAGGGGGCATGATCAATCATTTTGAACCTTCGCCATCACATCTATCTCAGTGTTCCAATGATCCCATTGTTCAAACGAACACATATGTGATCCACAATCACAAACCCCATGCACACAGCATTGGGGAAGGTCATTAACCATACTAACTTTTTCACATGCGTGATGTCAACCATTTTTTGAGGTCACATATCACTTGTATATTCGATTTGATTTGATACACCTAGTATTCTCCCCCCGCGGGTAATCATTTCTCCCCACCACTGCATCCTTGGCTTGGTGGGCTCACCTTTATTTGTAGCCATTTTTTAACCTAGTTATTTACTTTGACCATTCTGGAGTCCTTATGACCTTCGTTTTTCGCACCATTTGCACCGTCGGATTCATATTTCCGTGCCCATGATGATGCTTGAGATCATTTCTCGCTCTCACCAAAAAATTTCGGGCATTCTTTCCATGCCCCACGCCACCTCGATTTGCATGCCACATCGGCTGTTGTCAGTTTATTGGCGATTTTGATACCATCGAATTCAGTTTTCCGAACTTGTGCTAATGCTTGAGATCATTTCTCGCTCTCACCTCCAAATTTTTTGGGCATCTTTTACATGCCCCCTCATCACCTCGGTTTGCATGCCACATCGGCCGTCGTCCGTTTTTGACAAGTCTTATATCGCTGGATTCAGTTTTCTATGCTCGTGATGATGCTTGAGATCATTTCTCGCTCTCATGCCTAGATTTTTTGGGCATGTTTTACATGCCCCCTCGTCACCTCGTTTTGCATGCCACATCGATCGTCATCCATTTTTGATGAGTCTTATAACACCTGGATTCAGTTTTCCGCGCTTGTGATGATGCTTGAGATCATTTCTCGCTATCACGCCCAGATTTTTTGAGCATGCTTTACATGCCCCCTCGTCGCCTCGTTTTGCGTGCCACATGGGCCGTCGTCCTTTTATGACGAATCTTATACCGCCAGAATCAATTTTCTGCGCTCGTGATGATGCTTGAGATCATTTCTCGCTCTCACCTCTAGATCTTTCGGGCATTTTTTTTCCATGACCCCCTCCTTGCCTCGGTTTGCGTGCCACATGGGCCATCGATTGTTTCTAACGAATCTTATACCACCGGAATCAATTTTCCGTGCTCGTGATGATGCTTGAGATCATTTCTCACTCTCACCCCTATTTTCGGGCATTTTTTCAAAATGCCACTCATCACCTCAGTTTGCGTGCCACATTGGCCGTTGCCCATTTTTTACAATCTTTATGTCACCGGATTCAGTATTCCGCACTCATGATGATGCTTGAGACCATTTCTCGCTCTCATTAATACCTTTTTGTTCGGTATATTTTTACCCCTTTTTCGGGCCAAGCAATTGCTTTTACGAAAAGGGAACTTAGGGAGTTTCTGTTAAGCTCTTTTTTGACTCCTAAAACAATGAAAATATCGCCAAGCAATCTTGCTTCCTTTCATGCTCGCTAAACGTATCTAAAAGGGTGTCTACCTGGTATAATTTTACCCATTTTCCGAACCTTGTAGACTAATTATGAAAAAGGAATACTCTAGTCACATCGGCTAGAAGAGTTCTCCATTTGCATCATTTTATGCTTTTTTGGGCCTTGGAGACTAACTTACGAAAAAGAACACCAATGGAGACCACTTACCGCTTTCAGACTCTCTAAACATGAAAGCGACCACAAGCAATCACCATCCTGGGCTCGTAAAAACCCACAGGACGGTACTACACCACCACTGCAGAGTCTTCTTATCGTTTTTAGACTCCTTAAAAATGAAAGCACTTATGAGCACAAATAGTCCTGGGCTCACAAAATCCACAGGATAGTACCATTTCATAGCACACTTTTATCCCTTTTTGGAGCTCATTAAAACTATGAAGAAGGACCCAATGGTGCTTCTTGGCGCCACAATAGATCATGTCTTCTCATATGGCAACTTCCCCATTTTGGTCGCCTTTGTTCAGAGTATTCTGCAGTATGTCGCCCTAAGAATCCCTCGACAACACCCATCAGCTTGTCCCCCCAGAGTCAATACATACCCTTCAGTCCTTAAAAGCTATGATCCCTGCACCTACAAGTCAGTTCCCTACGCTGCCAGGTTAACCATGTCATCATGCTCTAAACAAAGGAAGTTTGAGTCCACCCACTCTAGGACCCCAGTTACTTCCCATCCCCACAAGCATGTCAGTCCTACCATCAGTACTACCACATTCCAGTTCTACACCTCGGGTTCCTATCAAGGAAACATCATTGCCTTGTTAGTTGCTGGTCTCCCTCTGTCGACTCCAACCAAATTTATTCCAGAGGATAGACCTAGAGATCCCTGTGTCTTGGACTCATCACCATTCATGATGAGTGCCTATGAATCATTTCAAGAAGAGTCCTCAGTGCCTCTCCAAATGGTTGTTTCTCACATGCTCAACTTCAACACCTTGATCGCATCGTTGAGACTCGCACAAGGTATTGGTCGTTTCAGTTATTTGTTGAAGACCCCGGATACCACCTAACTCTTCCACATTTGAGAGTCTACTTACAGAAACAACCAGTTACATTTTCCTATAGATATCCGGGTTGCGCATGGCGATAGTATTCAGATGTACCCCAGTTTTATACTCCCTCGAGTATACAGTTACATATACTCCTCAGAGTTGACTCACGGTCATTGAGTCCCTACAGATGCTGGATACCTTCAGTTTCAGCAGTTCATCAACCCTTCTGAGACCTTGTTCAGAACAGTTGTCGCTGTATTACAGTGTATCAGTCATTGAGATCAGTCATGTTATGATCATAAGTACATCCCAAAATAGTGTCCCCTTTGGACCATTATGATGTACCAGCAGATTTATGTGTTATTTAGATCCCCCTTCTTGAAACTAATTGTTATGTATATGTCTTGATACGAGCATGGGTATGCCCGCCTCGTCCATTATCAAAGATTGTTCCTCATTCATATTGAGGCCATGTAATTTTTTTGTTTTTGCAGCTTCCAAGGGTCGTTGATCTAGTATCCAACCGGTCTCTTCTCTTCCCCAAACCCTAGGAAAAAGAAAAAAGAACTATGATGTCTATCGTCCATACGATGAGCTCCTGCCCTCACACATTAGGGGCAATCTGTTAACACCCAAAAAGTGCTCACTAGCTCATTTCCTTATTCACATGACCCATTTGTCCACTTTTCCACTATTTGAGCCTCTAAAGCCATCAAAAGGTTACCAAAAGATCATAATGCACCCCTTTCCCCCCTCAAAATGTATATTTTTCCTCAAAAAACCCTCAAAAAGGGTCCAGAATTCCCAAAAATATTAAAAGGGAATAAAAATATTCAAAAAAAGGAAAAAAAAGGGAAAAAGGTACCTAAACCATGTTGGTCAATACCATTGGTTTCCTCAAAACCATAATGGTATTCCCCACCACCAAAAACTATAAAAAGGTGGAAGAGGCTCCTCACTTTCCATCCATCCATCATCCTATCCTCACGCTGTCAAAATCTCTCCTGAGACTTTTGGCCATTTTCAGCATCTTAGAGAAGAGACCATTGGAGCCTGGAGCTACTCACCCTTGGAGTTGCTCAACACCACAAATCCTCACCATTTGAGGTATGATAATACAAAACATTCTTTTATTTCTTGTTCTTCCTATGAATCGTTTTTAGATTTATTTGTTATATGCACATGTTAGTTTAGATTTAGATTTAATTCATAATCGTTTTTGCTTTCTATATTGAAACTGCTATCACATTGTTGATAGGTGCCCATTGCACAAGCTTGGTTGCAAAACCAAGCAAACAGGAATACTTGGATGATTTATTGACTGAGTGTGCAAAGACTTAAGGATTGTTTTGAAGTCCTTTTAAAAGGAAAATCGGTAGATTGTTATAAGGTGATTTTGAGGGACAAAGTGAGGCATTATTTGATAGATTTAAAGAGACATTTTTGGGATTTAATCACTTTTTTGGAGGACTATGTTGGGAATATTTGTTGGATAAGGTTGAGGACAATATTCAAGATTGTTTGAGGACATAATACATAGATTATTTGGGCAGCTTTATAGGCTATTTTTTGGTCATTGTAAGGATTGAATTTTCATTTTTCAAGGGCTGATTTAAGTGTGGTTGATAGATGATCTATGAAGGAAATTCTTGCATAAATATGAAAATCAAATTGAGCCTTCCTTTCACATGTACACAATAGTGATGGAAAGACATTCCTTTACCCCTAAATTTATGAGAGAGAGAGAGAGAGAGAGAGAGAGAGAGAGAGAGAATTATTGATAGGGGGAGCATCACTGCAAAAATATATTGGAAAAAAAGGTAGCCATCTATTAGAGAAGGCTCATTATAGATAGTACATTCACAAGGGAAGAAACATAACAAAAAGTGAAGGAGCAAGAAGATAGGGGGAGCTAAAACAAATAAAGGAGCAAGACAAGTTAGCATATTTAAACGGGGAGAATTCCTTATTCCCAAAAGATGTACTTAGTTAGGAAGAGCATCCCTTTTCCATTGATGTCAAAGGGGGAGAAATTGCAAATACTACACAGAAACATAATTGTGAAGAAACATAATTGCGTGGATAAGGGGAGTATCTATAGGTTTCTTGTAGAATTTTCTAAGGGTTTCCATCAATGAAAAAGGGGGATATTGCTGGAAATATTCTTTTCATTGATGTCAAAGGAAAGGATATATTGTTTTCATTAATGTTAATTATAGGGGAGACTTCAGATAGAGATTGCAACATGAAGATTAATGGAAATATTGTTTTTGGATGCTTAATTTGTATACCCTATCTTTGAAGGAATATTTACTATGGATAACCAATGAAAATTGGAGTATATATACATGGTTGGAAATATTATTCTAATACTTTTCCAATAGTATATGGAAGTCCCTAGAGGAGATATGGAAGAATTTGCAAAGGAAATCTAGCCAAAATATTAGCTTGGCCTTGCCAGGATATTGTACAATGTTATGTCATCCCAAAGAGTGATTTAAGGCATGCATAAATAAGTGGAGTGCTATCCTCATTTGATCATCCATCCTGGAAAGTATGGAGCTCTGAAAAGGTGCGCAATTTCAAGGAGAAGATGAATTTTTCAGTGTTCTTGAGGATGATTTCATGGGTTTTATTGAAGATGTTTTTGAAGGATACTTGAAGATGTTTTTGAATGATTTGCAAGGATGAGGAGGCACACCTTGTGAAGAGGAGGGGATGTTTTTGTTAGAATTTGCACTTGAATAGTAGTTATGTTAGATCTTTAACAATTTATACTATATCACAATAAATATAAGCAATAGGATCACATAAAGATAGAGAAGCACAAGATACACACGATTTTATCTTGGGAAACCCTCTAGGGGAATAAAATCCAGCAGAATTTATTCAATATAGATTCTATCAACAAGTACAATGTCAATACAATGAAGAGCTAAAGCTCTCTCACAGAAAAATACACAAGAAACAAAGATAATATAACCCCAGGGATATGTCTTCCCAACTACTGCTACTCTCTCCCTCTTGCGCACTTGTCTCTCTCTTACTTGAGCGAACTTTTGTGTGTCCAAATGAGGAATGTGACCCTCTTTTTATACTCTTCTCTCGATGAATTTTTCACTATAGGGATGAGTTCACTGGGGTAGTGTTTCCCATTGTTTTGGGAAGACTACCTATTGTTTGCGGCATTATTATCCACCGACTTCTGTGGAGCCGACTTGTCTATTTTCATTTGATTTATTTGAGAGTATATCTTTAGTATTATTATTTTAGGGTTTATGCAATACAAAAATATACTCCGGAGTTACATAATCTTCAACACTCCCTCTTAAAAAGGAAGGTATTATTTTGATGTGAACATCATCAATACTGTTGCAACTCTGTACTCCGACCATTGACTTGTGACATCTCTCGAATCTATACATCACTAGAATTTTTGTATGAGCAAGCCATCATCTCAATCATACATTAGTCACTATAATACATATGGGGGCATCATAGTAGCAACACATCAGTAATCCAAGATGTTTTCAGCATTTCAAGTGGTAAGACCTAAATATTTTCTATTTCCATTTGAAGTACTCTTTAAGATGTCTCACCACACCAAGCTTGAGGATAAGCTTGAAGGGGCTGATAACTTCCGAGCTTGGAAGTATAGGATTGGGTTAATCTTGGAAGAGAATGAGTTGGACTCATATATAAAAGAAGACATCCCTATCCCAGAGGATGAAGAGGCCAAGGTATTGCATAAGAAGAACTTGGTCAAGGCAAAGAGAATCATTGCTGATTCTATCAAAGACCATCTCATACCCCATGTGTCTTCTCTAAAGACACCCAAGGAGATGTTTGACTCTTTGACCAATCTATTTGAAGGGAAGAACATAAATCGGAAGATGACTCTGTGGAATCAATTGAAAGGGGTCAAGATGTTGAATGGAGAAACCATTCAATCTTACTTCTCCAAGGTCTCTCAGATCAAGGAGCAACTTGAAGCTGTGGATGAAGTAGTGGACAATGGTGAAGTTGTTATCACCACACTAAATGGCCTACCTAGGTCATGGGACTCCTTTATTCAAGGAATCTATGCAAGAAAGAAATTGATCTCTTTCAGTAAACTATGGGAGGAATGCTCTCAAGAAGAAGCTAGGCTTGTAGCTCGTGAGAAAAAGATGGGAGGTGAAGATCAAGCTCTCGCAACTCACACCAAAAGAAGCAAGCCCAAGAAGGAGCACTCTCGCTACAAAAGGTCCTATCAAAAGAATAAGAAGGATCTAAGATGCTTCACATGCAATGAGAAGGGTCACTTTGCTTCATATTGTCCCAAGAACAAAAGGGATAATAACAACAACTTCAGTAAGAAGAAGAAGGGCAGCAAGAAAGTTCCATGCTCATGCTGCTGAGGATGATGAACCTCCAAAGAAGAAGGCTAGGGCAGAAAGTGATGATGACTCATCAAGTGAAGAAGAGTATGTTCTAATCTCTGCTCTCACAGGTACTATCTCCCATGGTTGTAATGATTGGTTGATTGATAGTGGGGCTTCCAAACACATGACTGGGTTTAAGGAATATTTTGTGAATCTATCTGAACATAAACCACCTCATAAGGTGAAACTTGGGGATGATTATCAATACCCAATCAAAGGAAGTGGTGAAGCCTCCTACAACCTAGATTCTGGAAAATATTTGGAGATGAAAGAAGTCCTTTATGTACCGGGGCTCAAGAAGAACTTACTCTCCATCTCTGCATTGGATGCAAAAGGTATGAGGGTTGCATTTGTGGATGGCCAAGTCCTAATGTGGCCAAAGGGTAAAACAATCGATGATGCAGTAGTGATTGGAGAGCAAGAGGGAGGATTGTACAATTTGAAGGGACGACCTGAACATGCCATGGTGACATAAAGACAAAGATTCATCCATATTCATGGATCACATAAAGGTATGTATAATTTTTTTTTGCAAAAGTTAACTAATGAGTTATGCATGTCATTGAAGAGAACAAGAACACATTGCTAGACATAACTAGCAAATATGGTGACCAGGTATGTGTTTCTTATATCATAGGATCTATTATATAAATATGCATGACATGATTGATGATGTTTATTCATGAAGTCATAGGTTTGAGTAATCACAGGTTTAGACATGTTATGACTAACCTTAAGAATCCTATATAAACCTTGAATACTAATGCTTATTATTTTTGTTTGAAATGATCATGTCTATACATGCTTGAGATTATTGAGTTTTGATAGTATTGAGAATATACTAATGAATGTATGATTTTGTATGAGATCATGATACTAATAAGCATGCTTAGGAACCAAGGATGAATATAAGTTCAAAGGATAGGTAATCCAGGAAGCAAAGATCAAGAGGGAGCACACTCTAGTTTCCCCTGCAAGGGAGAAAAGATCAAGAAGAAGCACACTCCAGTAGTTCCTACAAGGATGCAGATATTCAGAGGGAGTTGACCATCTTTCTACATTTCACAATAGAAAGGTGTAGAAGAAGCTACTTCAAATTAGGACTCCAGTAGCTCCTGCAAGGAAGCAAAGACTCAGAGGGAGTCCATCCAACAAACAAACAAAGATAAGTATTTCAATTATCATTTCTTGCATATTTGTTTGTTTAAATAAAATTGTTCAATGATGTCTATGCTCATGTTCCTAGAATTAGGATATGTATTGTGAATATTAGAATGATTTCATTAATGAACAGTATACTACTAATATGCATATAATGGGTAAGTGGCCTATGGCACTATACAACATTCCATTTCTACTTATCTAGAATGAAACCTCTTTGCTGACATGTTGGGAGTAGTGCAAACTCTTAACAATGTTTCGGTAGAGACTGGAAGGCATCTAGAAAGTTATGGAACATGGATAAATGTTGTATTGAAGCACTAGCTTAAAAAATTGCATGAATGTATGACATATTTCTTTATGTGAAAGAATTTCTTCTGAAAATTATGAGATGTTTCTAATCATGCAATTTAACTTGTTTTGTAGGAAAGATCGTATACCTTTACCTACAAAAGAAGGACAACAACATTTGTTCCAGCAACAAAGATATCTATTAAAGATATTGAATATATTGAACTTCCCAGGATCTGGGATAAAGAAATGGAAGAATGCCATGATCCGTCGATCATGAAGAATGATGTTTGGGATGCAGTACAAAGACCTGAAGCGGAGTCTGTAATGACTTCCATATGGATCTATCAAATCAAGCATGCTGCAGATGGCAGCATAGAGAAATATAAAAGTGATGAAATAGAAGATACACCAGATGGATTTCAAGACAACTTTCTTGAATGGTGTAGTTGAAGAGGAAGTATATGTGGAGCAGCCACTTGGTTTCGAAACACATGACAGGGAGTCATATGTGTGCAGATTGAAGATAGCCTTGTATGGCTTGAAGCAAGCTCCCAGAACTTGGTATGGTAGGATGGATAGTTTCCTATCTAGTTTGGGCTTTACCAAGAGTAAACCGGATTCCAACCTTTACTACAAGGTTGAGGAAGGGAATCCTGTGATTCTACTCCTGTATGTGGATGACTTATTTGTAACAGGAGATGACAGATTGATTGCAGATACTAACAGGAAGCTTGCTTCCGAGTTCGATATGAAAGATTTGGGAATGATGCATTATTTTCTAGGTATGGAGGTGTGGCGGAGTGTAGGTGGGATCTTCCTTGGTCAAGGGAAGTACACAGTAGATATTCTGAAGAGATTTGGGATGATGGATTGCAAGGCCATGGCCACACCTATGGCATCGAATCTGAAGCTTCTATGTGATGCTTCATCTGAGTCGGTTGATGTCTCTATTTATTGTCAGATGATTAGGTCCTTGATGCACCTGATGAACACGAGACCAGATATTTGCTTTGCGGTGAACACATTGAATCAGTTCCTGACAAATCCGAGCAGTGTTCATCTAGTTGTTGTAAAGCATGTTCTGAGGTACCTGAAGGGTACAGTGGATTATGGGCTCAAGTATGAAGCGAATCAAAAGTTTAACCTGCAGGGTTATGTTGATTCAGATTGGCCTGGAAGTGCTGCAAATAGGAAGAGCACATCTGGGTGCTGCTTCAGTATGGCATCAGGTGTGATCTCTTGGTTTAGCAGGAAGCAGTCCTGCGTAGCACTGAGTACAGCTGAGGCAGAGTATGTTGCAGCTTGTTCAGCTAGTTATGAGGCAGTATGGCTACGGAAGCTATTGTTTGAGTTATTTGATCTCCTGTTGGATGCTACTGGTATCTTCTGTGATAACCAGAGTTGTGTGAAGCTGTCTGAGAACCCAGTGTTTCATGACAGGTCGAAATACATAGAGATCAAATATCACTATATCAGGGATATGGTGCAGAGAGGAGATGTGAAGCTCCTATATGTTGCGACAGATGAGCAGATTGCAGATGTGCTGACGAAGCCACTAGCCAGGGTGAAGTTCGAGTACTTCAGAGAGAGGCTTGGTGTTCTTCGGATTGATGACACTTCGAGGAAGAAGTGATGGACACATTTGCTGAAGCCATTCCAAGCATTTTTGAAGGAGGATCCTTCACATGGATGTGGATGTAAGCGCTGGATGATGAGAATCAAGATGATGTTTTGGTTTATGCTGGATATGATCAGTTGGATCATTTATATGTATATGTATGTATGCATCATGTTGGATGCTGGATATGATCAGTTGGATCATTTATATGTATATGTATGTACGCATCATGTTGGATGCTGGATATGATCGATTCGATCATTTGTATGTATTTTGTATAAGCATCATGTTGGATGCTTGGACCATGTATATGTATATGTATCAGGTGGATACATTGTATGATCAGGTGGATCATGTATGGTGATATGTATCATGTATTTGTATTTGTATCAGGTGGATACATTGTATGATCAGGTGGATCATGTATGATGATATGTATCAGGTAGATACTTGGTATACATCAGGTAGATGCATTGTATGATTAGGATGATCATGGATGATGAGCTTCAGGATGTTGCTCCAGATGACATGCAGCAGGATAGTGCAGTGATGATGATCAGGATGATGTATGGTGAGTATCAGGTTGATACTCTATGGCTGCAGATCAGGTTGTGTAGATGAGCATATAATTTGGCCCTGGGAGATTTGCAGATAGTCTTTCTAGGTTTTGCCTATAGCATATAATTTGGCCTTGGGATATCTGGCAAATGCTCTTTTGAGGTTTTTCTCTGGGAGGACATATATTTTGGCCCTAGGAGATCTGCAAATAGTCTTTCAAGGTTATTCCTATGGCATATAATTTATCCCTAGGATATCTGGTAGATGCTCTTTCGAGGTTTTGTCCTATGGCATATAATATGTCCCTGGGAGATCCGATAGGTTGGGTTGTGTGCCCGTAAAAAGTCCTGGGATGCTCTTGCGAGGTTTTTCCATGACCACATATAATCTATCCCTGGGAGATCCTATAGGTAGAGTTGTGTGCTTGTAATAGCCTGGGATGCTCTTGCGAGGTTTTGTGGTGACCACATATAATCTGTCCCTGGGAGATCCTATAGGTAGAGTTGTGTGCTAGTAATAGCCTAGGATGCTCTTGCGATGTTTTGTGGTGAGGTCACATATAATATGGCCCTGGGAGATCCTATAGGTAGAGCCGTGTGCTCGTAACAGCCTGGGATGCTCTTTCGAGGTTTTGTGATGCATGTAATAAGTCCTGAGGATTCCATAGTATGGCCAGTGATGACGAAGACCTGCAGGTGGGCCTACATCCAGTATGAAAAAGGACTAGCTCTGTAGAACTTCCTATGACGAGTAGAGTCAGAGATTGGTTGAGATAGCAGCAGCAGTGACGATGACGATGACGATGATCTCGAGAAGAAGACTTGTCTAGCAGATTTGTGTCAAAAAATACCTTCCTAGTTAAGAGGGTGTGTTGATGTATATGTAACTTCGGAATGTATTTCATCTATGTATTTCATATATATTTATTGTACCCTTATTAGAGATGTGTTATTCCTCTATAAGGAAGTGTCGTCATGTGGATTGACAAGTGTCGCAAGTGTGTGTACTTGCCGATGGGTTATTAGACCACCATGTGTGGGCTCGGCCCTGAAATATATATATTATAATGTGGATGTACCTAGCTAGACAAGTCGGCCCCATAAGGTCACTGGGCAAACAGGTTAGTATAAATAGAGATCAGGTGATCTCTATTTAGATCATTCGGAAAAGCATATCTCTCTCACTCAGAAAGTGGCACACTAGTGAGGAGAAGGATCATCTGCTACTAGGAGAATATCTCAGTGTATTTTGGTTGTACTTTGGTTGAGCCATTGCTCTCTCTATCTCTGAGGAAGTTGTGGGGTTTTTCACCTTAGGGTTTTCCCCACGGAAACTCTGTGTCTCTTGTCTCTCATGATTTTGATTCTTGTGATGCTTGTCATGCTTATTGTGATTGTCATGCATTGATATACTGTATATGTTATTCTCTCAGTGAAGATCCTAGAGTATTGTGAATTAATGCTCAAAATTTAACAAGTTTTCCTTGCATTTAAGAGAAAGAAGGTCAGTGACTTTATTGAATATGCAAGAAGCTTCCCTGGAGGTTGAATCAAATATTCTAGCTTCAAATAGGCTTAAAGATCAGTCATATTATCAATATCATGACCGAAAGGGTAAAAATCAGATGTTGCCTTCATCTTCTAATTCAAAGAAAGAAGAAAATAAAATAGATGAGATGAATAAGTTAATTAAAACTTTGACTGCAAAAGTGAGCAAACTGGAATTGGAAAAGAATTCAAATGAACCTATTCAAGAGGGGGAAAGAAATCCTAATCAAAATCCTAATCCGTTTAGACGTCCTTTTGTACCAAGATTCATCCCTCGGGAAATAAGAAACAATGATATTCAGAGGGATAGAAGAGAAAATGAACACCAGAGAGTTCCTCCCCCATTCCAAAATAATTTTATAGAAGAAGTTGAACGCATGGAAGATTTGCAGTATGAAGATTATCCAAATTAGAATTTAAATTATTTTGGGGAGTTTTCATATGAAGGTTTTACAACTGAGTGCAGCTATCAGAATTCTGAGTATTATGATTCATACAATTATCAAGAAGGAAGTGATCATGACCCTCAAGTTTCGGCTGGTATGTGTCAGTCAGAACCTAAAAAGTCTTATAATTTAAGATCAGGTCCAAAATAGTTTGTTCAGATTCCAAAGAAGAAAATAGTTCCACCTGCTAAACAGTTGCCTAATCAAACACAAGAAAAGAGACAAAATCAAGGGGATCAGGTCAAGGAATCAAAGGTTGAAGAAACTAGTAAAAATGCACAAACTTTTAACTTTGAGAATGAATTATGTAAAATCAAGGTTCCAGTGCCATTGACTGAGTTAATGAAGACTCCTTGTTTTAGAGATTCTTCATGTAAGTTATTCAATGTTCAAGATAATTCTTCTCCTTCAGATACTATAAATTTACGGGAAGAACATCCTACAATTATTCTTGGTTCTGCTTTGTCTGAAAAGCCTGAAAATGTTTCAACTTTTCTTCCACCTTTTTATATAACCTTGACTGTCTATGATCAAATGATTCACAACTGCCTTCTAGATTCCGTAGCCTCTCATAACCTGATGCCTAAAGCAGTCATGGAGGCCCTTAGTTTGAGTGTCACTAAGCCATATCATGATTTATTTGCATTTGATTCCAGAGCTGTGAAATGTCTAGGAGTGATTAAGGATATTGTGGTTAATCTTTCTCAATTACCAATGAAGAGTGTCATAATGGATGTGGTGGTTGTTGGAATCTATCCTCAGTTTGGCATGTTACTCTCAAGGTACTGGGCAAAGAAAATAGGTGGTACATTGTTTGACAGACAATCCACTCGAGCGGACGCGAGCCGGACTCCCTAGCTCAATGTGAGTTTAGAACAAATAAAACAGACTATAAACCACTTTCCTAGATCTAGTTAAGGATCAAGTAATTAGATGTCTTATCGTAAGTTTGTAGTCCTTTTTCCCAGATGTTGTTCCACGCCTCACGGTTGTCATATCTAAGCTGTAAGACATTCCAAGATACATAAAACAAGAAAAACAAGTGAAAACATCTAAACAATAACATATCTAAGTAAACAGTTAAGCAAGTAAACTACACAATATCATCAACACAACAATATTGGTGGAAATCATTTATATTACTGTAAAAAGTAGGGAAAGTACATAGAAGAGAAAGACTACCACCAGAGCTTAACAAAGTAACCCTTCTCCATCCAAGCCAATGCCATATCCTCCCTAGGAAGTGTGAGTCTCTCAATGGATGAGTAGAGATCTCTCCAAGATGATTTCACCAGCATGTAGACACTATAAACTTCCTCTCCTTTGGAATGGGAGTGAGCTTCACTTATATAGGTATAAGTGGATAGGGTATGGATAGGGTAGGTTGATATATGGTAGGAGAGAGATATGGGATCCTTCCAAGAAGTTAGGAACCGAGTGCCAACTCTCCCAAGAGGTCAGGGATAAGGATCCATGTCAGCTGGCTTCGAGAATGGGCTCAAAGGAGCTATTTTTGTCTATTAACTGGCATCATCACACCCTGCAAGAGAGAAAGATGTGACATCGCAGATTACATGAGTGCAGCCTGCGACGACCTCTCAAAACCTAGTGAAAATGAGTTTACATCTCTTCCAGGTTAACGACTTAGCCAAGGAAACTTTAGGGATGTTTACACTGAATCTCATGATGGTAAGATTTTAGGTGTAACAGAATCCCCCCCAAAGCATGAAGCTGTTGAAAATTGGACAGGTGAAATGCTTTGATAGAAGGAATGACAATGGCTAGTCGAATGGAGGACATTGTTGCAGTACAACTGACTCTGAGTACATAGTCTCATATGACGGACAACATGGCTTCCGACCAATACAATGCATATTTTCTTAATGTATAAATTGGAATTTGTCACTACCAACAACACAGTAGAATATGAGCCATTAATACTTGGTTTAAGGGCTGCAAAAGATTTGGGAATTCAACAGCTTTCTATTTATGGCAACTTTGAACTAGTTGTCCAACATACGAAGGAAAAATATCAGGTAAAGCACAATTTGTTGAAGGTATATAGAAATGAGGTTTGGGATATGATTGATAACTTTTTCATAGCATTCAATATTTCTTGTATTCCTAGAGATCAGAATCAGAGAGCTGATTCATTGGCTTTGGCAACCACACATTTCAAGATTCCAAAACATACTCAGTTGAAATATCCAATTGAAGTTAACTATAGACCCTCAGTGCCAAACAATATAAAACAATGGATTTTTTTGAGGATGATGTGGAAATCAAAAAATTCTTGGAATTAGATGGAGAATTTTCTAATTCTCTAATTGATTAGAATCAGGATGAGGGGATTGATGATACTGTTGCATACACAGAAAATACAATTGTTGATCATAAAATTATTGAATTGAAGGGAAATTTTATTCCTAAGGGTTTGGTTCCCCTTGAGAGAATATTTTCCAAAGATGACACATTGTTAAAACCATCCATGCAATCTTCAGAGTAAAATATTATGAGCTATAACATTGGTATAGAAAAGCAGCCAAAGATGGTAAATATTTCTAAATCCCTTTCAGTTGAGCAAAGAAACAGGTACATTAAATTTTTGAGAGAATTTGTTGAAATTTTTGCCTGGTGCTATGAAGATCTGAGAACTTATGACACTAGCATTATTTAGCATAAGGTGCCCTTAAAGGAAAATGTGAAACCTTTTAGACAAAAGCTAAGGAGAATTAATCCATCCTTGTTACCAGTCATAGAAAAGGAGGTCAAGAAATGATTGGATGCAAATATAATTGTCCCACTCAGATATTCATCATGGGTGGCAAATCTGGTTCCAATACGAAAGAAGAACGGGGAGATTAGGTTGTGTGTTGATTTTCGAAATTTGAATAGACCATCATTGAAGGACAATTATCCATTGCCTAAAATTGAACAAATTTTGCAGAAGGTAGTTGGTGCCCAGAGAATTTCAATGGTTGATGGATTTTCGAGGTATAATCAAATTGATGTGCATCCAGATGATAGGGAAAAGACTGCTTTTACAAATCCTTTGGGTACATTCATGTATGATAAGATGCCATTTGGTTTGATGAATGCTGGTGCAACATTTCAAAGAGATATGGATATAGTCTTTGTTGGAAAAAAAAGAGAAATTTGTAGTCATTTACCTAGATGATATTACTGTGTTTTCTAAGTCTGATGAACACTTGCAGCATCTTAGACAAACATTTCTGAAGTGTAGGAAATTTGGGTTGTCTTTGAACCCTAAAAAGTCACATTTTGTCGTACAGGAGGGAAAACTTTTAGGGCATCTTCTTTCAACATATGGCACTAGAATAGACCCAGAGAGAGGCAAAGCAATTCTAAGAATTACAATTCCTAGAAGCAAGAAGGATGTTCAATCATTCATTGGGAAAATCAATTTTCTGAGATGGTTCATCCCGAATTTTGTTGAAACTATCAAACATATTACATCTATGTTGAGGAAAGATAAAGAGGTGAAATGGAAAACAGAAACTAGAGCTTCATTTGAAAAGATTAAACAAGCTTTGACAGAAGCCCAAGTCTTGGTAAGTCCAAACTTTTCAAAAGATTTTCTCACTTTTTCTTTTGCATCCCAAGATACTATAGTTGTTGTTCTACTACAGAAAAATGCAAATGGATTAGAGAATCCTATAGCTTTCTTCAGTAAGACTCTCAGAGATTTAGAATTAAAGTACAGTACACTTGAGAAACAAGCATATTCACTTGTTAAAGCCTTTTTTTTAGAATCTATATTCTGCATTCGAAGATAATTTCCTATGTACCTAATACTGTTATTAAAGAGATTTAGGTAAAAGAGGTAGGTGGATTGCAAAAATTATGGAATATGAAGTAGAAATCAGGCCTACAAAGTTAGTGGAAGGGAAAGGTTTAGCAAGGTTGTTAGCTGATTCAAATTGTGAAGCTTTGGATATCCACTGGGTGGCTAATCAGCTAACTCAGGAAGAATTGCAAATGAAGCAAAATGAAGAGCAAACTATGGATAAATATGCAGAATTAGAATGGTATGTTGATATAGTTCATTTTTTAGTGCATTTGAAATGCCCCGGACATTTTGATAAGAAGGCATCGAGGTCAGTGAATTTGAAGGCCACAAAATATTGTTTGGTAAATCAGCAGTTATACTGGAAGGATCCAGGTGGAGTGTTACTCAGGTGTTTGGAAAAGTCACAAGTAGAAGAGGTCATTTGAGAATTGCACGAGGGTGCTTGTGGGGGTCACAAATATTGTAATTCTACAACCTATAAAATTATTAGGCCTGGTTATTATTGGCCCTCTTTATTTTCATATGTGTATCAACAGGTGAGAGCTTGTGTTCAATGTCCAAAGTTTGTTGGAAAGTAGAAACTTATATCCTTACCATTAAATCCTATTGCAGTCAATGCTCCTTTTCAAAAGTGGGGATTAGAATTTATAGGAGAGATCAATCCTGCATCTAGTGGACAACACAGGTGGATACTTACAGCTACAGATTTTTTCACTAAATGGGTGGAGGCAATTCCAACATGTAATGCAACTAAAAAATTCATCATGAATTTTATACAGGAAAACATTTTAAGTAGATTTGGTTGTCCTAAAAAATTGTTGACTGATAATGCACCAGCTTTCAAGTCAAAATCTATGGTTAGTTTTTGTGAACAGAATGGAATTGACCTGAGACATTCTACACCCTATTACCCTCAGGGTAATGGATTAGCAGAGTCATCAAACAAAAACATCATTCAGAGTATCAAAAAACTATTAAATCAAAATAAGATATCTTGGGATTCAATGCTAAAATATGCATTGTGGGCAGATAGGATAACCACCAAGAAAGCAATAGGCCTGTCCCCATTTCAATTGGTGTATGGTACAGATGCATTTTTTCCTAGTCAACTAGGCATTCCAGTAATGAAATTTTTCCAAGATAGTCAAGAAGAACCTAATGATCTTCAAAGAAGAATTTTCTCATTAGTTGAATTCCAGGAAGAATGAGAAGCTCTGGCAGAAAAGGCTCAAGCATATAGGAATAAAATCAAAGGAAGATTTGATAGAAAGGTGAATGAAGACACTTTTTCTCCTAGTGACATGGTGTTAAGATGGGATGCTAGGAGAGACTAGAAGGGTCAGCATGGTAAGTTTGACAATTTGTGGCTAGGTCCCTTTATAATTTCAAAATTTTTGGAAAATAATACTTTCATTTTGCAGACTTTGGAGCGTAAAGAATTGTCCAGTCCAATCAATGGACGATTACTCAAACATTTTTTCAGTTATTGAAAGTGAAAGAAGTCACACTCATTGTACATACCGGTGAGAAATAAGAATCCATACCCAATGGAAGCTGGTAGAATAAAGGAAGTTCAGTTCAGATGACGGAAGGCACTAGTCTACAGGCTCTTGAAACCTCACAAGGAGGATTTCATCCCTCAGCAGGAGCCAGATGTTAACACTGAAATTGTCCTTAGTTTTTGTGTGTTCTCTTAAAATATTTATTCCTCTTTTTTGTTTTCATTCTATTTTTATTTTAGATTTTAAATGCTTTAATAAATTATTTTGATTTTCTTTTTGTGTCATGTTATATTTTTCTTTTGGTTTTAAGTGATTTCACCCTTAATGGCACCTTTTATGGCTTATCAAGTATTATATATCTTTCAAAGTCCTTAAAATGCTTATTAAAACTATACACTTATACAAAATATAATGTTTAACCTTTGTGTATGAGTTTATGTGTTAAAATCGCATGTGGAGTATTCCCGCAGCGCAAGGACCAGATCAAATACTCTTGCATGCTGCAGGAATCGGACATCATGAGGGTTCGTGGTTTCTTGATAGAAGAACCTAGCCATTGCGTTTGATAATGAAGGACGAGCTTCCAGACACTTGTTTACTTCATTATGACACCTGTATAAACAATTTGTAGTCATCATTGATGAATTTGGGGTTGTTAATGCCACAATTTTATATTTGGGGCTCTCGGATTCTAGAATTGGACAGCATGTATTCAAGAGGTTTCACACCCTATTCAGTTGCAAAGCAGGTAATTTCGTAAATTTACTATGAAAACATGAGAAGAAGTGGCAAGTTGAGTCATTTTGAACCGACAGATACCACTTGGGCAGCCGAACTTCCTGAGTGTGTTGCAATCTTCAAGAATGCGGGTTGGTTTCAGTTCTTCGAAAAGATTACAGGGTTTAATGATAGGGTAACTCATGCATTTGCTCAGTGTTTTATTGATAATAGAGTGAAATTCGATGCCCTAAGATTTGAAATGACAAAGGCCCTAATTTCTGAGGCAGTCGGTGTGCCATTAGAGGGAGGGAAGTGGTTTAAAAAGGGTGCTTTTGAGTTTGACCCTAGTGCATTTTTTATGGCGGGAACTGGAGTATTAAACTAGAGTAAGGGTGTGAGTATTAAAAACTTCAAACCTGAACGAAGAGAAGTGATAGGGATTATTTAGAGTTATATTACTTGCGAGGGCCGGTTTGCTTATGTGTTCAAGTATCACGTAAGGTTTCTACTGCATATAACACAACAGTCAAAAATGAATCTACCTTTCTTCTTATTAAAGAGTCTCCAGAAGATGTCTAACAGAGTAAAAACTCAGGATTCAGACCAGTCATTAATCCATCATGGTCTGTATAAGTTAATAATTTGCACAGTTTTGCAGAAGGAAGGTCGGAATCGGGATCACTTTTTATTCTGGTCAGGTTGTGTAATTAAATAGGATGAGAAAGAGAAGAATCATACACCTAGCAAACAAAACAGCTGTATGAAGAAATTTAAAAAAGATGCAGAGGATTATTTGCAGAGTACTAGTGTACAAGATCTAGGGTTTGATCAAGCCTGGCCTTCTACCTAACAAAAAAATTTGATCTTGGTCTCTAAATTTTGATTTTGATGAGGATCATCCAGCCATGGTATCCGATACAAAAATTCCAACATTCTCCAAAACCCTAAATTCCCGGAGCCATGAATGAAGGTGCTCAAAATCCAATTATGTTTTGACAGAAATATGCACCTGATTGTTTCTGGTGTAACTCCGAAATTTCCAATCTACAGGGTCTGAACATTCTTCTTGTGGTATCTTGACCTCTTATCTTTCCAACCCCATAGGTCTGACCTCAAATGGATTCTCTGAGAGAGAGTTATGCTAAGTGTCACAACGTGACCTGTTTATGGGATAAAACATGAGAGAAAACTTGTACGGAGTGCCACGTGTCAGTGGTTTAATTTCGGCCTCTAAAAATCGTACTTATGAAATTAAAGTCCATGCCCTACCTTCCACTTTGTACGAAATTTCATTTGGAGCTTCCTAGACCAAGTTGTGAGCTTTTTTCTTGGGTCACCTGTTTATGACTGAGATCTAGGGAGGCAGAAACCCTATATTATACAGATCATAAATATGAAAGTACAATGAATTAGAGGCTCTCCTTTGGACACAAGGTACATGGGGATCTTATATTCGACCTGTAATATTTTTAGATCCTGAAACCTTGCTGAAATGGATTTATAGCAAAAGTGCTACGATGACTGGTTTTTGCTATAGCCAGCCCTAGCTTCGCAAGTGCAACAAGTGTCATAAATTCCATACCATGCCTTCTTTCAAGCTAGCTCTGATTCCATGTTAGTTTTTCAGAATTTACTTCAATCTGATCTAGGATCTTAATTGAGAGAACAACATGTGCAAAATATCTACAGCATATCAATCATGGATATAATAATGCAAGCACACAAGAGACAATAGACACACAGAGTTTCACTGGGGAAAACCATAAAGGTGAAAAACCCCACAACTTCCTCAGAGATAGATAGAGAAATGATACAACCCAAGCATAAGAGATATACTCCTAGCATTATCTTCTCCTCCTCCACTAGTGCGCCACTCTCCAATGAGTGTAAGAGTGAGTAAGTGAATGATCAAATAGAGTGCCTCCCGCACTCTATTTATACTTGACTTGACTTGGCTAATGACCTTTACTAGGTTGGCCTTAACTTAACCACATAACATAATGCTGGCAGGGCCGACCCCCAATAGGGTGGTCTAATAACCCTTTAACCCACATGACTTATACAGGGCCGACCCCAACAAGGTGGTCTAATAACCCATCAAGTATAAGTTACGACACTTACAATATAAATGACGACACTTCCGTATAGAGGAATAATAACATCTCTATAGGAATACAAACACTTCCGTATAGAGGAATAATAACATCTCCATAGGAAAAAAATATACATATAGGAAATACATTCCGAAGTTACAAATACATCAACAAGGGGAGGATAGCTTAACCTTAGAACCAAAATGAACCTTCTAGTCATCTAGGGCCAACAAGGTTTCCTTGAGGAATCACACATGCCCTCCTGAGGGTATCAATGGCATATGATTGAGGATGTCGGTGTCATTAGGTGGTTTTGAGCAATAAGTATGTGTCTCAAAGCCTTGGAAGTGTTCTAGATCGAGATCATGTCTTAGGACCTGAAGAAACCATTGAGGTATCCTTCGCCATGAACAATGCCTTGAAGCACCATGCATGACATTTTGAGGGTATCCATGGCTTATGGGTCTTAGGTCCTCGGATATGGTCAGGGGAGGAGACTTGAACCTTAGGTCCTAAGGGAATCTTCTAACCATCTAGGGACAACAATTTTTCCTTGACCAACCACACATGGCCTCTTAAGGGTATCATTTCCCTATGATTGAGGAAGTCAGTGTCATTAGGTAGTTTTGAGTAGAAAGTATGTGTCTTATGGACTTATAAGAGTTTCATGGAAGAAGACCATCTATTAGGTTCTAAATAAACTATTGAGTCATCTAGAGCCATGAACATTGACTTGAAGCACCACATATGAATTATTAGGAGTATCCATGGCACTATCTATGGGTTTTGGGATTAGTGTTGACACTAAAAAATGTCCTAGCATTGATGTCAAGGGGTTCTCCCCAACAGAAAGTCCTTCTTAGAACTTAAACCATTTGGAATAGGGAACCCGTCTGGATTTTGGATCGTCTAGTGGTTTGTGGTTTTATCGGTGTGGATCGATTCACCGTTTAGGATTGATTATTATTATGAGATAAGATGTAGAATGATTTATCCTAAATACATATTACTGGCTACTCTATCCTATCCTAGCTAGGAGTAAAATCAATAATATGAATACAAAAATAACAATTGATTATTCATGTTTCTATTCCAAACAACTGCTTAAGAAAAAAATTAAACAAGTGACAAAAATAAAGAACAATAATAGAAAATTCCTGTATTTATACCATTTTGATTTCTCTACTCATGGAAATAAAATCCCAAACATGGATAAAATATGAAGCAAGGAAGAAAAAAAGTTTAGAATAGTCACTACATAATTCCATAACATCTTACTCCATATCTGCATGCGATAAAAGCATGAAATAGTTCAACAACGATCATTGAAATAATAGAGTATTCCTATGCAAATGTCCAACTAGTGGATTCTCCTTCTCAGAAAGTAATAAATAGTTCTTTACAAAATTGTTCCAACAAAAGCCACTATTTCCCTTTTGTCATGGAACTACCTAGGACCACTTCATTTTTCACTTTCGGTAGCCCGTGCGACACTTCTTGGCAACCAATTGACGGTGAGACCATCTTGACGGTCTACCAAAAGACTACACCTACCTGTAGAAACCTCTTATACTTATGTATTATGTTCACTTATGTTTTCTTACTTAGCCAAATTTCTTATGCAAACATCCAACAATTAACATGTCCAACACTTAGCCAATTTTGCAAGAAACACAAGATACACAAGAATATGGGTGGCACCCCAAACCTGAGCATGCCAAGAGTTCAATATATGTAAGTACAACAATTACAATGGTTACACCAGTACAACAGCCGGATGGGTTTCCACGGGCCAACCCAACCGCAAGAGCATCCAACTCGCTAACTCCACAAGAGGAAACCCCAAGAACTTGGCCACTTTCGTCAAAATGCCACGTCTCTCTTGTTTATACCATGAAATGGATCTGCACCACATATATTTCTTCCACAGCCTCTATGTTGTACATCGAACTCTTTCCACGAGCTCCCAACAAGAACCCCCAAGGCGTGCTCCTTGGTAAACTTCCAAGGTGAGCTCCCAAAATGAGCTACCACTTGAGATTCCAAAGCAATCCTTAGCCGAGCTTCCAAAACAAGCTACAATAGAGCTGCAAAGCCAAGCTCACCAGCCGAGATTCCAAACCAAGTTCCTTCTGCGGAGCTTCCAACCCGAGTTTCCTGCGGAGCTTCCAACATGAGTTCCCCTATGGAGCTTCCAACACCAGTTCCTTTTAGAGTTCACTGCAGAATTTCCAACTTGATTTCACTACAGAGATTCCAACACGATCTCCATGAAGAAATTCCAACCTGCAACTCTGTCTATTGGGCACGCCCTCCCTATGGACTGCATTGTGCCTTCCCCTTAACCGAATCTCAGAGCTACGTCTTGTATCTTCCTTCCTTTCCTTCGATTATCTTTTCCAAGTTTCCCATTGCATATATATAGACGAGTGGCCCAGGTGGGTGCACCCAAAGGTGTGGGAACACTCTCCATTGATCCACATGCAACATCCCAACATGATGATGGTCCAATCGTAATGGTACCTAGTCCAACCACTTTGGTCCACCATCTAACCAAAATTATTCCCACTTTCCAACCAACACACCCGCTTTCCATTTTTTGTGCAAGTACCTCCAACCCAAGTTGGGGCTACCATAACTGTCAATGGTCCAAGTGGTCCACATACCAACTGTCCGGTCTGCACAAAACGGTGCTTCCCCCAAGCTTTCCATGCCATTTCCATCTAAGTGTGGGTGCACATCCCATGTGCCCCAATTGGCATGGGATTTTATCCCACTGCCCAGGTAGAGGCATTACATCCTCCCCCACTTGTCTTGTTTCCATCCCGACAATGTATCCGTTGTGCCACCAACACTTGGAATGAAATTGTCACTCTCCTGACCCACCATCGCATCACATCTTTTCATCTTGGTCGATCCTCTACATCCCACTGTCGCAACTTGATCATTCCTCAGAAGTCTCTTCCAGCAAATGCACCTTCCCAACCTACTACTTCTGCAGTACTTATCCAAATCTCTCAAGCCTCCATTCGTTGAATTCCCCCATGCGCTGAAATAATTGGGTAGCTAATCCAACCGCCGCACTCAACCATCATGATAATGAAATTCTTTAAGCCAAAACTATCGTTTTCCAACTGCATTTTGGTAAACTCCACGTGCAAGTATGCTAAACTTAGGGAATGTCCTCACCTTTTCCCATACTACTATTGAACTGCCTTCTGAAACTCAACATGAATACTTTCCACATCACTTGGTTGAATTTTTCTAAGTCAACCTCCGCAAGGTGCCCAAGGTATCACTATCGTTCCAAAGGAAGTGATCCTTCATGCTCATGCTTCATCCTATCCAAATAGATATGTGGCTCCCACGACCACCACATCTAGAATCCTCAAAATTCTGTCCATCCATCTCATGCCATTTATGCAAGTATGGAAAAATGGCCTCCTTTTCCAAAGGAGTGGAACCCAACCCCTCTAGTTGAGTTGATGGTGAATCAGACTGAGACACCTCAAAATCCAACTCCCATAAGATTGACTCATGATCCAACTAATCCTCTAAAACCTTGATGCACTTATGCCTCCTCTTGGCTTGTATCCTTGTCGATTTACTTAACTTAGTATTGCCCACACACCCCTCTTAATGCCACAAGATCCTAGAAACAAGCTTCCAACTCTGCTGATTGTCATGAAGTTGAAGGGTGCCTAGCACAACCTCCACCTTTTTGGTGTCCCCTTCATCCAACTCCTTCCGCAAATAACACCTTTGTTTCTAAGTAAAGGTGGACTACCACTATCTCAACTAGACTGCAACCCACTTCCTTCAAATTTTCATGTGTCAACTAGGACTCCGAGATCCCCATAGCATATGTGCAAAAGGCTGCAATGTATGCTACATTGCATGTTGGGAGATCACTCTCACTGTCATCTTGCTTTGTCATTTAATATACCGTAGGTGCTCCTATACCCTCAATATCCTTCGCATCCACAATAGAATCTTCTACCCACTGTACACACTTTTGGTTCAATGCATTCTTGCATTTCCCGTGGTCAAGGCCTTGCTCACCTTTCCCAAGCGAACACACCTCTTGGGCCATGTTTGTGCTAGAAATTGTCCCTAGACTACAGAGGGGCAAGCTAGTAGAATCTCAAATAAAATGAACAGAAAATAAGGTTTGTTTTTATGGTTTTGTGGTTTGAGGGTTTCATATTCAAGAAAGAAATCATTCATTCAAATAAATACAAACTAATACAGGAACTGAATCATGTAACACATCAAAGAATTGAGATATTCAATTCTTCAAAGAATAAAAATAAACCATCACATTCATTAACACATTATTGGTTTTGTCCACAACACATGAGCACTCCATGAATAAAACCTTAAGCAAGGAATGAAGTCAATAGCTGAGTGGTTAAAATGACCAGAAACAAAAACAATGGACAAGATAAAGTGGCTTATCAGTATATATATCAATCTCAGTCTTCAAAAACTTACATAAGGGTCATGTATATCAGTCTGAAAATACATCCAATGCCCTTTAGTTGTATAGTCTTCCTTAAAACAAAAATTGAACCCTTCTACTTTCAATTTTCTGTCTTTTATGCTTTACAAAATAAAGTAGTTTACAAACTACCTTTAGGTCTATTCATAAAACAGTTACATTAAAGAACTATCCTTTAACTTCGAATCCCTAAATAGCCTACTAACAACTTATGTATATAATAACAAAAATAGACTACTTGACAGCTAGAAAGAAGTAATTCATAACTGTTTGGCAGCCTCAGCCAGCATAGCTATGCCTTCCAAGGCATGTGATTTCTTCTTATCTCGATTTTGCTGAGTCTCTAGGCCTCGAACCTTGTTAACTAATCCCTTGTTTTGCTCCTTTAACTCTTCGATTTGCTTTGCCATATCTTCAGCATGCACTTCTACCTATCCCTTCCTTATTAAAGCTTCTTTAGCTACCACAATCAGTTCTTGGTAATGAGCATTAATGTACTCTAAGTCCTCCCTTAGCCTTTTATTGGTAGTTCTAAGTCTTTCATTAGACTCACTCATAAATGTTTCCTATGATTTATATTGCTGAATAGATTTCTTTGGGTTTTCAACCTTAGTGTCTATTCAAACAACTGGATGTATGCTTGAATGTTCTTCTGCCCCAAATGGAATATCTAATTTTCTAAAGAGTGACTCTTCTTCCTGCTTATTTCTGGAAACTGCACCTAATAGAGGAAATGCTGAAGTAGATGGTTGTTCAACATTTATGACAGTTTCTTGTTCTACTACCATTTCACATTCTGCATTTTTTTCACATTCTTTGACCAGTTCATTTATCGTGTCAGTCTCCTTATCTGTATCCATTTGAATCTCCTTTGAACTAAACTCAGCATTCTCAGCATTACTATTTCCATCTTCTTCTCCTAAAGAATCTTCAATAATGGTGACCGTTTCTTCCTTCAACTTAGGATCTATTAGCCTCCTCATATTCAATTTGAGTTTATTGGTGGATCTTGTTTTAGGTCGCCATTTAGTCTCTCTCAGTTTTGTTAAAGCTTTGACATCAGCATCAAAATCTGGAATTTTAAAGATCTTTTCTTCAACAACTAAGGTAGGAAGGATCAAAGCCGAACTCTCTTATGCAAAAACACCACTATGCACTCCCTCCTTCGAACTGGCAGCCTCTTCCTTGTCCATAGGAACAATGAGTTTCTCTGAATTGTATTCTAAAACATCTTCATGTTGTCTTTAAAGCATATCTTCTTGCATTGTATTTTTAGGGTTTTGAAACTCCTGTGCATTAACATCATGAGATTCTTGTACATTAACACTCCGCAAATCGGAAAATTAGGGTTTCTGCAAAAGTTGGAATTTCTGAAGTCTGTGACCATGGCTGGAAGCTCCTCAAAAAAATCAAAGTTTAGAGCTTTGGATCGAATCTTTTGGTTGAGCAGAAGGGTGGGATTTATCAAACACTAGTTCAGGATCCTGCCCAGGAGATCCGGAAGTTTCAAAGGCAACTTTGAGGGGTGAAACTTTGCAGTTTTCAAATTCTAAGTATACCATCTTGATCAACTCATCAAGGCGCATCTTTCTATCCTTTCAGAAGTTTGAAATTCAAAGTTTGAATTTTTAGGGTTTCCCTGACAAACCCTAATCCAGCTCCAAATAGAGTTTCTACAAATCAAATGGATTGGGTTAATCCTAGAAGAGAATGGATTGGTCATCTGCATAAGTGAAGAAGTTCTTGTTTCAGAGGGAGATGACTCTAAGGCCTTACATGAGAATATTACAAGCAATCTCGATAGGTATGACTTATCGAGGTATGTTTCAAGATCTCTTCATGATTAAGTTTATGGTATGTTTGTCTTCAATAAGGTTAGTACAATCTTGATTAACTTTAGACTTGTCATTTCACCTTAATAAAATTATGAATGCAGATATTCATTGATTAGGGTTTTGACACTTATGATTGTACTAATGCATTGTGGTGTTGTATGAGGTTGATGTTGTCCGCTAACATGAAAGGTACATCAAGAAAGACAAATCATGTTCTAGTTCAAGAAAATATGACCATGGTGACATGAAGACAAAGATTCATCCATTGTCATGGATTACATAGAAGATCTACTTACGAGGTATGTATAATTTGGTTCTACAATGCTTAACCTATGAGATATGCAGGTTACTAGCACAAGTCATTGAAGAGAACAAGAATACATTGCTGGACATAACTAGCAAATATGATAACCAGGTATGTTTTTCCTACATCAAGTTAGAATCCTACCTTGTGTTAGGATCTTATACTGTTGTATGGTTGATAATGATAATTCATGAAGTTAGAAATGCAAGTAATCAAGGGTTTATGCATAATTATGTCTCTTACCTTGATTGATGATATGACTAACCAGAAAAGTCCTTTGGTCAAATAAGAATATGCATGAGTAAAAGAAGTACTCCCTGAAACCTTGAATACTAATGTCGATTATCTGTGTTTGAAATGATCATAACATGTTTAAGATTATTGTGTTTTGATAGTATTGAGATTATACTAATGAATGTATGTATGAGACCTCGAGGATAACACAATGATGATACTAGTAAGTATGCATAAGTGATCGAGGATGGATATAAGTTCAAGGACAGGTAATCTAGGAAGCAAAGATCAAGAGGGAGCACACTCCGGTAGTTCCTGCAAGGAAGAAAATATTGAGAGGGAGTCCACCCTACAAACCAAACAAAGATAAGTATTTGAATTGTCATTTCTTGCATATTTGTTTGTTTAAATAATATTGTTCAATGATGTATATGCTTATGATCCTAGACTTAGGGTGTGTATTATGCATATTAGAATAATTGCATTAATGAACAGTAAACTACTAATATGCATGTGATGGGTAAGTGGCCTATGGCACTGTACAACATTCCATTACTACTTATCTAGAATGAAACCTCTTTGCGGACATGTTGGGAGTTGTGCACACTCTTAACAATGTTCTGGTAGAGATTGGAAGGCATCTAGAAAGTCACGGGATATGGATAAATGTTGTATTGAAGCATTGGCTAAAATAATTGCATGATTGTATGACATATTTCTTTGTGTGTAGGAATTTGTTTTGAAAACTATGAGATGTTTCTAATCATGCAATTTAACTTGTTTTGTAGGAAAGATCGAATACCATCACCTACAAAAGAAGGACTACAACATTTGTTCCAGCGACGAAGTTCAAACTATCTGATGAAGATATTTAAGAATCTGAAGTTCACAGGATATGGGATACAGTAAAAGGATGCCATGGTCAAGAAGTACCAATCGATCATGTTTGGGATGTGGTCCCAAGACCTGAAGGGAAGTTTGTTGTGACTTCTAAATGGATCTATAACATCAAGAATGATGGAGATGGTAGCAGGGAGAAATACAAAGCGAGGTTTGTAGCTCGTGGCTTCTCTCGGAAAGAGGGGATAGACTATGAAGAGACTTTTGCCCCTGTAGCCAGATACACTTCCATTAGATCAGTACTTGCTATGGCTGCAGTGATGAAATGGAAGATACACCAAATGGATGTCAAGACAGTATTCTTGAATGGTGTAGTTGAGTAGGAAGTGTATGTGGTGTAGCCACTTGGTTTTGAGACACATGACAGAGAGTCATATGTGTGCAAGTTGAAGAAAGCCTTGTATGGCTTAAAGCAAGCTCCTAGGACTTGGTATGGTAGAATAGACAGCTTTCTATCCAGTTTGGGCTTTACCAAGAGTAAAGCAGATTCCAACCTTTACTACAAGGTTGAGGAAGGCAATCCAGTGATACTACTTTTATGTGGATGACCTGCTTGTTACAGGTGAGGATAGATTGATTGCCGACATGAAGAGGAATATTGCTGCCAAGTTCGAGATGAAGGACTTGGGATGATGCACTACTTTCTAGGCATGGAGGTGTGGAAAAGTGCATATGGGATCTTCCTTGGACAAGGGAAGTATGCAGTAGAGATCCTGAAGAGGCTCGGGATGATGGACTGCAAGGCCATGGCCACACCTATGGCATTGAACCTGAAGCTTCTGTGTGATGCTTCATCTAAGCCGGTTGATGTCACTATGTATTGTCAGATGATTGGGTCCTTGATGTACCTGGAGAATACGAGACCAGATATTTTCTTTGCGGTGAACACATTGAGCCAGTTTCTGATGGATCCCAGAGGTGTTCACCTGGTTGTTGTAAAGCATATTCTGAGGTACCTGAAGGGTACAATTGCTTATGGGCTCAAGTATGATGTGAATCAAAAGTTTAACCTCGAGGATTATTTTGATTCAGATTGGGCAGGCAGTGCTACAGATAGGAAGAGCACTTCGGGGTGCTGCTTCAGTATGGGATCAGGTGTGATCTCTTCGTTTAGCAGGAAGCAGTCCTGCGTAGCACTGAGTACAGTTGAAGCAGAGTATGTTGTATTTTGTTCGGCTAGTTGTGAGGCAATATGGATCCGGAAGCTACTGTCTGAGTTATTTGATCTCCCACTGGAGGTTACTAGTATCTTTTGTGATAACCATAGTTGTGTGAAGCTATCTGAGAATCTGGTGTTCCACGACAGGTCGAAGCACATTGAGGTCAAATACCAATATATCAGAGATATGGTGCAAAGAGGAGCAATGAAGCTCCTGTATGCTACGATGGATTAGAAGGTTGCAGATGTTTTGACGAAACCACTAGCCAAAGTGAAGTTTGAGTACTTCAGAGAGAGGCTTTGTGTTCTTCATATTGATGACACTTCGAGGAAGAAGTGATGGACACATTTGCAGGAGCCATTCCAAGCATGGTGAGAGGAGGATCCTTCCCATGGCTGTGGATGTAAGCACTGGATGATGAGCATCAGGACGATGCTCCAATTACTGCTCTATATATGCATCGTGTTGGATGATTGTTATGATCAATTGGATCATGTATATGTATATGCATCATGTTGGATGCCTGTTATGATCAGTTGGATCATGTATATGTATATGCATCATGTTAGATGCTTGTTATGATCAGGTGGATCATTTATTTGTATATGTATCAGGTGGATACATTGTATGATCAAGTAGATCATGTATGATGATATGTATCAGGTGGATAGATTGTATGATCAGGTAGATCATGTATGATGATATGTATTAGGTGGATACATTGTATGATCAGGTAGATCATGTGTGATGATATGTATCAGGTGGATACATTGTATGATCAAGTAGATCATGTATTATGATATGTATCAGGTGGATACATTGTATGATCAGGATGATCATGGATGATGAGCTTCAAAATGTTGCTCCAGATGATATGCATCAGGATGGTGCTATGATGATGATCAGGATGATCATGGATGATGAGATTCAAGATCTTGCTCCAGATGACATGCATCAGGATGATGCTATGATGATGATCAGAATGATCATGGATGATGAGCTTCGGGATGTTGTTCGAGATGATATGCATCAGGATGATGCTATGATGATGATCATGTGATGATGTACATCAGGATGATGTATGGTGAGTATCAGGTTGATACTCTATGGCTGTGGACAGGTTGTGCAGATAAGCATATAATATGGCCCTGGGAGGTTTGCAGATACTCCTTCGAGGTTTTTCCTATGGCATATAATATGGCCCTGGGATATCTGGAAAATGCTCTTTCGAGGTTTTGCTTGGGAGGACATATAATATGGCCCTGGGAGATCCGATAGGTTGGGCTGTGTGCCCGTAATAAGTCCGGGGATGCTCTTGCGAGGTTTTGTCCTATTGCATATAATATGTCCCTGGGAGATCTGATAGGTTGGGCTGTGTGCCCATAATAAGTCATGGGATGCTCTTGCGAGGTTTTTCCATGACCACATGTAATATGGCCCTGGGAGATCCGATAGGTTGGGTTGTGTTCCTGTAATAAGTCTTGGGATGCTCTTGCGAGGTTTTGTGGTGACCACATGTAATATGTCTCTGGGAGATCCGATTGGTAGAGCTGTGTGCTTGTAACATCCTGGGATGCTCTTGCAAGGTTTTGTGGTGAGGTCACATATAATATATCCCTAGGAGATCCGACAGGTAGAGTTGTGTGCTCGTAACAACCTGGGATGCTCTTGTGAGGTTTTGTGACACACATAATAAGTCATGAGGATTCCACAGTATGGCCAGTGATGAAGAACTGCAGGTGGTGGGCCTACATTCAGTATGAAAAAGGACTGGCTCTATAGAACTTCCTATGATGAGTAGTTCAGAGATTGATTGAGATAGCAGTAGCAGTGACGATGACGATGATCCAGAGAAGAAGACTTGTGCTAGAAGACCTATGTCGAGAAATACCTTCCTAGTTAAGAGGGAGTGTTGATGCATTTGTAACTTCGGAATGTATTTCCTATATGTATATTGTATTCCTATAGAGATGTTATTATTCCTCTATACGGAAGTGTTTGTATTCCTATAGAGATGTTATTATTCCTCTATATGGAAGTGTCGTCATTTATATTGTAAGTGTCGTAACTTATACTTGATGGGTTATTAGACCACCTTGTTGGGGTCGGCCCTGTATAAGTCATGTGGGTTAAAAGGTTATTAGACCACCCTATTGGGGGTCGACCCTGTCATCATTATGTTATGTGGTTAAGTTAAGGCCGACCTAGTAAAGGTTATTAGGCAAGTCAATTCAAGTATAAATAGAGTGCGGGAGGCAGTCTATTTGATCATTCACTTACTCACTCTTATACTCTTTGGAGAGTGACACACTAGTGGAGGAGGAGAAGCTGCTGCTAGGAGTATATCTCTTGTGCTTGGGTTGTATCATTGCTCTATCTATCTCTAAGGAAGTTGTGGGGTTTTTCACCTTTATGGTTTTCCCCAGTGAAACTCTGTGTGTCTATTGTCTCTTGTGTGCTTGCATTATTATGTCCATGATTGATATGTTGTAGATATGTTGTACATGTTGTTCTCTAAGTTAAGATCCTAGATCAGATTGAAGTAAATTCTGAAAAACTAACGCCCCTTAGCATGTCTAACACCTCAAAACCCATACAAAGTGATAAAAAATGCTTATAGAACCTATGTAGCTAGTCAGAGGAAAAGGATTTCCTTGAGTAGTCCCTTGGGGTGGTTCAAGGTACAATTTATGTCCCCAGATGCCTGGAAGCTTCATTTAGGTCCTAAGGCATGGGGTTTTACCCCTAACCATATCGAGGGTTGAGAGACCCATACTTAATGTTTAAACCCTAGAGACTAAGGATACTCGAGAAAGGTCCTTGGTGGTTGTTCAACATGTCATTTTTTCCACTATGTGCCTAAAAAATAATGCTAAAAATATTCTAATAGACCCCATACCCACTCTTAAAGGTAAAACATGGCATAGTAATAATAGTGTGTGCACGTTTTAGGAGTGTGCATGCACACACATTCATATAGCATGTGTATGTTCCTCAAATTCATTTTTTTGCGCCATTGGCAACTCCTAATTACATGTTTGCTAACTTGGTTGGTTCAAATTTAGATTCATAATGGAAAACCTAGTGGTTTGGGATACAAAAAGCATCAAAAACTTCATTTTTCATAATGACTCTCAATAACCCCATTCGTTATTTTATTTTTATATAGCCTACACAAAACACCATCAATAAAAATGCACTCACATATAGATTCATTAATGTAGATTCCAAATATATATATATATATAATTGTTTACTATTTTTAATTTATTTATTCTTGATATGTATTGGAATTTTAAAATACATATGCATATTGTTCTTGTTATAGCATATTTCTCGTTTGAACCATTTTTTAAATAAATTTTACATTGCACTAGTACAGTCAAATATCTACAATCTAAAAATAAAAATAAAAATACATTGTTTGATTAGTTTAAGATCACCGTACTCTACATTAATACATGTCCTCCTAATTCTGGGGGTATACATAGGTATAATGACTTTCATAATTTAAAAATATATATAAAACTAACATTATAATTTTTGAAAAAAATATGTGCATAGGAACAACCCATTATCTACGACTATTCAAAAAATTAAGGAAGCTCCATCATTTATGTACTCAACACTTGCATTAATGGAACATATGCATTATGTTCTATCTAAAAAAAAGCATACCATTGTTAGAAAAAATCGAATTTAACATATCTATAAAATAAAATTTCATAAATAAAACTTATATATTTTGGAAGCTAATTTGATTTCCTAGATTTTGTATTCTTACACCATATTCAAATTCATTACGAAAATACCTCAAAATGTCCATCCAAGTCAACATAATATTATTTTTCCATGTTTGCATTGCCACTAATGCATCATGAGAAACCATCATTAGCTTGCACTCACCCATATGTAGTTAATAAACTTCAATCTATCCCACTATATACCCATAAAAATTTTAACAAAAAATATTAATATAAAGGTAATACAATTTTTTACAAATCCATTTTTTACTACAAAGTGAAATATTCTCATGTTTAGATTGCTTCGAGTTGCAAAAACATAAAATATTGCAGTTTTCATCATCAAATTCAAGCAAAAGCATTAGCCATTTTCATGTTTCACCATGTTAATGTTAGCATTCTTAAGTGTCTCCTCATATTTTTTAAACAATGTTATTGATACAAGCATCTAAAAGGTCCATATTATCCCTATACACTCTTCTTTGGCTCTAGTCATATTACCCATGATCTCAATTTGAAGAAGGAACTCAACAAACAAACTGGCTTAATACGAATATCTTATTTATACATAACAAGAACTCCCACTCTCTCCACTTTTCTCTTGTGTGGAATGGTAAACTCTTAGTCACTTTTGTTACATTCTCTCATCCCAAGGTCGTCACCCACACATCACAACAGGCACTATATGCATTACTCACTTATGTATGTTATCATTTTCACACGTCGCTCATGTTGTCCATTGGAGACCTAATGATGATGCCAAATGTTAAGTGTAATGTCTCTACTTCGGTTGCATTTTTACATCGATAGGTGTTTATATCTTAGAATTTGGGATGGACTACCATCTATGCTTTTCCTAGATTGAAGGAAGATGAGACAAGTGTATATCCAAATTGATTTTATGGTAGTCGTTCAAAATTCGAATTAAACAATTATAAAAAAAATAAATATAAAAAATAAAGTTGATGCATGGATGGAAATAGGTAGCTAAGGCATGGAGAACAGTAGGTGATTACAACTAAGCATGGACAACAAGTAACATATAACTTCTTCATGGCACTTAACTTGTGACCTATCGGTGTTCATCGACCACAAGTTAAGTGGTTATGCTAATTTAAAACAAGTATTGAGTTAATTAAAAAGTGGGTGTGCACAAAACATTCATACTTTCATTTATACACATGGACATAAGTTAATATGAATGTGTTTACTCAACACAATTTACATATCCATATAGGTTGGTAGTGATGACGATAGTAGGATTCAATTTCTAGGGCATATCTCTAAGCATGTTAGGAAATATTAAATTGATATATATATATATATATATATATATATATATATATATATTACAATGTTATTTTATATTGTGATTGCATATATACTACATTTCTATATATTGATGAATGGATTTTTTTTAATAGAAACAAGTAAATTATATATTATAAAAGGTTGTGGGTAACTTCAACTAGTAGAAGTCTATATATTTTGCTTCATAGTTTTGAATTAAAACTTGCTATTTCGAGCTTGCATGACATCTACGAGGAGTCCGAAAAAGGAATTATAAGCCTACTTCCTAAGACTATGTCCAAAGTTGTAGTATCTAATGTACTATCCTAACAACCATAAACAAGAAAAAAATATAAACATTTATCAGTTGAGTTTGAAACCAAATTAACCCTCCTCCAATGACATGTCTTCATGTGCATTTTATTCTCGTCCTGGGATGATAGGTTGCACAACTGGTTTAGGTTGATGAATAGTCTCCTCCTCACCATTCATATATTCTATAGAGTCCATTGATATAAGCAACAAATTTGTTGATGATTGAGTGCCTCCGGAGAACCCAAAGATCATGTTAAAGTGCATTTGTGAATCTTTGGCTAATTTATCATACTTTGCTTCCATCACATCTAGCCTCCTTTCTTGTCTTTCCATGTGGTTATTTATGTATTAAATGGACTTCCTCGAACCCCCAATTTGGTTTTTCATTCATCAGAGGACTCTCTTTACTTATGTGTTTTCACTACCCTCACCAGCCCAAGCCAAATGGATGTGCCATAGTACCTCTTGTAACTAGGTCACCAAGAAGTTTCAGATAAAGGCTAAGAGAACCACTAGAATCTCGCCAAGTATTTGCTCCTCCTCACTTCACCAAGAGTTTTCCGAACACACTACAATGTTTCAGAGGTAAAAATTGCCTAAATTGAATTGGAGGATCCCTTCCAAAAGAGAGGTTCCATGTATAAGGGTGGAGACATACCTTCACTCAATTCAAAGTTAAGAGGAAATTCACAGCACACAAAAGAGAAAACACGTGCCTAGAGCCACACCAAACCTTCACTACCTAAAAAGCATAAAAAATACGCCTATATCTCCATCTAGATGCATTGCAATTACAAATCCCCCTCCAAAATGTCCCACCTTCACCTTCATAGGTGTTCCTTGACATACAATATTCATAACTCTCCATCAAATGAATGTACAAGCAAGCATGTGAGCTGAAAGCATTCATTGCTCCCTCACGTGATCCATTAATACCAATGAAGCCATCCATTATCTAAGACTGACCATGAATTTATGAAACATGGATTAAGGGATCCATATCCTTACATACTCTCCCACTCCTGCCACCCAAGACTAACGACGCATGTTAATCACTACATGAGTGTTATATAACTTACTACATCTTTTATTACATCTTCATTCTCATGGCGTGGTATAGGTGGACCAAATATAAATTGAGAAAATTGTACTTAATATGTTAATATTAAAGTAAGGTAGCATAATGATGACATGGCATAAGGTAGATCAAATATAATTGAAAAAAGTCTACAACGGAAGGTGGCAGAATTGGGCCATCTCCGTGATAAACAAATCTGATAACCTATAATTCTTGCTGGATCATTGTCCATCAGAGAGCTTGGCCTTGGAACATTTCCATGGGCTTCATGAAACATGTTCTCAGGATTCTATTCTTGTTGCTGTACTGTACATTCTGGTTCAGATGTAATGCTCATGATTTCCCAGAGTTAAAAATGCATTTGATCATCCAAATTATGAAGCCAAGTAGGTATTGATGGGCGGCATTAAAGAGCTGTCCTCTGGCATGTTCATCTCGTGAACCAGTGAGGAGTCTTCGCAATATTTGATACAAAATATATATATCATCATGTCGCCATTAAAGACTGTCTGGCGATGCTTGTATTCATCGAAAGAACAAATCTTGACTTTGCTTTTTCACGGCTTTTGGAAGCATTCAGCGGTCAAAAACCAGCAACTTTCGCTCTAAAACGATTTCGAATTCAATTCCTCCAGTCGCTGACAAACAGCACCACAGTGTTTTAGGTGAAACAATCCTCAGGGTCGCCGTCAGCACAGATAATCGCCTCTACTTTTGGAACAGCTGGCCTATTTTGTAAACGCAACTTCACTTTATCGATAAGATTGCATCTTAACTCTTTTTAAAGGAAGTTTGGCCAATTTTGGCCCGCGGGCCGCAAATAATGAGCATTGTGGCGAAAACCCCAAGACATTTTCAATGTATACAAGAACTGCAAACTCTGTACGTTTGACGTACACTGCAGTTGTTCACAAATCCACGTGACTGCATATTTAAATTGACATATACCCATCGGCGTTGGATTAGGATAAGGATTCAAATTGTATAACATTTTCTTTAAGATAATTCACACTAATTTCAATAATTGAAAATTAACTTAAACAACCGACGTCCAAATGTGTCCTGGTGTGAGTAGTTTAAAGATCAAATCGATATCCCTTTTTCTGTACAATAATTTTCCAAATAAATGTTTATCCTCTTTTTGGCCTTTTTCATTTAAATGTTGTGACTAGGATCATCTATTTTGCTGAAATTCCTTGCCTCAATCACGTGATCAACTTAATGACACACGAAGGTTCATAAAGTAAATACATATCACTAAAAAGAGAGTTCTGTAGTAACATAATATTCCATAATATCTTATTCTTTTAATGCAAATGTGTGCACCTAACAAAATTAACTTAATCGGAGCTCCAACAAATCTATCTTTCAAACTCGACCGCTAGATTGTGTAGACAACAATATCATTTATTAGCAAGGGTCCATCCCTATGGTTGTCACGTGATGTAATAATGGAGTCTATCATCTACTATAACGAATTGACTTATCCCTAATATACTCGGAAATCAAGGTATAACATCGAATGAATTGACTTATTCCTAACACACTCAGAAATGAGAGTGTATAAATAATACAACTTGGAGGAACATAAAGCATTTTGCATTTGCAATATGGTAGACAAATTTGGGAAGGTGAAAGATTCATTATGACTATTGATTCTTGCAAAACGGTCCACTTAGTTGTCATTCACATCTTTTGCAACAAGGTGTCCAAGTATGACTATTGATTCTTGCAAATCGGTCCACTAAGTTGTCATCCACATCTTTTGCAACAAGGTGTCTAAGTATGACTATTGATTCTTGCAAAACGGTCCACTGAGTTGTCATCCACATCTTTTGCAACAAGGTGTCTAAGTATGACTAATGATTCTTGCAAAACGGTCCACTAAGTTGTCATCCACATCTATTGCAATAAGGTGTCTAAGGTACTATAATAAATTCAGCCATTCAAATTTCAAAGTAATGCAACCAAGTAACATTGCTAAACAATACTATAGTGTATGGATTTTATTCCTAATTGTATTAGGAAGCACAAAGACACGTCGATAAAAGAAAAAATGGAAAGTAAATGAAGAGTAAGTGAACGATGATAATAAAAGGAAAATAGCTGTTGGAACTCGTTGCAATGTAATATTTGATTAATTGAAAATATTTAAGTCAAATTGTAACTATGATCAATGGAATGGTTTTGAAAAAAGAATAAAAATTAAGTCATGTAAAAAGTAGCATGGAAAAAGAACTAATGTATCTTGAACATTCACTTCATGGAAACATGCATATATAGCAAACATATTCTAGACAAGAGTGGTAGAACTTGAACATTTACGTCTTGGAAACATGCATATATAGCAAGCACATTCTAGACAAGAGTGGTAGGTATATTTACGTGGTTGGAAACATGCATATGGTGAGGCAGGGTCATATTTCCACACTACTAATGTCCTTCTTGGCATGGTAAACCAAAGGTGAGGGGGGCACTATGGATTGAGACCCAATCTTGGATAGAAAAATCTAATTCCATCTCTATCTAAGGGTTTAGGGGTCAAAAACCTCTAAGGGTTCGAATCCTGGGACTATCGATAGTAAGTCGTTTATCCACTCTGCCCAGGAACGAGCTACAATTAAAGTCTTACAAGGGAAACTCGTTTTACTAAAATGGGATCTTAGAGAAATACAATCCCAGGATGGGGTTCCCTTATATTAGTCCTCTCACTTAATATATGGGGGCTGGAAATCCAGGATAAGAGGATTTCCTTGTTTAGATTGGTTGAGAAAAAATGTCTAAATGTCATTTTATTACAAGAAACTATGGGGGCTAGAGAGTTTTTGTATCTAAACTTAGAAAGGTGTTAGGGTTAACCTTGACTCGGGAATGAATCAAAGGTGGTTAGGTCTAGCACATGTTTTTGGGCACATGGTTTCTCGTAGCCCATGGTATTGGCCCAAGGTATTGCATGTAAAGAAGCCTTTATAAGGCTTGAGGAGGCTCCATTGTAAAGTGGCCTGGAGGTGAGCGGGTGAGCTCACTTGGCCCGATTGATCGGTTTTGGCCAAGGTAATGAAGATATTCATCGACTGATTTTTTCCCTCATGGCATTTTCCAGGGTAAACTATGTGTCTATGTAAATGGTTGCTTTCTTATTGTTAATTTTTTTCTCGCATATCATTTATTTTGCTCGTTTTAATCTTAATAAAAGGTTCTCAAGCATTGGGACTTTACTACTATGGAATCACAAGGGTTATCTAGCAGTTAGAAAACAAGTTGGAACCCTACTCTATCACTAATTAATTCATTCTCTATGTTTTCAAGCCTATGTATTGATTTGTAGAGCAAAGGTTTGGTCCACTCACTCTATATCATGAAATGTTAGAAAAACATGATCGTAGTGTAACATCCTCTTTTTATTACCCCTATTATTTTGTAAAAGTAAATAAATATTGTATTGGTTTTCTGGTGAGGAACTCAAGGCCAAGGCCCCACCAGAGAATCTTGTGTTTTTCCTAGTTGTAATGGTCGACTAACAGACTCGGGGAATAAGGTTAATGTTTTGGGAAAGCCATGAAATGTGATATTCCAACAAAGATTTGGCCAAAATTTTATCTCCAAATTCATATTTTATCAAAATTTTACGAGTCAATTTTTAGGCAATTTCTTAAACTGAGCAAGATGTAAGTGTAAGATCATGATGTAAGTGACGGGGACTGAAACAATGAGTGAGGATAGTAGGGATGAATTTAAGTTCTAGAATTTGTATGGGATAGTGTGCAACAGTATCTAAGTTTTCTCTAAGCAGCAACTCCTAAGCACAAAGTACTGGGGTCATTTATGTTTCGAACAACAACCAAACTGAAGTCTACTCCAATGCTTCCTGGGTACACCATCATATGCTTACTAGACTGGGTAATTGTTCTGGGTGGAAGTAACGATCATTTGAGAAATTTTCTTTGAGATATATAAGCTTCTATAATACCACTGTGATGTACCAACTTAGGATTCTAGCACAAAAACTCAAGACTTCTCAAAATTGACTAAAACAATGATTGTGGAAGCTAGTATTGGTGGAGATGGGAAAGAACAAAGGATAGGAATGGATGGAAGGTTTTGATATGATTTTATACCTCTTCAAAATGTACTGAGACCATTTATGTTTCAAGAACATCCTAGCTGAACTCTACTCCAATGCTCCTGGGGTTCTCAGCATATGTAGACTAGTATGGGTAGGAAACTTGAATGAGAGTTGGAGAAGGTTGTTGCGGACATCAAAGAGGTTAATTAATATTTATTTAAATTCATATAATAATTAAATATCATCTCATAAATTTATATGCAGATCTGGGCAAGTATTTTAACAAATCTAGTGAAATGGCAATTCTGGACAGCTCAACTAGTTCGATTTTTGGATTCCCAAATAGTGCTCAAATGCAATCGAATTTATAAAAAAGAGGTTGGATAATGACATATGATATTTTATCTAACTACAGGAACAAGAATGACTTCATTTGGACCTTTACTCATTTGACTTATCAATCATTCATTGAAAGCTAGTCAAATTCTAGCTAAATCTAGAAGGGGTGCATAAATTGGAGAAGAAATCAGAGTTCTGTGATTTGTATTGAAGTGAATGATATCAGAACATTACATAATTTTTTATTACATCATAAATAGGCCAATATTACTCTCATAAGATGATGGAAGAATCTCTCCTCTTGCATATAGGAAACTAGTTGTAGAATAGAAGAAGGAGGAAGGATTCGATCTCTAAATTTGGTGAAGATGATTATGAACTTCTGATTCGACCTGGTCAGCTTCAGTACTCTATTATTAAATCAGTAATAGGCTGAAATACCTCTCAAAACATCATGGAAAAATCTCTCTTCTTCTACACAAGAAACTAGCTCTAGAAATCCATAGGAAGCTTGGAGATTCGAACTCTGGAATGGATGATGCTTTCTCTGATCTTCAAATTCGACTTGATCAACTAGAGGACCTGCAAATAAAATCAATGAAAATGGCTGAATTCCATCATCATCTCACAGAAAGCTAGGGCACATATCCCATGCTTGACTAGGGGCACATCTCCCAAGTCTCAGATGCACAAATGCATTGATAAAATTTCTCAAACTAGCAAAAGATGTGAAATGGAGTTGGAATCCTTATTTTATAGAATTCATGTTGACCTATTGACCAAGTTACTTGGCTTGGTGACCTGTGAGAATAGGTCACTCATGAGTGGACATACTTTCCTTGCTTTGTTTGCTTTGCTTTTCTTTAGCTTTCCTTATTTTTCCTCTTTTTTTGACTTTCCTTCTTTTCTGAACTTTCCTGCTTTTCATACTTTCCTCCTTTCTGGACTTATGCTGTTTTTCCTGAAATATTCCTCTTTTCTCATTTTTGGCATCACTTTTGGACTCTAGTGCTTACTTGACTTCTACCCCAAGTAATTCCTCCAACCTTATCTACTAATTTGAATTGGTGGAACAATTTCTCCATTTATTCAGCATAACAAATAAAAATATTAATTGCACCAATAATATTAAATGCTCCATAATTATTTATTCCAAGTAGGTAGAAAACTATGAATAAATTTAAATGCACACTCCTGATTAATTAGTTGCCTTATCTTAACCCCTCATTAATTAATTAATTCAATCTGTCACTAGGATCCATGGGGTTCGATCTTCTTCATGGTGCTGGCAAAATGGGAACATGACAGTCCTCCCCTCCCAAGATTGTTTGTCCTCAAGAAAAATATCCCAAGAGGTCCATCATGATTTTGCTGCACTACTCTGATCATAATCATCTCTCCAAGAAAACCTTCACTACATCTGTAACTAAACATGCTTACTTCTATCCAAGTGAAGCAATTGGAAAGTGTGCCAAGATCCCATAAGAATATCATAAATGCAAAGATACCATTACTATTTAAACTATAATTCCATCCAAGGAGGTGTTCCCTATGTGGGAAATTGAAACCAAGTGCAACATAGATGAATTGGTGCAAAAGAGGGTTGGCTTGCTCCATCATGCCAACATGCAAACAACTACTCCAAGGACAAAAAATGCCAGGATCCCATTGCTTGTATGGCACCCCCATGGATCTGAATACCATCCAACAAAATATGTTAAGCAAAAGAGTGCCTGGATTCCACTGTTCATGTTGCATCTTCCCAAACATTAGTAACAAAAAAATCAGCATCATATGAAATGTTGGGAAAGATGGAAACATCATACCACCATATTGGAAAATCATCCTTTCCAATGCAACTCTGAAACTTTGAAGGCCCCTCAATCAAGATATGCAACTCTCCAATGTAGGGCTGAATCAAAGAAAGACTATACATCCCCAAATATTGTTCCAAAAAGTGAGGCCACAATTCCACCAGTCTTTCCATTCCAACTGAAAAGATCTCATGTGACCAATGCACACAAGGAACAAGTGTGTTATCCATGAAACTCAAGTGACAAGGGTGAGGATGTCTCCAAATTGACTAAAACAGTGATTGTGGAAGCTATAATTGCTGGAGATGGGCAAGAACAAAGGCTAGGAATGGATGATGATTTCTCTGATCTTCAAATTCGACTTGATCAACTACAGGACCTGCAAATAAAATCAATGACAATGGCTAAATTCCATCATCCTCTCACAAAAAGCTGAGGCACATCTCCCATGCTTGACTAGGGGCACATCTCCCAAGTCTCAAATGCACAAATGCATTCATAAAATTTCTCAAACTAGCAAAAGATGTGAAATGGAGTTGGAATCCTTCTTTTATAGAATTGATGTTGACCTGTTGAGCAAGTTACTTGGCTTGGTGACCTGTGAGAATAGGTCACCCGTGAGTGGACATACGTTCCTTGCTTTGATTTACTTTTCTTTTCTTTGGCTTTCCTTTTTTTTCCTATTTTTCTTACTTTCCTTCTTTTATGAACTCTGCTTTTCATACTTTCCTGCTTTCTGTTAGGAACCCATGTCTTTACTTTGTTAGTATATTGTTGTTGGATGCATATGCTTTGTAAGTCGTCCCATAGTATTATATGTCCCATGGTTTTGACTCATAGTATTGCCGCCTAGACTTAGCCCATGGTTTGTATTGACACATAGTATTGACCCATGGTATTGGCGCCTAGACTTAGTATATAAGTGTGTGTTGAGGCCTATGAAGGCACCGTGAAGTTATTTGTATTGAGCTTTCTCATAGGAGGTTTCCCCCTCGAAGTGGCCTGTGATCAATATAAAAGTGATTCTGAGTTCTGCCATTTCTGCTATTTCGCATATTCTTATTAATTAATTGTTGCAGGTGCTTCACACTATCTGGATTTATGCTGCTTTTCCTGAAATATTCCTCTTCTCATTTTTGGCATCATTTTTGGACTCTACTGCTTACTTGACTTCTACTCCAAGTAATTCCTCCAACCTTATCCACTAATTCGAATTGGTGGAACAATTTCTCTATTTATTCAGCATAACAAATAAAAATATTAATTGCACCAATAATATTAAATGCTCCATAATTATCTATTCCAAGTAGGTAGCAAACTATGGATAAGTTTAAATGCACACTCCTAATTAATTAATTGCCTAATCTTAACCCCTCATTAATTAATTAATTCAATATGTCACTAGGATCCATGGGGTTTGATCTTCTTCATGGTGCTGATAGAATGGGAACATGACATGAAACTACGATTGGTGAGGGCAAAAATTCATCTTGATGCCTCACACGCTGGAAGGGAGAATAATTACTCACCTAAAAGTCTAAAACTCTAAAGTTAGTATTTTAGGTAGAAAAACGTAATTGTTAGACTAAATTACTAACAAGTTCTAGTCTCATTTAATAAGAACTTCATTATCCTTATAAAACTAAATAAGAGATAAGAGGGATATCCTAACTATTATGAAAGGATCAACTATGGTGTTTAGCACCAAAGGAAAATAAAGGGTAAAAAGAAAATGTTGCTACCTTTAATTATACAAATAAGAAATTGTACCAAACAAACTACACTATAATCAAGTGTCATAAAGAAATGAGTAAAGGATAAGACTACGAGGATTATTCGTTTTAGATGTTAGTTTATATATAAATGAATACCTAGATGGATATTTATATACATATATATGTGTTATATATATATAAGATTTACAAATAGTTGTGATAATTATTAACAATACTAGATGGATGTTTATATATATATGTGTGTGTGTGTGTGTGTGTGTGTGTGTGTGTGTGAAATATTTACAAATAATTGTGATAACTATTAATGATACTAGATGAACATTTATATATATATGTGTGTGTGTGTTATATATAATATTTACAAATAGTTATGATAACTAACAATAATACTAGATGGATGTTAATATATATATATATATATATATATATATATATATATATATGAAAGATTCTACAAGATTGTTGTGCTAACAAACAACTAGAAAATAGCATGTGCATATATGGAAAACTAACCACTTACTTCATGAAAAGGAGTAGAGCTATAAACGCTCAAACACTATTAAAACAAATGAATAATCGAGGTTTTTTCCTAGAGAAAAGAAGGGAAAGTTGTCTCCTTAGTGGAGCGCCTTTCACCATAGGGCCTCCATTTTTTCCCATTGGTGAGCCAGGTGTTGGTGGATGGTAGTCATTCAATTTGGGTGACCCTCCTTCATAAGGAAGGGAGAGTCCGGGTAGAAAAGGTTTTTTTTTTTTTACCAAGAGTGCTACGCTGGAATTAAACGTAAATTTTGTAAAACGGGTTCGGGGAAAGAAGACCAGACTCTGCGAAGGCAAGAGCCTAGGTATAAACAAGTAACTTCTACGCCAAGAGTTGGCTTCTGCATCTCTGTGATGGGAATTTGTGTAAGCGATTTCTGACCTTCATTAATTCGTTTATGCACTGTGGACACAAGGTTACATGTTTATAAACTAGTTTTACTTTTGTTGGAGCATTCACACCCAAGAACAGAGCTGAGATCTGTATTAAAACGAGGGCATCAATCTTGGTAGCTAATCCGTTTTCATATCATTGATAAATTAAATATATATTTTATGAATTGGTTTTACTTCTGTAGTGGAGCATTCACACCCAAGAACAGAGTTGAGCTCTGTATTAGATCGAGGGAATCGATCTTGGTAACTAATCTGTTTTCATATCATTGCTAAATTAAATATATATATTTATGAATTGGTTTTACTTCTGTAGTGGAGCATTCACACCCAAGAATAGAGCTGAGCTCTATATTAGATCGAGGGCATCGATCTTGGTAACTAATCCATTTTCATATCATTGCTAAATTAAATATATATATTTATGAATTGGTTTTACTTCTGTCGTGGAGCATTCACACCCAAGAACAGAGCTGAGCTCTGTATTAGATCAAGGGCATCGATCTTGGTAGCTAATCCATTTTCAATATCATTGCTTAATTAAATATATATGTTTATAAACTGGATTTATTTATGTGGTGAGGTATTCATATCATGGATAAAGCAGAGCTCTGTATTAGATCGAGAGTATCGATCTTGGAAGCTAATGCGTTTTCATTATCACTGTTAATTATATATATATATATATATATTTATAGATTGGAATTAATTTATGTAGATCTCTATTTATAATGCCATGCCGGTATTAAACACCTTAGATTCTCATTTGTATGATTGCAACATAGATCTCTGTCTTTCATGATATCTATGGTTAGATTGAAATCGTGAATGCTAGCTCTGTTGTATGTTGAATGAGGGTCGTGGTTCTCTGTCTTCTATGCCAAATTGAATCGTAGATCTCTGTTCATAAATATTTTTGTTATATTAAAAATCATGTTACCTTTCTGGGATGAACATGCTAGCTCCAGTTGTGTGTTGAATTGCAACGTAGATGTCTGTTCTTCAAATCTTGTTGTTTTAAATGAAATCGGGATTACATTTATCTGAGTAAAAAGCTAGATCTGTCTTATATGTTGAATGGAAGTCGTAGAGCTCCGTTGTATTTTGAATTGCAACGTAGATGTCTGTTCTTCAAATCTTGTTGTTTTTAATGAAATCGGGATTACATTTCTCTGAGTAAAAAGTTAGATTTGTCCTATATGTTGAATGGAAGTCGTAGAGCTCTGTTGTATGTTGAAATTTCAGGGTAGATATCTGTTCTTCAAATCCTTGTTATTATATTGAAAACGGGATTACATTGCCCTGCTTATTCTTGGAGGAAAACGCATATAATATCGACTTGGTTGCACTGTCATAGCTTGACCTATTACGGGTGAATATGACACCAGCTCGGTCATAATGACCTCTTGGAGATCTTGGTAATTTTCAGATCCTTGACTGAAATCAATTGTTATATATTAATCAGGATATTTTTTCTGTCATCGTTTAGAAGTTAGTTTGGAATGTTTTAAATGCTCGTTATTGAAGAAGCTTGGAAAGAGGAAAGTGATTAATGCAACCATTGGGTTGTAAATGTAAACTTCTACTTGGATGAATAATATAAGATGTGACTTTCCTGGTGGACGTAGCACATGGATTGGGTGAACCATGTATATGTTGTCTCTGACTTATGTGTAATTGTGATAGTTTTGTAAAGTGTATGCATTTGTTAAGTAAATCGTTGGTTATGCACGTTGCTCATACGATGATCATATAAACGTATTTAAATTTTTGTCAGCCACAATAAATTTCACCACAAATGGGTAAGAATTTTATGAAGTTGTCCAAAGTAAAGATGTTAAGATTTCGAATTATCAGTTGTTGTTTTAGATGGTTTGTTTTACTTATATAGTCATCAATTTGGTGGAATCAATTTACTATCATAATATGTAGTTGCATTGTCCCCTTACAGATAATGGTCACAAGGGATATCCAAGGAGTTACATGGGTATCATTTAATATAATAAGTAAATTGACTAGTATACAAGTTGGAAGTATGGACTAAGAACCTTGCATAAGTAATCAAGGATGATAAGAATGTCAATTGTAGGAATCATGTTTAAATGCATGTTAGTTATTATTGTAATTAATCGTCTTCTATCGACGCAAGGATGACAGACTTTTGGTACTTATCACAAATCATTTTATTGTCTAGATCTTTAATGGAAGAAAAAATTAATTTTCACCAAAATACTAACTCATCGAATTTGGGTATGTTACATATGGTATCAGAGCTACAGGTTACAAACACTCGGGCCTATTTGGGCTCAGGTAGAGGAAGAAAATATATGTTGGTTGAACTAGTAAGGGAACTCCATCTATAAATACGCAACAACAAAATTTCATCTCCAAAGATCGTCAAGAGGTAACCAACAAAGTTACTTTCGAATTTCAAGTAAGTATGTCCCATTGTTGAAGCATTATAATGGTATAATGCTGGCTATGTTAAGGAAACTATCTTCTTTTATACATATACAGGAAATAAGTAAATGCTTGTCCGACATTCTAACATTTAAGAAGAAGTATCTCACTTGTGAAAGCTTGGATATCCTTTTAGTGTGATGTAAGCATGTCTTGTGAAAGATACCATGTTAGGAAAGGGTAAATTGTATATGTTAATGATCCATTAAGCTTTGATTAATTGGGACAGTCTATTTGGTTCAAAACCATGTTAGGAGCTACCTAGAGTTATTTTATAAGTTTATGATACTATTGACATTTCTATGAAATGCATGACATGAACATTTGTGTATGTAATTGATATGTTGATTAACGTTTTCATTGATAAAAAATCATCTTTGTTCAGATAATAGTATTACCATTTTCGGATTTAAATGGGAATCCATTAAATATATGTAGAGTCCTCTTGTAATTAATTCATAGTTATGTTAGTATGAATGCGTGAAATGTTTTTAAAGGTTATGAATAGTGTTCTGAACATGCAGATTAACTTAATAGGTAATTTCAAATTTGAATAGGAGTATCAAGAAGATCCTCATTATAGTTTTTTGGTATTCTATTTTCTATTAAGAGTTACTAAGTGCACTACCTATGAGCTTCATTAAGTTAGAGTGTAGTATTACTAGCTAGTATAATCCAAAGAAGTGAGCTTGTTTGATTATGTGAAGTCACTTGAAAACCTTCAATTATAATAGCTACATTTTAGTTGGTAGTATGCTTATTGCAAAATATATGTTGACTCTCTTTCATTTTCTTCCGGGGATCCAATAGTATGGAGTCCGTATAGATTATATCCTAAGTAATTGTTACTCTTGAGTATTGGTAGCTAGAATGAATTTTACATACCTTTAGTTCATAGGTTACAAGTTATGGTTAAAGATGTGAACGAATTCATGTGGCAAGATGACTGATGTGTTTGAATATTATTTTGTTTATGAAAAATTGTCATTTTGTTAAATGTTAAGATTTTATTACTTAAAATAATTTGTATTTCATTATATAGGTATAAAGCTTCTTGTCGTTATTAGAGTTTTAAAGGTGTATTACTTTATGGGATTGCAAGAAGTGCTCCTAGGGGTTAAAATGATCTTATTTTAGAATGCATATGATTCTAATTATTTTCTCCATAGATTTTTAAATAGATCCCCGGTAGGGTTTGTTATATCTTCTAATAGAGATTGTTGTGTACCAAGTTAAAGGACGCATGATTGTTGCACTTCAAAGATGAAGGTGCGTTTACTCATCTTAGTCATTATGATAGGATGATGGCTACATTATTTAGCTATTAATGGAAACTAATATAAAGCATGAATCACTTTAAATAAGATTTCTCTAATGGGATTAGAACAAATTTTGTTGCAACCTCTTTTAAAGACATAAACCTTGCAAACTAATGAATAACCAAAGGTAATAGAGTAGGCTAACTATGTGTTTGATGATATTACTAATTAAGAAGGTTGTATTGAGGTTCAAAGTATTTAATCCATTACATCTTGTTAATGGTAGGAGTTTGTTTAAAGGAATAGAAGAATCGTAATTTTTTATGAGTGATTAATCATGGGATCTTTTAACAATGAGTATGGAAAGATTATAGAGAAAAGAATCTTTAGATGATAAGTCTCGGGTTGAAATGAATCTATATGTAACTAAATGTTTAAACTATGATACTAGCACATTTTTTTTGTTAGAAGACTTGACCCCAAACTCGCACTAAGGATTTTGAAGAATTTACATTTATACATCGAGATGAATAGTAGAGGATGCACAAGTTAATTGGATGAGCATACATGTAATGCTATTGAGATTATTATTATGGAACTAATATGTTCACCTGTTGGGAAATTGAAGCAAAGAAATTTTTCTTTCGTACTAACATTGCAGGAGGTTATCATAATTACAACCAATGCCATGAACAAAGTGGAACATTGATTATAAATCCACTTATATAGATAAGATGAGCTAAATCGCCCAAGAGTGAGTAATGATTTACTTTACATTTTATTATAGTGTGGATTACATGTTTTTATGAACCATGATGGATGGTAGACTTATGATTAATGATGTGTGATCATAAAAAATGTGATAAGTAAATAGGTGAATATATTGTTAATATTTTTTTGCTATTATGTTGCATGTGGCGAATTAACAAAACTGCAAGAAATAATAAATGATTGTTATTAAGTAAATTTACTGGACTCAAACGAGAAGGTTCGAGGGGAAAATAATTTTTTCCTGGACTCAAGCGAGAGGGATTGAGGGGAAAGGAACTTTCCTCTGAGTAAACACCAAGTGGAAAAAATTGATCCAACTCTTCTTTGCTAAAGCAACTTTTCCTGGACTCAAGCAGGAGGTTGAGTGGAAAAAAAATTCCTGGACTCAAGCAAGGAGGCTTGAGGGGAGTTGCGAAAGAGTTTTTGGTATCAATGGAAAAGACCTAGGCACAAAGTTTGACATATGGAAGACATGACATTGTTTGATGTCTTGAGGAGGAAAACTTTTGACTAGCAATCAAAAGGGAGAGTAACCTCAAAGTGTAGCCCGTAAGTCCACACGAATTGGTGATAGAACTCGAGGAAGAATTCTGTGTTCAACAGATGGTTACTGAAGTTCCAAAACTCAAGGGAGAGTTTGACAATCAACAAAGTGTTGTTGAAATATTTTTATGATATAACAATAAAACACATATTAACGATTTGTCCTGTGACGAGACTATTGGGTGTCTTTATGTGTGAATGTTATGGATGCTTGAGAAAGCAAAAATTTTCTCAAGGATGCGGATGAATGATAAATGTTAAACATTATTGTTTGAAATTTTGTAAAAAAATATATGATGCTAACCCGTGAATGAAAGAGATGTCTACCTCAAGTTGAGGACTAGTAAAATTTCCACGTATGGAAGATAAAAGAATTCCTACAAAAGGATAATTAAATCTGCATTTCTTATGAGTCCCTTGAATATTTGAAAATATGCCTATATCATGTGTGCTTGCGATGTTCGATGGATTGCAAATGTTATGTTGTGAAAAAGGGCTCATGGTTTATGTTTCTGAGTTTGATTATGAATTAATGATGTGTTATACTGAACAATTTTGGGAGTCCTGGTTTTACTGCATAAGGTGATAGCAACTTGCGGAAATCATGAAGTCGAAGAAGGTTAAAAACCGAAACGAGGAAGCAAGCAAAGGATGACTCAATAATAGTAGGAAACTGCTGAAGACTATGAACACCGAAGACGGTGTTATTCTTAAGGGAGAAAGGATGTAACATCCTATTTTTACTACACCTATTATTTTGTAAAAGTAAATAAATGTTGTATTGGTTTTCTGGTGAGGATCTCAAGGCCAAGGCCCCACGAGAGAATCTTGTGTTTTTCCTAGTTGTAATGGTCGACTAATAGACTAGGGTAATAAGGTTAATGTTTTGGGAATGCCATGAGAATACGATTGGTGAAGACGAAAATTGATCTTAGTGCCTCGCATGCTGGAAGGGAGAATAATTACTCACCTAAAAGTATAAAACTCTAAAGTTAGTATTTTAGGTAGAAGAAAGTATTTGTTAGACTAAATTACTAACAAGTTTTAGTCTCATTTAATAAGAACTTCATTATCCTTATAAAACTAAATAAGAGATAAGAGGGATATCCTAACTATTATGAAAGGATCAACTATGGTGTTTAGTACCAGAGGAAAACAAAGGGTAAAAATAAAATGTTGTTGCCTTTAATTATACAAATAAGAAATTGTACCAAACAAACTACACTATAGTCAAGTGTCATAAATAATTGAGTAAAGGATAAGACTATGAGGATTATTTGTTTTAGATGTTAGTTTATATATAAATGAATACCTAGATGGATATTTATATACATATATATGTGTGTTTTTTATATATATGTATATATCTATCTATCTATCTACCTATCTATCTATCTATCTATCTATCTATCTATCTATCTATCTATATATATATATATAATATTTACAAATAGTTTTGATAATTATTAACAATACTAGATGGATGTTTATATATATGTGTGTGTGTGTGTGTGTGTGTGTTATATGTATGAAAGATTTACAAATAATTGTAATAACTATTAATGATACTAGATGAATACTTATATATGTGTGTGTGTGTGTGTGTGTGTGTGTGTGTGTGTGTGTTATATAAGATTTACAAATCGTTGTGATAACTAACAATAATACTAGATGGATGGTTATATATATGTGTGTTATATATATATATATATATATATATATATGAAATATTCTACAAGATTGTTGTGCTAACAAACAACTAGAAAATGGCATGTGCATATATGGAAAACTAACCACATACTTCATGAAAAGGAGTAGATCTATAAACGCTCAAACACTATTAAAAAAAATGAATAATCAGGGGTTTTTCCCTGGAGAAAAGAAGGGAAAGTTGTCTCCTTAGTGAATCACCTTTCACCATAGGGCCGCCATTTGTTCCCATTTGTGAGCCAGGTGTTGGTCGACGGTAGTCATTCAGTTTGGGTGACCCTCGTTCATAAGGAAGGGAGATTCCAAGTAGAAAAGGGTTTTTTTTTTACCAAGAGTGCTACGCTGGAATTAAACGTAAACTCTGTAAAAGAGGTTCAAGGAAAGAATACCGGTCTCGGCAAAGGGAAGAGCCTAGGTCTAAACAAGTAACTTTTGCGCCAAGAGTTGGCTTCTGCATCTCTGCGATGGGAAGTTGTGTAAGTGATTTCTGACCTTCATTTCATTAATGCATTTATGCACTATGGACACAGGGTTACATTTTTATAAACTAGTTTTACTTATGTTGGAGCATTCACACCCAAGAACAGAGTTGAGCTCTGTATTAGAACGAGGGCATCAATCTTGGTAGATAATCCACTTTCATATCATTGCTAAATTAAATATATATATATATATTTATGAATTGGTTTTACTTTTGTAGTGGAGAATTCACACCCAAGAACAGAGCTGAGCTCTGCATTAGATCGAGGGAATAGATCTTGGTAACTAATCTATTTTCATATCATTGCTAAATTAAATATATATATTTATGAATTGGTTTTACTTCTGTAGTGGAGCATTCACACCCAAGAACAGAGTTGAGATCTATATTAGATCGAGGGCATCGATCTTGGTAACTAATCCGTTTTCATATCATTGCTAAATTAAATATATATATTTATGAATTGGTTTTACTTCTTTAGTGGAGCATTCATACCCAAGAAAAGAGCTGAGCTATGTATTAGATCAAGGGCATCAATCTTGGTAGCTAATCCATTTTCAATATCATTGCTTAATTAAATATTAATGTTTATAAACTGGATGTATTTATGTGATGAAGTATTCATATCATGGACAAAGCAGAGCTCTATATTAGATTGAGATTATCGATCTTGGCAGCTAATGGGTTTTCATTATCATTGTTAATTATATGTATATATATATAGATTGGAATTACTTTAATTAGATCGCTATTTATAATGCCATGCCAGTATTAAACGCCTTAGATCCCTGTTTGTATGATTGCGGCATAGATCTTTGTCTTTCATGATCTCTATGGTTAGATTGAAATCGTGAATGCTAGCTCTGTTGTATGTTGAATGAGGGTCGTGGTTCTCTGTCTTGTATGCCAAATTGAATCATAGATATTTGTTCATAAATATTTTTGTTATATTAAAAATCGTGTTACCTTTCTTGGATGAACATGCTAGCTCCAGTTGTATGTTGAATTGCAACATAGATGTCTGTTCTTCAAATATTGTTGTTTTAAATGAAATCGAGATTACATTTCTCTGAGTAAAAAGCTAGATCTGTCTTGTATGTTGAATGGAAGTCATAGAGCTCCATTGTATGTTGAATTGCAACGTAGATGTTTGTTCTTCAAATCTTGTTTTTTTAAATGAAATCGGGATTACATTTCTCTGAGTAAAAATATATATAAGTCCTGTATGTTGAATGGAATTCATAGAGCTCTATTGTATGTTGAAATTTCAGGGTAAATTTTTGTTCTTCAAATCCTCGTTGTTATATTGAAAACGGGATTACATTTCCCTGCTTATTCTTGGATGAAAACGCATATAATATTGACTTGGTTGCGCTATCACAGCTTGACCTATTCTGGGTGAATATGACATCGGCTCGATCATAATGACCTCTTGGATATCTTGGTAATGTTCAGATCCTTGACTGAAATCAATTTTTATATGTTAGTCAGGATAGATTTTCTATCATCGTTTAGAGGTTAGTTTGGAATGTTTTAAATGCCCGTTATTCAAGAAGCTTGGAAAGAGGAAAGTGATTAATGCAACCATTGGGTTGTAAATGTAAACTTCTACTTGGATGAATAATATAAGATGCAACTTTCGTGGTGGACGTAGCCCATGGATTGGGTGAACCACGTATGTGTGGTCTCTGACTTATGTGTAATTGTGATAGTTTTGTAAAGTGTATGCCTTTGTTAAGTAAATTGTTGGTTATGCATGTTGCTCATACGATGATCATATAAATGTATTTAAAGTTTTGTTAGTCACAAGAAAGTTCACCACAAATGGGTAAGAATTTTATGAAGTTGTCTAAAGTAAAGATGGTAATATTTTGAATTATCAGCTGTTGTTTTAGATGGTTTGTTTTACTTATATAGTCATCAATTTGGTGGAAGAAATTTACTATCATAATATGCAGTTGCATTGTCCCCTTACAGATAATGGTCAAAGGGAGATCCAAGGAGTTGTATGGGTATCATTTAATATAATAAGTAAATTGACTGGTATACGAGTTGGAAGTATGGACTAAGAACCTTGCATAAGTAATCAAGGATGATAAGAACGTCAATTGTAGGAACCATGTTTAAATTCAGGTTAGTTATTCTTGTAATTAATCGTCTTCTATCGACGCAAGGATGGCGGACTTTTGGTCCTTATCACAAATCATTTTATTGTCTAGATATTTAATGGAAGAAAATTTTAATTTTAACCAAAATACTAACTCGTCGAATTTGGGTATGTTACACGTAGAGAAATAACAATAAACAAGATGCAAATATAAATCACATAGAACACATTACAAGAGAGACACCAATATAAGGTGGTTCACCCAAGATGGGCTACGTCCACACATAAATTTCCAGACCTTATTATTATACCATCCAACAAATGAAGGGATACAACCTACAACACATCCGCTGCAACTTCCTCTTCACTCTCTCACAATATATCTTACACAACCAAATATATTTACAATTCTACAATATATTACACAGTCGTATTACAATGTATTCCTTTTAAAGGGGAATCACCATGGGAAAATACTATGGGTTACCCAAAACCATGGGCCTGTAAACTCTTGGCCAACAAAACAACCCAAAACATCTCTTTTGGGGGCGATGACCCCCCCCCCCCCCCCGCTGGGATGAGTGTACATTCCCCCTACACAGCATATAAAACTGAGGTACAAACACGATTGAAACAACAATATCTCTAAATCAGGAATATCAAGCTCCACAACCAACTTGAACCTTTATAGATCATATGGCAATAAGAAGCAATACTAGCACAAGAATTTTTCTATCCAAATGGTTAAAGGAGAACCCTTATTAATCAACAATGATCTCAACTTTATGGTGAGCAGGAAGGAGATTTGGGGTGATACGGCTAGAGTGGATAGGTACGATGAATAATTTTTGCATCAATTCAAATATTAGGGTTTGATTGATGTTGAACCTGGCAATCAAATCCACCTGGCGGAACATCTATAAAGGTAGGGATAGTGTCTCAAAAATACTTGACAGTTTCTCGGTTCCTAACCTTTTACTTTAGGTCTTTGATAGGTTTAGGTATTGGGTGGAACCTATTGGTATATTTGACTACTACTAGTTCTTCCTACAATTGGAGTACCAAGATGATAATCCCTTGACACCATTAAAGTTCAATCCAATGTGGTTGAATGATGAATCATTTAGAGAGTTAGTCAAAGAAAAGTGGAGACCTTTTGATTGTAATTTGAACCTATCTACATGTGATAAATTTGATACTTCATTAAAGAGAGTTAAGGATCATGTTGTTCCTTGGGAATTTGAATGAAGGAAGGCTCAAGCATGCACTCTGGCAGAAATAGAGAATGGTTTAAGGGAACTATTCCAGGATAAAAGTGCAGTCTATTCCAATGAAGTTGAACTAACTAGACTAAAGGCATTAGAGGCGAGGATGAAAAATATTTTAGTTTAAATGGAATATGAATGGAGGTTGAGGAGATCATCCTTTTGGCTAGAAATGGGTGATGAAAATACCAAATATTTTCACGAATTTCTAAAATTTTGTAAAATTAAAAACATTATCTAGGAACTTCAGGAAAAGGATGGTCATACTATGAGGGGCTCCAAGGAGTTAGAAACATTATGGGTTTCATATTTTGATCACATTTATAGGGAACTTGAAGGTATTAACATTGCTAAAATAATTAAGATTTCATGCTTGTTCCTCGAATTGGTGTTGGAGGAAGATATTAATCATTTTACAAAGAGATCTCTAAAGAAGAGCTCCTAGGATTTATGACATCCTTTTCGAAATACAAGAGTTTAGGGTTAGATGGATGGAATATTGAGTTCTATATTTCCCTATTTTATTTTTTGGGCAATGATCTTCTCAAAGTTGCTAAAGGGATGAGACTTTTTAGGAAAGTTCTCGGGTCCATTAATACAACATTATTAGCTCTCATTCCAGAAGTGGACAAAGCTACAACTTATGTTGATTTATTCCCTATATCTATGGAATAATATCTACAATATTTTCTCCAAAGTGATTCTTGTTAGACTTAAGGAAAACCTTTCAAAGGTAATCTCAATAGAAAAAAAAATTGGTTTTATGTTGGGTATTTACATTCACAAGGCAATCATAATGACACAAGAAACACTTCATTTGTTTAGATGGCAGTGGATTCTGGCAATGGTGATGAAACTTGATTTTTCAAAGGCCTATGATTGTTGTAGTTGATTATATTTATGTTTGATACTAATCCACAATGTCTTTGATGTGCAGGCGGTAAATTGGAAAATGGGGTGTGTTATTTCAATTTATTCTGTAGTACTTATTAATGGTACATCATCTCCCTTCTTTAAAGTTAGTCATGTCCTTTGACAAGGTTTCCCTTTGTCCTCGTACTTGTTCTTGTTGGTGGTCAAAGATATTAGTAGGACACTCCTCTCTGGTCATCAAGATCGACAAATCAAAGGTGTTGATGTAGGTGGACTGGAGTTATTAACTCATCTACTCTTCGTCAATGACATTCTACTCTTTTTGCATGATAATATGGATGAGCCATGGGTTTATCATACTATTCTTCAACTATTTTATAATGAAACGGGGATGAACTTCAACCTTATTGAGTCTTCTATTAATTTCAATGGGTTAAGTGAACATATCTCAAGAAAAATCTTACAATTGTTTCAATTCAGACCATTTGAGCTACTTATAGGTTTGGAGTATATGGGATATTATATGAAGTTGAATGGATATTATATCAAAGACTAGAACTGGTTGATATGTAAATCAAAAGGAGCATCCACTTATGGTGCCACCGGTGGTTTTCTATGGGTGGAAGATTGACCTTAGTTAAGACCATTTTAGAGGCAATCCTAGTATATTGTTTCATTTTTGCACATATCCTGAAGGAAATGATGGATAAGATTCATTATATTTGCATCGAATTCTTGTGGAGAGGAAAGAATAATAGTGTTAGTTTTCATTTGGTGTGGTGGAAACAAATTTCGTAGACCAAACAAAAAGGGGCATGGGGCTTAAAACATTTACTTGAATTCAACAAGGCATTGGTGGAAAAAATCATTTGGAACTTAATTAACAAAGATGGCATGTGGCACAATGTGATTATTTAGAAATATATACCCCCCCTACTCCCTCATTGAGTGGATTATGAACCCATAAAATCCATTTAATAATTCATCTAATCATTGGAAGTCACTAATCACATCCTTCCTAATCATTGGGAGCATATTAGCATGGCATGTTGGGGATTGTTCTTATGTTAAGATTGGAAAATATACTATTATGGGTTGTAATAACAATGTGTTCATCAATGATGATTTAGTCTAGTTCTTATGTCAACAAAACATTTATAATATTTCCTAAGCAGTGGATGAATCCAAGACGACCATTTGGTAACAAGGATGGATGAGTTCCAAGCAGTTGGCTACTAGTGGAGCATTGGCAGATCAATGGATATTGTTCATTATTGAAATGCGTAGTGGGCATATTCATTTGAAGGTTGAACTTGATAGTCTTATTTGGTCATAGAATAGGGTAGGGGGTTCCTACTCAACTAATTTTGTATTTGAGATGTTAATGGCCTCGTAGGTACAAGAAGAGTGTTATTAGTGTTCTCCAGTATGGAAGGTCAAGGATTCAAAAAAAAAAAATTGTTCATGTGGCTTACCTTGAAATCAAAATTTTCTACTTGGGAATACATACAAAAGAAACAAAAACAAGGTCCCAGTATATACTATCTCTACAAGTAGGAAAGTGAGGATGTCTCGCATCTCTTCAATAGTTGTTTGTTCTCTATACAAGTTTGGAAGGATGTTGGAAATTGTCTAGGATTTAAAAATATCTAGTAATGTGGAAAAGTGGAAGAAGGATTGGGGACTTGGTTCCAGCACCACAAGTTGGAGGATTTCTGATTGGTTCCTTTTCTTACTTTATGGGGCCATTGGTTGGAATGTAACTCTTGTTTATTTGAGGGGTTTCCTATATAGACTTTTCAGGTATCCACAACCATATGTACCCTTTCCCAATTACATAAAATATGAGGAATATTAAAGAAGGAAAGGGTTATTGGGACCTTTGGTATTGATCATTCTCAACCTTAGGATTTTTTCAATGGGGAAAATCAAGGAAAGGATCATATTGGAGGAATCATATGATTTATCTACCTTTGGTATTATCACTACATACTATTTATGGTTAATATGGGTCTTAGCACCAATAATTAGGCATAACTACTTGCACTCCAATCCCTTATGCATGTGGTACTTCTCTGGCATATCAATTAGCCATAGGTATGTGGGGATTCCCTTATTGTTATCAATTGGGTGAATCATGTACAAAATCATGTGGATATCAATAAACATGCTCTGGAAACATAATTGAAATCGTCTATATGTCATTTCAACAAGATATCCTTCACACATATCTATAAACAGATGAACCAACTTGTTAATCGGATTTCAAAGATTGGACCGTCGAAGGATCCAAGAGTCATATATATCAAGGAATTTAATGGCAAGTTGGTTTCAAAAACCACTTGGGAACTCTAAATATTTGAACTATGCTTTTTGTTTTAAAAAAATGATAACTATCTTATGAAGGACTATATTTCTAATATTTTTTAAACTATGTACAAGCACATAATGCGTGGTTTATGTCAAGTTATATCAGAGTTAGGTATACATGATTCTAAAAAACTAATAGGATGTGTAGATAATTTTTTTAAGGGATTACAAGGTGTCTGAAGGACAACATTTTCTAAATGACTATGATACATGGTATAAGTTGTAATAGTGGAAATGCACACGAAGAATGTATTTTTCATTCTACTATGAATATAAAGTACATTTTTTTTTTGGGGGGGGGGGGAGTATGTGGTGCAAGGAAAAAAAACATAGGTGAAGAAGCCAATGACTCATCAAACCCCCATGGATTCTAGTGAGAATGAGTGGATTAATTAATAAGGGGGGATAACATTGGTTAATTACCTAGGCAATTAAATTCACTAAGAATAATTTAGTCGAGAGTTGTTTTAATTAATTAATTAGAGGTGATGTAATTATTGTTTTGAAATTTAATTATCATTAAATGAGTTAATGAGTTGGATGAGGGCGCATAAGGAGATAAGGATATTTCAAGGAGTTTCAACCACAGAGGAAGGTGAAAGAAAATTGTAGCAAAGCAAAAAAAAGAAGGAAACTAGAGAAAGAAAGGAATAGCTAGTAGGAAGCGAAAAAGCAAAAAAAACAGTGCAAAGCAGAAAAGCAGTGGCAAAGTATAATAAAGAAGGAAAAACAGGAAAATTAGTCTCAAAGTATAAAAGCAATGGAAAAGCAGAATAAACCAGTAAAATCAAGAAAGCAAGGCAAAATCAGTAAAGCACGATAAAGCGGGTAAAAGAAGAAAGTAAAAAGGAAAGCTACAGAAAGCAACAAGTGTCTAATCTTACTCATGGAGGTGCCTTAGGCTAGGTGGATGACCACATTTAATGCACCTAGTTTGTAATTGAGCTAATAAAAGAAGGAGGGCGCACCACTTTGATATATTTTGATAGTTTATGAATTGTGTGTGAGAAAGCTCAAGCTTCTCTAGGATTTGGTGATGCACCCTTAGCCACCTGTGGGAGATGTGCCCCATAGTTCATGTTCCAGTATTCTACACAGTATCTAGTGTAGCCATTGATGACCAATTTGAAGATCTGATCAAGCCATTTCATGTGAAGATCAATCCTTTAGAAGTTGATGCAAAGATCCAAGCATATTTGAGTTGATTTGAAGTGGTTCTAAAGAGTTTCACCTAGAGAGAGTAACCAGTTGGAGAGATTGAAAGAAGATTCAGAATATCAGTGCACCTTCCATGACCATCCAACATATCATTTTCATCCTACGGATCAGATTCAATTACTACACCTTCTCTTCCTACTATTCTATGTAACATCCTTCTTTTATCTTTGTAAAAATTCAAGAATAGTGACTCTATGTGAAGTATGAGGCTATGTCACTTTAATTCATATCTTAATAAGCCCAGTTATTATTTTATGTTGATTTTTATTTTATGTCTGATTCACATTAATTATCAGAAGAATAATTCGATAGCATTAGAGGTTGTTTGCATCAAGATTTCTCAAGACTAGCTCATTGGGCAATTTTAATTGACTAGTTCTCCAAGAATTGTAATATACAGAGTTGTGTGAAACCATTTTCCTTATTGAAAGTTTTCATAGGCTGTCAATTTCCTGTAGAATCCATTCCAATTCAAAAATCAGATATTCAAGAATCGTATAGTCTTTTTTTGTTCATATACACAGCGACTAGATATTTGGGCCTTCCTAATTGACTAGTTTTGTAGTATTTCTAATTAAAAGTTCTCTGTTTAACCAATTTCGGTTCTGTCAGTCATATGAAGTCCCTAATAAATTTCTAAATACCATCCAATAATCAGACTGATAATTAATTTCCCTCTCATATTGTTTGGAAGAACCTGGAAGAAATCCAGTGGAGTAATCCTACATAGCGCTCTTTCTCCCTTTCCCTCCAAACACTTCCAGATCCTCCCAAAACCTCAGAAACTCTTGTCTGGTATTATATTAGGGGTTAACTGACCTTTTATCCACCTTTGTTTTATTTCAAGTGTAAGTGAATGATTTTAGTATGCATATGCTGGTGTGCCCAAGCATCCTTGTGGAGACTTCAGCGGTAGCTGTTGTCGAAGCATAAATGGCCCTAGTACATTGTGAATAGGACTCTGAATCTGGCCTTGATTCTGCTATATTTTATGCTACACAACCCTTAACATATTTTTCAGATCCAAAAAGATCCAACCATAAAGCTCTTCCGGGGTTTGTCTATGTCCAAGACTAGTTTCATTTTGCTAGTTCATGATTTAAAATTGTTGCGATTCAGTTAATATACTTGAAATCATATTTGGGGATATTACAATGACTATGATACACGATATAAGTTGTAATAGTGGAAATGCACACGAAGAATGTATTTTTCATTCTACTATGAATAGAAAGTGCAATTGTTTTTTTTTGGGGGGGGAGTATGTGATGCAAGGAAAAAAACATAGGTGTATTGTAAAATTAGAGTACAAAACAATAATATACATTAGACCATCTTGAAATGAAAAAAATATATATGTTCTAGAGTTGGTTTGAAATAGTGGCAAGCACTATCTTATAGTATGCGAAGGCTCCTCCTAGCAGCCTTAAAAAAAAATTCAATGTGATATATATTGGTAGAATGAAACATTGCAAAGCAACTTTGAAGAGTATATGGATATAGTAAAAGTTAGTCATATATACAAGAAGATTAGTGGCATCAACAACACCGATGCACATTTATATTTGGACAAGATGATTATTTCTTGATAGCCAATATTCTCTTAGTATTCTCATTGTTTCTCTTTCATTTGTATGAATCATGTGCTCTAGAAGTGCTTTCAATTTAGCAAGCAACTCAAAAGTGGGGTAAATGAGATGAATAGGGAGGTTGGGAAATTCTAGAAATATGGCTTCTAGTAAAGTAACAATATTTGAGTTTCTCGTATTTCTCAACAATATTCATAAAGCATGGGAAGGTAATCCATATCCATATATGTTGATCAAAAGAAAACAACAAGGAAAATGAGTATTTTTTCATGGCAACAACATGTATTTAATGAACAATATATAAAAATGATTTAGATAGAGCATGAGTTTGCACTTATGTTGCACAATACATTCATGCATGCAATGATAATACTATGTGCACAAAAATAAATATATCTTGTGTAATTAAAGTATTGAATAAACCTAAAACGCAAAATAGAATGGAAGTATATTAAATAGACGAGAATATTTCTTTTAAATGATAAATTGCTACAAAGAAAGGTAGTTTTTAAAATTTGTGACTCTTTTTAAAATTCCTTTAAGAGTAAATTTTCTTTTGTTTTACTTTCTTTATTCAGTATGAGGTTTGATAATCATAAAATGAAGAGATCAGCATAAATAATATTGGATTTGATAATAAGTAAAAGGTAGAAGAAATGATATTTTATTTGTAATAATAGGATATGTACAACAAGAGTTACATGGATTAAAAGAGATTTGTCAGCAAAGGTTTCGAAGCAAGAAAGGATTCCTCTTCTTGTCTACATTTGATGTACACATTGGCCTCCATTCATGAATAATGGGTGAATTAAAATGGTGGAGATATCCAAAGGTCACATAAGGACCTAACTTTTGATATGGCAATGAATATTAGGCCTTGATGGTCCATGTTGATAATGTCCATTGTTTCATTTTGTAGTGCCATGACTTATGATTTATGTATTGTTAAGATCCATGCCATTTGAAGGGGTAGTTTCCTACGAGTCCCCCATGTTATGGGGGGTTAGCACATAGTTTTGATTGGAAACATCACATGGTGGACCTTTGTAGTGGATGAATTCATCAACAACAAAGGATGGCAAATCAAGGGGTCTACATTGGCTAAGTTAATTGCATGACTATATGAAATATCTCTTTATGCATAAGAATTTGTTTTGAAAAACTATGAGAAGTTTCTAATCATGCAATTGAATTTGACTTGTAGGAAAGATCATGTACAATCACCTACAAATGAAGGACAACAACATTTGTTCCAGCAATGAAGTTCAAAGAAAACTATCTATTGGAGATATTGAAGAATCTAAAGTTCCCAGGATCTGGGATGAAATAATGGAAGAATGCCATGATCGAGGAATATCAATCGATCATGAAGAATGATGTCTAGGATGTGATCCTGAGACAAGAAGGGAAGTCTGTTGTGACTTCCAAGTGGATCCATAAGATCAAGCATGTTGCATCTGGTAGCATAGAGAAATACAAGGCAAGGTTTGTGGCTCGTGGGTTCTCCCAGAAAGAGGGGATAGATTATGAAGAGACGTTTGCTCCTGTAGACAGATACACTTCCATCAGAACAATACTTGCTCTGGCTGCAGTGATGAAGTGGAAGATACACCAGATGGATATGGTGTAGTCGAAGAGGAAGTGTATGTGGAGCAACCACTTGGTTTTGAGACACATGACAGGGAGTCATATGTGTGCAGGTTGTTAGAACCGTAATCCATACTTAGTACCATAGTCCATAACCATAGTCAAATTTTTATTGCTCATGTGCTTAATTACACCATAGTTTGGACTAGGTGACTTTAGTTGGTCAAATACCCACATTTGAGAGTGTTCACACCCACTTCCAAGCAAACCAGTTCACCCAACCTCCTATTTTTTCCACAAGTGCACCCTCATTAAATGTTGGAGCACCCTCTCTCCTTGATTTGGGGAATTTCAGTAGACTAGGGGCGCTAGGGTGGATTTTTCCCAATTTTGGCTAGATTTGGAGCATTTATTGCTCCCTTGGTCCTCCCAAACTCCTCTACTTGCTCACACACGCCTGCCTTGGCCTCATTAATGACCCAGCATGCTTCAGCTACCTTCACACCTGAATTCGTGACTGTTTGGGATGATTGGGATTGAGTTGGACCCACCTAGGGGGGATTGAGGCCAATTTGGCAATTTTGACTTGTACACTCATCTTGAGCTATCTAATGCTTTCGAATTTCTCATGGATGTAATAAAAAAAATTTCTTAACATTTTCACATGTTAGATAGTCAGTTAATGCAAAGATTAAGCACACATTGTGTGTAAATTTATCTCCTTTTTCAAATTTTTTCACTTGTTTTGCAAATTAATTCGATTTTGTGAGGTTCTCCATAGCTCCTAGATCTTCTGTGATCAAAATAATCACATGTTATCAGATCCATTATGGAGTTAGTGAGTTGCAGTTCAATATTGAGCATTGAACTGCATTCTAGAGAGGATTTCCATATAAAAATTGAGTGTTTTTTGCAGGTGTTTCAGTAGTTTTCTCACCATTAACGCAGCAGTCATGGAAGCAAACCAAATGTTTCTCACACCCTTCAATTTTTTCGATTGGAAGGCTGAGATGGTTATCAAGGTGAGATCTAAGGGTCTCTATAGAGTAACCATGGGCACAGAATTGGAGCCAAATTCTGCTGTGGAGAAAGCAAAGTACTACAATCGACTTGATGAAGCTTATGGATTGCTATGCCTGAGCATTTTGAGGAACTCTTGTTTCATACAGACAGTTTGACAACCCCCAACGAAGTATGGGTGAAGCTAGAATCACTCTTTGGGAAAACTGATGAACTGAGAGGACACCAGCTTGAAAACGAGCTCATTAGCTTGAGCCCAGCGCATTTTGAAACCATCCAGGAGTTCTTCACGAAGTTCAAGTCACTAGTGCTTCAACTGCAACAATGTGGAATTGTTAAGAAGGAGGAACAACTGATTCTGTCCATCCTTTCGAAGCTAGGCCCAGAATTCTCTGTATTTGTTAGCACATTTCACTCAGCCAAAATGACCCTTCGAAATTGGCAAATGCCATCACTATCTACCTTCATGGAGTGTCTCACTCAGGAGCAGGACAAACTAGTTCATATGGGCACCATAAAATCAAAGGACCAAGCACTGGAAATGGGTGTTTCAAATGCCAACAAAGGCAAGCAGAAAGCCAAGAATTCAAAGCAGCTAGAGAAGAGGAAGTTTGAAAAAACCAAGTCTGCAGATGGAGGTTCAAATCTGTCAAAGGAGAAGGACAAGAAGGGAAAGGAAAAGACCAAATGCACCTATTGTCATAAGGGATGGCATCCAGAGAGCTCATGCATGAAGAAAACCATTGACTCAATGGCGCAGATGCTGGAGAAGAACAACATCCCAGTCCCTGAGGGCGCAAGGAAGAAAGAAAGCACCTCAAATCCCGACAACAAGGAGAAATGTCATGCTTTGGTAGCAGGTATTTCGAACCCCTCATCCTTTATCATTGATTCAGGAGCTTCCAGACATATGGTTTCATCCAGAGAGCTCTTCTCTTCTATGCATTCGAATGGTGGCCCAACAGTTCGAATGGGAGATGATTCAGAAATCCAGACCAAGGGGATTGGTAGGATTGACATGGAGCATGGCTATTTCAGTGATGTGCTCTATGTACCTTCATTGGCTGCAAATTTGCTATCAGTTTATCAAATGACCCATACAAGAGAATCCAAAAGAGTAACATTTACTCCAGATTTGGTAGAAATCTCAGAAATTTCTTCAAATCAAGTTGTGGCAGTGGGTTATGTTGATCATGAAGAGAGAATGTACAAATTCTCCAATTTCATTCCAAACTCTAGTGACCATGCTCTTGTCTCTCATGCCAACAAGACCTCCAATTTGTGGCATGAAATATTTGGCCACATGAACTACAAATATCTCCAGACACTGCACAAGGACGAGATGGTGGAAGGGCTTCCAGAAATCAGATCTTCAAATGGTGCATGCATTAGGTGTGTAGTTGGAAAGCATCCTGAGCACAGATATGAGAAGGGAATGGCAAGGAGATCCACTCAACCACTTGGATTGGTACATTCAGATCTCATTGGTCCTCTTCCCACTCCATCATATGGTGGATCAAGGTATGTACTCACATTCATAGATGACTACTCTCGATTCTGCTGGGTTTACTTCCTTAAATTGAAATCAGAAGTGTTTGAGAAATTGAAGATTTGGAAGGCCTTAGTGGAGAATCATAGTGGTCATAAGATAAAGATCCTTAGGACTGATAATGGAAAGGAGTATGTGAATAATAACATTCATCATCTTTGTGAGGAATGTGGCATCCAAATGCAACATTCAATCCCCTACACACCTCAGCAAAATGGTGTGGCAGAGAGGAAAAATAGATCTCTCAAAGAGATGGCCACTTGCATGATTGAAGCTAGGGATCTAAGCCCTAAGATATGGGCTGAAGCCATCAATTGTGCTGCTCATATTCAGAACAGAGCCTTTCACAAATCAGTCAAAGGAAAAACCCCCTATGAGGCATGGTTTGGCCAAAAACCAAATGTGTCAAATTTCAGGATTTTTGGGTCTAGAGTATGGGCTCGAATTCCATCAGAAAAGAGGAAGGATTTGGATCCATAGAGAAGAGAATGTATCATGGTTGGATATGGTTAAGACACAAAGGGCTATAAGCTCTTTGACACATCCACACTCAAAACTTTCATTGAGAGAAGTGTGCAATTCGAAGAAGAACCAATTCCAGATTTTGAGCTTGCACCGGGGGAAAGCTCTTCTCCTCCACACCTTAATGAAATTAGTGATGATTCCACTTCTGATTTTTCTGATATTATTGAAGATGAAATTGCTTTACATGAGTCACCATCAAGGCCCAAGTGGGCTGAAAAAATCATACAAGCTGCAGGTGAATTGGCAGGCAATCCCCAAGAGCCTAGGAAGACTAGATCTCAAACAATCAATGCTTCCTTTGAAAATGAAAGTGAACTTGCTGATCACTGTTATATGATGATTGGATCTGATCCAACATCATATCAGGAAGTTCATCATGATCCAAGGTGGAGAACAGCAATGCAAGAAGAATTCCAAATTCTCCAAGAGAACAAAACATGGGATTTGGTGCCTCTTCCCCCCAAGAGGAAACTTGTGCAATGTAAGTGGATTTTTCGAACCAAACCTGTTGCTGATGGTTCTGATATGAAGTACAAGGATAGTTTAGTGGCTAAGGTCTACTCACAAATCCATGGTGTGGATTATACAGAGACCTTTGCACCGGTTGCAAAGATGGACTCAATTAGACTAGCTCTAGCCATGGCAGCTAGTAAGGGTTGGGAAGTTCACCACATGGATGTTAAAAGTGCAATCTTGCATGGTGAGCTACAGGAAGAGATATATATGTAGCAACCTAAAGTATTCCAAGAGTATCCCACACTTGTTTGCAGGTTGAAGAAGTCACTCTATGGACTCAAGCAAGCCCCCAGGGCTTGGTGTGCCAAAATGGATGCTTTTTTGCTCTCAATTGGTTTCTGTCAATGAAAGTCTGATCCAAATGTTTATTTGCAGCAATGTGATGATAATTTGTAGTTCATTGTACTGTATGTTGATGATATTTTAATTACAGGGAGCTGCAACAAACAAATTGGCTCAATTAAAGCTTCTTTGCACAGTGAATTTGCCATGAGCGACCTAGGAATGCTAAGACAATTTTTGGGTTTGGAAATTGAGCAATCTGAGAGAGGTATATTGCTGAGTCAACCTAAGTATGCTTCAGACCTGTTATTCAATTTTAAAATGGATGAATGTAAGGAAGCCAAGTGCCCATTCCTTTCAGGCATAAAACTAGGTGAATTTGAAGACTCTCCATTGGTGGATTGCACACTCTACAGGAAGCTAGTTGGAAGTTTGTTGTACCTTACACATACAAGACCTGATTTGTCTTATTCTATAAGTGCTGTATCAAGGTATATGCAGCAGCCACATGAGATCCATTGTAAGGAATCCAAAAGGATCCTTCAATATGTCCAAGGAACAAAGAGCTTTGGGGTACACTATGCAGCTGGTTCTTCACTACAACTAGCTGGATTTTCTGATTCCGATTGGACTGGATATCCCATCGATAGAAAGTCCACTTCAGGTTTTGTGTTTATGTTTGTTGAAGGTCCCATTTTCTGGTCAAGTAAGAAACAACATACCATTTCACTTTCATCAGCAGAGGCCGAGTACAGGGCAGCAGTGAACGCAGCCACACAGTGTGTTTGGTTGCAAGGCATTCTTCAGGAGTTTGGTGTTGCTATTGATTCTCCAACCAACATTTGGGTGGATAATCAAAGTGCCATCAATATATCTACTGATCTAGTACAGAGGCAAAGAACACAGCACATTGAAATCCACATGCACTACATTCGGGGCTTGGTGCATGACAGGGTGATTTCCTTGCAGTATTGCCCATCCACCGAGCAAACTGCAGATATTTTCACCAAGTGCTTTACTGAGAATACCTTCACTCACTTGAGAGCTTTGATTGGATTGAGTGATGGATTGTGATTGCTGCAATTTAATTGCAGGTTCAGCCCCATGTTCATTTTAGAGGGAAGTTTTTATCCCATGTGGTTTTACTTCTTGTCCTCGGTTTATATGGACAAATAAAAATTTATGTTTGTAATGAGGTGACTTGAGCCTTTGTTGCCAAGGCCTCCCACTTATATTTCATGAGTTGTACTAAGTTCTGGTTAAGGGGGGGTGTTAGAACAGTAATCCATACTTAGTACCATAGTCCATAACCATAGTCAAATTTTTATTGCTCATGTGCTTAATTACACCATAGTTTGGACTAGGTGACTTTAGTTGGTCAAATACCCACATTTGAGAGTGTTCACACCCACTTCCAAGCAAACCAGTTCACCCAACCTCCTGATTTGTCCACAAGTGCGCCCTCATTAAATGTTGGAGCTCCCTCTCTCCTTGATTTGGGGAATTTCAGTTGACTAGGGACGCTAGGGTGGATTTTGCCCAATTTTGGCTAGATTTGGAGCATTTATTGCTCCCTTGGTCCTCCCAAAATCCTCTACTTTCTCACCCACGCCTGCCTTGGCCTCATTAATGACACATCATGCTTCAGCCACCTTCACACCTGAATTCGTGACTGTTTGGGATGACTGGGATTGAGTTGGACCCACCTAGGGGGGATTGAGGCCAATTTGGCAATTTTGACTTGTACACTCATCTTGAACTATCTAATGCTCTCAAATTTCTCATGGATGTAATAAAAACCTGTTTTTAACATTTTCACATGTTAGATAGTTAGTTAATGCAAAGATTAAGCACACATTGTGTGTAAATTTATCTCCTTTTTCAATTTTTTTCACTGGTTTTGCAAATTAATTCGATTTTGTGAGGTTCTCAGCTCCTAGATCTTCTGTGGTCAAAATACTCACACAGGTTGAAGAAAGCCTTGTATGGCTTGAAGCAAGCTCCTAGGACTTGGTATGGTAGGACAGATAGTTTCCTATCAAGTTTGGGATTTCCTAAGAGTAAAGCGGATTCCAACCTTTACTACAAGGTTGAGGAAGGCAATCCAGTGATACTACTATTGTATTTGGATGACCTATTTGTTATAGGTGAGGATGGGTTGATTGTCGACACGAAGAGGAAGCTTGATTCCGAGTTCGAGATGAAGGACTTGGGGATGATGCATTACTTTCTAGGAATGGAGGTGTGGCAGAGTGCACATGGAATCTTCCTTGGACAAGGGAAGTATGCAGTAGAGATCCTGAAGCGGTTCAGGATGATGGACTGCAAGGCCATGGCCACACCTATGGAATCAAATCTAAAGCTTCTGTGTGATGCTTCATCTGAGTTGGTTGATGTCACAGTGTATCGTCATATGATTGGGTCCTTGATGTACCTGATGAACACGAGACCAAATATTTGCTTTGCGGTGAACACATTGAGCCAGTTCTTGATGGATCCGATAAGTGTTCACCTGGTTGCTGTAAAGCATATTCTAAGGTACCTAAAGGGTACGATTGACTATGGGCTCAAGTATGATGCGAATCAAAAGTTTAACCGAGAGGGTTATGTTGATTGAAATTGGGCAGGCAGTGCTGCAGATAGGAAGAGCACTTATGGGTGCTGCTTTAGTATGGATCAGGTGTGATCTCTTGGTTTAGCAGGAAGCAGTCCTACATAGCATTGAGTACAGCTGAAGTAGAGTATGTCGCAGCTTGTTCGGCTAGTTGTGAGGACTAAGAACCTTGCATAAGTAATCAAGGATGATAAGAACGTCAATTGTAGGAACCATGTTTAAATTCAGGTTAGTTATTCTTGTAATTAATCGTCTTCTATCGACGCAAGGATGGCGGACTTTTGGTCCTTATCACAAATCATTTTATTGTCTAGATATTTAATGGAAGAAAATTTTAATTTTCACCAAAATACTAACTCGTCGAATTTGGGTATGTTACACGTAGAGAAATAACAATAAACAAGATGCAAATATAAATCACATAGAACACATTACAAGAGAGACACCAATATAAGGTGGTTCACCCAAGATGGGCTACGTCCACACATAAATTTCCAGACCTTATTATTATACCATCCAACAAATGAAGGGATACAACCTACAACACATCCGCTGCAACTTCCTCTTCACTCTCTCACAATATATCTTACACAACCAAATATATTTACAATTCTACAATATATTACACAGTCGTATTACAATGTATTCCTTTTAAAGGGGAATCACCATGGGAAAATACTATGGGTTACCCAAAACCATGGGCCTGTAAACTCTTGGCCAACAAAACAACCCAAAACATCTCTTTTGGGGGCGATGACCCCCCCCCCCCCCGCTGGGATGAGTGTACATTCCCCCTACACAGCATATAAAACTGAGGTACAAACACGATTGAAACAACAATATCTCTAAATCAGGAATATCAAGCTCCACAACCAACTTGAACCTTTATAGATCATATGGCAATAAGAAGCAATACTAGCACAAGAATTTTTCTATCCAAATGGTTAAAGGAGAACCCTTATTAATCAACAATGATCTCAACTTTATGGTGAGCAGGAAGGAGATTTGGGGTGATACGGCTAGAGTGGATAGGTACGATGAATAATTTTTGCATCAATTCAAATATTAGGGTTTGATTGATGTTGAACCTGGCAATCAAATCCACCTGGCGGAACATCTATAAAGGTAGGGATAGTGTCTCAAAAAGACTTGACAGTTTCTCGGTTCCTAACCTTTTACTTTAGGTCTTTGATAGGTTTAGGTATTGGGTGGAACCTATTGGTATATTTGACTACTACTAGTTCTTCCTACAATTGGAGTACCAAGATGATAATCCCTTGACACCATTAAAGTTCAATCCAATGTGGTTGAATGATGAATCATTTAGAGAGTTAGTCAAAGAAAAGTGGAGACCTTTTGATTGTAATTTGAACCTATCTACATGTGATAAATTTGATACTTCATTAAAGAGAGTTAAGGATCATGTTGTTCCTTGGGAATTTGAATGAAGGAAGGCTCAAGCATGCACTCTGGCAGAAATAGAGAATGGTTTAAGGGAACTATTCCAGGATAAAAGTGCAGTCTATTCCAATGAAGTTGAACTAACTAGACTAAAGGCATTAGAGGCGAGGATGAAAAATATTTTAGTTTAAATGGAATATGAATGGAGGTTGAGGAGATCATCCTTTTGGCTAGAAATGGGTGATGAAAATACCAAATATTTTCACGAATTTCTAAAATTTTGTAAAATTAAAAACATTATCTAGGAACTTCAGGAAAAGGATGGTCATACTATGAGGGGCTCCAAGGAGTTAGAAACATTATGGGTTTCATATTTTGATCACATTTATAGGGAACTTGAAGGTATTAACATTGCTAAAATAATTAAGATTTCATGCTTGTTCCTCGAATTGGTGTTGGAGGAAGATATTAATCATTTTACAAAGAGATCTCTAAAGAAGAGCTCCTAGGATTTATGACATCCTTTTCGAAATACAAGAGTTTAGGGTTAGATGGATGGAATATTGAGTTCTATATTTCCCTATTTTATTTTTTGGGCAATGATCTTCTCAAAGTTGCTAAAGGGATGAGACTTTTTAGGAAAGTTCTCGGGTCCATTAATACAACATTATTAGCTCTCATTCCAGAAGTGGACAAAGCTACAACTTATGTTGATTTATTCCCTATATCTATGGAATAATATCTACAATATTTTCTCCAAAGTGATTCTTGTTAGACTTAAGGAAAACCTTTCAAAGGTAATCTCAATAGAAAAAAAAATTGGTTTTATGTTGGGTATTTACATTCACAAGGCAATCATAATGACACAAGAAACACTTCATTTGTTTAGATGGCAGTGGATTCTGGCAATGGTGATGAAACTTGATTTTTCAAAGGCCTATGATTGTTGTAGTTGATTATATTTATGTTTGATACTAATCCACAATGTCTTTGATGTGCAGGCGGTAAATTGGAAAATGGGGTGTGTTATTTCAATTTATTCTGTAGTACTTATTAATGGTACATCATCTCCCTTCTTTAAAGTTAGTCATGTCCTTTGACAAGGTTTCCCTTTGTCCTCGTACTTGTTCTTGTTGGTGGTCAAAGATATTAGTAGGACACTCCTCTCTGGTCATCAAGATCGACAAATCAAAGGTGTTGATGTAGGTGGACTGGAGTTATTAACTCATCTACTCTTCGTCAATGACATTCTACTCTTTTTGCATGATAATATGGATGAGCCATGGGTTTATCATACTATTCTTCAACTATTTTATAATGAAACGGGGATGAACTTCAACCTTATTGAGTCTTCTATTAATTTCAATGGGTTAAGTGAACATATCTCAAGAAAAATCTTACAATTGTTTCAATTCAGACCATTTGAGCTACTTATAGGTTTGGAGTATATGGGATATTATATGAAGTTGAATGGATATTATATCAAAGACTAGAACTGGTTGATATGTAAATCAAAAGGAGCATCCACTTATGGTGCCACCGGTGGTTTTCTATGGGTGGAAGATTGACCTTAGTTAAGACCATTTTAGAGGCAATCCTAGTATATTGTTTCATTTTTGCACATATCCTGAAGGAAATGATGGATAAGATTCATTATATTTGCATCGAATTCTTGTGGAGAGGAAAGAATAATAGTGTTAGTTTTCATTTGGTGTGGTGGAAACAAATTTCGTAGACCAAACAAAAAGGGGCATGGGGCTTAAAACATTTACTTGAATTCAACAAGGCATTGGTGGAAAAAATCATTTGGAACTTAATTAACAAAGATGGCATGTGGCACAATGTGATTATTTAGAAATATATACCCCCCCTACTCCCTCATTGAGTGGATTATGAACCCATAAAATCCATTTAATAATTCATCTAATCATTGGAAGTCACTAATCACATCCTTCCTAATCATTGGGAGCATATTAGCATGGCATGTTGGGGATTGTTCTTATGTTAAGATTGGAAAATATACTATTATGGGTTGTAATAACAATGTGTTCATCAATGATGATTTAGTCTAGTTCTTATGTCAACAAAACATTTATAATATTTCCTAAGCAGTGGATGAATCCAAGACGACCATTTGGTAACAAGGATGGATGAGTTCCAAGCAGTTGGCTACTAGTGGAGCATTGGCAGATCAATGGATATTGTTCATTATTGAAATGCGTAGTGGGCATATTCATTTGAAGGTTGAACTTGATAGTCTTATTTGGTCATAGAATAGGGTAGGGGGTTCCTACTCAACTAATTTTGTATTTGAGATGTTAATGGCCTCGTAGGTACAAGAAGAGTGTTATTAGTGTTCTCCAGTATGGAAGGTCAAGGATTCAAAAAAAAAAAATTGTTCATGTGGCTTACCTTGAAATCAAAATTTTCTACTTGGGAATACATACAAAAGAAACAAAAACAAGGTCCCAGTATATACTATCTCTACAAGTAGGAAAGTGAGGATGTCTCGCATCTCTTCAATAGTTGTTTGTTCTCTATACAAGTTTGGAAGGATGTTGGAAATTGTCTAGGATTTAAAAATATCTAGTAATGTGGAAAAGTGGAAGAAGGATTGGGGACTTGGTTCCAGCACCACAAGTTGGAGGATTTCTGATTGGTTCCTTTTCTTACTTTATGGGGCCATTGGTTGGAATGTAACTCTTGTTTATTTGAGGGGTTTCCTATATAGACTTTTCAGGTATCCACAACCATATGTACCCTTTCCCAATTACATAAAATATGAGGAATATTAAAGAAGGAAAGGGTTATTGGGACCTTTGGTATTGATCATTCTCAACCTTAGGATTTTTTCAATGGGGAAAATCAAGGAAAGGATCATATTGGAGGAATCATATGATTTATCTACCTTTGGTATTATCACTACATACTATTTATGGTTAATATGGGTCTTAGCACCAATAATTAGGAATAACTACTTGCACTCCAATCCCTTATGCATGTGGTACTTCTCTGGCATATCAATTAGCCATAGGTATGTGGGGATTCCCTTATTGTTATCAATTGGGTGAATCATGTACAAAATCATGTGGATATCAATAAACATGCTCTGGAAACATAATTGAAATCGTCTATATGTCATTTTAACAAGATATCCTTCACACATATCTATAAACAGATGAACCAACTTGTTAATCGGATTTCAAAGATTGGACCGTCGAAGGATCCAAGAGTCATATATATCAAGGAATTTAATGGCAAGTTGGTTTCAAAAACCACTTGGGAACTCTAAATATTTGAACTATGCTTTTTGTTTTAAAAAAATGATAACTATCTTATGAAGGACTATATTTCTAATATTTTTTAAACTATGTACAAGCACATAATGCGTGGTTTATGTCAAGTTATATCAGAGTTAGGTATACATGATTCTAAAAAACTAATAGGATGTGTAGATAATTTTTTTAAGGGATTACAAGGTGTCTGAAGGACAACATTTTCTAAATGACTATGATACATGGTATAAGTTGTAATAGTGGAAATGCACACGAAGAATGTATTTTTCATTCTACTATGAATATAAAGTACATTTTTTTTTTTGGGGGGGGGGGGAGTATGTGGTGCAAGGAAAAAAAACATAGGTGAAGAAGCCAATGACTCATCAAACCCCCATGGATTCTAGTGAGAATGAGTGGATTAATTAATAAGGGGGGATAACATTGGTTAATTACCTAGGCAATTAAATTCACTAAGAATAATTTAGTCGAGAGTTGTTTTAATTAATTAATTAGAGGTGATGTAATTATTGTTTTGAAATTTAATTATCATTAAATGAGTTAATGAGTTGGATGAGGGCGCATAAGGAGATAAGGATATTTCAAGGAGTTTCAACCACAGAGGAAGGTGAAAGAAAATTGTAGCAAAGCAAAAAAAAGAAGGAAACTAGAGAAAGAAAGGAATAGCTAGTAGGAAGCGAAAAAGCAAAAAAAACAGTGCAAAGCAGAAAAGCAGTGGCAAAGTATAATAAAGAAGGAAAAACAGGAAAATTAGTCTCAAAGTATAAAAGCAATGGAAAAGCAGAATAAACCAGTAAAATCAAGAAAGCAAGGCAAAATCAGTAAAGCACGATAAAGCGGGTAAAAGAAGAAAGTAAAAAGGAAAGCTACAGAAAGCAACAAGTGTCTAATCTTACTCATGGAGGTGCCTTAGGCTAGGTGGATGACCACATTTAATGCACCTAGTTTGTAATTGAGCTAATAAAAGAAGGAGGGCGCACCACTTTGATATATTTTGATAGTTTATGAATTGTGTGTGAGAAAGCTCAAGCTTCTCTAGGATTTGGTGATGCACCCTTAGCCACCTGTGGGAGATGTGCCCCATAGTTCATGTTCCAGTATTCTACACAGTATCTAGTGTAGCCATTGATGACCAATTTGAAGATCTGATCAAGCCATTTCATGTGAAGATCAATCCTTTAGAAGTTGATGCAAAGATCCAAGCATATTTGAGTTGATTTGAAGTGGTTCTAAAGAGTTTCACCTAGAGAGAGTAACCAGTTGGAGAGATTGAAAGAAGATTCAGAATATCAGTGCACCTTCCATGACCATCCAACATATCATTTTCATCCTACGGATCAGATTCAATTACTACACCTTCTCTTCCTACTATTCTATGTAACATCCTTCTTTTATCTTTGTAAAAATTCAAGAATAGTGACTCTATGTGAAGTATGAGGCTATGTCACTTTAATTCATATCTTAATAAGCCCAGTTATTATTTTATGTTGATTTTTATTTTATGTCTGATTCACATTAATTATCAGAAGAATAATTCGATAGCATTAGAGGTTGTTTGCATCAAGATTTCTCAAGACTAGCTCATTGGGCAATTTTAATTGACTAGTTCTCCAAGAATTGTAATATACAGAGTTGTGTGAAACCATTTTCCTTATTGAAAGTTTTCATAGGCTGTCAATTTCCTGTAGAATCCATTCCAATTCAAAAATCAGATATTCAAGAATCGTATAGTCTTTTTTTGTTCATATACACAGCGACTAGATATTTGGGCCTTCCTAATTGACTAGTTTTGTAGTATTTCTAATTAAAAGTTCTCTGTTTAACCAATTTCGGTTCTGTCAGTCATATGAAGTCCCTAATAAATTTCTAAATACCATCCAATAATCAGACTGATAATTAATTTCCCTCTCATATTGTTTGGAAGAACCTGGAAGAAATCCAGTGGAGTAATCCTACATAGCGCTCTTTCTCCCTTTCCCTCCAAACACTTCCAGATCCTCCCAAAACCTCAGAAACTCTTGTCTGGTATTATATTAGGGGTTAACTGACCTTTTATCCACCTTTGTTTTATTTCAAGTGTAAGTGAATGATTTTAGTATGCATATGCTGGTGTGCCCAAGCATCCTTGTGGAGACTTCAGCGGTAGCTGTTGTCGAAGCATAAATGGCCCTAGTACATTGTGAATAGGACTCTGAATCTGGCCTTGATTCTGCTATATTTTATGCTACACAACCCTTAACATATTTTTCAGATCCAAAAATATCCAACCATAAAGCTCTTCCGGGGTTTGTCTATGTCCAAGACTAGTTTCATTTTGCTAGTTCATGATTTAAAATTGTTGCGATTCAGTTAATATACTTGAAATCATATTTGGGGATATTACAATGACTATGATACACGATATAAGTTGTAATAGTGGAAATGCACACGAAGAATGTATTTTTCATTCTACTATGAATAGAAAGTGCAATTGTTTTTTTTGGGGGGGGAGTATGTGATGCAAGGAAAAAAACATAGGTGTATTGTAAAATTAGAGTACAAAACAATAATATACATTAGACCATCTTGAAATGAAAAAAATATATATGTTCTAGAGTTGGTTTGAAATAGTGGCAAGCACTATCTTATAGTATGCGAAGGCTCCTCCTAGCAGCCTTAAAAAAAAATTCAATGTGATATATATTGGTAGAATGAAACATTGCAAAGCAACTTTGAAGAGTATATGGATATAGTAAAAGTTAGTCATATATACAAGAAGATTAGTGGCATCAACAACACCGATGCACATTTATATTTGGACAAGATGATTATTTCTTGATAGCCAATATTCTCTTAGTATTCTCATTGTTTCTCTTTCATTTGTATGAATCATGTGCTCTAGAAGTGCTTTCAATTTAGCAAGCAACTCAAAAGTGGGGTAAATGAGATGAATAGGGAGGTTGGGAAATTCTAGAAATATGGCTTCTAGTAAAGTAACAATATTTGAGTTTCTCGTATTTCTCAACAATATTCATAAAGCATGGAAAGGTAATCCATATCCATATATGTTGATCAAAAGAAAACAACAAGGAAAATGAGTATTTTTTCATGGCAACAACATGTATTTAATGAACAATATATAAAAATGATTTAGATAGAGCATGAGTTTGCACTTATGTTGCACAATACATTCATGCATGCAATGATAATACTATGTGCACAAAAATAAATATATCTTGTGTAATTAAAGTATTGAATAAACCTAAAACGCAAAATAGAATGGAAGTATATTAAATAGACGAGAATATTTCTTTTAAATGATAAATTGCTACAAAGAAAGGTAGTTTTTAAAATTTGTGACTCTTTTTAAAATTCCTTTAAGAGTAAATTTTCTTTTGTTTTACTTTCTTTATTCAGTATGAGGTTTGATAATCATAAAATGAAGAGATCAGCATAAATAATATTGGATTTGATAATAAGTAAAAGGTAGAAGAAATGATATTTTATTTGTAATAATAGGATATGTACAACAAGAGTTACATGGATTAAAAGAGATTTGTCAGCAAAGGTTTCGAAGCAAGAAAGGATTCCTCTTCTTGTCTACATTTGATGTACACATTGGCCTCCATTCATGAATAATGGGTGAATTAAAATGGTGGAGATATCCAAAGGTCACATAAGGACCTAACTTTTGATATGGCAATGAATATTAGGCCTTGATGGTCCATGTTGATAATGTCCATTGTTTCATTTTGTAGTGCCATGACTTATGATTTATGTATTGTTAAGATCCATGCCATTTGAAGGGGTAGTTTCCTACGAGTCCCCCATGTTATGGGGGGTTAGCACATAGTTTTGATTGGAAACATCACATGGTGGACCTTTGTAGTGGATGAATTCATCAACAACAAAGGATGGCAAATCAAGGGGTCTACAATCGGACCTATAGAAAATGGTAATAACTTTCCCAAGTGCCATGTTAACAAGGCCTGCTTATCCCACAAGCTACTTGTTAAAATAACATGTTTCCCATTGCATAACATCACTTTTGAAGCTAGTTTTTGATATTCTAGGACAATTAACAATTGGTATTTCCTTTGTTCAACATAGCTTTGTGCAATGGACATGTTTAGAAATTTTAGTATTTTTTTTATTGTGAAGTGTGATGGAATTGTTAGTTGCATAAAAGTGCATAGAATTTTGGAATGTTTGCAAAATTCTTTGGTGCTCTTAGAGGTCAAGAAGGAATCTATCTTAGAATTGAAATTTTTTTAGTACTCTAGAATAAGCATTGCATTTTTGAGGTTGGAAAGGAGGCTTCAAAATGATACCTGAGAATGACTCGAACCTTCTTAATGGAATATAGTAGAGAGTGTGATGACTATGTCAATGCTTAAACCAAAGTGTGTTTCCATGCGAGTTTCCTACATACATAGGGATATCCTTTACATGTGGTAGTTGGTCAAGGTCACCTAAAAGGACCATAGAATTTCCACCAAATAGGGTTTTCATATGGCCAAGGAATGCATCGTGAAAACGATTTTCAATATGGGATAAAAAAATTGGGCCAATGAAGCTAATCTTATCAATAAGAATGCATGAACATAATGAATTTGTTCTTAGATATTTTCCAACGATTTTCCCTAAGGAGGATACATATTTTTCATAGGGATACAATGGCCAACATGTTTTTTTAATGCATTTATGTTAAATGTTGTGATGCCAATTGGAGCAAGTATCAACAAGGGGTTTTTGTTGGTGCCAAAGGTGGTAACGAGTGCATATTTAAGGCATAAAATAAAGTACAAATTGTGTTTTCCTACGGTGACTTGGATTATCATTTTGAGTGGAGGCTTGGTCGTGTTGTTTAAAAGCTAATATTTGGGTAGGGTACAAGGAGTCAAGGGAAGGGGGGATTTAACATGGGAGTTATAGAATTTGGGTGGATGATCGATTGAACTCTATGAATTGTATGGTTTTCTCTTGCAAGTGTTTAAGTATAGTTGTATATATTCAGTTGTGGATTGCATAAAAGTCAGAATTGTCAAGCATGTCGAGGTTAGTGAGTTGGATGTTGTTTCCAGGGTAGAGTTGAGAAAGTAGTTTCCATTTGACTAATTCAATGGGGTGGGAAGTGTGTGTTTCTTTAGTGGAAGTATTTGTAGAGTCAATACCTGGAGATTATTTAGGTATGCAGTGAACATGCCACACGAAATATGTGTTTTTCATTTGTTCCCATTGTGCAATAATTTCTTCATTGGTGGAGCCAATCTCTTCAGGTAGTTTTTGGAAAGTTTTGTATAGGAGGAGCTCACTCCAGCAAAATGTAGTGTATGATTCTACATCCATATAAGGGATGGAAAATAGTGTGGCAAGTCATGAACAATCATGAAAGGAATTTTTTATTTCCATTATTCATGTTTCCAACAAGTAGAGAAGGACTAACCGCGTGCAAATTCAATAAGTGACAATGCCTCTAGAGCAAGTGGCATTTTCATGTATGAAGCAATGAAGGTTGGTGTTGAAAGAGAGTCATTCATAACATGTGCAACACATAGGAAAAAATTTTGATTGATATTTAAGGAAACAAAAGAATGGTTGCACAAAGTAAGGGGAATTATTTGCAACATATGGCATGTCTCTTGTGCTTCAATGTCCTAGTCAGTGGTTTTTTTTATCAAAATCTTTCAAATGGTAATGCCAACAAGGTTGCCTAGAGTTGAAATTTTCAAGATCCGTGTTATCTTTTGGTGATAGATTTATGCATTTTAATATACTTTGCATATTTTGAAATGTATTTGAGGATAGCGTGTCGAAAGAGAACAAGTTGGTAATCACATTTTTCTCTCTAGATTGAAAGGATGTCACAACTATGGATATTTAATATATCATCATTGTGAACATGGAGGTATGTTTTCCACCCAGTTTCATTAATGAACATAGAAGATCTCACTTGTATCTCCCAAGGAAATTTATAGTGGAAATAGATGGTGGACCCTTTATGATAGAAGCAACAAGACTTATGCCATTTTGTGTCTCTTTTACTATATTTAACAAGTGTTGCATGGTCTTGAATTGGATTTGTTGCTAATATAGAAAGTGTGCCAAGGAGGCATGGATCCTTAAAAGTTTATCATTGAATTGTGGGTTGTATCCAATGGGCTTCACATGGGCTCCATGCAGTAACATATCTATCAAAGGAACATTTGGTAGTATCAACTATAGATAGTTATTCCCAATCTAGTGTGTCCATATTAGGGGCATTTTTTATCCATAAGAAGTCATGTATTGTATAACCTATATGTTTTCATGCATACATATGGAAAGAAAGAGATACAAGAGTAAATCATGTGACAAAGCGGGGTATATATTAAAAAAATGTAATGAGAAGTGGGGTTGGATGTAAGACCTGCACTAGAAATTCCTTGTATGGAGACCTTTTTGTAGGACCGGCTATGTAAGGAATATTGTGAACCTTTGGTGTATGTATTGAGATACAAGATGTGGGTTAGCAATAATGTTTTGAATTATCCATTGTTGATGGTCATTAAAATTGGACGAAGGATTTCCAAGCATGAATATTTGTAATGGATGTCATTTGGTGTATGTTGCACTAAGAGTGAAGAAAAGGTTGGGCTTCCTAATTGCGTGATCATTTCAATGAACACAACTTTGCTTTTGTTCTAGAAAGAATATGTTCCACAGAGATTTGATTTGAATTGCATAACCTACTCCATCATCCCGACACTAGGAAAGTGTTGAAGTTGTTGTAAAGATTTTCAATGTTGGATGGTAATGTGTTTTCAGTGTTCTTTTTGATAAATATAGACTTGGTTTCTTAGTTAAGATGTTGCATCATAATATTGTAGAAGTAATAGCGGAATTTGGAGTGTGAAGGGATGTGCATATGACCCTTTTTGTTCCCTTATTCTACCTTGTCTATGACTCTTTTTGATATAATCCGGTATTACCACCGGCTCTCTTGCTTAGATTTTCCACATTTTGGCCTTGGTAAGGATTGATCGTGTCCTCTTTGTTATTTTTCAATTGCTTATGATTGGATTGAGTTATGCTGCCATTATTGCCTACTAAAGAAGTGGTGTTTCAGGTTCAGTATCAGTTTACCTACAAGTTGCAGAATGAAGGATTATGGAAGCTAGAAGATATGCATTTCAGTCTTGAGCTATTACACTAAGGTATCAGGATTGATGTATTTCTTTACATCATTTTGGTTACTTATCCAGCGTTCAGATGATGATGCAGTTGATCCAAGGATTGGATATTTTTTACTTAATTCAGTACCTTGGGTCTATGATGACTCATAGTTGACCACTTCGATATCTCTGGGATCGTCTCCACTTTCCATGATGCATGGTCCTAAAATATCTCTTTAAAGATCTGTAGATAGGCCTTAATTGGAAACATGTTGTAACTATACGATCTCTCATATTTCTCTCATAGGTGTTGATGTATAAAAGACATTGGGACTCTTCAGAAGGGTTAGCCACAATTTACATAAGATCTATTGCACACTATATCAAAATTTTGTATAAGGAATTTCTGGTTTACATGATTCGAATGTGTTGATTAATTTCGTGTGATTGAGTGGTTGTTCAACACCTATTGCCGGAGGCAGGGATCCCTTCTGTAACAGGTGCTGTTATAAGTAGGATTTCTTTCCTTTATGCAGGATTGTTCAGGTTGATAAATTTAATGTTTGATGCAGTGTGATTGATTTAATTGTTTAATATTTAGAATTGGTGTCTTGAGCATAGCTGAGTGTGAATTCCTTAACTAGAGATACGATTGGATTGCACTGTCATTTCTATTACATTTACAGACGAATAGATGAATGATGAATGTTGAATTAGAATTACTCCTGCGGTGAATGGATGCATTAATTTATTATTGGAACTTTTTTGTTAGTGCGTAAGGTTATAGGTAGACTATAGAATTTAATTGGTATGTTCAATCTCTTCATTTCAGCTGTGGTTTATCGAATTGTTTCCCTAGGAATTTCTCAGTTGTTCAATTAGATTTAGAAATCAATTGCTTTCTGTAGTATGACAGAGTGTTGTTAATTGTTGATTACCTTCCATAGCATAACATAATGTCATATCATAGCAGGACATTTCTTGAAGCTGATAGTTAAGTGCTTGGATTTTATTGCAAAATTTTTTCTGTAGCTGGCAATTTCTTAGGAGTCTTTTCACCAAAAGATTGCATCCTAATTTCAATTCAGTAATTCCTTGATTTCCTTTGTGTTAAGATGATCTAAGTTGTAGTGTCTGGCATATATTTTGCTTGGTAGCTCATAAGCCTTCGTGGCCGTGGGTTGATAATTTATGAACAACTTTCTATTTTGATTTAATTAAAAAGGAATAGAAGAGCTCGTCAGAGTGTTGGATGAATATGTTGTCATGGTATTGCATAATGTGTAAAGAATCAGCTTTCCTTCCAACTTCTTTAATATATGATTGTTTGAGCATGGTAGAACTTGTGGGGAAGAGGGTGGGGAAGAGCATAAAAAATGGGACCTCTGTGTTGTATCCATTTATAGATGAAAGGCCAACAGTGGGCCATCCAATGGAATTTGTAGTGTTGTCATGATCTTGAGAGTGCAAGTAACGTATTATCTATGTTGAGTATGATTGTCATTGATGCCAAAAGTATTCATTAATGACAAAGGATACGATGATATGGAATATATGATGATGTGGCATGTGTGATGAGTGTGCAAATCCATATGATGGTGTTCTATTACCTTCATGATGTTATTGTTACAATTTGACATCGGTATATAAAGGTTTGACAGTTTAGCGAAACTCTGGAAAATGACTAAGTATTGGAAATTAGTCTAAGTTGTTTTAGGAAAATGCCCGCCATATCTCATAGGTTAATGATGAAAATTATCTAAGAGTATCAAGTTGTAGCTTGTTGAATTGTGCATTTGATCATGGTCCCAGTTTTCTTTAAGAATGTTTGAGGAGAAAGATACATGTCTTCCAAAACAAGGGTTCAGGTTGTTTTACTGGTTGGGAACCCAGTTCAATAAAATGCACGCCTAAGTGAGAGGATGATGAGTATGAAGGTGAAACCAATTTTGATGAGCTCGGTTAGATGGATACTATTGTCTGGTATCTGTGAAATTCCCATAGCATATCTAAGATCCAATGAATACTTCACAAGAAATAATTGCAGAAATAATGAGCAGCATAACACAGATGCAATAGAACTCATATAGGAGCAAAATAATCACACATGTTTCATTAATATGAATACTAAACTGTTGATGTATTTGTAACTTCGGAAGATATTCACTTGTATATTGTATTTGTACTTTATTGTATTCCCAACGAAGATGTATTATTCCTCTGATTGGAAGTGTCGTCAGTTGTACTTGCAAGTGTCGCAAGTTATATTGTAAGTGTCGTAACTTATACTTGATGGGTTATTAGACCACCTTGATGGGTTCGGCCCTGTATGAGTCATGCGGGTTAAAGGGTTATTAGACCACCCTAGTGGGGGTCGACCCAGTCAACATTATGTTAAGTGGTTAAGTTGGGGCCAACCTAGCTAAAGTTAAAAAGACAAGTGAAGTAGTGTATAAATAGAGAGCGTGTCTCTCTCATTTTACACATTCTACTATTCACTCACTTCGCATTAGTGAGAGAAGAGGAGGGTGCGCACAATTGGAGGAGGAGAATGATGCTGAAGATATCTATCACTTGGGTTTGATCATGGCCATCCTTGTATTGATGATTATTCTATCTCTTAGGAAGTTGCGGGGTTTTTCACCTTCTTGGTTTTCCCCAGTGAAATGTTTTGTGTCTCTTGTCTCTTATGCTTGATATACTGTACATGTTGTTATTTCAGTTAATATCTTAGATCTATTGAATTAAATGATGAAAAAATAACATGGTATCAGAGCTAGCCTAAAGGAATGCATGGTATGGCATTTATGAGACTTGTTGCACTTGCGACAAATTGGAAGTTAGGGATTGACATAGCGAAAACCAGTCATCATGGCACTTTCGCTATAATTCCATTTTGGAGAAGGTTCAGGTTCTGAAACTTTTACAGGCCATAGATAACATCCCCATGCATCTAATTCGCTATACTTTGTGATTTATGATCCGTACAAGTTAGGGTTTCTGCCTCTTCCAGATCTCAGTCATAAACAGGTGACCTGGGAAAAAAGATCACAACTTGGGATAGGAAGCTCCAAATGGAATTCTGTAAATAGTGGCAGTAAGGGAACGGATTGTAGTTTCACAGGTCCTCTTTTCAGAGGCCGAAATTGAACCAATGACACGTTGCACTCCGTACAAGTTCGCTATACTGGTTTATCCCATAAACAGGTCACGTTGCGATACTTGGCATAACTCTCTCTCAGAGAATCCATTTGAGGTCAGATATGTGGGGTTGGAAATATGACAGGTCAAGCTACCATAGGTAGAGGTTTCAGACCCTATGGATCTGAAATTTAAGAGATGCACTAGAAACAATAAGGTGCATATTTCTGTCGAAACAAAATTGGATTGTGAGCACCTTCATTCTTGGCTTGTCACTACTGCGGGAATTTAGGGCTTTGGAGAAAGTTGGAATTTTTAAATCTGTGACCACAGCTGGAATCTCCTCAGAAAAATTGAAGTTTAGAACACAATATCGAACCTTTTAAATGGGAAGAAGATCGGGCTTTATCAAACCCTAGTTTAGGATCCTATCCAGAAGATCCGGAAGTTTCAAAGGCAATTTTGAGGGGTCAAATTTTGGAGATTTCAAAATTGAAGTATACCAGCTTGATCAGCTCAATAAGGAACATCTTTTCATCCAATCAGAGGTTTGAAATTCAAAATTTTAATTTTTAGGGTTTCTCTGACAAACCCTAATCTAACTTCAGATCGAGTCTCAGCAAATCAAAGTGGATTGCGTTAATCCTAGAAGAGAATGAATTGGACACCTGCATAAGTGAAGCAGTTCCAGTTCCAGAGGGAGATGAGGCTAAGGCCTTACATAAGAATGCTACAAGAAATCTCTATAGGTATGATTTGAGGAGATACAGGTATGTTTTTAAATTTGTTCATGATTAAGTTTATGATATGTTTGTCTTCATATTATGGAGGTTAGTACAATCTTGATTAATTTTAGACTTGTCTTATCTCCTTAATAAAAGTATGAATGCATGTGAATGATAGAAGACATTCATTGATTAGGGTTATGACACTTGTGATTGTACTAATGCACTGTGGTGTTGTATGAGGATGATGTTGTCCTCTAACATGAAAGGTACATCAAGAAAGTTCTAGATCAAGAACATATGACCATGGTGACATGAAGACAAAGACTCATCCATAGTCATGGATGACATAGAATCTCTACTTATGAGGTATGTATGATTTTTTTCTACAATGGTTAACTTATAAGATATGCAGGTTACTAGCACAAGTCTTTGAAGAAGAACAAAAAGACATTATATGGGTATGTTAGACATAACTAGCAAGCATGATAATCTAGGTATGTTTTTCCTATATCAAGATAGAATCCTTGTGTTAGGATCTTATACTTTTGTATGAATGATAATGATTATTCTTGAAGTTAGAAGTTTAAGTAATCAAGGGTTTATGCATATTATGTTTCTTGCTTTGGATGATGATATGACTAACCAGAAGAGTCCTATGGTCAAATAAGAATATGCGTGAGTAAAAGAAGTCTTCCTTGAAACCTTGAATACTAATGCTTGTGATAAATTACCTGTGTGTGAAATGATCATGACCATATATGTTAAGATTATTTAGGATCATAATTTTTTGATAGTATTGAGATTATACTAATGTATGTATGGCTATGTATGAGATCTTGAGGATAACACAATCATGACACTAGTGCACACTTAAGAATGCATAGTGATCCAGGATGGATATAAGTTCAAGGAAAGGTAATCTAGGAAGCAAAGATCAAGAGGGAGCACACTCCAGTAGTTCCTGCAAGGAAGCAAAGATTGAGAGGGATTCCACTCAACAACTAAACAAATATAAGTATTTGAATTGTCATATATATGATTACTTAAATGATGCTTTCCAGTCATGATTATGTTCCTAGATTTAGGATGTATATTATGCATTTTAGAAAATTTGCATTAATGAACAAGATACTACTAAAGTAATGGGTAAGTGGCCTATGAACTGTAAAACATTCCATTGCTACTTATCTAGAATGAAACCTCTTTGCTGACATGTTGGGAGTTGTGCACACTCTTAACAATGTTCTGGTAGAGATGGAAGGCATCTAGAAAGTTACGGGATATGGATAAATGTTGTATTGAAGCATTGGCTAAGTTAATTGCATGACTATATGAAATATCTCTTTATGCATAAGAATTTGTTTTGAAAAACTATGAGAAGTTTCTAATCATGCAATTGAATTTGACTTGTAGGAAAGATCATGTACAATCACCTACAAATGAAGGACAACAACATTTGTTCCAGCAATGAAGTTCAAAGAAAACTATCTATTGGAGATATTGAAGAATCTAAAGTTCCCAGGATCTGGGATGAAATAATGGAAGAATGCCATGATCGAGGAATATCAATCGATCATGAAGAATGATGTCTAGGATGTGATCCTGAGACAAGAAGGGAAGTCTGTTGTGACTTCCAAGTGGATCCATAAGATCAAGCATGTTGCATCTGGTAGCATAGAGAAATACAAGGCAAGGTTTGTGGCTCGTGGGTTCTCCCAGAAAGAGGGGATAGATTATGAAGAGACGTTTGCTCCTGTAGACAGATACACTTCCATCAGAACAATACTTGCTCTGGCTGCAGTGATGAAGTGGAAGATACACCAGATGGATATGGTGTAGTCGAAGAGGAAGTGTATGTGGAGCAACCACTTGGTTTTGAGACACATGACAGGGATTCATATGTGTGCAGGTTGTTAGAACCGTAATCCATACTTAGTACCATAGTCCATAACCATAGTCAAATTTTTATTGCTCATGTGCTTAATTACACCATAGTTTGGACTAGGTGACTTTAGTTGGTCAAATACCCACATTTGAGAGTGTTCACACCCACTTCCAAGCAAACCAGTTCACCCAACCTCCTATTTTTTCCACAAGTGCACCCTCATTAAATGTTGGAGCACCCTCTCTCCTTGATTTGGGGAATTTCAGTAGACTAGGGGCGCTAGGGTGGATTTTTCCCAATTTTGGCTAGATTTGGAGCATTTATTGCTCCCTTGGTCCTCCCAAACTCCTCTAATTGCTCACACACGCCTGCCTTGGCCTCATTAATGACCCAGCATGCTTCAGCTACCTTCACACCTGAATTCGTGACTGTTTGGGATGATTGGGATTGAGTTGGACCCACCTAGGGGGGATTGAGGCCAATTTGGCAATTTTGACTTGTACACTCATCTTGAGCTATCTAATGCTCTCGAATTTATCATGGATGTAATAAAAAAAATTTCTTAACATTTTCACATGTTATATAGTCAGTTAATGCAAAGATTAAGCACACATTGTGTGTAAATTTATCTCCTTTTTCAAATTTTTTCACTTGTTTTGCAAATTAATTCGATTTTGTGAGGTTCTCCATAGCTCCTAGATCTTCTGTGATCAAAATAATCACATGTTATCAGATCCATTATGGAGTTAGTGAGTTGCAGTTCAATATTGAGCATTGAACTGCATTCTAGAGAGGATTTCCATATAAAAATTGAGTGTTTTTTGCAGGTGTTTCAGTAGTTTTCTCACCATTAACGCAGCAGTCATGGAAGCAAACCAAATGTTTCTCACACCCTTCAATTTTTTCGATTGGAAGGCTGAGATGGTTATCAAGGTGAGATCTAAGGGTCTCTATAGAGTAACCATGGGCACAGAATTGGAGCCAAATTCTGCTGTGGAGAAAGCAAAGTACTACAATCGACTTGATGAAGCTTATGGATTGCTATGCCTGAGCATTTTGAGGAACTCTTGTTTCATACAGACAGTTTGACAACCCCCAACGAAGTATGGGTGAAGCTAGAATCACTCTTTGGGAAAACTGATGAACTGAGAGGACACCAGCTTGAAAACGAGCTCATTAGCTTGAGCCCAGCGCATTTTGAAACCATCCAGGAGTTCTTCACGAAGTTCAAGTCACTAGTGCTTCAACTGCAACAATGTGGAATTGTTAAGAAGGAGGAACAACTGATTCTGTCCATCCTTTCGAAGCTAGGCCCAGAATTCTCTGTATTTGTTAGCACATTTCACTCAGCCAAAATGACCCTTCGAAATTGGCAAATGCCATCACTAGCTACCTTCATGGAGTGTCTCACTCAGGAGCAGGACAAACTAGTTCATATGGGCACCATAAAATCAAAGGACCAAGCACTGGAAATGGGTGTTTCAAATGCCAACAAAGGCAAGCAGAAAGCCAAGAATTCAAAGCAGCTAGAGAAGAGGAAGTTTGAAAAAACCAAGTCTGCAGATGGAGGTTCAAATCTGTCAAAGGAGAAGGACAAGAAGGGAAAGGAAAAGACCAAATGCACCTATTGTCATAAGGGATGGCATCCAGAGAGCTCATGCATGAAGAAAACCATTGACTCAATGGCGCAGATGCTGGAGAAGAACAACATCCCAGTCCCTGAGGGCGCAAGGAAGAAAGAAAGCACCTCAAATCCCGACAACAAGGAGAAATGTCATGCTTTGGTAGCAGGTATTTCGAACCCCTCATCCTTTATCATTGATTCAGGAGCTTCCAGACATATGGTTTCATCCAGAGAGCTCTTCTCTTCTATGCATTCGAATGGTGGCCCAACAGTTCGAATGGGAGATGATTCAGAAATCCAGACCAAGGGGATTGGTAGGATTGACATGGAGCATGGCTATTTCAGTGATGTGCTCTATGTACCTTCATTGGCTGCAAATTTGCTATCAGTTTATCAAATGACCCATACAAGAGAATCCAAAAGAGTAACATTTACTCCAGATTTGGTAGAAATCTCAGAAATTTCTTCAAATCAAGTTGTGGCAGTGGGTTATGTTGATCATGAAGAGAGAATGTACAAATTCTCCAATTTCATTCCAAACTCTAGTGACCATGCTCTTGTCTCTCATGCCAACAAGACCTCCAATTTGTGGCATGAAATATTTGGCCACATGAACTACAAATATCTCCAGACACTGCACAAGGACGAGATGGTGGAAGGGCTTCCAGAAATCAGATCTTCAAATGGTGCATGCATTAGGTGTGTAGTTGGAAAGCATCCTGAGCACAGATATGAGAAGGGAATGGAAAGGAGATCCACTCAACCACTTGGATTGGTACATTCAGATCTCATTGGTCCTCTTCCCACTCCATCATATGGTGTATCAAGGTATGTACTCACATTCATAGATGACTACTCTCGATTCTGCTGGGTTTACTTCCTTAAATTGAAATCAGAAGTGTTTGAGAAATTGAAGATTTGGAAGGCCTTAGTGGAGAATCATAGTGGTCATAAGATAAAGATCCTTAGGACTGATAATGGAAAGGAGTATGTGAATAATAACATTCATCATCTTTGTGAGGAATGTGGCATCCAAATGCAACATTCAATCCCCTACACACCTCAGCAAAATGGTGTGGCAGAGAGGAAAAATAGATCTCTCAAAGAGATGGCCACTTGCATGATTGAAGCTAGGGATCTAAGCCCTAAGATATGGGCTGAAGCCATCAATTGTGCTGCTCATATTCAGAACAGAGCCTTTCACAAATCAGTCAAAGGAAAAACCCCCTATGAGGCATGGTTTGGCCAAAAACCAAATGTGTCAAATTTCAGGATTTTTGGGTCTAGAGTATGGGCTCGAATTCCATCAGAAAAGAGGAAGGATTTGGATCCATAGAGAAGAGAATGTATCATGGTTGGATATGGTGAAGACACAAAGGGCTATAAGCTCTTTGACACATCCACACTCAAAACTTTCATTGAGAGAAGTGTGCAATTCGAAGAAGAACCAATTCCAGATTTTGAGCTTGCACCAGGGGAAAGCTCTTCTCCTCCACACCTTAATGAAATTAGTGATGATTCCACTTCTGATTTTTCTGATATTATTGAAGATGAAATTGCTTTACATGAGTCACCATCAAGGCCCAAGTGGGCTGAAAAAATCATACAAGCTGCAGGTGAATTGGCAGGCAATCCCCAAGAGCCTAGGAAGACTAGATCTCAAACAATCAATGCTTCCTTTGAAAATGAAAGTGAACTTGCTGATCACTGTTATATGATGATTGGATCTGATACAACATCATATCAGGAAGTTCATCATGATCCAAGGTGGAGAACAGCAATGCAAGAAGAATTCCAAATTCTCCAAGAGAACAAAACATGGGATTTGGTGCCTCTTCCCCCCAAGAGGAAACTTGTGCAATGTAAGTGGATTTTTCGAACCAAACCTGTTGCTGATGGTTCTGATATGAAGTACAAGGATAGTTTAGTGGCTAAGGTCTACTCACAAATCCATGGTGTGGATTATACAGAGACCTTTGCACCGGTTGCAAAGATGGACTCAATTAGACTAGCTCTAGCCATGGCAGCTAGTAAGGGTTGGGAAGTTCACCACATGGATGTTAAAAGTGCAATCTTGCATGGTGAGCTACAGGAAGAGATATATATGTAGCAACCTAAAGTATTCCAAGAGTATCCCACACTTGTTTGCAGGTTGAAGAAGTCACTCTATGGACTCAAGCAAGCCCCCAGGGCTTGGTGTGCCAAAATGGATGCTTTTTTGCTCTCAATTGGTTTCTGTCAATGCAAGTCTGATCCAAATGTTTATTTGCAGCAATGTGATGATAATTTGTAGTTCATTGTACTGTATGTTGATGATATTTTAATTACAGGGAGCTGCAACAAACAAATTGGCTCAATTAAAGCTTCTTTGCACAGTGAATTTGCCATGAGCGACCTAGGAATGCTAAGACAATTTTTGGGTTTGGAAATTGAGCAATCTGAGAGAGGTATATTGCTGAGTCAACCTAAGTATGCTTCAGACCTGTTATTCAATTTTAAAATGGATGAATGTAAGGAAGCCAAGTGCCCATTCCTTTCAGGCATAAAACTAGGTGAATTTGAAGACTCTCCATTGGTGGATTGCACACTCTACAGGAAGCTAGTTGGAAGTTTGTTGTACCTTACACATACAAGACCTGATTTGTCTTATGCTATAAGTGCTGTATCAAGGTATATGCAGCAGCCACATGAGATCCATTGTAAGGAATCCAAAAGGATCCTTCAATATGTCCAAGGAACAAAGAGCTTTGGGGTACACTATGCAGCTGGTTCTTCACTACAACTAGCTGGATTTTCTGATTCCGATTGGACTGGAGATCCCATCGATAGAAAGTCCACTTCAGGTTTTGTGTTTATGTTTGTTGAAGGTCCCATTTTCTGGTCAAGTAAGAAACAACATACCATTTCACTTTCATCAGCAGAGGCCGAGTACAGGGCAGCAGTGAACGCAGCCACACAGTGTGTTTGGTTGCAAGGCATTCTTCAGGAGTTTGGTGTTGCTATTGATTCTCCAACCAACATTTGGGTGGATAATCAAAGTGCCATCAATATATCTACTGATCCAGTACAGAGGCAAAGAACACAGCACATTGAAATCCACATGCACTACATTCGGGGCTTGGTGCATGACAGGGTGATTTCCTTGCAGTATTGCCCATCCACCGAGCAAACTGCAGATATTTTCACCAAGTGCTTTACTGAGAATACCTTCACTCACTTGAGAGCTTTGATTGGATTGAGTGATGGATGGTGATTGCTGCAATTTAATTGCAGGTTCAGCCCATGTTCATTTTAGAGGGAAGTTTTTATCCCATGTGGTTTTACTTCTTGTCCTCGGTTTATATGGACAAATAAAAATTTATGTTTGTAATGAGGTGACTTGAGCCTTTGTTGCCAAGGCCTCCCACTTATATTTCATGAGTTGTACTAAGTTCTGGTTAAGGGGGGGTGTTAGAACAGTAATCCATACTTAGTACCATAGTCCATAACCATAGTCAAATTTTTATTGCTCATGTGCTTAATTACACCATAGTTTGGACTAGGTGACTTTAGTTGGTCAAATACCCACATTTGAGAGTGTTCACACCCACTTCCAAGCAAACCAGTTCACCCAACCTCCTGATTTGTCCACAAGTGCGCCCTCATTAAATGTTGGAGCTCCCTCTCTCCTTGATTTGGGGAATTTCAGTTGACTAGGGACGCTAGGGTGGATTTTGCCCAATTTTGGCTAGATTTGGAGCATTTATTGCTCCCTTGGTCCTCCCAAAATCCTCTACTTTCTCACCCACGCCTGCCTTGGCCTCATTAATGACACATCATGCTTCAGCCACCTTCACACCTGAATTCGTGACTGTTTGGGATGACTGGGATTGAGTTGGACCCACCTAGGGGGGATTGAGGCCAATTTGGCAATTTTGACTTGTACACTCATCTTGAACTATCTAATGCTCTCAAATTTCTCATGGATGTAATAAAAACCTGTTTTTAACATTTTCACATGTTAGATAGTTAGTTAATGCAAAGATTAAGCACACATTGTGTGTAAATTTATCTCCTTTTTCAATTTTTTTCACTGGTTTTGCAAATTAATTCGATTTTGTGAGGTTCTCAGCTCCTAGATCTTCTGTGGTCAAAATACTCACACAGGTTGAAGAAAGCCTTGTATGGCTTGAAGCAAGCTCCTAGGACTTGGTATGGTAGGACAGATAGTTTCCTATCAAGTTTGGGATTTCCTAAGAGTAAAGCGGATTCCAACCTTTACTACAAGGTTGAGGAAGGCAATCCAGTGATACTACTATTGTATTTGGATGACCTATTTGTTATAGGTGAGGATGGGTTGATTGTCGACACGAAGAGGAAGCTTGATTCCGAGTTCGAGATGAAGGACTTGGGGATGATGCATTACTTTCTAGGAATGGAGGTGTGGCAGAGTGCACATGGAATCTTCCTTGGACAAGGGAAGTATGCAGTAGAGATCCTGAAGCGGTTCAGGATGATGGACTGCAAGGCCATGGCCACACCTATGGAATCAAATCTAAAGCTTCTGTGTGATGCTTCATCTGAGTTGGTTGATGTCACAGTGTATCGTCATATGATTGGGTCCTTGATGTACCTGATGAACACGAGACCAAATATTTGCTTTGCGGTGAACACATTGAGCCAGTTCTTGATGGATCCGATAAGTGTTCACCTGGTTGCTGTAAAGCATATTCTAAGGTACCTAAAGGGTACGATTGACTATGGGCTCAAGTATGATGCGAATCAAAAGTTTAACCGAGAGGGTTATGTTGATTGAAATTGGGCAGGCAGTGCTGCAGATAGGAAGAGCACTTATGGGTGCTGCTTCAGTATGGATCAGGTGTGATCTCTTGGTTTAGCAGGAAGCAGTCCTACATAGCATTGAGTACAGCTGAAGTAGAGTATGTCGCAGCTTGTTCGGCTAGTTGTGAGGCAGTATGGATTAGAAAGCTACTGTCTGAGTTATTTGATCTCCCGTTGGATGCTAATGGTATCTTTTGTGACAACCAGATTTGTGTGAACCTGTCTGAGATCCCGGTGTTCCATGACATGTTGAAGCACATCGAGATCAAATATCACTATATTAGGGATATGGTGAGGAGAGGAGCAGTGAAGCTCTTGTATATTGCGACGGATAAGCAGGTTGCAGATGTGTTGACGAAACCACTAGCCAGAGTGAAGTTTGAGTACTTCAGAGAGAGGCTTGGTGTTCTTCAGATTGAAGATACTTCGAGGAAGAAGTGATGGGACACATTTGCAGGAGCCATTCCAAGCATGGTTATAGGAGAATCCTTCCCATGGATGTGGATGTAAGCGTTGTGTGATGAGCATCAGGACGATGCTCCAGTTAATGCTTTGGATATGCATCAGTTGGATGCTTTGTATGATCAGTTGGATCATGTATGATGATATGCATCAGGACGATGCAGTGATGATGATCAGGATGATCATATGTGATGAGTATCAAGATGATACTCTGGATGATATGCATCAGGACGATGCTATGACGATTATCATGATGATCATGTGTGACGGGCATCAGGATGATACTCTAGATGATATGCATCAGGACGATGCTATGATGATGATCAGGATGATCATGTGTGACAAGTATCAGGATGATACTCTGGATGATATGCATCAGGACGATACTATGATGATGATCAGGATGATCATGTGATGATGTACATCAGGATGATGTATGGTGAGTATCACGTTGATACTCTGTGGCTGTGGAAAGGGTGTGCGAGGGTAGCATATAATACGTCCTGGAGATCCTGGCAGGTTGTGCTAGTCACGTAAAAGGCCTTGGATGCTCTTTAGATATCTACTGGGAAAGACACTCTTTTAAGGTTTTTCTAGACCACATGTAATATGTCCTGGAGATTCAGACAGGTTGTTCTAGTCACGTAAAAGGCCTCGGATGCTCTTTAGAGATCTTGTTGGGAAAGGCACTCTTTTAAGTTTTTGTGGGGACCACATGTAATACATTTTGGAGATCCGGACAGGTTGTGCTAGTCACGTAAAAGGCCTCGGATGCTCTTTAGAGATCTTGCTATGCAAGGCACTCTTTTAAGTTTTTGTGGTGGGGCTCACATGTAAAACATCCTGGAGATATGGACAGGTTGTGCTAGTCACGTAAAAGGCCTCGGATGCTCTTTAGAGATATTGCTAGGCAAGCCACTCTTTTAAGGTTTTGTGACAGTCACATGTAAGTGGACCTGGGAGATTTGTCGATCGTGCTTTGGCACATAAAGGATCCTAGGATACTCTTTCGAGGCATTGTGATGCATGTAATAAGTCCTGAGGATTCCACGGTATGGCCAATGTTGATGAATACCTACAGGAGGTGGGCCTACATCCAGCATGAAAAAGGGATGGCTCTGTAGAATTTCCTATGACGAGAAGAATTATGAGATAGCCCAATGATCGAGATGTCGAGTACAGTAGCAATGATGATGACGATGCTCTGTGATCCAGTGATGATGATCCAGCTCCAGAATTGAAGACTTGTACCTATATGTATTGATGACTTGTGTCAAGAGAATACCTTCCTAGTTAAGAGCGAGTGTTGATGGATTTGTAACTTCGGAAGATATTCACTTGTATATTGTATTTGTACTTTATTGTATCCCCAACGTAGATGTATTATTCCTTTGATTGGAAGTGTCGTCAGTTGTACTTGCAAGTGTCCCAAGTTATATTGTAAGTGTCGTAACTTATACTTGATGGGTTATTAGACCACCCTAGTGGGGGTCGACCCAGTCAACATTATGTTAAGTGGTTAAGTTGGGGCCAACCTAGCTAAAGTTAAAAAGACAAGTGAAGTAGTGTATAAATAGAGAGCGTGTCTCTCTCATTTTACACATTCTACTATTTACTCACTTCGGATTAGTGAGAGAAGAGGAGGGTGCGCGCAAGTGGAGGAGGAGCATGATGCTGAAGATATCTATCACTTGGGTTTGATCATGGCCATCCTTGTATTGATGATTATTCTATCTCTTAGTAAGTTGCGGGGTTTTTCACCTTCTTGGTTTTCCCCAGTGAAATGTTTTGTGTCTCTTGTCTCTTGTCTCATATGCTTGATATGATGTACATGTTGTTCTTTCAATTAAGATCCTAGATCTATTGAATTAAATGACGAAAAACTAACATAAACAATAATGATACAATGCACAGGATTCAAATACTAGGGGTGTAATTTGAATTAGCCCGCATGGATAGATCAAAATATTAGTGGAGTGTCATCAAAACACAACTAGTAGTCCTCATCATCAGTGGAGTCATCAATGCACAAGTAATGGTCAACCAGGTGTCAAACTGAGTCTAACTGAGTGTGGTAGGTGTAAATGGCACATGGAAGCACTAATGTAGTGAAGGAGGCTTAATGGAGGGCGCATGAGGAGCTACTTGGAGTCAGAATAGGTATTCTAGTCTCATTGGAGGTCCATCGAAGTGATACAGTCAATTGAGGAGTCAATCTAGCCTTAAATCAAGGAAATGTCTAAAGATAACTCAAATAACTGAAGTGCAACTGAGTGGTAGGTGAGAGAGGGTGCCTTTCACAAGTGGTAGGTGAAAGGAGGGCACACTAAGCACTAGGAGGGCTAAAAATGATCAGAAAGAAGCTCCCGGGGCTAGCTAAATGAGGTCTAGGTGATGGGACTAATGACTGGGATGCATGCAATTGCATACCTGCATGTAATTGCATGACTGCATGAATGACTGAAAATGCAAAAATGGAAAATGTTGTCAGGACTAGGATGGAGTATAGGAAAATACCAACACCCCCCCTTAATCCATCCTGGGCCCTGGTAACTAGGACCAAAGGCCACCCATACAATCAAATAAATGATAAAAATGAGAACTATCCATAAACCAAGAAAATGGGAAAAACCTCATGGGAAAAATACCCCCCCTCAAAAGAACAGTAAATAACTCAAAGAACCATCATACTAAGCAGAAAAGGAAGAATATTTCCTCGGTGAAAACTTTTGCAAAAAACTTGGCAAGCTGGTCCTCTGTAGGATGCCAATGCAGGTGCTAGATATGGATCTGGTCTTCTGACGTGCCTCCCACTGTGTAGAGGATGTATTGGACGAAGCAAGTATTTCAGGAAACCTTTTTGCTACTGGAACAAATGGATCATGATGAGTCTTCCCAAGGGATGGAAGAGTGAACCCCACCATCATGCTGCATCTCCCAGGAAGAGGTAGATGGCATAATGCAAGGTTGGCATGATGCTAAAATCTAGTAGTTCTGTGATCAGATGAATCCTCAACTATGTTACCAGTAGCTGCATGGACTATGTGAGCCCATATTGGCCTTGGCTCTGGATTAAGAACATGTGTTGGTTCTGGATCTGAATCTGAATTTTCTTGAAAGTTGATCTCAACATGAAGATCTTCATCTTCATCTCCATTAGAAGAAGAGTCACTTGGATCTTCATCAGATTCCGAAGGAGTAGGAAGAGAGAAGGGTAGAAAATGTGAGGACTCATATGCCTTGGAGGCATGATTTGCAACCCTTTCACTCTAGTATTCCCAGTAGAGATCTCTGTAATCTCAACTATGTCGGGACCAAAAGTCACCTTCTTTGGTGATTCGGTGTGAGTCATCTGATATACAGACAACAAATTTGCTGTCAAGGAGGGAACGAATAGAACATTCTTGAAATTTCCATGCTCCATATGTATTGTACCCAACCCTTTGGCAGAGATCTAAGAGTTGTCTCCCATGTGAATAGTAGGCCCATCTTTGAGATCTAAAGAAGAAAATGATTCTTTAGAGGAAACCATGTGGTTGGAGGCTCCAGAATATATGAGGAGGGCCTTTGATTTTGAAAATCCAACCATCAATGCATGGAAATCCTCATGACCATCAGATCCACTTCTAGAATCAGACACTTTTGCATCTTTTGGAATAGAAATTTTGTTCTATTCAAGAAGCTTGGTTAGTTGATCTATTTTCTTGTGCATGCAAGATCTCTCAGGGTGGTTCCCTTTCTTGCAGTAGGGACACTTAGATCCATCAGATCTTTTATGTTTGTCCTTCTTATAGCTGGAGGCCCCTTTTGATGGACTTGACTTGGCATTCATCTTAGGTTCAGATGGCTTCTTGTCCTTGATTTTATGCCTTCCTTTCTCATTCACACTATTTGCCTCTCCAGCTAAAAGAGCTTGATCCTTGGAGGCACTGATGGCACCCATTTGGATCAATTTGTCTTTTTCTTGGATGAGGGCTGCAGTTAAAACTTCTAAGGTGGGAATCTTCCATCCAGGGATTGACATTCGTCCAGAGTGGAAGGTAGATACAAAGAAAGAAAATTCAGATCCTAGTTTACTCAGAATGGAGAGCACCAATTGCTCTTCCTTTTTCTCAATGCCACACTGCTCTCATTGCATAACCAAAGCTTTGAATTTCAAGAAGAATTCTTAAATGGTCTCAAAACTGCTTGGTTGTAGGGCAACCAATTCATTCTCCAGAGCATTGCCTCTTAGCTCATCTTGTTTTCCAAAGAGGGCCTCTAAATTCAACCATAACTCTCTTGGATTATTCAACCCTTCAAGATGAAACAGTAGATCTCTAGAAATATGAATGCACATGTAACCAAAGGCTTCATCTAATCGATTCAGATGCTTGGTTCTCTCCACAGATGAATTTGGTTTTCTCTTCCCATTGTTATCCTATGTAGATATTTGCTTCTCAATGACATTTCCATATCAATCTTCCAATCAAAATAATTGAAAGGAGTCAGGATTCTAGGAGTGAGAGGAGTGTTCAAATTGCTCATCTCAATTGCTGGAGCGAATACAAGGTGAAAGTGTTGGAACTGTTAGAACTTCGAATTACCTGCAAAAAACTCTCAAGAATAAAGATAGAATATACTCTCAACATGCTCTGATACCATGTGAAATTCCAATAGCAGATATAAGATATGATTAATACCTCACAAGAAAGAATTGCAGAAAGAATGAGTAGCAGAACACAGATGCAATAGAAATCAGATAGGAGCAGAATAATCACAGATGTTTCATTAATCTGAATAATAAACAATAATGATACAATGTACAGGATTCGAATACCAGGGTTGTAATTCGAATTAGCTTGCATGGATAGATCAAAATATCAATGGAGTGTCATCAAAACACAACTAGGAGTCCTCACCATCATCAATGCACAAGTAATGGTCAATCAGGTGTCAAACTGAGTCTAACTGAGTGTGGTCGGTGTAATTGGCACATGGAAGCACTAATGTAGTGAAGGAGGCTCAGTGGAGGGCGCATTAGGAGATAACTGGAGTCAGAATAGGTAGTCTAGTCTCACTAGAGGTCCATCATAGTGATACAGTCAGTTGAGGAGTCAATCTAGCCTTAAATCAAGGAAAGATCTAAAGATAACTCAACTAACTGAAGTGCAACTAAGTGGTAGGTGAGAGAGGGAACCTTTCACAAGTGGTAGGTGAAAGGAGGGCGCACTAATCACTAGGAGGGATAAAACTGATCATAAAGAATCTCCCGGGGCTAGCTAACTGAGGGCTAGGTGTTGGTACTGATGACTGGGATGCATGCAATTGCATCACTGCATGCAAAATGCATGCATGACTGAAAATGCAAAAATGGAAAATGCTATTAGGACTAGGATGGATTATAGGAAAATCCCAACAGTATCATAGTTTCGATGTTTTGGTGAAATAAAAATTCACCTTGAAAATTGAAGGATTTGGCCAAGTATAAACTCTTATAGTAAAACTACCTAAGTAGCCTCAGGAAAATGCCCGCCACCTTATGTATTTGATTGATTAATTAATTCTGAGGATATAGGAATGTATATGGTTGTTTTTTCATCTAACCATATGATTAGTTTTCCAAATGTTAAATTTTCTGAATTTACTTCAATATGATATAGGATCTTAACTGAGAGAACAACATGTACAGCATATCTACAGCATATCAATCATGGAGACAATAATGCAAGCACACAAGAGACACAAAGATTTACTTGGGGAAAACCATAAAGGTGAAAAACCCCAATAACTTCCTCAGAGATAGATAGAGCAATGATACAACCAACCAAGAGAGATAGACATAACCTAGAAGCAGATCCTCCTCCTCCATAAGTGCGCCACTCCTCCTTGAGTGCATGTGTGAGAAGTGAGTGAGCAAATAGAGTGCCTCCCGCACTCTATTTATACTTGACTTGACTTGCCTTTTTACCTAACTCATGTAGGCTCGAACTTAACCACATAACATAATGCTGAGTGGGCCGACCCCCAATAGGGTGGTCTAATAACCCTTAGACCCACATGGCCGACCCCCAATAGGGTGGTCTAATAACCCTTTGACCCACATGACTTATACAGGGCCGACCCCAACAAGGTGGTCTAATAACCCATCAAGTATAAGTTACGACACTTACAATATAAATAACGACACTTCCATATAGAGGAATAATAACATCTCTATAGGAATACAATATACATATATGTGAAATACATTCCGAAGTTACATATACATCAACACTCCCTCTTAACTAGGAAGGTATTTCTCAGCACAGTTCTTCTAGCACAAGTCATCTTCTCTGGATCATCGTCACTGGATAATCGTCATCAAGTCATCATCATCGTCACTGCTGCTGCTATCTCAAACAATATCTGAATCTACTCGTCATAGGAAGTTCTACAGAGCCAGTCCTTTTTCATACTGGATGTAGGCCCACCACCTGTAGGTCTTCATCATCACTGGCCATACTGTAGAATCCTCAGGACTTATTACGTGTGTCACAAAACCTCGAAAGAGCATCCCAGGATGTTACGGGTACACAACTCCGACCTGTAGGATCTCCCAGGGCGCTATTACATGTGACCCCACCACAAAACCTCGAAAGAGCATCTCAGGATGTTACGGGTACACAACTCCGACCTGAAATCTCCCAGGGCACAAATTACATGTGGTCCACCACAAAACCTAGCAAGAGCATCTCAGGATGTTACGGGTACACAAATCCGACCTGAAATCTCCCAGGGCACAAATTACATGTGGTCATGGCAAAACCTCGAAAGAGCATCTCAGGATGTTACGGGTACACAACTCCGACCTGAAATCTCCCAGGGCCCAAATTACATGCCATAGGACAAAACCTCACAAGAGCATCTCAGGATGTTACGGGTACACAACTCTGACCTGAAATCTCCCAGGGCACAAATTACATGTCCTCCCAGAGCAATGTCTCGAAAGAGCATCCCAGGCTGTTAAGGGTACACAACTCTGACCTATAGGATCTCCCAGACATGCTCATCTGCACAACCTGATCCACGGCCACAGAGTATCAACCTGATACTCACCATACATCATCCTGATGTACTCATGATCGTCCTGATCATCATCACTGCAACGTCCTGCTGCATGTCATCTGGAGCAACATCCTGAAGCTCATCATCCATGATCATCCTGATCATCATCACTGCAACATCCTGCTGCATGTCATCTGGAGCAACATCCTGAAGCTCATCATCCATGATCATTCTGATCATCACTGCAACATCCTGCTGCATGATCCACCTGATCATCAATGCATCCACCTGATGCATACCAAGTATCTACCTGATACATATCATCATACATGATCCTCCTGATCATACAATGTATCCACCTGATACATTATACATATCATCATACATGATCCACCTGATCATACAATGTATCTACCTGATACATATACAAATACATGGTCCAAGCATCCAACATGATGCATACATACATAAATGATCCAACTGATCATATCCAGCATCCAACATGATGTGTACATACATAAATGATCCAACTGATCATATCCAAGCAGAAACCAGAACATCATCCTGATGCTCATCATCCAGCGCTTACATCCACAGCCATGTGAAGGACCCCCCTTCCAACATGCTTGGAATGGCTTCAGCAAATGTGTCCATCACTTCTTCCTCGAAGTATCCTCGATCTGAAGCACGCCAAGCTTCTCTCTGAAGTACTCGAACTTCACCCTGGCTAGTGGCTTCGTCAGCACATCTGCAATCTTCTCGTCCGTCGCAACATATAGGAGCTTCTCAGCTCCTCTCTGCACCATATCCCTGATATAGTGATATTTGATCTCTATGTGTTTCGACCTGTCATGAAACACTGGGTTCTCGGACAGCTTCACACAACTCTGGTTATCACAGAAGATACCAGTAGCCTCAAATAACTCAGACAGTAGCTTCCATAGCCATACTGCCTCACAACTAGCTGAGCAGGCTGCAACATACTCTGCCTCAGCTGTACTCAGTGCTATGCAGGACTGCTTCCTGCTAAACCAAGAGATCACACCTGATCCCATACTGAAGCAACACCCAAATGTACTCTTCCTATCTGCAGCACTGCCAGCCCAATTTGAATCAACATAACCCTACAGGTTAAACTTTTGATTCGCCTCATACCTGCCTATAATCCACTGTACCCTTCAGGTACCTCAGAATATGCTTTACAGCAGCCAGGTGAACACTCCTCGGATCCGTCAGGAACTGGCTCAATGTGTTCATAGCAAAGCAAATGTCTGGTCTCGTGTTCGTCAGGTACATCAAGGACCCAATCATCTGGCGATACATAGAGACATCAATCGGCTCAGATGAAGCATCACATAGAAGCTTTAGATTTGATGCCATAGGTGTGGCCATGGCCTTGCAATCCATCATCCTGAACCTCTTTGGGATATCTACTGCATACTTCCCTTGTTCAAGGAAGATTCTATCTGCACTCTGCCACACCTCCATGCCAAAAACAAATAGTGCATCATCCCCAAGTTCTTCATCTCGAACTCGGTAGTAAGCTTCCACTGCGTGTCGGCAATCAATCTATCTTCACCATACCAAGTTCTGCACATATATGATTTCCTATCATGTGTCTCAGAACCAAGTGGCTGCTCCACATAGACTTCTTCTTCAACTACACCATTCAAGGAAGCTGTCTTGAATTCATCTGGTGTATCTTCTATTTCATCACTTTTATATTTCTCAATGCTGCCATATGCAACGTGCTTGATCTAATAGTTCCATTTGGAAGTCATAGCAAACTTCCCTTCATGTCTTGGGATTACATCCCAAACATCATTCTTCATGATCGACGGATCATGGCATTTCATTTCTTCATCCCAGATCCTGGGAACTTCAATATCTTCAATAGATATCTTTGTTTCTAGAACAAATGTTGTAGTTCTTCTTTTGTAGGAGATGGCATACGATCTTTCCTACACAACAAGTTAAATTGCATGATTAGAAAACATATCATAGTTTTCAGAACAAATTTTTACACATAAAGAAATATGTCATACAGTCATGCAATTATTTTAGCCAATGCTTCAATACAACATTTATCCATATCCTATAACTTTCTAGATGCCTTCCAATCTCTACCAGAACATTGTTAAGAGTGTGCACAACTCCCAACATGTCAGCAAAGAGGTTTCATTCTAGATAAGTAGCAATGGAATGTTGTACAGTGCCATAGGCCACTTACCCATGTATATTAGTAGTATACTGTTCATCAATGCAACTATTCTAATATGCACAATACATATCCTAAGTCTAGGAATCATGAGCATATACATCATTCAACAATTTTATTTAAACAAACAAATATGCAAGAAATGATAATTAAAATACTTATCTTTGTTTGTTCGGTGGGTGGACTCCCTCTGAGTCTTCGCTTCCTTGCATGAGCTGCTGGAGTGCTAATCTGAAGTAGCTTCTATCTTTCTGTTGTGGAATGTAGAGAGACGGTCAACTCCCTCTGTGTTAAATTTTCAGAATTTACTTCAATCTGATCTAGGATCTTAACTGAGAGAACAACATGTACAGCATATCTATAGCATATCAATCATGGAGACAATAATGCAAGCACACAAGAGACACAAAGATTTACTTGGGGAAAACCATAAAGGTGAAAAACCCCAATAACTTCCTCAGAGATAGATAGAGCAATGATACAACCAACCAAGAGAGATAGCCATAACCTAGCAGCAGATCCTCCTCCTCCATAAGTGCGCCACTCCTCCTTGAGTGCATGTGTGAGAAGTGAGTGAGTAAATAGAGTGCCTCCCGCACTCTATTTATACTTGACTTGACTTGCCTTTTTACCTAACTCATGTAGGCTCGAACTTTACCACATAACATAATGCTGAGTGGGCCGACCCCCAATAGGGTGGTCTAATAACCCTTTGACCCACATGGCCGACCCCCAATAGGGTGGTCTAATAACCCTTTGACCCACATGACTTATATAGGGCCGATCCCAAACAAGGTGGTCTAATAACCCATCAAGTATAAGTTACGACACTTACAATATAAATGACGACACTTCCTTATAGAGGAATAATACCATCTCTATAGGAATACAATATACATATATGTGAAATACATTCCGAAGTTACATATACATCAACACTCCCTCTTAACTAGGAAGGTATTTCTCAGCACAGTTCTTCTAGCACAAGTCATCTTCTCTGGATCATCATCACTGGATAATCGTCATCGAGTCATCATCATCATCGCCACTGCTGCTGCTATCTCAATCAATCTCTGAATCTACTCGTCATAGGAATTTCTACAGAGCCAGTCCTTTTTCATACTGGATGTAGGCCCACCACCTGCAGGTCTTCATCATCACTGGCCATACTGTGGAATCCTCAGGACTTATTACGTGCGTCACAAAACCTCAAAAGAGCATCCCAGGATGTTACGGGTACACAACTCCGACCTGTAGGATCTCCCAGGGCGCTATTACATGTGACCCCACCACAAAACCTCGAAAGAGCATCTCAGGATGTTACGGGTACACAACTCCGACCTGAAATCTCCCAGGGCACAAATTACATGTGGTCCACCACAAAACCTAGCAAGAGCATCTCAGGATGTTACGGGTACACAACTCCGACCTGAAATCTCCCAGGGCACAAATTACATGTGGTCATGGCAAAACCTCGAAAGAGCATTTCAGGATGTTACAGGTACACAACTCCGACCTGAAATCTCCCAGGGCACAAATTACATGCCATAGGACAAAACTTCGAAAGAGCATCTGCCAGATATCCCAGGGCACAAATTACATGCCATAGGCAAAACCTCGAAAGACTATCTGCAGATCTTCTAGGGCACAAATTATATGTCCTCCCAAGCAAAACCTCGAAAGAGCATTTGCTAGATGTCCCAGGGCACCGAATTACATGCCATAGGCAAAACCTCGAAAGACCATCTGCAAATCTCCCAAGGCACAAATTACATGCTTTCCTGCACAACCTGATCCACGGCCACAAAGTATCATCTGATACTCATCATCATCACTGCAACATCCTGCTGCATGTCATCTGGAGAAGCTCGTCATCCACAATCATCCTGATCATACAATGCATCCATCTGATGCACACATAGATACATGATCCACACAATGTATCCATCAATCATACATGATCTACCTGATCATACAAAGATACATGATCCACACAATGTACCCATCAACATACATGATCTACCTGATCATACAAGGATACATGATCCACACAATGTACCCATCAACATACATGATCTACCTGATCATACAAAGATACATGATCCACACAATGTATCCATCAGCATCCATGATCTACCTGATCATACAAAGATACATGATCCAACTGATCATATCCAGCATCCAACATGATGCGTACATACATAAATGATCCAACTGATCATATCCAGCATCCAACATGATGCGTACATACATAAATGATCCAACTGATCATATCCAGCATCCAACATGATGCGTACATACATAAATGATCCAACTGATCATATCCAAGCAGAAACCAGAACATCATCCTGATTCCCATTATCCAGCGCTTACATCCACAGCCATGTGAAGGATCCTCCTTCCAACATGCTTGGAATGGCTTCAGCAAATGTGTCCATCACTTCTTCCTCGAAGTGTCCTCTATCTGAAGAACGCCAAGCCTCTCTCTGAAGTACTCGAACTTCACCCTGGCTAGTGGCTTCGTCAGCACATCTGCAATCTGCTCGTCCTTCGCAACATACAGGAGCTTCACAGCTCCTCTCTGCACCATATCCCTAATATAGTGATATTTGATCTCTATGTGTTTCGACCTATCATGAAACACTGGGTTCTCGGACAGCTTCACACAACTCTGGTTATCACAGAAGATACCAGTAGCCTCCAATGGGAGATCAAATAACTCAGACAGTAGCTTTCGTAGCCATACTACCTCACAACTAGCTGAGCAGGCTGCAACATACTCTGCCTCAGCTGTACTCAGTGCTACGCAGGACTGCTTCCTGCTAAACCAAGAGATCACACCTGATCCCATACTGAAGCAACACCCAGATGTGCTCTTCCTATCTGCAGCACTGCCAGCCCAATCTGAATCAACATAACCCTGCAGGTTAAACTTTTGATTCGCCTCATACCTAAGCCCATAATCCACTGTACCCTTCAAGTACCTCAGAATATGCTTTACAACAACTAGGTGAACACTCCTCGGATCCGTCAGGAACTGGCTCAATGTGTTCACAGCAAAGCAAATGTCTGGTCTCGTGTTCGTCAGGTACATCAAGGACCCAATCATCTGGCGATACATAGAGATATCAATCGGCTCAGATGAAGCATCACATAGAAGCTTCAGATTCGATGCCATAGGTGTGGCCATATCCTTGCAGTCCATCATCCCGAACCTCTTCAGGATCTCTACTACATACTTCCCTTGTCCAAGGAAGATTCCATATGCACTCTGCCACACCTCCATGCAAAAAAAAAATAGTGCATCATCCCCAAGTTCTTCATCTCGAACTTGGAAGAAAGCTTCCGCTGCGTGTCGGCAATCAATCTATCTTTACCTGTAACAAACAGGTTATCTGCATACAAAAGTAGTATCACTGGATTGCCTTCTTCAACCTTGTAGAAAAGGTTGGAATCTGCTTTACTCTTGGTAACGCCCAAACTGGATAGAAAGCTGTCTATCCTACCATACCAAGTTCTGCACACATATATGACTACACCATGTTGTCTTGAGATCCATCTGGTGCATCTTCTATTTCATCACTTTTATATTTCTCAATGCTGCCATCTGCAACATGCTTGATCTGATAGTTCCATTTGGAAGTCATAACAAACTTCCCTTCACATCTTGGGACTACATCCCAAACATCATTCTTCATGATCGACGGATCATGGCATTCCATTTCTTCATCCCAGATCCTGGGAACTTCAATATCTTCAATAAATAAATTTGTTGCTGAAAAAATGTTGTAGTTCTTCTTTTGTAGGAGATGGCATACGATCTTTCCTACACAACAAGTTAAATTGCATGATTAGAAAACATCTCATAGTTTTCAGAACAAATTCTTACACATAAAGAAATATGCCATACAGTCATGCAATTATCTTATCCAATGCTTCAATACAACATTTATCCATATTCCGTAACTTTCTAGATGCCTTCCAATCTGTACCAAAACATTGTTAAGAGTGTGCACAACTCCCAACATGTCAGCAAAGAGGTTTCATTCTAGATAAGTAGCAATGGAATGTTGTACAGTGCCATAGGCCACTTACCCATGCATATTAGGAGTATATTGTTCATCAATGCAATTATTCTAATATGCATAATACACAACCTAATTCTAGGAACATCAGTATATACATTATTGAACAGTATTATTTAAGAAATGACAATTCAAATACTTATCTTTGTTTGTTCATTGGGTGGACTCCCTCTGAGTCTTTGCTTCCTTGCAGGAGCTGCTGGAGTCCTAATCTGAAGTAGCTTCTTCTACACCTTTTTGTTGTGGGATGTAGAGAGATGGTCAACTCCCTCTGAATATCTGCATCCTTGCATAAACCACTGGAGTGTACTTCCTCTTGATCTTTGCTTCCTGGATTACCTGTTCTTGAATCTCATATTCATCTTTGGTCCCTATGCATGCTTATTAGTATCATGAATTTGTTATCCTTGTGATCTCATATAAAATCATACATTCATTAGTATACTATTAAAACACAATAATCTCAAGCATGTATAGTCATGATCATTTCAAACAGAAATAATAAGCATTAGCATTCAAGGTTTATGTAGGATTCTTATGGTTAGTCAAATCATAACATGTCTAAACCTGTAATTACTCAAACCTATGACTCTTCAGGTTAGTTGAATCATCAATCAAGATAAGAGATATAATATGCATAAAACCATGATTATTCAAACCTATGACTCTTCAGGAATAATCATTATCAACAACAGTATAAGATCCTAACACAAGGTAGGATTCTAGCTTGATATAGGAAAAACATACCTGGATTAGCATGCTAGCTATTTATGTCTAACATACCCGTATAATGTCTTTTGTTTCTCTTCAGTGACTTGTGCTAGTAACCTGCATGTCTCATAAGTTAACCATTGTATAAACAAGTTATACATACCTCGTAAATGGATCTTGTATGAGATCCATGACAATGGATGAATCTTTGTCCTCATGTTATCATGATCATATGTTCTTGGACCAGAACATGATTTGTCTTTATTGGTGTACCTTTCATGTTAGTAGACAACATAAACCTCATACAACACCATAATGCATTAGTACAATCATAAGTGTCAACACCCTAACCAGTGAATATCTTCTATCATGCATTCATAATTTTGTTAAGGTTATACGACAAATCTAAAATCAAAATTGTACTAACCGTAATAACATGAAGAAAAACATACCATAAACTTAATCATGGACAAATATCGAAACATACCTCGATGAGTCATACCTGTCGAGATCGCTTGTAATCTTCTATTTTTCTGAGGAGCTTCCAGCCGTGGTCACGGATTTCAAAAATTCCCATTTTTACAGAAGCCCTAATTTTCCACTTTTCTGATCAAAGTCCCGAACTAGGGTCTAATCAAGCCCGGCCTTCTGCCCAACCAAAAATTCTGATCTTGGTCTCTAAATTTCTATTTTGATGAGTAGCATTTAGCCGTGGTCTCCGATTACAAAAATTCCAACTTTCTCCAAAGCCCTAAATTCCGGAAGCCATGAATGAAGGTACCAAAAAATAATTCTGTTTTGACAGAAATATGTACCTAATTGTTTCTGGTGTAACTCCGAAATTTTTGATCCACGGGGTCTGAAAATTTTTCCTGAGATAGCCTGACCTGTTATCTTTCCATCCTGACAGGTCTGACCTCAATTGGATTCTCTGAGAGAGAGTTATGCCAAATGTTGCAACGTGACCTGTTTTGGGATAAACCAGGAGAGCGAACTTGTACGGTGTGCCACGTGTCACTATTTTAACTTCGGCCTCTGAAAAATTTTCCTGAGATAGCTCTGCCTGTTACCTTTCTATCATGACAGGTCTGACCTCAATTGGACTCTCTGAGAGAGAGTTATTCCAAATGTCGCAACGTGACCTGTTTATGGGATAATACAGGAGAGAGAACTTGTACGGCGTGCCACATGTCACTGGTTCAACTTCGGCCTCTGAAAACGTTTTCTGAGATAGTACAGACTGTGTACTACCTGTCACTTTTTACTAAATTTAATTTGGAGCTTCCTAGCCCAAGATATGACCTTTTTTCCCAAGGTCACCTGATTTTGACTCAGATCTGGAAGAGGCAGAAACCCTATATTGTACAAATCATAAATCACAAAGTACAATGAATTAGAGGTTGTCCTTTGGACACAAGGTACCTGGAGATCTTAGCTTCGGCCTGTAACAATTTCAGATCCGAAAACTTCGCCAAAACAGATTTATATCGAAAGTGCTACGATGACTGGTTTTTGCTATATCAAGCCCTAGCATCGTAAGTGCAACAAGTGTCATACATGCCATATCATGCCTTCTTTCAGGCTAGCTCTAATACCATGTTAAATTTTCAGAATTTACTTCAATATGATCTAGGATCTTAACTGAGAGAACAACATGTACATCATATCTACAGCATATCAATCATGGAGACAATAATGCAAGCACACAAGAGACACAAAGATTTACTTGGGGAAAACCATAAAGGTGAAAAACCCCAATAACTTCCTCAGAGATAGATAGAGCAATGATACAACCAACCAAGAGAGATATCCATAACCTAGCAGCAGATCCTCCTCCTCCATAAGTGCGCCACTCCTCCTTGAGTGCATGTGTGAGAAGTGAGTGAGTAAATAGAGTGCCTCCCGCACTCTATTTATACTTGACTTGACTTGCCTTTTTACCTAACTCATGTAGGTTCGAACTTTACCACATAACATAATGCTGAGTGGGCCGACCCCCAATAGGGTGGTCTAATAACCCTTTGACCCACATGGCCGACCCCCAATAGGGTGGTCTAATAACCCTTTGACCCACATGACTTATACAGGGCCGACCCCAAACAAGGTGGTCTAATAACCCATCAAGTATAAGTTACGACACTTACAATATAAATGACGACACTTCCTTATAGAGGAATAATACCATCTCTATAGGAATACAATATACATATATGTGAAATACATTCCGAAGTTACATATACATCAACACTCTGAATATCTGCATCCTTGCATAAACAACTGGAGTGTACTCCCCCTTGATCTTTGCTTCCTAGATTACTTGTTCTTGAACTCATATTTATCCTTGGTCCCTATGCATGCTTATTAGTATCATGATTGTGTTATCCTTGTGAGCTCATATAAAATCATACATCCATTAGCACACTATTAAAACACAGTAATCTCAAGCATGTATAGTCATGCTCATTTCAAACAGAAATAATAAGCATTAGCATTCAAGGTTTATGTAGGATTCTTATGGTTAGTCAAATCATAAGAAGCATAACATGTCTAAACCTATAATTACTCAAACCTATGCCTTCATGATTCTTCTGGTTAGTCATATCATCAATTATGGTAAGAAACATAATATGCATACAGCCATGACTTATTCAAACCTATGACTTCATGAATAATCATTATCAAACAACAGTATAAGATCCTAACACAAGGTAGGATTCTATCTTGATATAGGAAAAACATACCTGGATTAGCATGCCAGCTATTTATGTCTAACATACTCACATGATGTCTTCTTGTTCTTCTTCAATGACTTGTGCTAGTAACCTATATATCTCATAGGTTAACTATTACAAAACCAAGTTATACATACCTCGTAAATGGATCTTCTATGAGATCCATGACAATGGATGAATCTTTGTCCTCATGTCATCATGATCATATGTTCTTGAACTGGAACATGATTTGTCTTTCTTGGTGTACCTTTCATGTTAGTAGACAACATAAACCTCATACAACTCCATAATGCATTAGTACAATCATAAGTGTCAACACCCTAACCAATGAATATCTTCTATCATGCATTCATAATTTTGTTAAGGTGATACGACAAATCTAAAATCAAAATTGTACTAACCGTAATAACATGAAGACAAACATACCATAAAATTAATCATGGACAAATATCGAAACATACCTCGATGAGTCATACCTGTCGAGATCGCTTGTAATCTTCTTATATAAGGCCTTAGCCTCATCTCCCTCTGAAACAGGAACTTCTTCACTCATGCAGATGATCAATCCATCTTCTTCTAGGATTAACCCAATCCACTTGATTTGCAATAACTGGACCTTGAGCTGGATATGGGTTTGTCAGAGAAACCCCAAAAATTCAAACTTTGATTTTCAAACTTCTGACAAGATAGAAATATGTGCCTTGATGAGCTAATCAAGTTGATATATTCAGAATTTGAAAACTGCAAAGTTTCACTCCTCAATTTTGCTTTTGAAACTTCTGGATTCACTGGACGTGACCCTAAACTGGGGTTTGATGAATCCCACTCTTCTTCCCAATCAAAATGTTTGATCCAAAGCTCTAAGCTTCTATTTTTCTGAGGAACTTCCAGCCGTGGTCACAGATTTCAAAAATTCCCATTTTTACAGAAGCCCTAATTTTCCACTTTTCTGATCAAAGTCCCGAACTAGGGTCTAATCAAGCCCGGCCTTCTGCCCAACCAAAAATTATGATCTTGCTCTCTAAATTTCTATTTTGATGAGTAGCATCCAGCCGTGGTCTCGGATTACAAAAATTCCAACTTTCTACGAAGCCCTAAATTCTGGAAGCCATGAATGAAGGTACTCAAAAATAATTCTGTTTTGACAGAAATATGTACCTGATTGTTTCTAGTGTAACTCCAAACTTTTTGATCCACAGGGTCTGAAAAATTTTTCTGAGATAGCCTGACCTGTTATCTTTCCATCCTGATAGGTCTGACCTCAATTGGATTCTCTGAGAGAGAGTTATGCCAAATGTCGCAATGTGACCTATTTTGGGATAATACAGGAGAGCGAACTTGTATGGCATGCCACGTGTCACTGTTTCAACTTCGGCCTCTGAAAAAGTTTCCTAAGATATCTAGGCCTGTTACCTTTCCATCCTGACAGGTCTGACATCAATTGGACTCTCTGAGAGAGAGTTATGCCAAATGTCGCAACGTGACCTGTTTATGGGATAATACAGGAGAGCGCACTTGTACGGAGTGCCACGTGTCACTGGTTCAATTTCGGCCTCTGAAAACGTTTCCTGAGATAGTACAGTCTGTTTACTCCTTGTCACTTTTCACGAAATTTCATTTGGAGCTTCCTAGCCCACGTTATGACCTTTTTCCCAAGGTCACCTGAGTTTGACTCAGATCTGGAAGAGGCAGAAACCCTATATTGTACAGATCATAAATCACAAAGTACAATGAATTAGAGGTTGTCCTTTGGACACAAGGTACCTGGAGATTTAATCTTCGTCCTGTAACAATTTCAGATCCGAAAATGTCTCCAAAACAGATTTATAGCGAAAGTGCTACAATGACTGGTTTTTGCTATATCAAGCCCTAGCATCGTAAGTGCAACAAGTGTCATACATGCCATATCATGCCTTCTTTCAGGCTAGCTATGATACCATGTTAAATTTTCTGAATTTACTTCAATAAGATATAGTATCTTAACTGAGAGAACAACATGTACAACATATCTACAGCATATCAATCATGGAGACAATAATGCAAGAACACAAGAGACACAAAGATTTACTTGGGGAAAACCATAAAGGTGAAAAACCCCAATAACTTCCTCAGAGATAGATAGAGCAATGATACAACCAACCAAGAGAGATAGCCATAACCTAGAAGCAGATCCTCCTCCTCCATAAGTGCGCCACTCCTCCTTGAGTGCATGTGTGAGAAGTGAGTGAGCAAATAGAGTGACTCCCGCACTCTATTTATACTTGACTTGACTTGCCTTTTTACCTAACTCATGTAGGCTCAAACTTAACCACATAACATAATGCTGAGTGGGCCGACCCCCAATAGGGTGGTCTAATAACCCTTAGACCCACATGGCCGACCCCCAATAGGGTGGTCTAATAACCCTTTGACCCACATGACTTATACAAGGCCAACCCCAACAAGGTGGTCTAATAACCCATCAAGTATAAGTTACGACACTTACAATATAAATAACGACACTTCCGTATAGAGGAATAATAACATCTCTATAGGAATACAATATACATATATGTGAAATACATTCCGAAGTTACATATACATCAACACCAAAACAATCATTGAGGGTGAAGATATTGGCTTGCCAAAAATGCCCTCTGGCATGATTTAGATTGTTCCAGTAAAATGCCCACCAAGGAAAGAGGATGAGGTTGCAAAGGATAAAATTTACATGGATGGAATCTGCATGATGTCCCCCATGATGCGGATGCTTAATATTTCCAATATTGGTGAAAATAAAAATCACCTCATGTTGACTTAGGGTTTGATAAATTTGTCTAAGTGTTAAATCAAGGGTGTAAGAGGCCATTTGCAAATGCACGCTAGATTCTCTCTTTGCATCAATAAATTCAACAAATGATATGGATATGTTCTTTGTTGAATTGTACATCTATTCATGTTCTCATTTTTCCCATACCTTCCATAGGTATGGGGAAATTGGTTCTAGGGGTTTTTCCCTTGTGAGATAAATATGGCTTGAAATTGTGTTCCCTAGACTCCCCGATTTAGATATTTCTTGTCCAACCTATGCTAGAGCATTGGAAGGGAACTGGAGGCTTCCCGAGGGACTATTAGCTCAGAGAAGGGGGTTTGTTCCTTGCATTGTGCAAGTTGATGGGGAATGAGAATTGAGGATTGGGACAACTATGGAGGGGGTTTTTGCACCAAGGGATTGCAAAGTGTTGGGCTCATAAAAATATCTGGGGAAATATGCAACCTTATGGATTTATAGCCCCAACTAGGGGGTGGTCTCTGTCATAGAAAGAAAAGTGTGACAAAGTACTTATGGCTGGGAGGAACATCCTTCGTTTGCTGCCACTTGGAGGACACTAAAAGATAAGTTCCTCAATTGTATTATAAATTCAATGGTTATATTATTGTTATGGTATTTGCTTAACTTATTGTAAGTAGATATCTTATTACATGGGTTTCTTGGCATTGTAGGAATGCATTCGTGTTAAATTTTCCTATAATGTTTTAATATATGCATATGTTAATTTGGGCGACCAGACATTTATTTTCTGTTATAAATTGATAATGAATATTATGAAAAACAAATTTGGGTATCGATGGTGTATTTTGTAATTTATTTGATTACCCCATAGCCTCGAAGGCATGATGTGGTCACTGGTTTCATGACAAATTGGTATCAGATCCAGGGGTTGCAACACTAGGACTACATGGGCCATATTTGAATTATACATGAATAATTACAGGTTGTACATTAAGTGTTTGATGGAATGGATAATCAAATGGTTTGGATAAAAATGGTTTTGAATCCTTCATTGTTTAAAATTTTAGAGTTTTAGAGTTGGTTTGAGTAAATTGGGAGAAAATTATAGTTTGCATGCCAACTATTTGGTGAAATTCCCTTATGGAATTCATGGTTTTAAATGGCCATATTTTATTATCACAACCAACATGGGAGCTAGTGATGTAAAAATCCACAATGGAATAATTGGGTCCGAGAAAAATTCGAGCGAATTCGAACCAGTTCCTTGGAATTACAATTTGGGTTAATTGACAGAAATTACAACTATGTTAGTTGACGAAAACTTTCTAGCCATAGGAAAATACAGTTGTAATCCTCTATATTCCATATGTGACTTTCATGTAACCACTTGTCCAAATATTTGAAATTTAAGTATCTATGAAAATTTGAACATTTTTTATTTGGGCCCCACAATTGTCATAAGGATAGGGATGACGTGGGTCAGCCATGTGGATTCTATGTACAGGTGGCAGCACCAAAAGGACCAACTACATTCATGGAATCCAAATATCCTAGTAAAGGATCAATATATGTCGTGAACGACTAAGATTTAATCAAGTCACCAAGATCAAGAGATCATGACCATTTGAGCAAATGAAGATGATCGGATTTTATCAGAAGAGAGAGCCATGCAAATGACCTAGATTGCATCGTGCAAGTTCGATGGGTGGATTGTGACTATTCGTGCAAATGGAAGTACATGTACCTTCATACAAGGGTTCATGCTGCGAACAAATCAGATCAGATCTTGCAAGTTGGAACTTTAAATCTAATCCATTGGTGCAAACTCAATGTGCTCAAAGTTTAATCAAGGGGGTCCAACTGTGAATGGTCGGGATTGATCAAGAAACTGTCACAGTTAAATATGATCCATTCGACCGAGTGAACATGATTGAAGGGTAACAAGGGTAGCCCCACTACAAATGAATGATATCTAATCGCACAAGTTTGATCAAGATTGTTCGCACACAAAGAGTTGGCCATACCTTATTTCAAGGGGTATCGCTGCAAATGGATAGGATTAAATCACACAAGTTTGATTAGGCGAACTAAATCGTTTGTGCATTTGAATATGTATTCCACTCTACCAGCCATTGGGAAAAATTAAATGTGTTGTGAAAACGATAATAATGCTAGAAGATGGTAGGCGAGGGCCACCAATGGCCCAGATTTGACATCAAATTAGATCAACGACCAACAATCCTAGACATGCCATGATGACATCAAAGAGGCAGCAAATGACATGGTCATGTATGATGACGACACTTAGGACCCCCACTGCCACATTGGCAACCACATGTCATGCCACATCAATATCCCACAATCTCAACAGGAATTAGAAAAGTTAATGCAGTGTCGCAAATGGACAAGAATAATTGGAAAAAGACAGTGGTTTGAAAATTTGATTTCCAAGACTAGAAATTGGAAAATGGTGTTGAACTTATATGCCAGATTGCACGAAATAAAAATATTTATAAAAGAAGAAAGTTAAAAGTTGGCAATTCCACAATCTATAAAAGTTGGATGGTGAATCAGACCAAAAAAAATCTAACAGTATATGAGTACTCAAAATCATATGGGCTACTAGCACTGATACAATTTTTTTTATATTTCTCTACTAATTTTCATCTACAAGTTTTATAAGTTGGTCATTCAAAATAAGTGCAGCTACAAAAAACAATGCAAAAGTGGGTAAAATCGATGATTTTGGAGAGCTTTAAGGCTTTCATGTCCGAGTTTGAAAAAGGAAATGGAAGTAGTTGATTGGAAAGAGTATCAATAGGGGAATAAGCATAGTGAATCTGATTAAGAATCAATTATTCTTATCTTTACATAAATTTAACAGAAAGGGGCATGTAACCTAATTTGACAAAAAATATCAAATGCGTATTTCTTAGAATTTTTCTATATGCGTGAAGATTTTTATGAAAATTTGGAAAAATGCTTATCTAAGATATTTGGTGTTACTTAGAACAGATTGCAAATATCAGGTACATGTCTCAGTAGTGTGTATTTTGAGATTCAAAGCAGCTATAAGAATAGGGTAGTATTGAGCAAAAGTGCTAACTTTGGGGAAATGTAATTTTTTGCTCAAAACCTAGAATTAAGAAAATCTATAGTTGTTGGAAAGATAATATAAAGGAGAATAAAAAAATAGATATGATTTTTGAAATAATTTTCTAGCTATTTGATGAAGTTCACAAAACAGAGCCTCTCGACTTAATTAGACAAGGAACAATGCAAATTGGATGGATTTACAAATTTTGGAGGAATGCAATTTTTCATTGTAAGATCAGAATAGGGTGTGACTATAGTCATTGAAAAAATGATATAGAGAAGAATAGAATGGAAGGATTCTGAATTCGACATATGTTTCTTATTTTCTTTAAAAGTCAAACAAAATAGAGCCTTTGGGCTTATTTTGACAAGACAGTTGTCAATCTAGGTAATTTCCAAAGTAACTTAAACTTTAGAAAAAGTAGTATGGTGATGTAGGAGTGTATCAAAGGTGAAATTGGCTAAGTATAATGGTATGAACACTATTATGGTTCTCTCACAATTAAGAATATGCATGGTTGGGAAAGCAAGCATAGTAAATATTGGCTAACTAAAAATGTGCAAGATTATGCTAAGTGGAGTTGAGTGTTTGGTAAATGGAGTATTGAGTGATGAGAAATGACAATCATGTATTATTAAGAAGGAAGAAATATATTAATAAAAGTTGTTGGTGTCTTGAATAATAATCCACACTAGGTGATGGTTGAGATTAGCATGTACAATTTGAACTCAAGGTAGATCCAATGGAGCTTGTATTGACTGGACGGGATATGGTATGACATTATGGAAGACATAGAAAAGGGATTGAAGTTTCTTGCAGGAAGAGAAGATAAGTGTGGATTCATGATCCTAAAGTGGGGTTTTGTGCATAACTAAGCAATAATGACAACTAATGGAACTGTTGAATGTATCAGTAGGTAAGAAACATGGAACATATCATCGGGTAAAGAGAAATGCATCTCATATGAGCGATGAATGAATTACACTTGGGGATCAAGTGTAACCATGAATGGAAGAGTTGTAGGATATAGACCAGTAACTTATGCATAAGGAATGAGAATATGTGATAAAATTCCACTCAAATAGAAGCTGCTAAATTGATGGAATAAGATATTCCAATGGGTGGTTTTGTCATGTGGTTCATAATCATGGTGAGCAGTTTGATGAAAAATAAAGGACAACTCCATAATTGAATGGAACTATTGGAAGCCTTAGATCGAACTACAATATTCAAGCAAGAGAGACTACATTGGAAGAACACACACATATAACCAACAACACTAAATATTGGAAAGGGACATCTGATTCAGTTGTATTCATGTAGTTGATAGGTATTTATACATGGCAGATATGCTTGGAGTGGGTGAAAATGCTCCAACTAATCATTCGTTTAGTTCCCCTATTACATAGAATGTTAATATATGATGACAATTAGAGGCCCGAAGGGTCCCCTCCAACATCTCCCCGACCCCAAAAATATTCTTCATCCCAAAGAGAACATGAAGTATGCAGGAACATCCATGACCTATTACTCTTCATATTTCGTCTTCAATTTGGTAGTAGTTGGTCGAAGCCTCACCCTTTATTCATCTTGCCTACATTCATCTCCATCGAATCAAAAATAGGTCTTTTAGCTCTTCTTCCTGTACCATTTTTCTTCCTTCTACCTTCCGAGGTCACAACCCAAGAACTGCTTCTACATTGTTGCACTAGGTGACTCAATCTATTCAAGTGTTCTTTGTATCATCATCTTGACGTTAATCTATTTTCTGTGCATTTGTATGACTCATTTTGCTTGAATGTTGTCTTTGTATTCTTTTTTCATGGAGATTAAAAATACCTGCAAGTTTCATTGGACTGCCTGCTCATTGTGCATGCTTTGGTTATGATCCACTGCTTTTGACTCGACTAAATTGACTAGATACGACTTACAAGAATTGGCTAAAGACTGAATTCATTACAAAAAGTAGAGGAGTCTCCTTCCTTGAAAAAGACTCACATTTCAGACCCTCTATTATTTAATTGGCTCCAGATATTTTAAAATGGAGTCGCTCGTGGGCTAGTGACTCAATCAACTCAATTAAAGACTCCTATTACATATATTCTCGACATTACATTTTAGATCCTTAAACAACATAAAACTCGACCATAATGACATTGACCAAATCAAGGAGTCAACGAAAGTAAGAGATCGACCATGTATTATCAACCAAGATAATGATGACTAGAATAACATCGACCAAATACTCTATCGACCACTTTTAAAAACCGACCAAAATTAGGCATCAACCTATTTTAGTATTGACCATATTTTTACAACATCGACCAATTTAATAACTGACCATAAATAAAATAAAAAATTGACCACAATAGCATCCACTACAAAAGTGACTTGTCAACTACGCCAAATAATATGTTAATCATATGTCAAAAGGAAAAAAACCAATAATAAAAAAATAGTTGATCGTCTTCTTTAACCATGAATTCCACAAATAATTAAACTAGTCGAGCATACTACCTTGGAAAACAAGTCAACAGACAAATTGAAAGAGTGTAGTCGACGAATGTTCTATTCAATGGTCTGATGTAGTGGTTAATTGATGAGTTGTTGTGATCTTTGGTGGATAGACTCTGGTCAGCGAGTTATTGGAACCGACAGATTATGCAGTTGACAGGTAATCAGTCGGCAATGATATTTAATGAGATCAAATCTCCCAATTGACAGTTACTCCAAGTGACATTTAAATTGCAAGTTGGTCATTTGCTAATTGGTTTGACTTCAGAACAGTACATCATAAGTCTACTTCTCAATAATTTCAGTCGATGATTGGTCATATAGTAGCACCATCAGTGTATGTTGGTCAGTTCCACATGCTATCAACTGATGGTAAACAATAGGCTTCTCTTCAAAGTAGAGATCGATTTTGTTAGCATTCTCCAACCAACCTCTTAATCTCTAATTGGGTTTATTATCCACTCTTTTGGAAATCTTCATCAATTTTAGGGTAGTCGAAAGAAGCAATTCAAGCATGATTGTCGTCAACAACAAATCGATTCCACGAGCAATATTATTTTGTTACTTGCATATTTTCTTTCTTTCAACAATAATAAACTAATCTTCTACTTGATATCCGCTACAAATTTGCATGAAATCTTCAGGTGGATTATTAACTTCATGAAATATATATCAACTCAAAACCTTTCTTTCTCTGGAACTTGTTTTTACATGACGATATTTCCAACTTCATCGGATCATTTCTTGCGATGGTTTTTCTGTGCAAAAAACATCACAAGCGGTGTCGTATTGTATAAATATGCAAACTCATATTTATTTCTTTTGTTTGCAGTTTTCTTCCTCGAGCATGGAGTAACAATGACCATCGTTCTTTTAATATTTGAGACAACATTAGTAGTTTCCGATATTTCTTCTTGCATGGGTTTCTGTTGCTAGTGTCACCCAGGCCAAATGGAGAACGACAATGGCATGAAGATGTTGGAAGCCTCAAACCCAACTGCAGCATTCAAGCAAGAGAGACAACAATGGAAAAACACACATATATAACCAACAACACAGAATATCGGAAATGGGCGTCTGATTCATTTGTATTCTTCATGTAGTTGATAGGTATTTATACATAGTAGATATGGTTGGAGTAGGTACAACCGCTCCTACTAACCGCTCCTACTAATCCTTAGTTTAGTTCCTCTATTACATAGAATGTTAATATATGATGGAAGTTAGGGCCGAAGGGTCCCCTCCAACATGAACCTAATTACTACCACATAATTTAATATAACATCTTCCGAAAATAGAATTATGAAGAGGTCTCGTACAAGTGAAAAGTGAAATTGAAATTGGCATGGCTTGAAAAAGAGAGTGGAATTTCAAGGATTTCAAATGAAGATGGAATGAAACTTTTTGTAACATTATGAACTTCTAAGAAGTAGTAAGATAAGTTAGTAATGTTGCTATGGATTGGAAAGTAGGAATTACCAAGATGGATTTGGCTTTATTTTCCAAGAATAAGTGGAGCAACATGCAATGTGAGGATAATGCACGGAAAACTCAAAAATTGAGGCAAAGGTAGTTTCATATTCAAAGGGGATGAATACAACTCAAGGAAACAAAAGAAACTACTACATTGTAAAAGGAATCTTTATAAGGATACAAGTGTTGTTTTACCAACAAATGGTGAAGATGGACAACATGATAGCAATAAATGAAAGAGATGGGATCTCTCAAATTCATATGCATTAGTAGGCATATTAAAATAGGATGCATAGTGCATGTGAATATGCTTTTGCATACATGTGATATTGCATATTAGTAAAAGTACTATGGTTTTACTTATCTAATGAGACACTAATGATAATTAATATAGTCGATGATGCTTGTATGACCATAAATAGTTGAAGCATGGTTGAATATGTTGATGATGTAGTTGGATATGACATGTAACCTTAGCATAAAATACTAGGATGATAAATCTATGATCAAGAGGATGGTGAAAGGATTGTGCAGTTCCTTGTAAGAGACCAACTGATTAGGTAACCTCAAAGGTGTTGAGGGAAGCAATTCAGGTAATGGATTTATTTTTTCCAAATGCATAAATGTTGAAAAAGGAACTCGGTAAGAATTCATTCAGCCATATGTAAATATCATCAGTGGCTATGCATATGGTGTTTGAATGCATTTTATTAAATGTTATTACACCAAGTGTGATGGGTTAGTAGCAGGAAGCCTTATACCCATATGGCTATTTGGAATTTAAAATGCATTAATGCCAAATTAAATAGCATTCCATGTGTGTGTTGGTTATGAGTAAATAACCAAGGCAAATCAAGGTTTGTGAACTTGATATAGAGTTCATGAATTAATGAAAGGATGCATTGAGTGTGTGTGAGTTATTAGGTTGCATAAATATTGCAGTTATACACACATATATGTGGGCATGCATGTTAAGCCATATTTCATTGCATAATATGTTAACAACGAAATGGTGTAATTATTGGTAATGCATAATTCTAAAATTATTTCATGAGCTGTTTTGAATGTAGTGAAATAAATGCATGAAAAAGTAGTCACATTGGATGGACTACAAGAATGCTCTGTCGGGAGAACATAGTTCTGTAAAAGAAATATGCCTTGGATATGGCAGTGAAAGTGAGCCATAACAAAGACATGGATTATTTCTCACACCATTGAGCTAAGTATTATGTGTGGAACTCATGTTATTATTAGGAATTTAACTGTTGTAATCATGGTTTCCAATATTGATTAAAGAATAAAAGTATGATTCCTAATACATGTATGTTTATGTTTATGACATAGGTGAATGGTGAATATACCTACAATGAACCCATGATGGAAACTATAATTTGGAAATCTCAAGTAGAAGGCCACTAAAAGGACACGAGAACCCTATAAGTTGTGCTCTTATTGTGCAACAAATCCTTGGTGAATGATAGATCGCCCGAGGGACTGTTAACTCGGAGAAGGGGATGCACGATCCTGGAGGATGAGTGACTGTAGAGAAGAGGAAACTTTAATGAATATGCTATGAGTAATTCATGGTATCTTAGATTCCTAACATGGATATTCCATGGTTAGTCTGTGTTGGAGCACTAGAACAGAATCATGTTAACTTGAAGGATTGCATGTAAATAATGGATTCCATTCCTTGTGTTGTGTAGGTTGACGGGGGAGGAGTGGTATGGATGAGTACATTTGTGGAGGGTGTGTCAAATGGGTAGTGAGATGAATTATTTCTCATTGCATCCCTGTGAAAACAAATAAATATGCATGCAGATAAGTATTGGATAGAGATTTCATACTTATACGATGAAACAAATATATGTTTTTACCTTTTTGGTATTGGAAAATTGGTATGGACATTATGACTATTTCATAAGAATTATTATAACATGTATACTACTTCTTAATGATTGATATAGTTACATATGGATGTACCAATCATGGGAAGGAAAATACAGCAATGGACAATCAATGTTGGTGCATTGTGGATGAGATGGATGAAAACTATACTAGATTGCAAGGACCAAGAATGTTGTGGCAAATGTGCCTGAGTAAGCAACTTGGGAACTAAAGCTAGGATGTTGTGCAATGGCATATTGTACATGTCTAGAGACATGTTAAATTATGTCATTGTATATATAGTGTTGATGAGGGGAATGTAACACCATATTTTTGACTTTGTAATGTAATCATATATATATATATATATATATATATATATATATATATATATATATATATATATGTGTGTGTGTGTGTGTGTGTGTGTGTGTGTGTGTGTGTGTGTGTGTGTGTGTGTGTGTGAAGGCTAAAATCCGAACACAAATGGTCTAGGAAGACTGAGATGATGCAATTATGTACAAATATGATATTAGTATAAAATCCCTAATGATTGTAGATGAAGAAGTATGAAGGAGAGATTGGGGGTTATGATTCCACAAGTGGGGAAGTGATAGTGGGATAAGGGAAATGACCCTAGAGGGATTTAGCTTATATACTTAGACTTATCACTTTAACCCAAGGTTCCTAAACCTTGATTAAGAGAAATGCTTTAATTAAGCATTATTTAATTATCTTAAGAGGGGATTAATGGGGGAAAGGTAGCCTCATTTGGGAAAAAAAAAAGCCACATGGAAATATAAAGCCATGCATTTAAAAAGTGAGAATTTAGTTTGATATTCATTCATTCCTCATCATTCTGGACATCATCTTTAACTATCTTGAGACTGGTACCTAGGAGATAGGACCATACCTGCCATAGGTGGAGAAACATATTCATGTCATTAACCTCAAGGAAATTGGTGCTAGGGTGGTGTACCCTTGTGAGAGGAACTTGGCGTATAGTTGTGATCCTTGGAGTTCCAATTCAGAGACTTCATGTCCAACCTGTGCTAGAGCAATGGAAGGGAACTAGAGTCTTCTACAGGGACTATTCCTTGCATTGTGCATGTTGATGGGGAATGATAATTGAGGATTGGTACAACTATGGAGAGGGTTTATGCACCAAGGGGTTTCATGAGTGTTGGGATTTGTAAAAGCATTGGGGAAATATTCACCCTCTTTGAATGATAGCCCCAACTTGGGGGCGACCTCTATCATAGAAAGAAAGGTGTGATAGAGTACCTACGACTGGGAGGAATGCCCTTCATTTGCAACTAGTTGGAGAACATTAAAAGATAATTTCATCAATTGTATTATGAATGCCATGATTATATTATTGTTATGGTATTTTTTTAATTTATTCTAATTGAATATCTTATTGCATTGGCTGCTTGGCATTGTAGGAATGCATTCATGTTAAATTTTCATGTAATATTTTAATATATGCATATATTAATTTGGGAGAGCATTCATTTATTTTCCATTATAAATTGATAATGAATATTATGAAAAAGAAATTTGGGTATTAGTCGTGTGTTGTGTAAGTTATTTGAGTACCCCATTGTAATACCCTGAATTATTACACCTCGAAATTGATTTCAGTTTTATTTGTTAGATAGTTGAACATTTTGCTTAAATTATTCAAATACATTTTTATCTTGTGAAAAATTTTCCTGAGCAAACTTGAAGTTAAGAGGGGGTCATGGACTCTATGGGGTTAGGATCTTCATTACATATAGGACTTAGTGAACTTAAAACTTTAGAAAACTAAAAGATAAATGATTAATGAGAAAAACCCTAACCGAATGGATAGGTGGAACCTTCGTAGAAACCCTAAAGGAACAATTGATAGAAATAGAACTTCATCTATACTAAAGGAAAAAAGAAATGAAAAAAGGACATGTAGAAAAAGAGAGGATTCAACATACACCATTATCCAACAAAATCCAAGAAAGGGAGAGGACATCAAAATTAAGATAGGAAAGTATCTTGATATCATGACATATTTTGGTATCTGTGCTAGCAGATGACTAGTTGTCCAAGTTCAATATGGTTTTTAAATATTTATGGCCATAGATTAAAAAGGGCATTGGATGTGCTTAGACAAGAGGGTTGTTTGCGTTCATTGTTTGGTAGGAGGACCGCTTATCAATGTTGAACCATTAAAGGTTGGTAATGTTTTCTTCGACGATGTAACAAAAAACGTAGATTCCTTGGATCTTTCTGGCGTAAGTACCCAAGAGATGCGAGGTGGGGATTTGGATGGGTGTGTTTCTAGTTACAAAGACTTGAGATTAAAGGTTGAAAAAAAATTGACATTGAGCAACTAGTCCTAGAGAGACCACGACTCAGCTTGGGGGTGATTGATAGCAAACATAGAGTTTATTTGTCTCTATCAATCTATGGTTGGGAGGTTCGGGACCTTGTCCAATGGATTTATCAGAAAGATTGGATATTGTGAATAATAGATAAGTACCTTTAAATTGTTTTATTTGTTATATTTTTTTACTAGTTATGAATTAATCGTACATATACATTTATATGTTTGTCCTTTATAATTATCTGTGGACAAAAACTAAATTTTAAGCGGGTTAGTATTGAGAAGAAGGAATTATTAATTTATTCTACTAATATGGTAACACTTTTAATATTGGAAATAATGTATTTATGTGTGTGTGTGTTTTGCATAATGTATAATGGAATATATCTCTTACTTATGAATACTTCTATCTCAACTTGTTCAATTAGTAGTATAGATAGTTGCATTGATTATTATGTATTTCTAACAATAAACATAACTAAAAACTTGTTACGATTATGAAAGAGAATCTAGAAGAATAGATAGTCACGGGAAAGTATCCTAGATTATTTATAAAGGAAAATGTTGTAAATTTCTGAGAGCATTCATAATACTATGAACAAAAAAGAAAAACAAGAAGTATATTTTATGCAAACTCTTGATAGCATATGTTACTCTTAAAATCAACGTTACAGTAGAATATGAAGACCTTTGAGGGTTTTTATTATTCAATGGATATAAATAAATTTGATTAAATAGTATTAGGTAGTGCTTAATATACATATAGGTTGGGGTTTTCTTCAAGAAAGAAAAACATTGTAGCATTTCAATATTCAATATTTTTCATATCGTATTCAATAGAATGCATATTGTATTCAACATAAGGGCTAACACAAAACCCTTCTTCTTCCTATCGATTTATCTAGCACATTAAAATAATTCAAGGTTTGGAAGCAAAAACGATTACACACACACACACACATATATATATTCCATGATCTAATGTATATATATCCACATAACCAAATATGGAGATAATCCTCCCTTCGAAATAGAAAGGAAAACTCAATGAGAATCTGTTATAGTTTTAAATAAAGGAAATGGAATCCTCTTTTGAGATGAGTGAAACCCTTGGCTACATTAATAAGCATCATTCAAATAGAGTACAAGAGACCTTATGAAAGTAAATAATAGAGTTCTTTTTTTATATAATTACAAGTTGAACCCTCAATGGCATTGTTCATATTACTCACGCAAAGGTTAGATCGTCGACATAATACAAAATATTATAAATACAGATCTCCAACTCATATATTAATAAGAATTAATACATTAAATATTTTATACTGTTGTAGGGTGGTGAAAAAACTACCCAAGAGGGGAATGCCAATGTTTGGCATACCTGAAATGATTTTGCTAGAGAATCGATCTCCGCTCGCAGAATAGAAAACACAGGGTAAATCCACATGCAGAGAAAACATAAACTGGTAAAGTCAATGAGAGTTTATTTGAGTAAAACAATTAAATAATAACTTAAAGTATATATAGTATATGCAAATCCATTGTGTAATGTACCCAAACCCAACTTTAGGCACACTAACTCAAAAACCCCAAATTTGACTAGAAATTTAGGTTTAAACCACTGACACCACTAGACCTTTCGAATTCTTCAGGAATGGATTCTAGGGTCGTATATAGGTCAAGGATATCCTGCATCAATCCTAAACAAACTCCCAACTTCTGCAGTTGCACATTCTCTGGGTGCATCACGCCTGGGTAGACTCCTTTGGCTAAACCAAAGGCTTCAAGGTAATAGCCCAAGGACTTATGTGGAACCCAATGGATTATGGTGCATATCTGGGAGTGGATGGCCTGAAAACTACCCCAAAAAACTAAGAAAACACTTATATTAACAATTAGGATCATCTGGGCATAGTTTGGAAGCTAAAAGGTAAATTACTAGTTTCGGGACTGCTCTACTAGTTGATTTCCAAGCGTTTCCAAATGACTCAAGAGGGTCACAAATTTATGAAACAGGGATTTGTATGGGTTCATATGAGTCTTACCAACCTGAAACAACTCACTTGATGCAATTTGGATACAAGGAAGAAAATTTATTGCATCAATTTTGAAGACTAGCTAGATTTGACAACAAAGTGAGCACATGAATAAAAATCCATTGAAAAGAAAGACAAATTTGTAGGAAATGGAAAAAAATGATATCATTAACTTTCAGAAGATACCATATACATCACAAGGATGTAAATACAGCTTCAAATATCCATGAAATCACAATCTTCATTCAATATCACAGACAATCACTAAACATTGTAGAAATCTCACTAACTCTACCGGATGTCTTCAACATTGATAGAACAAGAGCTCACTTGTCTGAAAGATAATTGGACCTGAAATTATACTCAATGAGAAAGGATGAATTCCATCCTCCTCATGGTCTATCTGAATACTCAACCAATGTGGTGAACAAAAGGGGCACATCTCCCAACTGGTGAACAAAAGGGGCACATCTCCCAACTGGTGACTAGGGGCACGTCTCCGAAGTCTTGAAAATATTAGAGCTCTTAATATCAATAATCAAACTAGAGAAATATGTGAGTGGGTGAAATCCTCCTTCGTTTATAAGTTTATTTGGCTTCAATATGCAATGCATGTGGACCACTAGCCTCATCCAATGCGTCGTCACTGACTAATTTTGGACTTGTAGCTTTATCTTTCTTTTTCCTTGATTTCTTTCCTTTCTTCTTTAGTATGCTTTTCTTTCTTTTGGAAACTCTTGCTTTTCCTGATTTTCTTTGCTTTCCTGCTTTTCTAGTGCTTTCTTAATTTTATGCTACTTTATGCTTTTCTTTGTTTTCTGTTTTTTTGTGCTTTACTGCTTTTATGATGCCTTCCATCTTTTTAGTTGATTTCTCGTTTTTCTCTGCTTTTTTTCCAGTTTCCTTTGTGGAAGACATCTCATAGGGTCCACTAATTATCCTATGCACCCTCCTAGGCCACCTGGGAATTTCCACTCATCACACTATTAAATAATAATCAAATATTTACAATTTATGAATTACACAACTTCTCAAAGTTTTGAATTTAATTAAACTAGACAATTCATATACCAAAGTTAATCCCTACAATTTATTGAATTTTTGACAGAACCCATTGGGATTGAATGGGTTAGAAGGGTGACCATGGATCCCTTAGGGAGGGGACATTAGACATTGTAGGCTTACCAAGCTTATATGCCACCTTGGGTTGAGTGACTTCTCCATGCTTTAAAACCATTGAAAAGAATGGACTCGGAGAGCGATAATGACCTAGCTCACCTGCCAATCATTCACGGCTATTGAGTAGTTAGGAACGTATTAAATATGGAAAATATAGTTGATACATGCGAAAGGTTTTAGAAAGAAGCCATTACAAATATGTTTGTGGAGTAATGTAAGGACGATTACTTGGGTAGGCCACACAAAGTCCATAGAATTAGACCTAATTCTCCATTCAAATTCGAGACAAGTAGGGTTATACACCTTGGAATGCATCACATAAACACAAGATTAAACTCCTCGAATGATAGATATGTTAAACAAGATAACGAGTGAAGAATTAATAAAACTTTGTGGGTAAAAATCGAAAGTATACAACTGTACTTCGAGATGAATTACCTCCAGTGAGGATTTCCATACCTCTTCTCATGCCCTCAACAAAATGGGTCGCCAATGGAGGAAGTACTGAGATAACCTAGCAAGCTTTGGAAAAACCCATAGATTAAATGCAAAATTTACAATGGGCCAAGTGGCAGTTTAACACCCCAAGTAATTCACCTACTGCCAGTTTAAAGCACCGAGTCGTATTAAGGACGTCGAGCTACAGCATGTTCTCTCGGTTTAGAACTTGGCGCCAATGATCCCTTTTAATATCCAATATGCCAGATTGGCTTAGTGTTATGAGATAAAACTTGTAACATGTTGGTAAAGTATGATATGTAATTAATTCTTAGAATAGATTTGACCATCTCGACACCACAAATATTAATGACCCATACTATCGATAGGTATACATTGAAATGATGCAATGCCTAATGTTTAAAAAGTATATGTAACCGGATGATTCATTATATGAAGGTTGAGGGTTAGAACTCTTGGATGCACCAAATTTTGTACCTCATACAATACACACAATATAGACTATGACCACCTATAATTGTTTTTATAAATGAAGGAAATATGAATTAGAGGTCGAACCTTTAAACAAGGTTTTGGGTATTTTATTAAGAAGAGTTATTTATGGAATCATATGAGATTTCCATATCTATAGTGATATAGACTTCTAAGTATACTTAAGAGTGTTATCATTCTAATATAAATGAAAATAATCATGACCTCTTTTAAGTACAATATACTTAAACGTTCTCATCATAATAATAAGAAAAGCAGATAAATTAATGAGTTGTACTTTCAGAACAAGAGTAATAAGAAAAAAAATCTGTAAATATGAAGCCAAATGGAGATGTGTCAAAATGGTATCAAAGTTGTAGGTTAAATCACTATGTTCCTTATGGGATCAGAGATATTAGTATTTCAGTACGATGAAGTACACATGATAACCTAATGGACATAACTTAGGTTTAAGTGAATTAAACTGTGGTATGCAAAGACTGTAATAAAACAGATCTATAACTATGGTTGGCAGAGTTGAAAGTGTTGAGTTATTACAAATCACTTTTTTTGTAGAAAAGAACCTTGAAGGAATCTCAATTATTAAATAATTTACAAGGATAGTTTTCTTAACATGTCCCCTTGAGGAACTTAATTAAATACTCAATGATGGGGAACTCATTAAAATTACTTAATGTGTCTCTCCAACATTATGAGGGAACCCCCTATTAAAGATAATAAATCTGAAGCCATATACCGGTATGGAATATTATATCCATGAAGGCCATTCTATATTAGAGTGAGTGTTGAAGAGAGAAGTAATGATCAATATTAGAATAGTAGGATGATTCAAAATAAAATATTTGGTGTGGTAAAAAAAACTACATGAGAAGCAACAATAATTGGTGAAGAAGCAAACTTCACAAATTTTAATGTTAGAAGGTCTTAAAGCATATTATAAATTTGTTTCTAAAATATGTTAACTATGGGTTGATTGTTAGCCCTATTGAAGACTATTTAAATATTATTGCACTTAACATCATATCAAATAATGATTGAAATTTGAAATTTTTCATGCTTTTGAAGGATCTCCATACAAAGTTTAAAAGCAAAATCAGTTGGAAGTTAGTCTGTGTACTCCTTAGAGGTTGCTGGAAAGTAAAAAGGAGTGGGTTAAATTCAAGAATGTGGAATTAATTGTGGATATCACCTCATGTTTTGATAATTTACCTAGTGAATAAGTGCTAGCGTAAGCAAAAAGATGCAACCTTTGAATGAATGCAAAATACTAAGTAAATTTTGAAATGTATGTTTGGTAAACATTGTGAAAATAATGGCATGATTGATCATTGTTGGGTTCAAAGACACCGTTAAGGATTAATTAGGTAGGTATGATATTATTCCAAGAATTGGGTGAAGGTATGATAAGTGGTTGAACCCAATTGAATTAATCAAATAGTTCCTTCTTCCACTAACATAGATAAAAAGGGAAGGATACATCATGCTTATCAAACAAAGTTAACATATCATTGTTAATATAATATTAATTGCACTAAGAGAAGCGAGGTGTTCTACAACTCAGTATGGGGGATATGTTGTCATGTAACATAGCGTTATGTTACCAAAAATAAAAAGTAATTAAAAAAATTCATGTCGACTCATAAAATAAAAAAATTAAAACCAAATGAAAGGTAATTAAAAAAATCATGTCGGCTCATAACATAAAAAAAAAAAAAAACTAGTAGAGATCTATCTTAAACCCGGATCTATCAAGCACGAAGATGGATCAAATTTCTGGAGGTGTAATATTGTTGAATTTGTAAAAAATTTAAGTTCAAAAAAATTTACACCACAAGAAATTGGATACCTCTTGGTGCTTGACAGATACAGGTTTAAGATCCAATCTATGATGGTAAATAGTAAAATAATAGGGAGCGCATGAATGATTTCATGAATTCACATGCTATCTGTATTAGGTTTAAAGCAAATGACTATGAGTTGTTTACTGTAAGTGCTTAAAGTGATGTGTCGGTAATTGAAATGGTAACCTAGTAAGTAAGTCTGTAAGAAATCATTCATGTAAACTCTATGCAATGATTTTTAGAATGTGTTGGATGTCACCTATCGGAATTGAACCATTTGTGAGGGACACATGACTAAAATATATGTGAGTTTGTCTAATGAAATTTGATAAAAATAGTTTAATGATGATTAAAATGGAAACATCATTAACCGGTATTAACATGGGAAGACAAGGTATGCGTTTCTCTTATGTCTATATTCCTATAAAATGAAATTATTATATATGAAAGATGATGGTGTATTTCTTGATAGCATGTATGTTTGAATGCATAAATAAATTGAATTGTTGAGTAATAGATTGCATTTGTTATAAAAGTACCAAATGATCTTCTTTTTGAATAATTATGATTGTTAAGGTAAGTCATGTGGATTTTAAGGAAGGATGAAATCCCTTCCTTAGGTTGAGACCGAAATTAAATTTGTTTTACAATTACATGTGAAAAAAAAAGTATGATTAGTTCCTTTATGTCAAAGAATCCTACTACTTGATGACGAAACATGGCCCTTTTCCATATGGAAGGATTTATGAAAAATCACATGGTGAGGTTACATTTGGGATTATTAAATGGATTCATCTTTAATAAGTGTTCTTTTGCAACAATTATGTCGTAAGGTTTGGAATGTTCAAAATTTGCGGTTTCCTATTGAATAAGGACTGGAAGTTAACCTTAAGATGTGAAATATAGAAGATGTTGAAATATCTTCTTAACATCACTTTTTCACACCTATCATAAAAGTACTAGGATGTACTTATCATGAAATAAATTTTGTATTGTTATGAAGATTAGTAAAGAGTCACTAAGAAAACTAGAACTTGAAAATGGAAAAAGTTGCAAGAATATTGCTTGGGGATGCTTGCTTATGATTGCTTAAGGAATTTTGGAAACTAATCTAACTTCTAACTTGGATGATATAGTACTTCAATTGAATCAACCTAGACAGTTCAATTATCCATTGATAATGAAGTAAGATTATCTTCATTAATATGAGAAGGTAAATTTAAAGTTGTTTTCTAAGCCTTTCTAAGGATGTTAGTAGACTCATTATATCCCTATCTAAGGAATAGTGGGTTAACCAGAAGATGACTCCGAAACAGAATCATGGGACTCAAAAAGAAAATATCATCAAATCAAACTTAAGCATGTAAGTAAATATTACTTCCAGGATGCATGCATTCATTACATTTATAGGAAAAAAACTAAGGAACTTCAAATGTTCAGTTGGAAGTATAAATGTTTAGTGGTGTAAATCAACTGAGTTTTATTGTTATGTGTATATAAATATCACAAGTAGTGATATACTCATAATAATGACATAAGAACTGAAAGTACAACTAGGCTATACGTTCCATACTAAGGAAGCTTTTGCAGAAACTAAAAGGAAATGTGCATACAAGCATGATTTAGTCATACAATTTAATCATGTGAGATGAATGGAATTGGGTAAGAATTCCTTCATTTGGTTTTTAAAATACCCTAATTGATATGCTATGATGACATTTTGATGCATTTATGAGCTTGATACCTAGATAATGGTATAATAAGGGCAAAGGCTTGGAATACAACTTATTTATTGAAATTGATATGTTATGATGACATTTTGATGCATTTATGAGCTTGATACCTAGATAATGGTATAATAAGGGCAAAGGCTTGGAATATAACTTATTTATTGAAAGTTCTTTTTAGAAAAAATCAAAATAGAACCAACAAAAAAACGGGATGTCATCATGTGTTGATAAAGGCTAATAATATAAGGAAATGAGTTTTGCAACTCATAGTATAAATATATGTCATAATATAAAATTATGATACTTTGAACTCAATATGAATAAAAATTGAAGTGTTTAAGCATAAGATACTATGCAATCATGTAGTTGATTTGTACTTATGTAGGATGCCTTGAAATAAATGCAAGTGTATGCTGAAAAAGCATTCACAAAATAGAATACTAGGAGAAAATATTCCAGTATTCCTTAAGGAACTACGAAACAGTGAAAGGAGAAATATGAAAAATGAATCAATCAAATTGTGGTGAATTGAATAGTACGTATATTTTATGCATTTTGAGAATGTTGGTTATGCCAGAAATGCACATGAAAGTAATATTTTCTTGAATTGTAACTGTCAATTGAAAATAAGTTATAATGAAATGAATTCAATGACTGGAGCATTTATTATAGAAGTATGAACATCATGAAGAGAACTTGCATGAGAACTGGTGGTTCCATGAAGAAAATACCCTCTTGTTTTATTTGTTGCAGGAACGTGGAGTGCTTTAGCCTTAAGACGACTGGGGTTTGGGTGATATTTCTAAGCACACATTGAATAGCACCTAGAGAAGGGAGTACCTTCTTGGTGTTGTATGGGGAAGGTAATGTGGACCCCAATTTGGATGAATTTGATTAAGGTACCAGAGATATAGAATCCTTGAGTTTTGCTACTGTGAGTACTTGAACGGTACAAGGTGGGGACTTGGATGGGTGTATATGTTGGGTACTGAAACTAAATTTGAAGTGATACTTAACTACTAAATAGTAAAATATGTGAAAAAAGCAACCTTGAGTTGCATGGAAATTAAAGTTGCGACAACTTCAAGAGAAAAGACATCCATATATACCCGAGGTGAAATCAGAATATATGATATATCTAACTAGCTTGGAGAGTTAAGAGGATATAATAAATTATTGCTAGGTGGCAAAGACAACAAGATGGAGTATAGTCATCCAATAAAACCTATGAAAAATAAATTTTCTACAGCACTCTCATGAGAGTGAGGATAATTTCATTGAATAAAAGTAAAAGAATAAAAGCATTTCTTCTCTCTTTTTCTAATATCCATAGTTTTTAATTGGAAAATCGTGGCAAGATTCTTTGTTTTCCAAAGTCGGAACATTGTAGGTACATATATGGAATCTTTAGAATATCTTGACGATAAGATATACAATGATTTAGGATAACTATGGTAACCTAGTCCATATATGCCGTTATGAAGGTGAGGTTAACATAGGTGTTTCTATGATGATATGAAATAGGTACACATGGAAGAGAGTAAGCATACAAAATAAAGGAAAAAATTAAAGAATCAATACAAATTTAAAGGAACATCGAAAGCAATGTATTTTAGGGGGAGGGGATGTAATATCCTGAATTATTAAACCCCAAAAATGATAAGTTTTATTTGTTTGGTAGTTGAACATTTTTGCTTAAATGATTTAAATACATTTTTATCTTTTGATAAATTTGCTTGATCAAACCTTAAGTTAAGAGGGGTTCATGGTCTCTATAGGATTAGGAGGTTCATTACACATATGCCTTAGTGAAATTAAAACTTATGAAAACTCAAATAAGTTTATTAATGAGAAAAACTCTAACTGAATGGATAGGTGGAACCTTCCTAGAAACCCTAAAGAAAGAATTGCAAAAATAACTTCACCTATACTAAAGACAAAAATAAATGAAAAAAGGACACACATGGAAAATAGAGGGTTCGATATACCACATTAGCCAACAAACTCCAAGAAATGGAGATGACGTCAAAATTAAGATAGGAAAGTATCTTGAGATCATGACATTTTTTGGTATCTGTGTTAGTAGATGAATAGTTGTCCAAGTTCAGTATAGTTCTTAAATCTCTATAGACATAGAGTAAAAAGGGAACTGGATGTGCTTAGACAAGAGGATTGTCTATGTTCATTGTTTGGTAGGAGGACTTCTTATCAATGTTGAAGAGTTAAATACTGGTAATGTTTTCTTGGAATATGTAACATAAAAAATATATTCCCTGGATATTGCTACTATAAGTACCTGAGAGGTGCAAGGTGGGGATTTGGATGGGTGTGTCTCTGGTTACAAGACTTGAGATTAAATGTTGACAAAAAATGGCATTGAACACCTATTCCTAGAGAGACCACGACTCAGATCAGGTGATTGATAGTGGACAACTATTTTAATTGTCTCTGTCAATATATGGTTGGGAGGTTTGGGACCTTGTCCAACATATATATCAAAAAGATTAGATATTGTGAATAACATATAAGTACCTTTAAATTTCAGGTAGTCTCGGAGAATCCACAGTTTCCAAACGTCGACTTCGTAAGATGGAAACTGTGGATTCTCCGAGACTACCTGATACCATCAACCACAGAAATCTCGCAACAAAAAATACCTTTAAATTGCTTTATTCCCTGTATTTTTTATTGGTTATAAGTTAACTGTACGTATACATTTATATATATGTTTGTCCTTTATAAATATATGTAGAAGAAAACTAAATGTTAAGCGGTTTAGTATTGAGAAGAATAATTTATGAATTTATTCTACTAATATGGAAACGATTTTAATACCAAAAAGAATGTATTTATGTGTATGTTTTTATGCATACCATATGATGTAATATATCTCTTGCTTATGAATACTTCTATCTCGACATGTTCAATTAGCAGTATAGATAGTTGCATTGATTATTATGTATTTATAACCATAAATATAACTAAAAACTTGTTACAATTATGAAATAGAATACTGAGAAGAATACATAATTATGGGAAAATAACCTAGATTATTTAGAAAGGAAAATGTAGTAAATTCCCAAGAGCATTCACAATACTATGAAAAAAAGAGAAAAACAAGAACTATATTTTATATGAACTGTTGATAGAAGATGTTACTCTTAAAACCGACATTACAATAGAATATTAATACCTCTAAGGGTTTTTATTATTCAATGTATATAAATAAATTTAATTATATAGTATCATGTAGTGTAATATACTCAACCTCGAAACCAGGGTCACGGGCACATGTAAACCCAAAGGAAGGATGAATAAAGGTATAGCATGACATATTAAGGTTAACCAAAGGCTATGATGACATACCATCAAGCCAATTGAATCAAACATTCAACCTTTAAAATAATTGTGATACTTTAAAAACAATTATAAAACTCTCCAAGAGCTCATGCAGATGCAACACCATGCAAGCATGGCAATCCAACCAGATTTACAAACTTTAAAAAAATTGGACCTTAGCATTATTAAAACATTAAAGGCGACCATAATCAACCCAATAATGCTAACTAATCATATTTACGGAATTCTTTGCAAACAATTACAAGCTAGATTTTTTCGCCAAAAAACTATGCAATTTATGGCACTCCCGCCAATCTAATTTATGACACTTTTATTAACAATTTTTCATTACTTATAGGATCATGTATGAATTTAAAGTATACAAACATTTATATTGAATATAAATTAGTACAGTTCATCCATCTACAACCCTTAATGCATATAGGCAATCAGATCTACAAATAGCTATAGAAATCACTACCAGATCATCCGATATGCATCCAAATCTCTACCAAATCAACTGTAAACCTTAAATAAAAAGCATATCAGCTATATTGGGAACTCTATAGACACCAAGGGTGCACTAAATAATTCATATACAACCATACAACATCAGATATTCAAATTTAAAAAGAAACTATCAATTCAATCTAGTTTGTGAGCAGAAAAACGCATCAACTAGTGATCAAAACACAATAATTTCAACTAGAATCATGGAACAAATATGATCAGCCACGGAGGGAATAAATTGTAGAGAATTATACAAAACATAATACACAATTAAACATATTTCAAGTTTCCATTAAGATCAGATCTCCAATAGAAGAGAAAAACACCAATTTTCCAAGCAAGATTTCTCAACTAGAATTCCAAAAACCAAGCAATTTCAACTGTGAATTCATCGATAGATATGATTATCCATAGAGGGAGAATTTGTAGAGTAATATACAAAATTTAAACACATAAATAACATATTTCAATCTTCCAATAAGATCATATCCCAAAACAAGGAGAAAACTCCAATTTCCAAGGAAGATTTCCTCAACAAGAGTTCCAAAAACTAAGCAACTTCAACTGTAAATTTATCTATTGATATAATCATCCATGGAGGGTTCTCTTTTAGAGTAATATATATCCAATAACACATGAATGAACATATTTTCATGTTTCCGTCAAGATAAGATCTCAAATCGAGAGGAAATCACCAATTTCCATGCGTTTAAACCATCAAATCTACATCCAAGCATTGATACAAAACCATATGAATTTAACTGTGAATATATAAGCCATCAAGGGTTCTATAGAATCAATATAAACATATGAATTTACATAAAATAAACCACTTATCTTAATAATGTGCAGCTGGAATCATCCAGACCATGTTCAACCCAGTCATAGGAATTTCCAAGCTAAATACTCTTGGACAAGCCACTCCCGAGCTAAGGCCATTGATCCAAAATAAGAGGTGCACTCAAGAATATCTCAAGTATTTTTTTATAAACCACAAATCAATTCCTCACCACCTACTTTCTCCTCCACCTCACTACCAAGTGTAATGGTAATTCCTTCATCCCCTAGGTCCCTCAAGACATCGCCATTAACCATCAGGATTTATGTGTAGGTCCATGATATAGACAAGTAGTGGACACATATGAACTATACTAGAGTTTTCCATTATTACTACAAACACCATACAAAATCACAGTGCTTCAAGCAAAAAGTTCATTCACATAGCAGAGCATACATGGCTTCCCAAGCTCACAAGCTTACCAAGCTCTCACCATCATTGGTATGAACAATAAAGAATAACCAACAATAATAAACAAAAATCAACCCTTAACCAAGGATATCAACCATGGATTTATGGACCAAAGAACGTAATTCCAACCCAAGGGGTAAAATCAAACCAAGGTAATCCAACTTGAGTCAATTCAGGGGGGTAACTCAACCACTCCAACACAAGCAATTTGAATTCCAAGGAGAGTGACTCCAAGCCACTCTACCCAACTCAAAATAATGTGTGGACACATCATCCATGAAGGGGAATCAAAATTAGTGAGGTGATTATTTACACAAACAAATACATCTTCCCAAAATAGCAAAGGATGGGTTACACAAGGAGTTACTTAACTTTTGAGGTGTCATGGATAAAAATAGCCAGTGAGGACGCACCTATGAAAATGGGGGTTACAAAACCAAGTGTAGCCACCAAAAAGGAGTTACAAAACCACCAAAGTGGCCCAATCAACAAGTGAAATCCACCCAAGCAGCTGCTAAATCATGAATTAGCCTCAATAGTACCAACATAGGCTAAAATAATCAAAATTTGGATATGTTGTACAATGTTTGGGTGACCATCTGCTAATAAATTCACCAAAGAATAAATATTGACCAAGCTCAACCAAACAAGTTCTAAAGTGCTAGGAATGTCCCCATTCCCACTCACCCTGTCAATCTAGACCTCCCATACTCTTTTGTGGTCTCCAGTGTGCCAGTTTTTTCTCATTAATTAATTATTTACAAAATAATAATAATGTTTCTAGGTCCTTAAAGACCCTTGGTCCGGCACCTTGTGCCACCATAATAATAAGAATTATTACATATGTATGGGGCTTAACATATAGGGCATTACATTCCCTACCCCTTAAACAATGCATCGTCCTGAATGCATAATACATACATGAATTAACAAAAGGATAGCATATATGATAATACATGTATAAAAATATAACATCTTTCTAACCACAATACTTTCATGTCCATCTCCACTGCCTATGGGATATGACCTTACTCACCATTCCCATTTCATGGATTTCTGTGCGATAAACTTGGACTAGTACTCTCTTGTTTGTTCTCCACTTCCTATGAGATGTGACCTAAATCGTCCATATCATCTCCTGGCTTTCCATGAGAGAAACCTGGACCAGTACTTTCTTGTTCGTTCTCCACTACAAGGGTCGATTGTTATGTAGAATTTTGTCCTACGGATAAGCCAAAACTCTCTTAACTTTAAAGCAGACTTTAAACTAACCTTAAAGCAAGAAACAAGTCAAAACAAATGCTACCTTGAATCCCTAGATCTAACGAACATCTCAGGATTGAAATGCTAAAGAGAGTAGAAGGAGTTTAACTGACCTTCTATCCAGACGCTTGTTTTTGGTAGTTACTCCAAGCTCCAAGCCCTCACAAGTGAACCTGTCAAAATGGAACCAAGACACAAGAATGCACTATTCTCTAGCAACCTGAAACATGAGTTAGGATCTAAATCTATGAAAGATACAAATCATATCATTAAAACAAGATTAACACAAATGATTTGGGAAAACAAGACAAGTTATTTCATTACAACTTGAAGAATACTTACAAAAGGTGCTTGATGTCCAAGCCAATCCTCCAGCTTCAAGTGTCTTCTCCTCTAGCTATCTCCACAATGCTGCAAGACCATAAGTTTGGTGCTCTCAAGAGTCCTCCTCTTTTCCAATGGCATGCCTCTCTTTTATAGTGAATGGTGAGGTTAACCAATAAGAGAGATGGGTGGATCTAAGGAGAGATAAGTGGATCAGGGTTTCTAATCGAAGGAGATGAGTTGAGATCGAATCAAGGACCCCAATCTTCCATTATCTTCGAAAATCCAAAATCCCATAAGCCAAGGGAAAAAGCTATTAAAAGAGTACCACGTTTTGCAAAGACAGCAGAACGCGGCACTGCCGCGCTTTGGGTAAAAAGCAGAACGCGGTAGTGTCTAGTACCGCGTTTTGGAAAACTAGCAAGGCGCGGTAGTGTGTGTAAATAAAGTCTAAGGTGGGTCAAAACTTGCCAGGGTGGATTCACCTTCAAGGTTGACTCATCATTTGTCTCTTCTGGATGGTTTAAAACAGTAGGGAAAATGTCGTTAACTCGTTTTGTAATGGAGATGCGACACCGTGAAACATAGAGGTATAACAGATGCCCCCTAAAGTGTGAGGTCAGAAGGGACTGATGGCCGAAAGACTTTACGAATATAATGTGCAGAGATAGCATCGAGGAGAGCGACACTGAGCTGAAATAGAAACAAAGTGTTAGATATACCACCGAGGCGGGCATTCCCATGCTCGGAAACAGATGACTCAAAGCATGGCTGCCAACCAATACATTGCAGATCCATGAGTACTAAGATAATGTAAACTGTGGACAGATCATGGCTACTATGAACAATCGTAGATCCATGAGACCATAATGACACAGCCACGACCAATACAATAAGTGGATCTGTGTGACAATACAAGGGACATCTCCATCACAGCCTGGATGCAGTCAAAATGTAGAGGTGTGTCCAGGGTCTTCTACCCGATCGCAAAAAGACATGAATCTAACCATGTGATTACAAGGTGTTGAAGTCGAACATGGTAGAAACCATTTGATTACCGGTCAATGATGTGGACCGTTAACAAATGCGAGGGAGATCACCAATGATGACAATGATTCCCAAGGTATCAATAGTACATCTCAACGAAATGCGAATGAATGAGTTGATGTCGAGCATCCGAGAGATTGCTTGATCAGAAGTCAATGATGTGAACCTGCTGTCAAACACGAGGAAACCTGCCATTGAGGCATGCAGGTACCAAGGTACTAATGGTTGATCTCTAAGTCTAATTCCCGGATAGTGATTTGGTGTCGACAGGAATAGACTCGTCGAAGGTGGGCCATGATGATTCCCACATCATCGACACGAAATCGGCACATATGATAGGATGGTGAAGCAATGGAGTATGTACTGACATAGTGGAGGCCTGACACAATGAATGACTCGAAACAATGCAAACCTTTGAACATGTAACGGCATGTAACAGGACTTGGCAGCAGGGAAAATAGAGGATAGACACCGGATGAGTGGACTCGTGGCCAGGGAGACGACCCATGATGATGACTATAACTCGATGAAAGACGGATACCCAAATATAGACAAGAGACGGACACATGCAATGTTCAAAGGTAACGACTGACAAGCTGCCATAGATAAACTTGACTTATTCTCCCATATTTCCCCGACATGATGGACGAGTACCTCTTTCTTGTTTTACGAGCTTGAAGAGGATAACAGATGCTCAGTGTAGCTCATCTCATGGATGAGTCCAATCTCACATGTTTTACGAACCTGAGAAAGGAGGGGTTCGTCCCAAAGTGGGTCCTTCGATGTTAATATTTTAACGAGTCCAAGGAAGGAAAACTCGGTAGTTTTTCATATTTAGAGAGCCTAAAAAACTTAAAGGAAGCTCCATAATGTACTTTTTCGTAAGGTTTAGTCCCTCGATTCCGAAAAAGTGTAAAACAATTCCCGAGAGAACTCTCCCAGCCGAGATTGACTGAGGTATACCTTTCTCGTAAATAGTCTAGACGGGCCGAAAAAGGGGTAACCTATCACCGAATAGATGACCTTTCAAATACTTTTACAAGTGTGAAAGAGTCAAGATCACTTGGCAATCTTTTCAATTTTAAGGAGTCTGAAAAGAGCTTAACTATGGACTCCTATGGTCTTTTTCGTAAATTTTAAATTATTCTGGTCCGAAAAAAGAATAAAATGCAACCAGGATAATACTTTCCTCATCGTTTAACGAGCATGAGTAAAGCTGACCGTACTCGACACCGTTTACTTGAGTTTGACAAGCACGACACAGGTGTGAAAGCGCTTGGAATCTTTTTCAAGTTTTAAATCCAGAGCACGAAAAAGATAAAGTGGGCTCAAAATGAAGGTCAAATTATGAATAAACACCAGTGTGAATGTATCGCATTTTTACCGAGGATCCTGTCAATAAATGCTCAAAAACTGGACATTAGCAATGTGAACAAGGGTTTATTTCAATTATTAAAAATAGTAATTAATTAATTAATTAAAAAATGTGAAAAAATGCTATATAAGGAATGGTAAAAATAGAAATTACTATTCATTTGTGTTTTTTACCCAAAGGAGACATTTTCACCCATTTTGGAGCAAGATTTCAAGGATCCATACCGGGAGTTCTGGGACACCATTTCGACCGCCGTCTGCACCAGGTAAGAGTGCTTGAGCCCCTCTTTCATTTCATGTAAGAAATTTTTGCTTTCACCAGGAAAAAATTAATTTTTTAGCAAGCCCTTTTGGGAAAGAATCGCCCTCCACACTACCGCGTGGGGGCCCTATCGAAAGACGCGGTACTGTTGAACAGTACCGCGCTGTATCCTCAAACTGAGACGCGGTAGTGTGGACTGCCACGCGGTAGGGTGTCCTCCAGGCACGGCACGGGCGAATTTCAAGTTCAAAAAATCAAATTTTCTCCAATTTTTTGCTGGAAGTAAGTTGTTAAATAGTTACTAATTGTTTTGTTTTCCCTCTTGCAGGGATTTGCAACTTATTCGGAGCAAAATGGTAAGCTGGAAAGAGAGAGAGCACGAAGCGGATGATTTTTCAGCCGAACATGACTTACCAACCGTGACCGCATTGCGAGAATGTGGTTTGCTAAAGTTTTTCAAGACCAAAGGGATCCGCCAGCAACCTAAGCTCCTTACTCACCTTATCCAATTGTGGGACCCTGACATTCAAGCTTTCCGAGTGGGAGAGCATGTGCTTGAAATCCAACTCGAGGATATTTATTTCCTCACGGGCCTCTCGAAAAGAGGGGCCCAGGCGAACTTTACTGGGTACACCGCTTCAGAATCAAGCACAGATGACTTGATTGCTCAATATTGCCAGGAAGGTTCGAGTAAGAAAAGTGGGAAAGTGGCCATAAAGGAGGTCATAAATCTTCCTGTAAAAACCGTGCTATTCACTATCACGCGTGCAGCGGGAAGCGTGAGTCCACATCAGGCATCCCGCACGCAGGTGAATCTCGCAGCAGAGTGCATGGGAGGAACAGTTTTCAACTAGTGTGATGCAGTGTTGTCCAATCTGAAGGAATAGGTGCACAAGTGTAGGACTGGGAAAAATACCCAGTTTGGCTATGGGAGCATCCTGGTCACTTTCTTTCTGGTGAGGGTGCCACTACTGCACCCACAGATATCTATGCCCCCTCGTCCACCTACTGAGCCATGGATGGCTCGATGGAGTGACTATGCTGGACGTCTCGGGGACCTCAGCGGCTAGCCTTTGGAGAGGACTTCTACTCTTGGCTAGAGGAGCAGATAGTCATGATTAACGACTATCCCTATTCAGGGGTAGATTTCCGTGAGGACATTGACTTGGCATTGCCGGAGGATGATGACTGGGACAACTCTGGTATGACCTTTATGGATATGTATTTTTTCCTTTTTGAATATTTAATTTTTATTGCTTTTTTAGAATGTGTAAAAGACGCCTAATATATATTCGCATGCATGTTGCAGACTGTGGACCACAGAGGCCAGCTAGATACTCTCCACTACGTCGTGGCGGTGTGGATCGTCAAGCTGCTCCTGACGAAGAGGAAGATGAAGACAAGGCAGGAGGCGTCCGGGACATTGAGAGGAACCTGCAGGGATTGACCCATGGTATCCCTGCTATGCGGATGGATGACGTCCCTTACCACCTCCAGCGGCATACTGTGGGTGTTCCTGGTCGTATCAGTCGACTTCTTCGCAGGGTGGTTCGAGCTGTGGTGTGTTACCACCAGCAGCGGGAGGAGTCCGATGAGGGACATGATAGGTCTCCTAGGTCTCCATAGATGGTCCTTTGATCTTTTTGCGGCATGTATGCGATATATAGGCTTTGAGGGCCAATTTTTTGTATATGGTATTTGATCCCCAATTTTGTCTTTGACACAAACTTTATGTATTTTTTGAAAAAACACTCTTATATACAGTGATATGGACCTATTTATGATCTAAATATTTGCAATGACTTGTGCATTTTATTTTTTATGATGTTTTTATGTATGGGAAAGATGCCAATCCAAAATGTAATTAGCCAATGAATCGGCAATACAATTGAATTCTCTCGGTATGTGTTGATATGTAATAAAATCAAATGACTGTTCCAAGAGGCGTACTCTTCGAAATAAACGAAGTAATATAGGATCGCGAACTGTGTAAACACGATTTAGATGAGAAACCACAATTTGGGAGTCTAAAAAGACCGATAAGGAGTCAATCCCGAGTGAAGCAACCTCTGTCAAGAGACCAATGACTGCATGGTACTCCACGATATTGTTGGTTGCAGGACCTAAACAATTGGCTCCTGAAGAAATCAACTCACCAGTGGGGGAATAAATCACCCATGCTGCGGAAGCGAGATTCCGGGTATGTCGGCTTGCACCGTCGGCGAACCCAAAGTAGGCTGACATCTGCGCATAAAGTCACGAGTCAAAGTAAGAGTAGATACATGAGGTCCACGCGCACACTAAAAAGAAAGCAAAAATCAAACTAAGTACATTATGTACAAGAAGTAACCCATGTAGGGTAACCTCACGCGTAGAAACGCTTGAGGTATAGCCCGTTGCGGGGCCGTGCCAATGGCGTACCATCACAATCGATTAGTTCATAGGCTCCTTTTTCTAAGACACGTTTTACAATGAAGGGGCCGTACCACATAGATTCAAGTTTACCTTTTCCAAGCTTATCGTGCATCTGATCATATGTAAGTACGAGGTCACCCTCATTGAAGATCCGAGGTTGAACGGATTTGTCGTATTGAGCTTTGACGCGTTTTTTGTGAGCTTCATTAGCCAAAGCGGCGTCGCGGCGGGTTTCATCTAGCTTGGCTAGGTATAGAAACCGTTCTTCTTCGGAAGTAGTGTGTGGAAGTAGCTCTATGGCTATCTTGAGTGATGGGATTTCACATTCAATCGGGAGAATGGCTTCTAGGCCGTACACCAGTTGAAATGGTGTAAACCCAGTAGCACTTTTCACTGAGGTTCGGTATGCCCACAGTGCTGAGAACAGAGCTGAGTGCCAATTGGATTTTTGGGTACCCACAATGCGCTGAATCATTCGTTTCAGGACTTTATTAATGGCTTCAACTTGGCCATTAGCTTGTGGGTAATACGGGGTTGAGTTTTCGTGGCGAAAACCCAATTTGGCACTTAGTTCTTTGATCATATGGTTCCTGAAATGGGAACCATGATCGGTCACAATAGACTGTGGGACACCGAATCTAGCTATGATATGATTGAATATGAACTGCGCTGCTGTTTTGCCGTCTTCAGCATATGTAGGCATCGCTTCAGCCCATTTTGTAAAATAGTCGACAGCTACTATGACATAGCTATGCCCCCCGGCTGAAGTGGGCTTACAGTACATAAAATCGATGCCCCATTTGGAGAAGGGGCCGACGGCAATGACAAGATGGAGTGGAGCAAGATGCGAGCGTGCTTTGCTATGAAAGAATTGACATGGCAGACACTTCTTGACTGTTTCAATGCAGTCTTTGAAAATTGAGGGCCAGAAGTATCCTGCTCGCAGTATTTTCTGGGCCGTAGCCATCCCAGAGAGATGACCACCACATGCTCCAGCGTGGCAGTCGTTGAGAACGCGTTCCGCCTCATCTAAGGTCAAACAACGTCGAAGGACGGTGTCGACACCACGTCGATACAGAGTATCGTTCACTATAAGGTAGTATTTTGCGTGATGTCTGATACGTCGTCGTTCATCGCGGGTGAGATCGGGACGGAAGCGTTGGGTTTGGAGATATAAGAGAATATCCCCATACCACGGATCAGACGTGCTAATGAGGAACAATGATTCATCGGGAAGAGAATCAATGGGCTCGGATTGCTCAGTAGCACGGGGCAGGTTACAAATTAACTCAGCAAAGACCAGAGATTTCTTAGACTTGGCTTTGACAAATTCCAAGTCAAACTCTTGGAGGATGACAATCCAACGGGAGTATTTGCCCCCAAGCACTTGTCGTGTGAGGATATAGTACATTGGATTGAAATCGGCGATGACAGTGGTCCGGCGGAGTAAGATGTAATGACGGAATCTCTGGACAGCAAATACTGTTGCCAGAGCCAGCTTTTCAACATGTGAGTAGCGAGTTTCAGAGTCAAGAAGACTCTTGCTAAGATAATACACCACATGTTCTATGCCGTTGTGATCTTCCTGGACTAACACCATACCAATGGTGGAAATCGAGGCTGCGAGATAAAGGATGTAGTCCTGTGTGTAATTGGGGGGTTGAATCACAGGATCTTTGGTTAAGGCTGCCTTTAAATTGTCAAAGGAGCGTTGGGCTTCGTCATCCCATATGAAGGGAACATTTTTCTTGAGAAGCCGCATGTAGCCTTTTGTTATCTCGGACAGATTGCAGATAAAACGGCGTAGAAAGTTTGCATGCCCTTGCAAACATTGAAGTTCTGGGATATTGGTAGGTGAAGGCAGGGCTATGATAGCTGCTACCTTTGCGGGATCTAGACGTATCCCGTATTTGGAGACTATGAAGCCCAATAGTTTTCCGTCTTCTACACAGAAGACGCACTTATGCGGGTTCAAACGTATATTGTAGCGCCGGCACCTTTCGAAAATGGCGCTCAAGTGATCTGGATGTTCTTCCCGAGTTCGAGAGTGAGCGGGAAGGTCATCAAGATATGGCTCTACGATATGTTTGATATCATGGAATGCGTAGGACATCGCCCGTTGGAAAGTTGCCCCGGCATTTTTGAGGCCAAAAGGTAACTTTCGATATGCAAAGATCCCCCAAGGGCAGATAAAGGCCGTTTTGTGCTGGTCGGATGGGAGGATATCAATCTGATTATAGCCAGAGAAGCCATCCATAAATGAAAAGATAACACTTTCGGCACAGTTATCGATGATCTGGTCGATAAACGGAGTTGGGTAGTTGTCCTTGGGACAAGCCTTGTTCAAATCACGGTAATCAACACAGACTCTAATCGTTCCCTGTTTCTTGGCTACGGGAACGATGTTGGATACCCATTCTGTCAATGGGACAGGATAGATAAAACCAGCACGCAAACGTTTTTCAACTTCTGCTTTAATGGCGGCTGCCTTACGGGGATGAACGGGTCAAAGCTTTTGCCGAACAGGTCGGGCGCCAGGGAAAGTTGGAATTTCATGGACCACAATCGATGGGTCAATCCCTGGCATCTCTTCATAACTCCAAGCAAAAACATCGCGGAAAGTTTTAAAGTAGGCATTATAGAACTCCGTTTCGAGAGGAGTACATGTTTTGCCAATGTGTACGTTTTCCACGATACCAAGCTTCGCTGAAATATCGATGGGAGTGGTTGCCATAAGATTGGCCAAGTTGCCTTCAGAAAATACTTCGTCGAGGGAAGTGGGGAACTTGGTTTGAACCATCCCAAGTGAAGCACTGGATTTGGTGTCAGGCTCAAGTGACTGAATGGTGGGGAATGAAGATCGATGATGAAAATCTCCCCATGGTGGCTCATCACCGCACATAACCTCTATGATTGATTCGTCAGTGGGAAAAATCAAGTTGAGAGGATCAAACAATGGTGGGTGTGTATGAGTTTCAGTCGAGAGCTGTGCCACTGTGTGATCAGTAGAACAGTCGACCCAATCTATGGCTGATTGGATCGCGTCATATGCTGCAAGGTTTCTGTTCAAAGGCATGGAATTGCCATAGCCTTGGATCTGAGTAGGACTCGGAATCACCCATGAATCATCGGAAGGGGTGACATGCGATGAAATCATGTTGACTGGTTGAAGATGGGTTTCCAGCTCTGGAAAAACTCCAATGAGGGATGAATCCTTCATGAGACCAACACCTATGTCTTGGAACCGGTACCGAGGTTGATCCAATAACGGGACGGTATTGGTGGAGTTCGGATGGGAGTCTGGGATACAGTAATCCAGTTGATCAATAGTGACAATTTTCCCTTCATGAGGAAATTGTACAATCCGGAAGACTGTAGATGCTATGGCGGTCATGGCGTAGAACTAGTTCCGACCAAGTAGGAGATTGTAATCCAAAGGTGCATCTACGGCTTCGATGTGTACGGATACTGTCTTGCCCCCCAGTTCAACACCGATTGAGGGAATGAGTCCATATGGTTGAAAACCATGTCCATCAAATGCCCTAAGAGTAGTGGGAGAAGTTGTGACCTCGGGTGAGCCTAAGGCTCTCCAACAGTTCAAAGACATAATCGACGTGGAAGCACCCTCATCTAACATAGTGCGGTGGATGACATTTCCACGGATTTTCGTATGCACCTGGAAGGCTAACTGGTGAGAAAGCCTAGGTTTAGCATGCTCCAAGTTAAACATGATGGAGTTTGAAGTATCTGGGTCCAGTGCCCCCAGTGCTGAAAGTAGGGTTCTACGCTGCGTGGGGCAGTGTTGGAGAACCTCGAGAGTTGACATAGCGCAAGGTGCTTGAGCCAAATCCTCAACAATGTTGTAGTTTTGGGCAGCTCGCGCATTCGGATTGAATGTTGCCTTTCGTATGGTGCCCTTGGGTGGGCGTAGCACTGTATCCATAAGTGGTCTCTCGATATGGAGATGACCGTTAGGGGGGGGAATAGGAATCGGATCTTCAACAGGATATTTGCCTTTGGCTATCTCCGATTGTTTGTTTGAACTTGGAGGATTGTCATACGTCTTTGAACGAGTGGTGATATTAATCTCCTCATTACTTGTCATTAGGATTTCGCGGTTTGTGGACGTCTCTGCACGGGAAGGATTGGTCGGGTTGCCCCCTTGTGGGGATTCTTGGGCAACCATTTGCTGTTGCTGTTGGGGGAAAGGGTCAGTTAGCACTGCCGGGCGAGAGGATCCTTTAACGAACTTATGGACCTCGTCCTTGTAGGGACAGTCACGCGTATAATGGTCATCTTGACAAATCAGGCAGAGAAACTTAGCTTTCCGACGTGGTTTCTGGTCATTCTGGGTAGGTTGTGGCTTGGGGTTCTCCTGCTGGTTCTTCTTGGGTTTGCCATGATTGTTTTTCTTCTTTCCTCCGGGTGGTTGTGACGTAGATTGGACTACATTCACTTCGGAGGAGATAGCAGGAGAGGTGGAAGCTTTTGAAGCGGCCTGGGTAAAAGCGGGGGAAGCAGAAGCTTGTTGTCCCGTCGAGTTGGTAGCAGCTTGAGCCTTGACTGAACCGACAATACCATCAATGGGTGGTTCAGTGGTAGGCTTTGTAGGATCAGTGTGAACGCGGGAGGCATGTGGAAGAAGTTCATGTAAAGTACCGGATTGAGTATATACCAAATCCATGTATTGTGCTGCCGAGATGGCTTGTTCTTCTGTAACCGGTCCGCGCATAGCAATATCTCTGGCTATGGGAGGCAGAAAGGATTTTGTAAACCAATCAGCAAGTAGCTGATCTAGAATAGGTGCCTTTATTAGCCTACGGCGTCTTCGCCACTCGTGGATGTGATCTGAAATGTGTGTAGAAGTGGTTTGACGCAGTGAAGTTAGCAGTTCTGTTCCAGTCTCATACCTGATGGGAAGCTGGAAATGTGTCAGAAACTGCATAGCCAAAGTGTTGAAATCATGAAAAGAGTGTTGTGGCAGCTCGATATACCATTTTGCTGCCGTTCCGGTGAGCGTGCGTTGGAAGAGCCGAAGTCGGATGGAATCATCCATCAAGGAGTTGGATGAACACCAAAGATGGAAGGTCATCACGTGGTTCTTGGGGTCTTCCCCAGGTTTGGCATCGAACTTAGGAATGTCCGATGGTAGTTTGGCTGGGATAGGTGGCCAGTGAGGTTCGTGCCATATAGGATCGTTGATAAGCCTCGACAAATCAGGTAGATCAAGTGTGGCCAGAAAGGGAAGTTGACGGTTGGTCTGCGAGAATGAGTAATAACCATGTGGTGCCGAGAACCCTGGAGGGCCCTGCATAGCATACTGCTGTGTGTTATACCCATATGAGTTTCCCGCGGGATACTGCTGGAAATTCTGTGGATGGTAAGCCATCTGGTTAACCGGTTGATTGTAAGCAACCGGTTGGTGAGTGTTCTGCTGAGTGGGTATAGTAGCCTGAGGCTGTTGATACCCAGGAATGGTTGCTGTTCCTTGTTGGGGAAAAGTTCCTTGGAATTGTTGTGTTCCAGGGATGTTGCCACTATACTGTGCAAGTGGAGGATTTCCCATAGCAGGGTTGGGGGGTGGCTGCGACGGTGGTGTCCATGGAAGGCTCGTTCCTGCTTGAGGAGCGAGTGGAAATTGAAGTGATGGGTTCCATGGAGCTGTAGCAGGTGAAGGGTAAGGGAAGCCAGAATTCAAGTTGGGGGAAATCTGAGATTGCCCCCCAGCTTGGTTCCAACTTCCAAAAAGTGAGTACCCCCCAATCTGTGGGATTTGATGATCCCAAGAAGGAAGCATGCCTGACAGGGGTTGTTGAGAGTAAGGCCCGGTTGGAACACCGGAATAAAGTTGCCCACTGCCAGGTGGATTGTGCATACCGAACTGAGTAGATGCTGCTGGTTGGGAAGCTTGTTGGATCGAGCCAATAGGTTGTCCGCCAGCAGTTAGGTTGGATGGCCCTATCTGAGGAGGCTGTTGACTGGGAAGTGGGTTCCTAGCAAAAGGTTGTCCTCCAACTGGTTGGGTTGATGGCCCACCAGTTGGAGGTTGTTGACTCGGAACAGGGTTCCCAACGAAAGGTTGTCCACCAACTGGTTGGGTTGATGGCCCACCAGGGGGGATTTGGTAGCTAGAGTTGGGGACCACTGTAGTCGGTTGTCCACCTCCTGAGATAGTGTAAATGGTGGCTGAGGGTGATCCTCCGGTCCAACCAGAAGATCCAGCAGTTTGACTAAGCGTTCTTCCGCCGCTGGTCAAATATGATAACGTGGATTGGCCAACGGCACCAAAAGTACCTATTTGCGGAGGGGGTCGTCCATATCGAACAGGTGAGGACGGGGAAAAAACTGGGTTATCCCTCATAGAATGTGCATCAAATATGGGTGATGACAGTAAATGCGGGGAATTTAGCCCAGGGGTATTAGCGTCGTCCATGACATGTTCAATGATAGGAGGACCCTCGAAAACTGGGTCCGAGTTCATGTCCTGGAAAAGGTTTTGGGGATCCAGCAGGAGACTAGGTATGGTAACATCTGAAGGTCCTGCGCCGTCTGCAAAGGAGTGTCGAAACTCCGTGCTAGACGGGATGTTGGGATCCCTATAGTTAGAAGGACGAGTGTCAGGGGGATATCTAGAGGCTGACGAGAGCATTTGCTCGGTGCTGCGTCTAAACCGTGCCGATGCTAACGGAGAGTTCGCTAGGCTAACCATACTAGACTGGATGGAAGCCATGATTTCATGTCCCGGTGGGAGATTGGGTAGAGCTGTAGTACGAGGTACGTTGCTAGAAGAACTTGTCTCATGAGGATGAACACTGGGTGACGTAGTGATGACAGGCGGAAGCTCCGCCTGGGAAGTGATGAAACCATAATCAGGTTCAAAAGGTGTGTCAGGTAGACGAGTATCTTCAACAATTTCAACGTATCCGCCTGGGACTGAAATTAGGCCAGGTATGTCCTGGTCGGACCCTTCTGTGGTGCCAATAGATCCGTCTATATCATCGTGAAAAGTGTCTGATGGACGGGAAGTGTTGGCATCCGGTAGAAGGATGACCTCTGGTCTAGTACTCTGGGTTGTACTAGGTTCAGTTGCGGTAACTGTGTCCACTGTAACAAATAAATATGGAATGACAGTGGGTGAGGTGACAGTGGAAGTCTCAGATGTGCTAGTGGTTGCAGAAGCTGCAATAGATCCTGAGACTGTGCTGTGTGTGGCAGTTACGGGTGTAACTGAAGATGTTGTATGTATCGGCGGTGGAATGTTGCCTCGACCAGCACCGCGGCCAGGAGGAGCAGGAATGCGTGATGCAGGCGGACCAGTAGTCCGTGGCGGTGGTGGTGGTGGAGGGCTTTGGCCCTGTTGTCTTCGTGATCTTCGTGGTAGATCTGACATGATGACAGGAAAATGAAAATTGGGGGCAGTATCTTAAACAAAGAACTCAAAAAATCTAATGCAACCGAGTGTGCAGAAGAGGAGCTATAAAAAGCAAGGCTCAGAGGCCAAAAAAGCAAGCTCTAAAATCTATACTGAGACCGCTGTCTCAATAAGCGAGCTGATCAACAAAAATGGCCAGAATGCCAACAAGCAGTCCCTATAAAGAAAAAAAATGACCCTCTACAAAGATGAGATAGCAAGCAAACTCCTAACTAAGAGCTGGAGACCTCAACAGGCTGTATCCTTCGCAAGGTGATGAAATCCAAGTCGAACAATACAACATGAGAGACCGATATAAGAAGGATATCCCTCTACCAAAAGGGATCCTGGGTAAAAGAGCCCTAGTAGAATAGATACTAAGCCACCTCGTTCATGACACGTCGGAAAAGGTTTTGGGCACTTCAGCCTTTCGAAGAAGACAGCGATCGATGTTGCCTTAGGGCTAAGTGGAGTGCGGTATTCCACAGAGTCCGTCTGGTTCTCAATCTCGCGGCCGTTTAACCCATGAAAGTTGGAAACAGTCAGGAGGCCCCTCCATAAACTAGCTGTGACCGTGTCAATAAGTACTAGAGGATTTTAGTTCCCTAAAGACAACAACTATGTCTCAGATGAAAATGACAAGGGGGAATTATTTTGATGCCTATCCCCGGTGTCCTACCTAACTACCAAATTCTTTTGATTTCCTCAAGTGAGGTTAAAGTTGGTTTAATTAGGGTGATTAATTTTAGTGGCTGTCTTACTCAATCGGGTAGCGGACGTGAAACTTGATGGTGTTATGACGACTCAAACCATGCAAATGAGAATGAATCACAAATAAGCCTTTGTCTTCGATGAAATCTAGCTGAGGTAAAGATAGAGGTTCTTCGATCAAATATGCATAAAAATTTTCACAAGCAATCAAAGTAAAAGATTTTTCTTTTCTTTTCGATTTATAAACAAAGCCAAACTGAAGTAAAAACTCTTTTCAATGCACTGATTTTACAATCTACAATGCTTCTACAATGAGAATTTCTATGGCAAAATCAATGGTTCATTTCCCTATGCAAAATACCACTAGACTTTTTCAATTTAACAACAAAATTGCTCTCAACTAATGATCTTTTTAATTTACTGGAAATGATAATGATAATATGACTGTAAAAACTACAGTATTCAGTAACAGAGAACAGTGGTGTTGAGTTGGTTGTAGTGAAAAAATCAAGTCAATGCAATCAGACTGGAAAAATGACCCATATGTCAAAAGTGCCACTAATTCAATCAACAATCAAGCTCACAAAATAGGTAATAAGCACACCATACAGACTGGGAACTAACCAGGATGCTAACAGGCAACAGTAAAGACTACCTAAGGCGGAGAGAAACTCAGGAAACCAAGCAAAGATAAAAAAAAATTTAAACACTTGCAGACACTACCGCGGGTGATGGTCTGGCTGAAGCGCGGCACTGTGACAGTACCGCTCTGGTACTAAGGCCTGGGGCGTGGTTCTACCACGCTGGAAGTAGTTATGAGGGTGCGGTACTGTGGCAAGGGAAAGAAAGGGCGCAACTTGAGAAGAAAAAATCAAATTTTCAGGGTTGTTGCTAACCCAGGGGACTCAGTGATTAAATAGGGAGATAAATACTGCGAGGAGGGGTGAATAAGGGTCAAAAAGGACCAAGATTCAAACTGGTTTGAAGTGCAACAAAAACTCACAATTCAAAGGTAAATGACTGTGAATTGAATCAATCAAGCAGTGATCAAAACCAGCGGAGTCGCCATTCTTGTTATGTAGAATTTTGTCCTACGGATAAGCCAAAACTCTCTTAACTTTAAAGCAGACTTTAAACTAACCTTAAAGCAAGAAACAAGTCAAAACAAATGCTACCTTGAATCCCTAGATCTAACGAACATCTCAGGATTGAAATGCTAAAGAGAGTAGAAGGAGTTTAACTGACCTTCTATCCAGACGCTTGTTTTTGGTAGTTACTCCAAGCTCCAAGCCCTCACAAGTGAACCTGTCAAAATGGAACCAAGACACAAGAATGCACTATTCTCTAGCAACCTGAAACATGAGTTAGGATCTAAATCTATGAAAGATACAAATCATATCATTAAAACAAGATTAACACAAATGATTTGGGAAAACAAGACAAGTTATTCCATTACAACTTGAAGAATACTTACAAAAGGTGCTTGATGTCCAAGCCAATCCTCCAGCTTCAAGTGTCTTCTCCTCTAGCTATCTCCACAATGCTGCAAGACCATAAGTTTGGTGCTCTCAAGAGTCCTCCTCTTTTCCAATGGCATGCCTCTCTTTTATAGTGAATGGTGAGGTTAACCAATAAGAGAGATGGGTGGATCTAAGGAGAGATAAGTGGATCAGGGTTCCTAATCGAAGGAGATGAGTTGAGATCGAATCAAGGACCCCAATCTTCCATTATCTTCGAAAATCCAAAATCCCATAAGCCAAGGGGAAAAAGCTATTAAAAGAGTACCGCGTTTTGCAAAGACAGCAGAACGCGGCACTGCCGCGCTTTGGGGAAAAAGCAGAACGCGGTAGTGTCTAGTACCGCGTTTTGGCAAACTAGCAAGGTGCGGTAGTGTGTGTAAATAAAGTCTAAGGTGGGTCAAAACTTGCCAGGGTGGATTCACCTTCAAGGTTGACTCATCATCTGTCTCTTCTGGATGGTTTAAAACAGTAGGGAAAATGTCGTTAACTCGTTTTGTAATGGAGATGCGACACCGTGAAACATAGAGGTATAACATCGATCTTTAATCACTAGTAGAAAAATGGGTGATAAATGACCGGGCGACCAAAAATGTTGGTCACCAAGTGAAATAAATGATTAAACCACCAAAAACGTTGGTCACCATAGTATTATTAAGTGAAATATGACCAAATGTGAGCGCTTTGAAGTGATCACAAGTAACAATGACTAAAATAAATGACTAATTTAGTCATGGGATAAAAAATATGACTAATTTAGTCACGAGATTAAAAAAAAAATATGACTAGACAATTTAAGTTAATAATTATATAAGATGTCCATTGTTAAAATTTATGAAAATGTAATAATTTTATTACAATTTTGTAAATTTTAATGTTGCAAATGGATTCAGAGGTCCCCTTAAAAGGGGGTCTCTTAATCCATTTGCACTATTAAAATTTACGAAATTGTAAAATTTTATTGTCAAAATCAAACAATAGAATGGTTGTGATTGGATAGGTTGGATAGGTTGGTTGAGCTAGTAAAAGCATCATCTAATTCAACCTATCTAAGTGAATTTGGGGACGTGGTAATGAAATAGAATGGTTGTGGTTGGATAGGTTGGATAGCTTGGTTGAGCTAGTAAAAGCAAGATCTAGTTCCACGTGAGGTTGTTGCAGTCCATGAGTAGAAATGGTTACATAGTGAAGTAGGGGAGTGGCATTCATATGATGGATAGGAAAATAAATTGTTGTATCTGGGTCAAGTTGGACATACTTGTAGTAGGTTTCATTTCCAATTTTGTCGTCCAAAGTTTTCATAACATGGATTCTACTAATGATGAATGCATAAGCTTTGTGTTCATAGTTCTATCATCTGATAATGAGAAATTATAAGTCATCAAAAAGGTGAGGAAGACATCTGATGATTGAATTGATTCCCTATGGGAAACTGATAGTTTGGTTGTTGAATTTGAATTTTCCACCATGGGCATGGGTTACTTGTAGACTTGGAAATGGTTGCATTGGCAAGTGTAGAAGGAAGGTAGGTGCAGGTGATGGCAGAGGGCCTAGGTTTGGAGCAATAGGGGATTTAATTTCTAGAGAAATGAGGGATGCATCGATGGGTGAAGAATATTGGAACAATGGGGCTACACATAGTTTGTCACTTTCCCCTACGAGGGTGCCTCAATGGGTGCTATAAAGAATACACCTTTGTGCATTTAAGATGCATTTTTTATTTATGTAAAGAAGGTGCCTTTGTCCATTTTTTTCGATCATTCCCACGACCAAGTGGCCATATATAGGTGAATATATTAAGTTCGTTGAAAACCTAGAGATGTCATTGATGCAAGGGGAAATGTTAAAAATTATACATGTGAAAGGATACATAGTAGAATGAGAAAAATGAAACATACTTATTTGGGGAAAAGGTCACAAAATATGAGAATATACTTTCTTTGATGTGTAAAACAATGCGTTATATATGGAATTGCATATAGTATGCATGTAAATTGATACATAGTTGAAAAGTGGAAGAATAGTTTAACAAGTAGAGATCCACATATTGATTTGTTAAATCAATAAATATAATAAAATAGATAAAGTGTTGGAAAAACAAGACAGTATACACATCCAAGAAGCAACATATGAGAATACACATAGCAATTATGAGTATGAACAATATGGAATAATGTACATGATGTGTAACAAAATCATGGGGAAATGAAAGAATTTACAAAAATAAATCGTTGAAAAGAATGAGATATATATAGGAACCAAAATACAATTATAAAACAAGAAACATAGTTCTGAGATGACCAAATAGTGCATTTGAGGGGTAAACAAAAATTTTGTAGGCCAAATGGAAAAGGTTTGTTTTTGTAGAAGGCATATGAGCATGTACATCAAAACACATAGTTGTTGAAATGGGAAATCATTGAGGTCCAAGTTGGTATGGAAGATAGAATGTCAATTTTTTCACTCAATTTCTTTCCCAAGGATCCCATACCTTTCTATTTCCTTTAATACAAGTTTATGTGCAAAGGCATATGGTAGTTCCTCTAATTTGATGAGGATTCCCTTTACCCAATTATCATCATTGAACATATTTTTCTTGACTGATAATGTGAGAAGGAAGTGGCAACATGCAACCTTCTCTATGATTTCTTTGATATTGTCTAGTTTAAACGAAAGAAGGTGCAAGTCCTTTGTGATCCCTAGTAGGTGAGAGGCAACGTCATCAAAATCAGTAAGAGGGATGGGATGTCTAGTGTAGCCTTTCAACTCTAGTTTAAGTATATACCCAAAGTCATACTCTTGGAATTCACCATGGCATTTTGTGCAATGCCGCATTTTGTTTTATTTTGGGAAAAAAATTCATGCATTGCATGTCATTGACAACCAAAGGACATGCAAGGAAATAGAAATCATGCATGCCAATATTTTTTACAATAATATGAAGGACAATCCAAACCCATTTCTCAAAAGAATGTCTACGATTGAGTTTTAAAATATTTTCATTTGATGGGACAACCAAAAGAAGTAGTGTAGTTTCTACTCAACAACAGGGAAGTTGTAGTAAAAAAATTTTAATGAAACAACATTTGGAGTTCATGTGTTTCTTCAATATCTAGGTTTATAAGAAGGTTGGTGTTGGAGATAGTCCTTATAGGTCATCCATTGAATTCAATAGCATGACCTCCCTTGATTGCGAGGATGGGGGGTTTCTCCATAATGAAATTAATAAACTGCTCTCTCTGTGGAACAACAATATTCACACCATAAGGTGGCATCAATGTTGTATCCCATGATGTCCCAAAAAATGATAGTTGTTATGGTAGTTTTCCATCCATATCCTTTATGTATGGATGTAGGGTAAAGTGTTGTTGACCACACCAATAAATTCAACCATGGAATTGAGGGGTGTATATTTGATTTCGTTGATTGTTGTGAAGTGGAAGGAATGCATAGGAATTTTGGAAGAATCCTCCAAGAAACATTCCATTGTGGATGAGACAACCAAAAAAATCTCAAAATGAGTGCTCAAATGGTTGTAAATTTTTTGTGTTACCTTGATTTTTCAATTAAAGACAATGTACGCCTATCTGAGGTGAATCTAGCCATCGAAGAAATCTACTAAATCATTAAAGCAAGAAAGATGGTTTCTGAGACCTTCACAATTAATGAAGTCAAATCCAAAGACTTTCTTTGGGCCTTTTTTATTAGTGTACTCATGGGAAAAAAATTGTGAGTGCTTGTTCCTTTATGGACCAATATTTATGATATGGACTAAGAGCTTTGAATGGAATATTAGTCATTGTGGGAGTAGTTGTTGGATTTAACAAGAAAGGAAAGCTACCTAAAGGAATATGATTTTTGAGAAAGTGGGTTTCGGTTAATGAAGAACTAATTCATAAATTCTATTCTTTTGGAAGTAGTAGAGTAGAAGGCTCCCCAACCAAATAAATTTTGTGGGTGACAACTTTGAGTTCGTGAACTTGAATTTTCCTATATCAAATAAATTATTTAGGAAATAACAAATGAGATGAAGATTGATAGGAAACAAAAAATAAAAGGAAATATCTATGCAAAGGAGGGAAGCAAGAGCATAAAGTATGTGGAATATTGAAGAACTTTGTAGGTGCATTTCTTGAGTTTGATGACAAATCACTATTGGAGAATTTGTATGCAACATGTCTATTGTATAAATATGGAAGTATATTATTGTGCATGTGTTCTTCATCAGAGAGAGAAATGTGATACTGGGAGCCGATGATTTCATTGATTGTGGAGGGTTGATATCAAATATCTGTATGAATGGTTGGAGCACAACAGAGCCATTGAGCAGTAAAGAAATTGCATTTTCGGTTAATTTTAGCACCATTGTGCATAGTTGGTAGTCTTGAAAGAGAGGAATTGTAGCAGCAAAGAAAGTGGGAGATGAAAATAAAATTCATTAAAGAAAAAAAGGTAATTAAGGATGTGTATTTCTTCTATTATGGATATAAAAAGAGGGTAGAACGCTTGTAAAACTTGAAGGGGGTTAAAAATATGAAGAGACCATGAGACGGTTGAAGGATTTCAAAGTTTGAATTGTTGTGGACTATGATGTATAGGTGAAAGGAATACTCCCTAAAAATTTAGTTAAATTGCTGCTAAAAAAAAAAATATCGGTATTACATAGTTCAAGACCAGGATCTTACTATATACCAAACCAAAAGGGAATAATAACACATCATGAAACTTGCACTATATTCATTTTTTATGACTTTTTTCACACCCCTTTTGTGTTTACCCTAGTATGTTGGTCCTAATATACTATTCATATTTAGCCCACTCACCCGCGTCCAATAATATAACACATACCCAACATTCTCCCACTTGTCGTTTTCTTTGTATACAAGGGGTACAATATTTTATTGGATCAATAATCCAGGGCACGAATTCCTATTGCTTATTTACACTAAGAGAACTTCTCAGTGCTCATAGATTTTGTCAATGAATCTACAACATTCTTCAAAGTGTCGACCTTCTCCAATATTAACACCTTCTTGCTTTCAGCCATGTCTCGTACAAAGTGATATTGCACATCAATATGCTTCGTCTTATAGTGATAAGAAGGGTTATTTTCCAAGAATATTGCACTCTAACTATCACAATATAACCTTACAGATTGTTGGTCAAACCCAATTTCTGAACATGATCTATGCAACCATACAGCCTCTTTACTTGCATGAGTGGATTCCATGTATTCAGCTTCTGTATTTGATAGTGAGTTGATAATTCCACTACAATCTGCCTCTTACTCATCCAATTTATAGCACCTCCAAATGCGTTAAATACATACCCACTTGTAGATATTCTATGATCCATATCTTCAGCCCAGTTAGCATCAACAAACTCATGCACATTCAACACTCTATCATGTCTAGTTCTTCCTTGATAACAGATTGCACTATTTTTAGTTCCACACAAATACCATAATACCCTCTTCAAAGTTGTCCAGTATTCCTTTCCTAGTTTGGATATATACCTACTCAAAACTCCCACTGCATGGGAAATGTTTGGTCTAGTGCATACCATGGAATACATCAAAAATCCAACTACACTATCATAAGGAACACAAGACATGTCTTATTTTTCTTCTTCAGTCTCGGGACACTATTCTGCAGATAATCTTACACCTATACGAATATGAAATTTTATTGGTTTACATTCCTGCATAGTAAACATGTGCAATATTGTTTCAACATATTTTCTCTGGTTCAACTAGAGTTTCCCTTCTGCATAGTTTCTCTTGATTTCCATCCCCAAGATGAAATTGGCAACACTGAGATCCTTCACATCGAACTTGGAGGATAGTTTCATTTTCACCTTTTTGATAACCTTCATGTTGTTTCCAACCAGCAACATGTCATCGACATACAACACTACATAAACAGAATATTCTCCAGCCTGCTTGCAATAAACATAGTGATCAGCTTTGATTCTCACAAATCCTAGTCCCAATATGTATGTATCAAACTTCCGGTACCACATCCTTGGAGATTGTTTTAGACCATAAAGGGAATTCTTCAACTTTCAAACCAACTCCTTCTCACCCTTTACTATAAATCGTTCAGGTTGCTTCATGTAGATTTCTTCTTCCAGGTCCCCATGTAGGAAAGTTGTCTTCACATCCATTTGCTCTACTTCAAGATCAAAAGTACCAGTAATAGCAAGAAGGAATCTAATAGAAGTAATTTTGCAACAGGAAAAAATATTTCACCAAAATCAACTCCCTCTACCTGAGAATATCCATTTTCTACCAAGCGGGATTTGTACTTCTCCACTTTACCTTCTGCATTCAATTTCTTTTTAAACAAACATTTGCTGCCAATGAATTTTATTCCAACTGGCAACTAAACTAGATCCCAAGCTTCATTTTTTTCCAAGGAATCCATTTCTTCAACCATGGCCTTCTTCTAGAGATCACTATCCTCTGAATCAATATCTTATTTCACATTTCTATGATCATCATTAGTAATAGATAAAACAAAATTAGACCGAAAATCAGGAGGGGAATACCTTTTTAGTTGCCTTCTTTCATGAGATGATCGCCTCAAAACTGGGGTATGAGGTTCTTCTTCTTCTTATTCAACTTCTTATGTTGAGTTATATTCTTCATCTTCTAACTCAAACTCTATTTTCTCTGGTTCCTTTTCCATTGGAGTCACTTCCTGTATGGGAACTTATTTGATCTCTCTAAAGACAACATCTCGACTATAAACAGTCTTCTTAGTTACATGACTCCAAATCTTATAACCTTTCAGACCATCTTTATAAACGATAAAGCTACATTTTTCAACTTTATTATCTAACCTACTCCTTTTCTCCTTGGAACATGTACATAAGCATCACAACCAAAACATTTCAGATGTTTCATAGAGGGTTTCTTTCTAGTCCATACTTCATGTGGAGTTTTTTCAACCAATGTTGATGTGGGTTATAGATTTACCAAGTAACATGTAGTATCCACTACCTCTACCCATAATTCTTGTCCTATCCATGCCATCCCCCTTCCGCAAAGCGAGTTCATGAGCAAAGAGAGTTCGAATTTTTTGGGCTATTTTTGGGCTATTTTTGGGCTATTTTTGGCCTATCTTTGGGTTCTTTCCAAAAAATATGTAATTTAATCCTGGTTAAGGGATTGGAGTCTATCATTTCTAATATGGGTTAACGGATTAGGGATTTGGATGATGCGGAATACCTATATTTGTATTGTGAGTGGTTAATAATCAATATGAGAAAATAAGAGGGGCGGCTCTAAGTTTTGTTGGTTTTCCTAGTTAAGGGTTTCCAGAGTAAATATATGTGTATTATGTATGAATGATGTGGTGTAATCTCTATTTTTCTTAAAAGAATCTGTACGCTTTGCTTCTATGCAGAGGTTTAAAACTTACATGTGGTATTTGTTATACCTCAAATTGCCACACCATGTGTAAGTGAGAATATGCATGTTTCACCACCATGGAAAATATGATGTTTATGCCTCCTAAGGGTGTTAGGACCCTTCATTCTAATGTTGATCACTTCCCTAGTCACATTTGGAAGCAAATCCAACAAGCAAGGGGTCGAAACCCACCTTAACCACCTCCAAAAATTAGCCTTCTTGAATTGTCGCACCCTACATGCCTATGGGGGAGCGACAATTTCAAATTGTCACACCCTGCATGCCTATGGGGGAGCGACAATTTCAATATTTCCGAGCTTTGCTTAGTTATAGGGGAGCGACAATTTTGGTTTAGGCTTATCCCTTTGATTTTGGATCTTGGATCTCATGGATATTTTCTTGGGATGAGGTACCCCTTCAAATACCATCTCACATCCATTCCTTGGCATGGTTTAGATCCTTGATCCACATCTTCCTCACTTAGATCCATAATCTCCTCTCAGTGGTTGGCCTCCCAAATCCTACTTAAAGAGAGCCATCCATGAGCTATGGGAGGGTGATCTTGGAAGCACTAAACTTATGATCCTATGAGTCTTGCCAGGGTGATATTGGAGAGCTTGGAAGGAGGTGTTGCTACTTTGGACATCAAGGTATAACATTGTAATCAACTTATTTTTGCTTTCTTATCATTAATATAACTTAGCATATTCCTCTCATTTTCATGTTGTTAATGATGAATGCATGAAATTGTATATGTTTTATAGTTAGATATTTGTTTATATATATATTGCTTTGGAGAAGGTGTTGTCTTTCCTCTGTGAACAGGTTCATAAGTCCATGATCAAAGGATGGAGCTGGAGCAACTTAGGAACAAAAAGGACAACCATCAAAGTGAGGTACGCCATCTACTTGCTTTGTCTTTCCATAGCTTGTTAGCTGATGTGTGAGCTAGATCTAAGAGGACTATAGTGTCTATTTGTTTCCTCTCTATCTTGGGTAGGAAACTAGGGGCCTTTTCTAATCCCAAGGGGATATCTACCTATCCGTAGGGAGATTTTCTCACCACAGAAATTGGCGACTCCACTAGGACTTTTTTCCCTAGTTTCACCTTTGCTTTCTTGTTTGGATCATCAAATACTCTTCTAAGTGTTGTTTCTCATCACCTTAGATCCTCTTTGATCATCATTGAGGACCATTTTAAACTCAGGACCTTATCCTTGCTCGGATCTAGGCCAACCTTTCATTTTTTCAATCCTACAGGAGAATTTTCGCTCCCTCAAAATAGGTTACAGAGTGGAATTTCTAAATTTTCGCTCCCTAATAGTGGACTAGGACGCGACAATTTTCAAATTGTCGCTCCCCCATAGTGTTCTAGGGGGCGGAAATTCCCTTTTTTGGTCATTTTTTAGCTTGTTTGGAGGGGTTCCCTTGGTGTTTTTGCTTCCAAACTATTAGGGTGCCTCCATATGGTCCATTGGCTTCCTTTTGACACCTTTTTGAAGAAATTTGAGTCTCTTTTGAGTCCTTTTCATCCAAATTTTGTCTCTAGTCCTTCATTGGCAGCTCTGAGGCAATTTGGTCGATTTTGAGTCCTCTAAGCCATTTTTCAGTTTTGGGATTCAAGTGTACCTTCCCAGTCACTTTAGGATCTCTATAACATAAGTTTGAATCCCTCCAAACCTCATTTGGGATAATTTGAGACCCTTTTTCTTTGTTTGGAAGACTAGGTTCCACCTTGGAAAGTTGAAATCCCCTTGTGTTAACTTGATCCCTTGTGTACATTTTCGATTTTTCTGAATTAGAGTCTCTTGATCAGTGATTTTGTGACCATTAAATGACTAATTTGGACTGATACAAATCATATTTGGCTTGTTTTGTAAACTCTTGGCATGTTTTGGAAGTTCAAAGCCTTTGTTTGGTCTCTTGAGTCAAACTAGTGCTTTGTTTGCTTGTTGGGTAGAATTATCATTCTTTTCAAGTCCCAATAGCTTGCATTTTTTTTTAAAATTATTCTTACCATTGGATTGTGATTGGATTCAATTTTTAGAGATCTCTTTAGTGTGATATTCCAAAGGATTGTTTGGTTTGGCATCATTTGGATTGATTTGATTGGCTTTGAAAAACTTGGGACATCCTTGTCTTTTGAAGTCATTTTCTTGGGTTTTACACTTTGTTTCCTTTGCATATTTAGCTATTTATTGGTCATTGGAATAGATCAATCCCTTGTTTCCATTTTTTGTTTAAAGGAAAGCTTTATTTTGTCACTCTTTTGCTATATTCATGAAATTGGAAAACATAAGCATTCTTCTTGCTTTAATTTGATCATTTGACATTCTTGGTCTTACGTTCATAAGAAGAAGAAAGGCTTGTTTCATATTTCTATGCATTTGAGTTAGACAAGATTATTAGGTGCTTTTCTTTGTCTTGCATTTGATTGGAAACGTTTGTGGAATCCTTCTTTCCATAGCTTAAATGTGTCTTTTTCGAGTGTAAAAAGATAGGAAACAAATTATAATTATTGCATTTGGTGTTCGTAAAAAGATCTCTTGTTGTCACTTTAGGATAGTTTGGGTATGTTTGAAATGATTGGTTATCATTCATTAAAAAGATAAAATTGCATTTTCATTGGGTTGTACATATTGGGAACGGAAAGAATTCTTCCTTACTTTAGCTAGAAGTTCATTGAAGGAAAAAGACTTGCATAATTCATCCATAATTGCATGGTTTGAGTAAAGTCTACACACCACAAGTTGCACTTCCATCACCCGATTGAGTAATACAACCATTAAAATTTACACTTCCTAACTCAACACACTATAACCTCACTTGAGGAGAAAAAGAATTTGTTAGTTAGGTAGGACACCGGGGATAGGCTTCCAAATAATTCCCCCTTGTCATTTTCACTTGAGACATAGTTGTTGTCCTCTAGGGTGCTAAAATCCTCTAGTATTTATTGACACAGTCATCGACTAGTTTGTGGAGGGGCCTCCAGTTTTTTCGGGGGTTAAGCTGCGAGGATTGATTCCGGATGGACTTTGTGGAATGGCGCACTCCACTTAATGCCTATGGCATATCGATCCATTGTCTTCCTTGTACTCTACTGTATTGGTGATACAGGGGTGATAAGACAAAAGTGCCGAAAACCTTCTCCGACGTGTCATGAACGAGGTAGCTTAGTGACTTTTCTTCTAGGGCTCTTTTCCCAGGATCCCTTTCGGTAGAGGGATATACTTCCATAATTGGTCTCTCATTTTGTATTGTTCGACTTGTATTTCATCACCTTGCGAAGGATACAACTTGTTGAGGTATCTAGCTCTTAGTTAGGAGGATTTATTGCTCTTTTACCTTATAGAGGGTCTTTTTCTTTTTAGTGTTGCTTGTTGGCATTTTGGCCGCTTTTGTTTCAGCTCACTTACTGTGACGTCGGTCCCAGTATAGTTTTTTGAGCTTGCTTTTTTTGGCCTATGTGCCTCTTTTTCTTCTAGCTCCCCTTTTGCACGCTCGGTTTGCCTGAGGGTTTTTTATTTCTTTTTAACAAGACTTATCCCACATCACTTGGTCTTGTTACATGGCAAATCCATCTCCATGCACCCAAGCTTCTTATGGGACTACCAATCAAGAGACCCCTTTTCAAGGGGTACCTTTTGTCTTTCCTCCAGTTGGAGATATTGGTCCCCCCTTTATTGCCACTTTAAATCTTCCTAAATTAACCATAGGATTACCGGTGTGGTTATTTAATCCGGTGATTCCGGCTATACCCAATGTTTCAAATCTTAAATCTCCACCACGAGAGTGTCAATCCCAAACTAATCCTTCCCCTTCTTCGTCAAATGTATCTTCTTCCGTCTCTTCTTCCTTTCCTGATCAAAGTAGTAATGTTAGTAACCAAGAGGATAAGAAGAAAAAGAAAAGGAAAGTTGAGAAGAAGAAGGATAAGAAAGAGGCCAAGCATCAACCATCTACCTCCAGCGATAGTCATTCTATTCGAACACCTCGTAGACCCAAGTTCCCCTGTAAGATTTGCAAGGGTGATCACCTTCTCAAGGATTGTCCCGGTCTTTCCAAAGTGTTAGAAGAGTGGTCTAAAGCCTCCAAACCACCTATATCATCAGCCTCTGGAGATCATACTGATGATACCCCATCAACCAGTGACTCTATGGTTAAGGGTCAGAAAGGTAAAATCAAGAATTCTTGTTTGTTATGAAAGGGAATACACCTTACTTACCTTTGTCCACGCATGGAAGAAGCTTCAAAATTGTTGGAAGACATTACTCTATCTCGGAAACACCTTCCAGCTGGATGTCGTAAGTCATCCCTTGACCCCCTGTTGGTTGATGAATTGGTCGATCTAGCCCCATCCTCAGTCGATCCCACTCTTTCTTCAAAGAGTGAAGTTGAAGTGGTCGATTCGATATCGTCTCCACTCGATCCCGCTCTTTTATTGGAAAATTCCTAGACTGAAGCAGTCACCATGACACAATCTTCGTCTCATACTAATTTTCCAGTGGAGAGTGAATCGAAACCCGCTGATGTTTCTCTAGTCTGTTCAGATTGCACTGGACAAGGGGGGATTTTACCCATTTTGACAGATCCCCCTCTGTTAAATTTTGAGCATTAATTCACAATACTCTTGGATCTTTACTGAGAGAATAACATATACAGTATATCAATGCATAACAATCACAATAAGCATGACAAGCATCACAAGAATCAAAAGCATGAGAGACAAGAGACATAGAGTTTTCGTGGGGAAAACCCTAAGGTGAAAAACCCCACAACTTCCTCAGAGATAGAGAGAGAAATGGCTCAACCAAAGTACAACCAAAATACACTTGAGATAGTCTCCTAGTAGCGTATGATCCTCCTCCTCACTAATGCGCCACTTTCTGAGTGAGAGAGATATAACTTTCCAAATGATCTAAATAGAGATCTCCTGATCTCTATTTATACTAACCTGTTTTCCCAGTGACCTTATGGGGCTGACTTGTCTAGCTAGGTACATCCACAATATAATATATATATTTCAGGGCCGACCCCACACATGGTGGTCTAATAACCCATCGGCAAGTACACACACTTGCGACACTTGTCAATCCACATGACGACACTTCCTTATAGAGAAATAACACATCTCTAATAAGGGTACAATAAATATATATGAAATACATAGATGAAATACATTCCGAAGTTACATATACATCAAGACTCCCTCTTAACTAGGAAGGTATTTCTCGACACAGATCTGCTAGACAAGTCTTCTTCTCGGGATCATCGTCATCGATGCATCGTCATCGTCATCATCACTGCTGCTGCTATCTCAACCAATCTCTGACTCTACTCGTCATAGGAAGTTCTACAGAGCCAGTCCTTTTTCATACTGGATGTAGGCCCACCACCTGCAGTTCTTTGTCATCACTGGCCATACTGTGGAAATCTCAGGACTTATTACGTACGTCACAAAACCTTAAAAGAGTCTCTTGACTAGCAAGAACCCTAAAGAGCATCTGAGGCCTTTTTCATCCTGTCCAGATCTCCAGGACTTATTACATGTGACCCCACCACAAAATCTCGAAAGAGAATCCCAGGACTGATTACAAGCACAAGGCTCAACCTATCGGATCTTCTAGGGCACAAATTGCATGTGGTCACCACAAAACCTCGAAAGAGCATCCCAGGACTGATTACGAGCACAAGACTCAACCTATCGGATCTCCCAGGGCACAAATTACATGTGGTCATGGCAAAACCTCGAAAGAGCATCCCAGGACTGATTACGAACACACGGCTCAACCTATCGGATCTCCCAGGGCACAAATTACATGCCATAGGACAAAACCTCGAAAGAGCATCTGCCAGATATCCCAGGGCATAGATTACATGCCATAGGAAAAACCTCGAAAGACTATCTGCAGATATCCCAGGGCACAAATTATATGTCCTCCGAAGCAAAACCTCGAAAGAGCATTTTCCAGATATCCCAGGGTACAAATTAAATGCCATAGGCAAAACCTCGAAAGACTATCTGCAAATCTCCCAAGGCACAAATTACATGCTTATCTGCACAACCTGTTCCACGGCCACAGAGTATCAACCCGATACTCACCATACATCATCCTGATGTAAACATGATCATCCTGATCATCATCACCGCAACATCCTGCTGCATGTCATCTAGAGCAACATCCTGAAGCTCGTCATCCATGATCATCCTGATCATACAATGCATCTACCTGATGCATACCAAGTATCTACCTGATACATATCATCATACATGATCCACCTGATCACACAGTGTATCCACCTGATACAAATATAAATACATGATACATATCAACATACATGATCTACCTGATCATACAATGTATCCACCTGATACATATACAGATACATGGTCCAAGCATCCAACATTATGCTTATACAAAATACATACACATGATCCAACTGATCATATCCATCATCCAACATGATGCGTACATACATATAAATGATCCAACTGATCATATCCAGCATCCAACATGATGCATACATACATATACATATAAATGATCCAACTGATCATATCCAGCATCCAACATGATGCATACATACATACATATAAAAATGATCCAACTGATCATACAAAGCAGAAACCAAAACATCATCCTGATGCTCATCATCCAGCACTTACATCCACAGCCATGTGAAGGATCCTCCTTCCAACATGCTTGGAATGGCTTCAGCAAATGTGTCCATCACTTCTTCCTCGAAGTGTCATCAATCCGAAGAACACCAAGCCTCTCTCTGAAGTACTCGAACTTCACCCTGGCTAGTGGCTTCGTCAGCACATCTGCAATGTGCTCATCCGTTGCAACATACAGGATCTTCACAGCTCCTCTCTGCACCATATCCCTGATATAGTGATATTTGATCTCTATGTGCTTCGACCTGTCATGAAACACTGGGTTCTTGGACAACTTCACACAACTATGGTTATCACAGAATATACCAGTAGCATCCAACGGGAGATCAAATAATTCAGACAGTAGCTTCCGTAGCCATACTGCTTCACAACTAGCTGAACAGGCTGCAACATACTCTGCCTCAGCTGTACTCAGTGCTACATAGGACTACTTCCTGCTAAACCAAGAGATCACTCCTGATCCCATACTGAAGCAGCACCCAAATGTGCTCTTCCTATCTGTAGCACTGCCAGCCCAATCTGAATCAACATAACCCTGCAGGTTAAACTTTTGATTCGCCTCATACTTGAGCCCATAATCCATTGTACCCTTCAGGTACCTCAGAACATGCTTTACAACAACCAGATGAACACTCCTCGGATCTATCAGGAACTGACTCAATGTGTTAACCGCAAAGAAAATATCTGGTCTCGTGTTCGTCAGGTACATCAAGGACCCAATCATCTGACGATACATAGAGACATCAACCGGCTCAGATGAAGCATCACATAAAAGCTTCAGATTCAATGCCATAGGTGTGGCCATGGCCTTGCAATCCATCATCCCGAATCTCTTCAGGATATCTACTGTGTACTTCCCTTGACCAAGGAAGATCCCACCTACACTCTGCCACACCTCCATACCTAGGAAATAATGCATCATTCCCAAAGTTCTTCATATCGAATTCGGCAACAAGCTTCCTCTTTGTATCACACCAAGTTCCGGGAGCTTGCTACAAGCCATACAAGGCTTTCTTCAATCTGCACACATGTGACTCCTTGTCAGGTCTTGGGACTGCATCCCAAACATCTTCTTCATGATCAACGGATCATGGCATTCCATTTCTTCATCCCAGATCTTGGGAACTTCAATATCTTCAATAGATATCTTTGTTGCTGGAACAAATGTTGTAGTCCTTTTGTAGGTGAAGATATACGGTCTTTCCTACAAAACAAGTTAAATTGCATGATTAGAAACATCTCATCATTTTCAGAACAAATTCTTTACACATAAAGAAATATGTCATGCAGTCATGCAATTATCTTAGCCATTGCTTCAATACAACATTTATCCATGTTCCACAACTTTCTAGTTGCCTTCCAGTCTCTACCAGAACATTGTTAAGAGTTTGCACTACTCCCAACATGTCAGCAAAGAGGTTTCATTCTAGATAAGTAGCACTGGAATGTTGTACAGTGCCATAGGCCACTTACCCATCACATGCATATTATTAGTATACTGTTCATTAATGCAATCATTCTAATATGCACATTAGATCTCCTAAGTCTAGGAACATAAGCATAATATTATTTAAACAAACAAAATAGGCAAGAAATGATAATTGAAATACTTATCTTTGTTTTGTTTGTTGGGTGGAATCCCTCTGAGTCTTTGCTTCCTTGCAGGAGCTGCTGAAGTAGCTTCTTCTACACCTTTCTGTTGTGGAATGTAGGAAGATGGTCAACTCCCTCTGAAAATCTGCATCCTTGTAGGAGCTGCTGGACTGTGCTCCCTCTTGATCTTTGCTTCCTGGATTACCTGTCCTTGAACTTATATTCATCCTTGCTGACATCAATCTTCTTGAACCCTGGAAAGTATATTTTGTAAGCCTTCGAGCTTTCACTGTAACCCACAAATATACCCTTCTTTCTTGAAGGATCTAGCTTGGTCCTCTTTTCCTTTGGGACATGTGTGTTTACTGGACAACCAAATATTCTGAGATGGCTGACTTCAGGTTTCTTACCAGAAAAGACCTCTTCTGGTGTCTTATTGTCCAATACCTTGTGGGGTGTTCTGTTCTACACATATACAATTGTTCTAGCTGCTTCTTCCCATAGATGCATAGGTAGATCCTGGTCATGTAGCATTGCTCTTGCTGCTTCCATGATTGTTTTGTTCTTCCTTTCTGCAACTCCATTCTGTTGTGGATTGTAAGGAGAAGTCAACTCCCTCTTAATCCCTGAATCACTGCAAAGCTTCTTGAAGTCACCTGAGTTGAATTCTCCACCATTGTCGGATCTGAATGTTTTGATCTTCTTGTCAGTTTGATTCTCCATCAAGGTTTTGATTTCCTTAAACTTATCAAACACCTCATCTTTGTTCTTCAAGAAGTATACCCAAGTCTTCCTGGAGAAGTCATCAATAAATGAGACATAGTAAACATACCCACTCAGAGAACTGGATGACATAGGACCACATACATCTGAGTGGATGATTTCCAGGATGTCTTTTGCCTTGCTTTCACTGCTTGGGAAAGCCTTCTTAATGTTCTTACCTTTTGCACATCCTTTGCAAACACCTTCATGTTTGGTCTTGATCTCAGGAAGACCCTCTACAACCTTGCTTGCAATTGGAAGTGCCCTATAGTGCATATGAGCAAGTCTTCTATGCCAAAGTTCATTTGGCTCCATGGATTCATGTACCATGGCATGTTCAGGTTGTCCCTTCAATTTATACAAACCTCCCTCTTGCTCTCCAATCACCACTGCATCATCTATGGTCTTTCCCTTTGGCCACATTAGGACTTGGCCATCCACAAATGCAACCCTCATACCTTTTTCATCCAATGCAGAGATGGAGAGTAAGTTCTTCTTGAGCCCAGGTACATAAAGGACTTCTTTCATCTTCAAAGATTTTCCAGAATCTAGGTTGTAGGAGGCTTCACCACTTCCTTTGATTGGGTATTGATAATCATCCTCAAGTTTCACCTTATGGGGTGATTCATGTTCAGATAGATTCACAAAAGATTCCCTAAACCCATTCATGTGTTTAGAAACCCCACTATCAATCAACCAATCATTACAACCATGGGAGATAGTACCTGTGAGAGCAGAAATTAGAACATATTCTTCTTCACTTGATGAGTCATCATCACTATCACTTTCTGCCTTAGCCTTCTTCTTTGGGGGTTCATCATCTTCGGCAACATGAGCATGATATCTTCTTTTGTTATTCTTCTTCTTCTTCTTGAAGTTGTTGTTGTCTTTCTTCTTCTTGGGACAATCTGAAGCAAAGTGTCCCTTCTCATTGCAATTGAAGAATCTGAGATCTTTCTTATCTTTATGATAATGGTGGTGTGAGAATCTTCTGTTATGAGATGATTCCTTCTTGGACTTGCCTTTCCTGGCATGTGCTGTGAGAGCTTGATCTTCATTTCCCATCTTTTCTTCTCGGGCCACAAGCCTAGCTTCTTCTTGAGAGCATTCTTCCCGCAATCTGTTGAAGGAGATCAACTTCTTCCTTGCACAAATTCCTTGAATAAAGGAATCCCATGACCTGGGTAGGCCATTTAGAGTGGTCATCACCACTTCACCATTCTCCACCATTTCATCCACTGCTTCTAGTTGTTCCTTGATCTGGGAGACCCTTGAAAAATAAGATTGAATGGTTTCTCCATTCTGAAACTTTACTCCTTTCAATTGGTTCCGCAGGGTCATCTTCCGATTTATGTTCTTCCCTTCAAATAGCTTGGTCAAAGAGTCAAACATCTCCTTGGGTGTCTTTAGAGAAGACACATGGGGTATGAGATGGTCTTTGATAGAATCAGCAATGATTCTCTTTGCCTTGACCAAGTTTTTCTTATGCAATACCTTAGCCTCTTCATCCTCTGGGATAGGGATGTCTTCTTTTACATATGAGTCCAACTCATTCTCTTCCAGGATTAACCCAATCCTATACTTCCAAGCTCGGAAGTTATCATCTCCTTCAAGCTTATCCTCAAGCTTGGTGTGGTGAGCCATTTTAAAGAGTACTTCAAATGGAAATAGAAAATATTTAGGTCTTACCACTTGAAATGCTGAAAACTGGATCTGGTCCCGATTAGGGTTTGTCGGAAAAACCCTAAAAATTCAAAATGTGAATTTCAATTTTCTAAAAGGATAGAAAGATCCGCCTTGATGAGTTGATCAGCCTGGTGTATTCAGAATTTGAGATCAGCAAAGCTTTACCCTTCAGATTTTCCTTTTTGTCCTCCCGGGTTCACTAGGGAGAGCCCTAAATTAGGGTTTGAGTTTCTCGGAGATCTACCCAGCCAAAATTCTCAATCCAAAGCTCTAAACTTCGATTTTTGCAAGGAGCTTCCAGCTATGTCTTCAGATTTCAGAAATGCCTATTTTTGTGGAAACCCTAATTTTTAGGGCCAAATCTGAAAATGCTTAGAATTGAATTCTGATTGGACAGATAGATTCTCCTTGATGAGTAGAGTCAATCTACTATACTGCTTTTCCAAAATCTGTGGAGAGAAACCCAATAAACAAGAAACTCAAATTTTCGTCATTGCAAAATGTCTTCTTCTCAGGTTAGCTCTGATACCATGTTAAATTTTGAGCATTAATTCACAATACTCTTGGATCTTTACTGAGAGAATAACATATATAGTATATCAATGCATAATAATCACAATAAGCATGACAAGAATCACAAGAATCAAAAGCATGAGAGACAAGAGACACAGAGTTTCCGTGGGGAGAACCCTAAGGTGAAAAACCCCACAACTTCCTCAGAGATAGAGAGAGCAATGGCTCAACCAAAGTACAACCAAAATACACTTGAGATAGTCTCCTAGTAGCATATGATCCTCCTCCTCACTAGTGTGCCACTTTATGAGTGAGAGATATATAACTTTCCGAATGATCTAAATAGAGATCTCCTTATCTCTATTTATACTAACATGTTTGCCCAGTGAACTTATGGGGCCGACTTGTCTAGCTAGGTACATCCACAATATAATATATATATTTCAGGGCCGACCCCACACATGGTGGTCTAATAGCCCATCGGCAAGTACACACACTTGCGACACTTGTCAATCCACATGACAACACTTCCTTATAGAGGAATAACACATCTCTAATAAGGGTACAATAAATATATATGAAATACATAGATGAAATACATTCCGAAGTTACATATACATCAACACCCTCCAAGTACTGAGGTCATTTCCTTTGATTGGAATAGTCTAATAGAATCTTGTCTTCCTTTGGGTGTTCCTTTCCAGATATATGTAGGTGTTGCCGATAAGGAAATATTTCGCACTATAGTTGACGAGGGAGCTTCTGTTGGTATTTTATTCTCAACTGCTTGGCAAGCTATAGGCTCTCCTCAGCTTGTGCCAGTCACTGACCAGATACTGGCTTTCAATAGAAGGCCTACTGGACCTTTAGGGATCCTTCCGTAGTTACCTATCACTTTAAGAGGGAAAACTGTCTATATTAGTGTTATGGTAGTCCAAGGTCCCTTAGATTTTAATCTACTCATTGGACGTGCTTATGTCTATGCTATGAAAGTTTTAGTGTCCACACTCTTTCGAGTGATGCATTTTCCCTATGATGGGAGGATCGTGACCATTGATCAACTTTCCTTTGTGACACCAGATCATCGCATGACTTCCAGTCATCATACTTCCCTAAATGTTCCACATGTTTTAGTGGTTTCTTCCCCTTAAGGATGGGGGCCATGTATCCAGCCTTTGGACATCATGCTAGAGCTACCCCCTGGCTCCTTAGGCTGGGGGGCACACCACCAACCTCTGGACATCATGTTGGTAGGAACCAATCTCAAGCATAGTTTACTTTTGGATTTAAGCTTGTGTAAAAATGAAACCAACTATCATTTCAAGCAGAGTTTTATTCCGTTTTAAGCTCGTTAAAAAATTAAATGGGCCATTTCAAGCATAGTTCATTTTGTTTCATGCTCGTTAAAAAATAAAACAGGCCCCTACAAGCATAGTTTACTTTCAATTTCAAGTTTGTGTAAAAATGAAACCCATAATGAGCAGAGTTCCCTTTCTGTGTCAAGCTCGTTAAAAAATGAAACAGGTCACCATGAGCATAGTTCCCTTTCTGCGTCAAGCTCGTTAAAAAATGAAACAGATCCCCTCTCCTTGAGTCGAGTCTTTCGCCAGATTTAATATCTGAACCTTCATTTCATTCACCTATGTTATTTTATCCTATATTTTCGTCCTCCCATGGTGAACATATTCGTATTAGTAACCATGAGTTCGATTGGAGAAGAAAAAGAGTAGGCAAATGAAATGAAGCTTGGGGGGCATATCTCCAGCCTCTGAACATCATACTAGAGGTAAGCCCTCACCTTCTTGTGTTGGGGGAAAACTTTCCAACCTCTGGACAACATGTTGGGGAGTATCCCATTTCGAGCAAACTTTCTTTTGGGTTTCGAGCTCGCTAAACCATGAAAATAATCCCGAGCATAGTTTGTTTTTTGTTGCAAGCTCGTTAAAAAATGAAGCAGATACTGCGAGCATTATTCCAACCTTTCTTCAAGCTCGTTAAAAACAGTAAGAGGTGTCGAGCTTACTTTTCACTTTTTCGTGCTCTGATTAAAAATATGAAAAGTGGTTTGAGCTTACTTTTTACTTTTTCGTGCTCTGGATCCAAACATGAAAAAGAATCTGAGTACTTTTGATACCATTGTCGTGCTCATTAAAAATTGAGTAAAAAGGTGTGTGTAACGAGTATAGCTTTATCACTTTATCTAGCCTCGCTATACTATTTATGGAAAAGAAACTGTGCCGAGTTTACTTTTCCTTTATTGTACTCGGTCACCAACCATGACAAAGTTGTACATGGAGTCCTCTTTAAGCTATTTTTAGACGTCTATTCGGTGGTAGGTTATCCATTTTTCGGACCGTTTAGACTATTTACGAGAAAGGTATACCTCATTCAATCTTTGACTGGGAGAGTTCCTCTAGATATTGTTTTATACTTTTCCGGGTCTGGGGACTAACTTTTATGAAAAAGTCAAAACCTGGAGTTTTCTTTATATTATTTCAGACTCTCTAAACATGAAAAATCGCCAAGTTTCCCTTCCTTGGACTCGTAAAATCAAACATCGAAGGACCCTTTTGGGACCGAACCCATCCTTTCTCAGGTTCGTAAAACATGTGAGATTGGACTCATCCAAAGGATGAGTTATACCGAACATCTGTGATCCTCCTCAAGCTCGTTAAAAAATAAAGAGGTACTTGTCAAGCATGATGGGGGTTGGGGAGAAATAAGCTAAGTTTGTTTTCGAAAGCTTTATGGAAGCTTTTGTCACCCTTGAACATGGCACATGTTTGCATCTCATCATACATTTGGGTAATCTACTTGTCTCTGAGTCATGCCAATTCTATGAGTTGTCCCGCTCCTTCAAGTAATCTGAAGAATGCCTCAGTCATCGTTGCATTATGTCTTGGTCTCTGCCTCATTGAGTCAATGTTGCCGAGTCATTATTGTCGTGCCATTCATGTTCAAGGGAAGTTTACCTTAGTCATCCTCTGCAATATTGTCATCCATTACATACTTGTGTCAGTCCATACTCATCTGATTTATTACTTCACATCACTTTCCTATGTCGGTTTCGTGTCGTTGATGTGGGCTACATTATGGCCCTCCTTCGACGAGTCTATTCTTGTCGACTTCAACTCATTATCCAGGAATTGGGCTTAGTAACCAACCTTAGTATCTTGGTACCTGCATGCCTCAATGGCAGGTTTCCTCGTATTCGACAGTAGGTTTTCATCATTGACCTCTGATTGAATGATCTTGCAGATGTTCGACGTCAACTTATCTATTCGCATTTTGTCGAGATGTACTATGATACCTTGGGAGTCATTGTTATCATTGGTGATTTCCCTCGCACTTGTTAACGGTTTACATTATTGATCGATAATCAAGTGGTTTCTACCATGTTCGACTTCAACACCTTGTAATCACATGGTTAGATTTGTATCATTTTGGGATTGGGTAGAAGACCCTCGATGGTTCTGAAGTCTATTTAGCACATCCAGGATGCGATGGTGACTTTTTGAGTAGGTTCCCACATAGACATTATGTTGGTGACCTCATTGATGTACTATCACACAGATCCACTCTTGTATTGGTCATGGATATGTCATTATCTTATCATGGATCTATGCTTGTAGTCTAGTAGCCATGATTTGTCTTCTGTCATTGTTAAGTCAGTACTATCATGGATCTGCAATGTATTGGTCGGCAGCCATGATTTGAGTCAATTTGTCCGAGCATGGGTATGCCTGCCTCGGGGTCGTTAGACATATTGTTGATATTTGCTTGCAGCTCTTCTCTAGTTCTCCTTCAGATATCCTTGTAGGCTTATTATTGGTAAAGTGTTTCGGCCATCAGATTCCTTCTGACCTCGCACTTTAGGGGGCATCTGTTATACCTCAAATTTCCACACCATGTGTAAGTGAGAATATACATGTTTCACCACCATGGAAAACATGATGTTTATGCTTGCTAAGGGTGTTAGGACCCTTCATTCTAATGTTGATCACTTCCCTAGTCACATTTGGAAGCAAATCCAACAAGCAAGGGGTCAAAACACACCTTAACCATCTCCAAAAACTAGCCTTCTAGAATTGTCACGCCCTACATGCCTATGGGGAGTGACAATTTCAAATTGTCGCGCCCTGCATGCCTATGGGGGAGCGACAATTTCAATATTTCCACGCTTTGCTTAGTTATAGGGGAGCGACAATTTTGGTTTAGGCTTATCCCTTTGATTTTGGATCTTGGATCTCATGGATATTTTCTTGGGATGAGGTACCCCTTCGAATACCATCTCACATTCCTTCCTTGGCATGGTTTAGATCCTTGATCCACATATTCCTCACTTAGATCCATAATCTCCTCTTAGTGGTTGGCCTCCCAAATCCTACTTAAAGAGAGCCATCCATGAGCTATGGGAGGGTGATCTTAAAAACACTAGACTTATGATCCTATGAGTCTTGCAAGGGTGATGTTGGAGATCTTGGAAGGAGGTGCTGCTACTTTGGACATCAAGGTATAACATTGTAATCAGCTTCTTTTGGCTTTCTTATCATTAATATAACTTAGCATTTTCCTCTCATTTTCATGTCGTTAATGATGAATGCATGAAATTGTCTATGTTTTATAGTTAGATCTTTGTTTATATATATATATATATATTGCTTTGGAGAAGGTGTTGTCTTTCCTCTGTGAACAGGTTCATAAGTCCATGATCAAAGGCTGGAACTAGAGCAACTTAGGGGCAGCAAGGACAACCATCAAATTAAGGTACGTCATCTACTTGCTTTGTCTTTCCATAGCTTGTTAGCTGACGTGTGAGCTAGATCTAAGAGGATTATAGTGTCTATTTGTTTCCTCTCTATCTTGGGTAGGCAACTAGGGGCCTTTTCTAATCCCAAGGGTATATCTTCCTATCCGTAGGGAGTATTTTCTCACCACAGTATTAGAGCTCAATTATTGGCTTCGGGGGGATGCCTTTGTTTATGAGGGTTCGATGTGGTTGATAGATATTGACTCTGTGATAAACCTGGCTTCAACGGGAGAATTGCAAAGTTGATTTGTGCATTAAAAGAGAATGGCAAGTAGTTCAAGAAACGAGATCGAGAAATTTAATGGCCAGAACTTTGAGCTATGGAAGCTCAAAATTGTTAGGATATTTAGACACTTAGGAGTTAGTTAAAATCAACTTGTTATAATATATCCGTTAGGAAAAGTTTGTTTCTTTAGTATGCATTTGTAAATATCTAATCCGACATCATGATATGTTCTAGACATAGAGTGATCCGAGGGTTCAACTTCTCTTAGATCGTAACTACCTTTGATATGTGGCTTGACACCCGATTGGTCCATGATATCTATTTAAAGAGCACGGAGGGTAGGCTTGCTAGTTGATCGATTATGAGAAGCTCATATGTAACTTTATTTCTTGCATAATAAATTGCCTCAAGTAGATATTTGGCTGGGGTCATGGAGTGTTTCCCATTTGAGGGTTTAAACCACAAGAAAACATTGGTGTGTTTATCTGTGATCTATTTGTGTGAGCGACTACTCTAGGTGTTCGGTCTTTTGAATCATCCTGTGTAGTCGAACATGGTATCAGATCCTTTCTAAAGAGTCGCTTCCGTTGGTGATCTAGATCTTGAATCGGTTTTTCCGAAGCTGTGAAAGGGTTTTTGGTTATGAAATTTCTGTGCATTTTTGGGTTGTGAGAGGTGTTTCATTGCGTCCAGAGAACTGTGTCCACTGGGGAACATTTTTTGTTTCATCGAAAAAGGCTTATGTTTTCCCAAGATACTTGCATTTCATCAGATCTAGAGGTATATTGTTCCATTAACGTTTTTTTATTTGAAATATTTTTCTCATTTTCTTTTCAGATCTAGTATTTTTTTAGTTTCGGGTTGTTACCTTCTCTTTCTGCGTATTCTCTTTTCCCTGCACCTTGTGCGATCTCGGAAAATCAAAAACTGTGAGAAAACATATATAGTCCGGGAAAGCTAACGAGGTATAACCCTAAATTCGAGGATTATTAATATTATTATTTTCGGTTTATGTGAAGTGATTTGCAGGAAAAAGGTCTTTTTCTCGTAAGCACAAAGTCAAGACAAAAGAATTAGAAAAAAATCCCCCTTCCGCCCTTCCATCTTTTACGTACCTTTTAATATTAGCTCACTTGGTTAAAAGTTGATTTATTTAATAAGAGGTCTTGAGTTCAAGTCTTCTTGTTAGTTACTTTTCTAAAATTGCATGTAATTTCTATTTTCTAGTTACTTTATTGTAAAAGTGCATCTCCCTTAAATTATAAAAGTTAGTCACTTAAAGTCTTTTAGTTTTTTGCATGCAATATTTAAAGTAACATTATTGTAAAAGTGAAACTCCACTTATTTTACAAAAGTGGTTCACATAAAGCAACATTATTGTAAAGTGAGTTTAAAAGGTTAATATTCAGAAGATTTTTCAATTAGGTCAATCATTTTTCTACCTCGTATTTGTTGGGGTCACCTAGAATCATTTTTTCAATCTAGCATAACTTCCTCATCCAGAGTTAGTTTTGAGTGTCATTTTTTTTAAACAGCCTGATTTTTCAAGATATTTGCATCCATACCATTGGTTTCTATTTTTACAACCTTCATTTTATAGTATGGCCGCCCCATGTGATATTATACTTACTAGTTCCAACTATTTCTCATGGAAATATTGTATGGAGGATGTCCTACAAAGTAGGGGACTTTACCGAATTACCTCAGGAAAAGAAACAGAGTCCACTGATGCTGACAAGAAAATAAAATGGGCCAATAAATGTGATGAATCTTGTGGATTGATTGGGAGGTCAATATCTATTGATTTACGATTCCATATATCTGGAATTGATAAACCAAATAAAGCTTGGGAAAAATTGAGATCTGTCTTTAGTAAACACAATGAGATTCGAGGTCACCAGCTAGAAAATGAGTTGATTTCCTTAAATCCAACTTATTTTGTGTGAATTCAATATTCTCTATCTAAGTACAAAACTCTTAGACTCTTATGTGCATAATGAAAAATTAAAAGAGAAGACAAGCAATGCATTTATCATATTCTTTCCAAACTTGGACCCGCATATTCTATTTTTGTATCTACATTTTACTCCATGAAAGAATCCTTGGATCTGACTAACTATAAAGAGCCTACTCTTGAATCATTTTGTTATTCTTTGATTAGAGAACAGGATAAGCTCATACATCTTGGAATGATTAGCAATGCAGATACATCTGGGAAAGCCTTTCTAGCACAACAGAAAGAGAAGTCCAAGCATCCCAAGAAGAAAACTATCCACAATAATAAGCCAAACAATGCTACCAAACCCTCTCAACCAGCTTATTCTTCAAAAAATGAAAAAGGAACAAACCAAAAGGTAAGAAGAATGAGTGTCATTGCAACTTTTGCAGGAAACGTAATCATTATGAATATAAATGTTTCAAGAAGATGGTAGCCTTGGAAGCAACAATTAAGAAGAACCACATCAGCCTTGATTCGTCTTCAGAATCTTCATCTCACGGACATGCACTTTGTGCTTCTAGTTTTTCCTATAATGCATCTTCTTATTCTACTTCGAATGAGTGGCTCATTGATTATAGAGATTCTTATCATATGGCTAAGGATAAAGCCATATTTTCTACTATGAATGAATGTAATACCAAACAATATTTTTTGGTAATGATAGATCTCTTAGTATGGTAGGATCTAAAATAGTTCCGGTAGATAATGGACAATTTAATGATCTACTTTGTGTTCCAAGAATTTCTTGCAATTTGTTGTCAGTATATCAAATCACTCATTCTGGTGAAGGTAAAACTGTAACGTTTACACCTCACCAAGTTGTAATCAAGGATTTTAAAGATCCTAAGCATGTCCTAGCCATTGAAATTGTTGATGATATTACTAGGTTGTACAAGTTTAATAACTTTGGGTCATCACCTTTTCCCTCATTTTTTGTTGCTCATAGTGATGACTTGAGCAAACTTTGGCATGAGCGATTTGGTAACTTAAATTATCGCTTATTTCAAAAACTATGTAAAAAAAATATGGTGACAGGTCTTCTGATGGTATCTTGCAGGGATGGTGTTTGTTTCGGTTGTGTACTCGGAAAACATCATCGGGACAGTTTTGACAAACGTGCCTCTTGGCATGCCTCGGCCCCCTTAGAGCTTGTTCATAGTGAATTGTGTGGTCCTCTTCCATCTACTTCCTTTTCTGGTTTGAAATATTTCTTAACTTTCATTGATTATTACTCTAGGCGCACTTGGGTTTATTTCCTAAAACTTAAGAGCGAAGTATTTAACATGTTCTTGGCTTACAAAGCCCTTGTTGAAAACCAATCGAGTCATCAAATTCTAAAGTTAAGATAAGATAATGGCGGAGAATATGTTAAGAACAAGTTCACTACTTTTTGCGTTGAACAGGGAATCCAGCAACAACATATTGTTCCATATACACCACAACAAAATGGTGTAGTTTCATGGAAGAACCGCACTTTAAAAGAAATGGCTAATTGTATGCTTCAAGCTAAGGGACTAAGTCTTCAATTTTGGGCTAAAGCCATAAATTGTGCAAATTACATAGTTAATCGCACCTCCATTAATGCTTTAAAAGATATCACATCGAAATAAGCATGGAGTAAAATTAAACCAGATGTAAGTCACTTCTGTGTGTTTGGTAGTGAAGCATGGGATCATATTCCGAATAAAAAATGGAAAGCATTGCATCCTAAAAGTGAAAAGTGCATATTTGTTGGATATTCTAAAAATGTAAAACGTTATAGACATCTTCAGCCACATTCTCATGATCTAATTATTAGAAGAGATGTTAAATTTGATGAAAATATCTTATCTTGCGAGCATAACTTGGAGTTTGTGCCATATTTGATCTGTGATCCTAATTCAACGCTTGTGCCTTCTTCTACTCCCAACCTCCTTGACAACATTCCAATTCTAGTTTCTGATGATGACAGTGAGGATGAAAATCCACCTCCGACTGCTCATTTTCCTCCAGTTGCATTAGCACAATCGCTTCCTCGATGGGTCCGTTCAACATGTGAAGCAGCTGGTGATCTTGTCAGTGATCCTAGATATCAAAGACGAACACATTCTTACTTCCAGTGAGCCTCTTCTATTTTGCTCAAGTTTCTGAGAATCGTGATACATAGACTTTTGTAGAAGCTTCAAGGAATCCAGATTGGGATGCAACTATGGATGAAGAATATTGTTCCTTAATGGTGAACGATACTTGGGATCTTGTCCCTCTTCCAAAAGGAAGAAAACTTGTCAGATGTAAATGCGTCTACATAACTAAGTATGCCTCAGATGGAAGTGTTGAAAGGATAAAGGCAAGGTTAGTTTTCAAAGTTTTTTTCCAAGTTGAAGGAATTGACTACAATGAAACCTTTTCCCATGTTGCCAAAATGAACTCCATCCGCCTTGTTCTTTCCTTTGCAGCCTTACATAAATGGGAGGTCCATCAAATGGATGTTAAGTCTGAATTTTTACATGGTGATTTGCAGGAGTAAATTTACATGGAACAACCTCCTAGCTATGTTCATAATGACTCTATCCTTGTTTGTCGCCTTAAAAAATCCTTATATGGCCTTAAGCAACCCCCTCGAGCCTGGTATGCCAAAATGGATAGCTTTCTCCTTGATACCGTTTTTCTAGATGTCATTCTGACCCTAATGTCTATACCAAGAAAGTAGGAAACAATCTCATCATTTTCGTTCTTTATGTTGGTGATCTTATTCTTATTTGTAGCGACCCTAAGCTTTTAAACCATGTGAAATCCAATCTTAGTAAAAAATTTAAAATTACAGACTTAGGACATTTGCATTATTTTCTTGGCCTCCAAGTCTTGCAAACCAAAGAAGGAATCTTTATTTCTCAGTCTAAGTATGTGTGTGACCTTCTTCATCGCTTTCACATGGAATATTGTAAACCAACTCCCTCTCCCTTCCATTCTGGATTCAAACATTTTGCCACTTGCACTTCACCTGAAGTTGATGCCACCTGTATCGCCGGCTTGTTGGTAGTCTCTTATACTTGACTCATACCCATCCTGATGTTTCCTTTGCCATTGGTCGTGTTTCCGCTATATGAAAACGTCCCATGAAAGCCATTGGAAAGCAACAAAAAGAATACTTCGACATATTCGGGGTACAATTAAGTTTTGGATTCATTACAGTTCAGAGGGGACTACTTTGTTGGTTGGTTTCACTGATTCAGATTGGGCCAGCGATCTTGATGATCGAAAGTCTACTACAGCTTATGTTTTCAGTTTGGGTTCTGGACCTGTCACTTGGGCTTGTAAGAAACAACAATCTCTTGCTCTCTCTTCAGAAGAAACAGAGTATCGTGCAGCAGTTAATGATGGTCAAGAATATTTATGGCTTCGACAAATCCTTTCAGAGTTTGGATTCCAATAGTAGCATCCGACTCTACTTTGGTGCGACAATCAAAGTGCCATCAAGCTCGCCAAAGATCTAGTTCAACATCAACGTAGAAAACACATTAAGATACATATGCACTTCATAATAAATCTTGTTCATGATTGCATTCTTGAAGTGCTCTTTTTCCCTACAGATGATCAAGTTGCAGACATCTTCACAAAATCTCTTACAGAAGCGAATTTTTCTAAACGTCGATCTATGTTAGGAGTTCAAGAACTTGTCATTAGGATATTTAGACACTTAGGAGTTAGTTAAGATCAACTTGTTATAATATGTCCATTAGGAAAAGCGTGTTTCTTTAGTATTCATTGTTGGGTATAATTGTCATTGATGCCAAAAGTATTCATTAATGACAAAGGATATGATGATATAGAATATATGATGATGTGGAATGTATGATGAGGCTGGAAAGACACATGATGATGTTATGTTGCTATCATGAAGTCATTGTTGCAAGCTAACATCATTCTGGAAAAGTATGGCAATTTTGTAAAACTTTGGAAATTGACTATGGAAAAATTAGTCACAACTTCTCTAAGAAAATGCCCGCCATAATTTCTAGGTTAAATAAAATTCCCACACCATCCTTCTAGGATATAGCTCCCGCCCCATCCTTCCAAGATATAGCTCCCGCCCCATCCTTCCAGGATATAGCTTGTTGAAGTGGCTATCTGACCATGGTCTCATTTCTCCAAAAGAGTGTTTTATGACAAAGTTATAGGTCTACCAAAAGTGCCCTCTGGCTTGATTTGCACTGCTCCAGTAAAATTCCCTCCAAGGAGAGAGGATGAGGTTTCAAAGGATGAGATTGGCATGGATGGAATCAACATGTTGTCCCCCATGCCTTGGATTCTTCATATTGTTAATATTGGTGAAAATAAAAATCACCTCATGTTGACTTAGGGTTTGATAAAATTGTCTTAAGTATTAAATCAGAGGTTTAAGAGGCCATTTATAAATGCCCGCCATATGCTCTCGTTTTGTAAATAAATTTATCAAATGGTATGAGGTTGTTCCTTGATGATTTCTCCATCCATCCATGGTCTTGGTTTCGTCTTTGATGGTCACACGTGTGAGATCTTGGTCTGCCAAAACAGAGAAAAAATATGGTCACACGTACGAGATCTTGGTCACATTAGTTGGCATTATAAGTCATTAAAGGCATATACGATTATATTAAGAATCCTTAATCATAAATAAGACATTATATTACTAATTATAAGGCATTAGTTTGAGTATACCACTATTTCAAACTATAAATCTCTGTTTGAAACAAAATACCCTATGAAATATAATAATGGATTTAGGTAGCATTTATAAACATGTCGATGGAAGCTCACATAAAATAATTTGGAGTTGTCAAACAGTTGACCACACATTATTGGTGAGTGAAAGTATTGTCACATGGGAGTCCCGTCATGATGCATATCCAAGAAAAATTTGTAGCAATCAAGGAAGGAGGGGCTACACAGAACCATGGAACCAACTCAGTGATGGCATGAGATTAACCAAAGAGGTGATAAATTTGAACGCACTAATTGGTCAAAGGTGATGGAGGCGTGGTATATCTAATACCTACACACAAAGCCATAGTCAGAGCGAAAGAGCCAATATCCAAATGGATCATCCAATGGAAGGATTAGATCAAACACTGAGTGAGAAAATCATGTCTAGGGAAAGAGGGAGGTCTGCAAGATTTACCAGCATGTCACATCAAATCATTGAGTCGAAGAAATACCTTCTTATTGCGTTGTATCTATGGATCAGTGCAATAAATACCATATCGACCTACTTGCAGTTGTTGAGGTTGAATTAATAGGAAAGGCTGAGTGGATCTCTACGTGAGTGGTTGCTTGAGTGGATGTTGCTCTATCATTGGATGCTTCTACGTGTATGCCTATGCGAGATTGTGAATAAGGTTGTTGGTCACTGCACACTGAGATAAACCAGATTTGAGGGTTCCTGTGAGATATCGTGTGAGGGTTTCTTAGATTGTGGATGCTTATGTAGATCGGATCGAATCCTAGAATTTTTCATAGACCTTTTGTGGAGTATTTTGAAATTATTTCATCTTTCAATGTGAATGATCCATGAAAAAAACATGAATTTTGTATCAGAATGCCTGGATCAAACCCTTACTCGCTGGTTGAAGATTGCATATCAATCGAATGTAGATATTCGCATCCATATGAATTTAGATCTAATGTGATCTATCACAAAAAATTCAAGAATAACATAAGCAAGATATAGATCAAAACCAAATATATACTCTATTCACAACCATATTTGCACTCTTTCTCATTTACAAGAACAACAACAAAAACTCAAATGTAAAGTGCTAAAAAATAAGATAACATAATAGCCAACAAGCACTACAAACTCGTGTCTTTCTTCCATTCATTATCTTGTTTAAGAGGATAGACTTGTTTGTCATGTGGAGAACATCAATCATCCATCAACGCATATTTTTGAATCGCTCATCACCCACCATCCATCGCTTCTCTTTTGGCATTAAATCACAGATAGTTGAATACCAATACCAAACTATTTAGGTGCCTTCATGTTGATACCAGAGATCGAGATCACTAGTGATTGTATAAAGGATACAAATGCATATTGCAAATCTATTGAGTAGATCCATACCTTGATGATGTAGCTTTTGTGGCTTCTCCTCATTTTAGCACCATTGGCTAAACCTCTCATGGAGAACTACCATAGAGGAGCATCGGTAATCAAGCCCTTAAGACTAAAGAGGGATCTGACACCCTATCTAACTATGTATTGGAATTGACAAAGTTATTTCTACACTTTATTCATAACTTGTCACAGAGAGAAAAGCATAAGTGCACCAATAAAAACAAATCTCGTATATTGTAATACCCTCATTTTGACCCTTGGCGTTATTGGCTTAATGTGTAAATGTTGTGCATATACGATGTATAAATTCCTAGCGTGGAGCTCAAGGCCAAGGCCCTGCTAGTGAATGCTCGGCTTTAAAAGGAAATTATTTTATATTTTGTGAACCATGTGTTAGTAAACCATGGGAATTGTAAACTCATGTAAATATTTATGATGTAAATAAAATTCCAAAAAAATGGCTATGGAAGCAATTAAAAATGAGGGGGATGAATGTATCCACTAGGGAGAGGTGAGAAGCTGGGGGATTCAATCCTTTATTTCCAAGTGTCATTTTGAGAGCCCAACTTGACCAGGCTGCTGACATCTAATTCTATTAGGAAGAGGCAGCTGAGAAGTCAACCCGTGAATTTAATGGAGCATGGGCAAGCTCAAAAATACGTATTGCAGGTTATGGGTCAGTTTACTTGCCCCAAAAGTTAACTCCCTCATGGAAATTCATTTTTCCTTCATCCCCATTCTATTACACAACGACCAGACATAATTTCTCAACCATTATGCATGACCAACAGTGAAGAATTGCAGAAATTGAAACCATAGAAGAAGCCATGATTTTGAGCATAAAAAACGTCCATAAATTGATGTGAGCAACAAAATCCAATGGGGGATCCATCGACATAAACCTTCAGGCGAAATTGAGAGTGTCAAATGCCCATAAATCCATAGGAAAACATATATTTGGAATCCCAGAAGTTCAATTCCGTTTTTGGGAGTCACTTGACCATAAGTGGGGAAAATCCAAGACTTGATCGAATTGGGAGAGATATCATAAGTCATATTTGCTTGATATACCCAATGAACACACGAATCTATGTGGATCTAGTAGCTTGGAAAGTGTATCAAACAAGTGTCAGAGTGCATTAAAGGCACTGACACACTCCCTATAAATGAGGGATTGACAACCACGGGATTCTTAGGGAATCGGCTAGGTGCAAGACCTAGGAAAAATTATAAAAGATGCATATGCGGGAGGCGGGACGCTGCCTAGTATGCATGGGAGAAAGCATTGATGTGGGAGCATGAAAGTGTTAGGCAAGAAACTCTAAGCAAGTGAAATCGAATAGTTTGATCTGGTTAACAGTCTACACTCTTGGAGCACTAGATTTAGCTTGGGGTTGATCAGAGTGGGTCAGCCTACTATGGATCTATGGTTGGGAGGAGCAGCGCTGTCCCTACCTCATTCGCAGATTGGTGTTGTTACAGGTTCCAAAGCTCTGCATTTTATGTGATTACGTTTCCAAATAATTCATTGATTTTTATATTAGTATGTAGGTATATATGAGCATACAAATGGATAGTGTATGCTTCCAGTGGAATTGATTATGTGCTGTAAATAATTACTTTGTGGAATACTGTAAATTGCGGAAATTAGGATGAGCATAAATTTGTTCATATACTAGAGTACAAGGAAATCATTTTCTCATGCATACATCTGGAAACTTATATTATAAATACTCGGTCTTCTTGCTTAAAACAATCAACATTTTTTAAAGGTTTCCTTACGGCTAGGGTATCATGGAAACCCTTATACTAGTAAGCCATTTCCGTGAATGTAAATCTGTTATAACTTTCCATTGAATTTGTAGGTTAAGATAGTATCTACTAGATATTATGTGAGAATGATGAACATTATAACAATGTTACAGATCTAGATCAGCCCTATAGCTGAAACCAAAAAGGGGAATTTGAAGTATTAACCACACAGGAAAATAATTTGCCAAACTAAAGAATAAATATGATAATCTATTGTCAGTTCCAAATGGTACAGAAAGCTATTTAAATTATTGAACCCACAGAGAAGATGTGCAAAATACCCAGAAAAACCCTTTTTGTGCAATAACTTTTGCGTAAGCAAGTTTAAACGTAGCGTCCTCTATTTTCTCATACAAGTAAGTATGAGCTTTACTAAACAAAGAAATACACTTTAAATCGTAGCAAGTGTAGAAATTGCCCATCTTTAGCATGGTATACAGTGAAGTTCAAATCGTAGCGAGCATAGAAAGTTGAGCATCTTTAAAATAAACTATAGCGATATATATGTAAAGAAAAATGGATACATTCTTCAAAACAGTCATTACAAAGATCCAAAATATAGGAATGATCACGATTTGATGTGGGTATAGGTCACGAAATTTATACACTAAGAATTTTTAGGGGTTAGTTCTTTAAACTAAGGAATTTTCACAGATTTGGATAATTGTCAATCAGGAAAACCCTAGATCTCATTCTCTATTTCAGTGCGTGATTCAAAAAGAAGTAATATCTACACATATGTATCCTTTAGGCTGAGACCAAGATGGGTCGCCTTTCCACTAAATGAAATACTAGTATATCAATGCTAACTACCGGGTTATAACCAAGAAAAGGGTTAAATAGATTTTTAGTAGTAAGTCATTGATAATTACATGGAAACCTGTCCTTTTGCTTAAACTTAAAATAGGAAAGAATTTACAGAGCTGAGAGAAATTGTTTGATAGACAGTTAAAATTTTCCAAAACAATAGAAGAGGTTCACGTTACATCTTCACAACCACCACGAAGAGCCAACAAGTGTCCTCTTTAATATCAACAACTATATTCGATGCCGAGAATTATCAAACCATTAAACCAATGTCTGGGAATTTTAAGAAAATAAATCCCTTTTACATCCGGAGCAATTTCCTCATGTCTACAGGGGCAAGAGTTGAGAGATCAGAGGTAGCGGTATTACTGCTTACCTTGCCTTCGTTGTTAAACCGTCAAGAATGGTCCTCACTTGTACATGCCAAGATATGGAAGGTTTAGTACTCAAATCAAAGATAATATGTAAATATGAAAAGTACTAATACAGAGCGGCCATGAGAATTCTATCCTTACCCTTGTGATCATACCATCCAGGAGGAATTCTTGGGATTAGTGAGTTTCCTTTAGCAATACTGGGTCCCCAAATACAAACCACCTCCAACATAAACCAGAGTCGCGGAGTCATTTAGCACTTGGTGCAAATGAAGTGAATCTCGGACAAGATTACCATGGTCGCATTAGAATAGACTTTGTGCGAGGTAGTCCTTTCGAGTTTAAGAGTTCACTTAATCACCTGACAATGATTTAGCTGTAACATTTAATTAACCATGTACAAAACGATACTTCACGTGGTAGGGTGCTTTCGATAGGCCAGGATTCCAACCTCATCACCATCAACATAAATATGAAAGTAGAGAGGAGCAAGATATGGTACAGGAGTATCAAGTTCGATGTGCCACTTGTAAAGTGAGTGTATTTTCCCCTTTATATATATTAATAGAGGTTCAATGTTTAGCTTGGATCCGATTTAATAAGGGTACCTGCATTCCATTTAAAACCATGCTTAGTACATATTATTTTTGGGTATATTAAGTTCACTTTTAAAAGACAACAAAACTAGGAGGAAGGAACAATCCACTTTGGAAGTGGGTTAGGGTTGTTATAGATACTTGGTTGAGAAGGAAAATAAGTCCTTTGTAATAAAGATCATCACACATGTTAATCCTAACCTTTGACATAATTCTTAACTTGTAGAGTATTAATGACCATAGCATACTTACAACCTGCAATTCAAGAAAACATATGCGTTAGCCCAAAAGGTTAAGTAAGCAGTAAAAGCTACTGTCTGGAATCTACTCAACTCTTATCTTTATTGGAGTTTGTTTATCATGTTATATTCTATGTATGCCTAGTAACTAAGAATGAAATCTTTAAATTTAGGATATTCGAAAGGAGTTAAACATTTTAAGTTATTCCTAAAGTTTTTTTTTCACTGTGTATGGGGATGTTACAAATGGTATGAGAGCCCAGCTACAATACTGCGGGCCTTAGGGAGAAAAACATCTACTGAAATTTTTTGTCTCTAACTTAATATACATGCTGGTTACTATTGAAACTGTTACAGATAGTTATAGGACAGTAGTAGAATTATGGCTTCCCATAATGAAGAGGATGATCACCAGGAAGAAGATGAACAAAGAAGGGAAGCAGTACCAAGTGATTATGAAGCTAGCAAGGTAATAGAGACCATGAAGAATCTGATTGCAGAATTACAAGAATACAAAGCAAAAAATGAGCAACTACGGAAGGCACAAGAAATTAACGAAATACTGCTAAACAATTTACACAACATAAACAAAGAAGAAGAACAGAAAGTGGAAATAAGTTTAGCAGCAGATGGTGAGAGAATTGATACTTCGTCCAACGATGATCAAAAGACAGAACGCCAAGCAAATCCATTAGGAAAGAGAAAAATCGATCACTTGGAAGGTGAATTCAAAAAAATTAAACCGACTACTTTTGATGGAGAATCGAAGACGGGGGAGGAGGCAGAAGCCTGGTTGTTAGACATAAATAAATACTTCTAGATCTACAACTACTCCAGTAACATGAAGGTCTAGATGGCTATTTATAACCTAAAAGGGAAGGCCAACATTTGGTGGCAGGATATAAATATTTCCCACGGACTAAAGGAGAAGAACATGGAGTGGTCAGAATTCAAAAATCTTTTCAAGAAACAGTATTTATCTGAGAGTTACTATGAAAGAAAAACGAAGGAGTTCTATGAACTACGACTAGGACAGATGTCCATAGAAGAACTAATTAACAAATTTCTGGATCTCCTAAGATTTACACCTTGCATAAAAGATGAAAAGGTAAAAGTGCAACGATTCTTAAGCTATCTACCACAGTCATACAAGGATCGTATATAATTTTAAAATCTGAAAAAATTGGATGAGATGTTGAGTAAATCAATATTATGCTATGAACAATACAAGAACCGGTTTGAGACACCTAAAGCCTGGAAAGATAAAAACAAGAAAAACTCAACCAACGGAAAAAGGGTTACAGGCCACCTCCATTCTGAAATCTACCAAAGTATACCCCAGGAAGTAATTATGTTATAGATGGACAACAAGCACAAGGACCTAGTAGACCAATATCTACAGGTCCCAAAGGAAACAATGGAATCCCCAGGGAACCATTGAAGTGTTAAGAATGCGGAGAGCCTCATTTACAGTGGCACATCCCGCAAATCCAAAGGACAAACAAAACAGACCACGCTATCTAAGAAGCCTCAACGGTGGGAGATATGGGCAGGAGTATTCACAGAATACATGTTGCCCTGGATGATAGACAAGCAGATCACCAATTTGCCATCGTGGAAATCCAAGGTATTATTTCTGATAAAAAATTGTTTGTTTTAATTGATCCAGGAGCTAGTTTGAGTTACATTACCCCAAAAATGGTAGAGGTATGTCATTTATCTCAGGTTTAGCATCAGAAGTCGTGGCTAGTAGAATTAGCCACAGGGACAAAACGAAAGGTAACTAACTTTATCGCCAATTGTGAACTTGAAATATAGGGACATAAGACTAGAGTAAATATGAATGTGTTACCTCTAGGGTCTTATGATATGATAATTGGTATGGATTGGCTAGAAATGAATAAAGTAATTCTAAACTGTTATGATAAGAATTTTGTTTATACATCAGAAGATAACATTCCCAGAACAGTTAGAGGCATAGGTAAACCTATCTCCACAAGACAAATATCCGCTATGCAACTTAAGAGATGCATGAGGAAGGGCTGCCAAGTATATGCAATCTGAGTAAAATATGTACTCAACAAAGATAACAGTGTAAACCTGGAAGATTTCCCTGTTCTAAAATATTTTACCGATGTGTTTCCCCTAGAAATTACAGGATTACCTCTTCAGCGGGAAATTGATTTTTCCATAGAACTTATGCCCAGGTCTGCACCTGTTTCCAGAATACCATACCGGATGAGTGTTCCGGAATTAACTGAATTGAAAATTCAGATTCAAGAGTTGTTGGAAAAAGGGTATATCAGACCCAATGTGTCACCCTGGGGAGCACCAGTTTTATTTGTAAAGAAGAAAGACGGGACTATGAGGTTGTGCATAGACTATCGAGAGATCAATAAAGTGACTGTCAAGAATAAATACCCACTACCCTGAATCAACGATTTATTCGATCAAGTAGACGTAGCCAAGGTATTTTCCAAGTTAGGCTTAAGGTCGGGTTACCACCAAATCCAGATCAAAGAAGAGGACATTAGTAAGACTGCTTTCCGGGCAAGATACAGACACTATGAATTTGTGGTAATTCCATTTGGCTTAACGAATGCTCCCGCGACTTTTATGTGTCTTATGAATAATATCTTTAAAGAATATCTAGATCAGTTTGTCCTAATTTTCATAGATGATATTCTGATCTATTCCAGAACAGAAGAAGAACATGAGCAACATCTGAAGATAGTGTTATAGGCCTTAAGAGAACACGAATTATATGCCAATTTTGAGAAGTGTGAATTTTTCAAAAATAAGATACAATACTTAGGCCATATAATCTCAGGAGAAGGAATTGCCGTAGACCCTGAGAAAATTAAAGCTATTGTTGAATGGTCGATACCCAGGGATGTGGTAGACATCCGCTCTTTTATGGGACTTACCAGTTACTACCGATGTTTCATAGAAGGTTTTTCTAGGGTGGCTTACCCTATCACTTCACTGTGGAAAAAGGGAGTGAAATTTTTATGGTCAGCAAAGTGCCAAGAAAGCTTCGAGCTATTAAAGGAACTTTTAACAACATCACCCATTTTAAGAGTAGTTGACCCACTTAAGGAATATACGGTCTGTACCGATGCAATTAAGGAAGGCCTTGGAGGGGTACTTTCTCAAGAAGGATACGTAGTAAGTTACGAATCCCGCAAATTGAAGGATCACGAAAGGAATTACGTAGTTCATGATCTAGAGCTAGCCTCGGTAGTGCACGCCTTAAAGATGTGGCGACACTATTTGTTGGGAAAAAGATTCATGTTATTGACAGACAATACCAGAGTAAAATATTCATTCACTCAACCCGAACTTAATGCTCGCCAAGCAAGGTGGATGACCTTTCTGAGTGAATTTGATTTCGAAGTAAAACATATAAAGGGCAAGGAAAATAAACTAGCAGATGCACTAAGTCGGAGGACACATGAGATTTATGAAATAACTATGAGTCAACCAAGGAGTGACCTCGATGATTGAATTAAGACAGCAAGTGTTAATGGCGATAAATATGGAGTTTTGATAAGGAAACTATTAACCAATAAAGTTAATCTTAACATGACAGAATTTAAAATAGACCAAGAAGGACTGTTATGGTTTAAAAATAGGTTGTACATACCTAATGTAGTATAAATAAAATTGTTGGTCCTAAATGAGATGCATAAACAGCCTTATGCAGGCCACCCTGGTTATCAAAAAATGATAACAGCCTTAAGAAAACAGTTTTATTGTCCTGGTTTAAAAACACATTTAATTGATTACTTATCAAAATGTTTGGAGTGTCAATAGGTAAAAGCAGCACATCAGCACCCTGCGGGTCTGTTACAACCACTACCAATTCCTGAATGGAAATGGGAGATCATATCTCTAGATTTCATCACCGGTTTGCCAAGAACACAAAGGAAACATGATTCAATTATGGTTGTGATTGATAAATTAAGCAAATCTGCACATTTTATTCTTGTCAAATCAACTCACAAAGCTGTGGAGATTGCAGACATATTCCTGAAGGAAATATTCAGATTGCACAGGGTGCCAAAAATGGTGATTTCTGACAGAGACACAAAATTCACATCGAATTTTTGGAAATCTTTGTTTGCAGGTTTGGAAACTAAATTAAATTTCAGCACATGTTTCCATCCTCAAACAGATGGACAAACAGAACGTACTAATTAGATTGTGGAAGATATGTTACGGATGTATGTCATCGAGAAACTCACGAAGTGGGAAGAATATTTACACCTGGTAAAATTTGCATACAATAGTGGATACCAAGCCTCGTCGGGAATGAGTCCTTTCGAAATTTTGTACGGCAGAAAGTGTACCACCCCATTTAGTTGGGATAGCCCAGTGGATCGCATTATGATAGGACCAGAATTATTACTAGATATGGAATAGGTTGTTCGTAAAGTACATAAAAATTTAAAGGTGGCGCAAGATCATCAAAAGGGTTATGCAGACATGAAGAGACAGCTTAAAGAGTTTGTGGTCGGAGACCACATTTATCTCCGAGTGAAACCAAGGAAAAGTTCACTAAAATTGGGAAACTGTGCAAAATTAGCACCACGGTTTTGCAGAGTCTTTCAGATTCTAGAAATAATCGGACATGTAGCTTATCGACTTGCACTTCCAGCACGTTTACAAATACATAATGTTTTCCATGTGGCTTTATTAAAAAAGTATATTCATGATCCTACTCACATCATTGATTGGAATGTGGTATAGGTCGAACCAGAGGGCGAGTTCCAGGTGGAACGTATGCAAGTTCTGGACAGGAAAGAAATAGTACTTCGGAACAAAGTCATCGCTCGGGTAAAGGTGCAATGGAAGCACTTTAGCCCCGAGGAAGCAACTTGGGAACTGGAAAAGGATATGCAGGAGAAATATCCTGATCTGTTTCCAGAACCCATGGAAGAAGAATAAAAACACTAAGGACAGTGTTAAAATAAGGGGGTGAGGATGTAAGATCCACCCCACAGACATTTTTCATTATTATTCTTTTATTATTTTAATTGTTATTGAATAAAGAAACAAGACCAGAAACTTGGTCAAGTAACCGAATGGTTACCAGTTGTAATGAGACAAAACTATTATTTTATTTTTAGTAAAAGAATGAGGACAGGTGGGACAACGAATACTAAAAGAGGAAATCAGGCTTCAAGAGTGGGAGACAAGACTGAGTGTTAACCAAAAGTGGATCAAACAAGTGTTAGAGTGCATTAAAGGCACTGACACACTCCCTAGAAATGAGGGATTGACAGCCACATGATTCTTATGGAATCGACTGGGTGTAAGACCTAGGCAAAATTATAAAAGATGCATATGCGGGAGGCATGACGCTGCCTAGTATGCATGGGAGAAAGTATTGTTGTGGGAGCACGAAAGTGTTAGGAAAGAAACACTAAGCAAGTGAAGTTTATCTGGTTAACAGTCTACACTCTTGGAGCATTGGATTTAGTTCGGAGGTGATCAGAGTGGGTCAGCCTACTCTGGATCTACGGTTGGGAGGAGCAGCATTGTCCCTACCTCATTTGCAGATTGGTGTTGTTACAGGTTCCAAAGCTCTGCATTTTATGTGATTACATTTCCAAATAATTCATTGATTTTTATATTAGTATGTAGGTATATATGAGCATACAAATGGATAGTATATGCTACCAGTGGAATTGATTATATGTTGTAAATAATTACTTTGTGGAATACTGTAAATTACGGAAATTAGGACGAGCATAAATTTGTTCATAGACTAGAGTACAAGGAAATCATTTTCTCATGTAAACATCTGGAAACTTATATTATAAATACTCGGTCTTCTTGCTTAAAACAATCAGCAATTTTTAAAGGTTTCCCATTATACTAGTAAGCCATTTACGTGAATGTAAATCTGTTATAACTTTCCATTGAATTTATAGGTTAAGATAGTATCTACTATATATTATGTGAGAATGATGTACATTATAACAATGTTACAGATCTAGATCAGCCCTATAGCTGAAACCAAAAAGGGGAATTTGAAGTATTAACCACACAGGAAAATAATTTGCCGAACTAGAGAATAAAGATGATAATCTACTATCAATTCCAAATGGTACAGAAAGTTATTTAAATTATTGAACCCATCGAGACGATGTGCAAAATACCGAGAAAAACCCTTTTTGTGCAGTAACTTTTGCGTAAGCAAGTTTAAATGTAGCGTCCTCTATTTTCTCATACAAGTAAGTATGAGCTTTACTAAACAACGAAATACACTTTAAATCGTAGCAAGTCTAGAAATTGTCCATCTTTAGCATGGTATATAGTGAACTTCCAATCACAGCAAGCATAGAAAGTTGAGCATCTTTAAAATAAAATACAGCGATGTATATGTAAAGAAAAATGGATACATTCTTCAAAACAATCATTACAAAGATCCAAAATACAGGAATGATCACGATTTGATGTGGGTATAGGTCACGAAATTTATACGCTAAGAATTTTTAGGGGTTAGTCCTTTACACTAAGGAATTTTCACAGATTTGGATAATTGCCAATCAGGAAAACCCTAGATCTCATTCTCTGTTTCAGTGCGTGATTCAAAAAGAAGTAATATCTACACAAACGTATCCTTTAGGCTGAGACCGAGACGGGTCGCCTTTCCACTAAATGAAATACCAGTATATCAATGCTAACGACCGGGTTATAACCAAGAAAAGGGTTAAAGAGATTTTTAGCAATAAGTCATTGATAATTGCATGGAAACCTGTCCTTTTGCTTAAACTTAAAATAGGAAAGAATTTACAGAGCCGAGAGAAATTGTTTGATAGACAGTTAAAATTTTCCAAAATAATAGAAGAGGTTCGCGTTACATCTTCACAACTGCCACGAAGGGCCAATAAGTGTCCTCTTTAATATCAACAACTATATTCGGTGCCGATAATTATCAAACCATTAAACCAATGTCTGGGCATTTTAAGAAAATAAGTCCATTTTACATCCGGAGCAATTTCCTCATGTCTACAGGGGCAAGAGTTGAGAGATCAGAGGTAGCAGTAATATTGCTTACCTTTCCTTCGCTGTTAAACCGTGAAGAATGGTCCTCACCTATACATGCCAAGATATGGAAGGTTTAGTACTCAAATCGAAGATAATATGTAAATATGAAAAGTACTGATACAGAGCGGTTGTGAGAATTATATCCTTACCCTTGTGATCATACCATCCAGGAGGAATTCTTGGGCTTAGTGAGTTTCCTTTAGCGATACTGGGTCCCCGAATACATACCACCTCCAACATAAACCAAAGTCGCAGAGTCATTTAGCACTTGGTGCAAATGAAGTGAATCTCGGACAGGGTTACCACAGTCACATTAGAATAGACTTTGTGCGAGGTAGTCCTTTCGAGTTTAAGAGTTCACTTAATCACCTGACAATGATTTAGCTGTAACATTTAATTAACCCTATACAAAACGATACTTCGCGTGGCAAGGTGCTTTCGATAGGCCAGGATTCCAGCCTCATCACCATCAACATAAATATGAAAGCAGAGAGGAGCACAATATGGTACAAGAGTATCAAGTTCGATGTGCCACTTGTAAAGTGAGTGTATTTTTCCCTTTATATATATTAATAGAGGTTCAATGTTCAGCTTGGAGCCGATCTAATAAGGGTACCTACATTCCATTTAAAACCATGCTTAGTACATAGTATTTTTGGGTATATTAAGTTCACTTTTAAAAGACAACAAAACTAGGAGGAAGGAACAATCCACTTTGGAAGTGGGTTAGGGTTGTTATAGATACTTGGTTGAGAAGGAAAATAAGTCCTTTGTAATAAAGATCATCACAAATGTTAATCCTAACCTTTGACAGAATTTTTAACTTGTAGAGTATTAATAACCATAGCATACTTACAACCTGTAAACATGTGCGTTAGCCCAAAAAGCTAAGTAAACAGTAAAAGCTACTGTATCTTTAAATCTAAGATATTCAGAAGGAGTTAAACATTTTAAGTTTTCCTAAAAAGAAAAATTCACTGTGTATGGGGATGGGGATGTTACATTTAGTAAACATCTTACTTAATATAATCACTACCAAACCATATTATATAATAACTAAAACCTCAAAATTTAAGATCAATTATTTTTAATTAAAAGCAAATATTGGCCCACTACAAAACCATGTTATATAATAACTAAAACCTTAAACTTTAAGATCAATTATTGGACCATGTTATTTGCAAAAGTACAGCATGATATGTGATAGAGGGAGTGTAAACGCCTTCATAAATTACATAGAAACCTAAATAAATCCCAATTCAAAAAATAATAATAAATATAAATAAATCCTAATTTAAAAATTAAGAAAAAATTAAGAATGGAATAAAAAATAGAATTAAATCTCAATTCAAAAATAAAAAACTAAGAACAAGGAAGAGGGAACCTTACAAAATGGGAGAATCCCATAAAAGGATATGAATATCAAGCTTGATTTATGTTAGAAATAGTGTTCACATTTAAGACTACAAGATCGACGAATTTGAGACTTTAAAAAATTAAATTTTATTACATTGAAGAATTTGAGACTTAAAAATTTAAATCTTATTATTACATTGAAGAAACACTTGTAATATTTAAAACTAACTCACGGTAAAAAAAAATTAAAAATCCTAAAAATCCTTGTATTGCAACCATGTTGATGTCCATTATTATGTTGTTATTGTATATGCAACAATATGCACCAAAGTTCCTTTCACTATGATTATCATGAAAATAACCTCCTTTCACTACCAATTTCATGGTTATCAAATAACCAATTTGATGGTGACATGTCATCATACAACCACCAATTTCATGTTTATCATGAAAATAACCATAACCAATTTGATGGTGACATGTCATTATACAACCATTTGAATGATGGGTGTACCATTCATTCTATCAATCAATGATCATTGACTTCAAACATATTACAATTCAAACCTAAATTGGTCATTGAACAACTTGTAATTTCCCATCCTTCCTTCAAGAAGTTCACTTTGTTATTCTAAATCCCCAAAATAAGCAAGTGACTTAACATGAATTGAGATATCAATACATCCATCTATTTACTAAGGCTTTCAACTTCGATAAGTTCACGTTTTTATACTAAATCCCTATTAAGGAGGTGACTTATCATGAATTGACGCTTATTTACTTGGTGTGTAGAAGTGATTATCAATACTTGCCATGAATGGAAGTGTGTGGAGGTGATTATCAAAGCGAATAAAGTGATTATCAATACATCTATTTATTAAGTTTTTTAATTCACCTTAGTAGTCCATCACTTTATTAAACGTAAATAATCCATAAATTTTGTAGAATTAAAAGACGAATGAAATTGTAAATTTTATAATAAATTAGTTTTAGTTATGAATAAACAAAATTCTTAATAATGTCAAAGTAAACTTTATTTTGTTTAATAATTTAATTATACATATTGCATTACGGAAAACCTGGCTAACATAGTTGAATATAAATAAGAAGAAGCGTGCATATTAATAATCATAAAATTATCGTGAGAAGATTGCAACATGCCATAATAATGCAAATAACGATTTATTTTATAAAATAACCATAAATGTTTCTTTAAATCAAAGTAGAAAGAAATGCATGGTGTTACAACCCTAATTAAGATACAAAATCATATTTTAGTATTTTTTAAGCAAAAACCGTAATTGAAAATAAATTATAACCAGTATGAAAGTGAAGGTGATTAAGGAATATTTTTCCGGGTCAAATCTTACTATATTTTTATACCATTTGTGTAATTAATCGCAGAGAAAAAGATATCTCCATAAAATACTATTTTTATAATTAATCCCCAAAACACAAATCTCCAAATAAATAAAAAAATTATTACGGCCAAAATCTAATCCATCCAGAAAGATATGACTATCACACCAAAAATCTAATCCATCCAGAAGCATATCTTCATTTAATAATTAGAAGAAACTTTTTCGAAGTGCCTGAAAGATTTCATTTAATATTCAGAAAAAATTGTAAACTTCTTTCCACATGTCGAGCAGAAAGCTTCTTGAAACTGCCATGAAAGGAAAAGTTGGTGATAATCTATACCTATCCATTACTAACCTGAAACCATGTATCGTATGTAATCCATTAGTAGCCTGAAAACCATGTATGGAAGAAGCTGAAAAGGGTTTATAATAGCAAGTTCCAGATTGGGATAAAGATAGCAATGTTAAGATCCCAAAAACGAATACAAAAGAATTAGCAAGATATAATCTGCCATTCTATTCTGTTTGGTTTGGTATCGTGTACAGAGGAATCCATATCGGCCATGGCATGGCATATATCTATATACTTACATAAAAAAGCCAACCCAACCCAACATTTGGAGGAAGAGAAAAAGTTCAAAATACAAAAATAAAAACCGAAGAAGATAAGATGATGCATCGTCTCTGTATATACCCGTCGCGGCATCATCTAACAAAAACCCCAGCAAGCGGCCCTTCAGAGACAAAGCGCTGCCTGTACATCGAACTTCCATGCATAGAAACAATCCTTTAAATCGCCGTCACTTCTGACGACGTCGCAGGGAACCGTCATGGAGCTCTTCTCCGTGCCGTTTGTCCACTGAATTTTAACGCGGCAGGAAAATGCCGGTACGAAGTGAGGGAGTTGGAATCTCTGGAACATTAAGACGACTTCCCCATTAATTCTCATGACTTTGGGCGAATGGGAATGGACATTACTGGCAGGAGATTCGAGCCACGAACATTCTGGCTGTCCGACCATTTGCCTGTAGGCGGAGTTAGCCCACCGGACTCTGTTGTTAGAATCCGATATGAGAGCAGGCCAATTCTCTGCTTCAAATTGCTCTTCTATTTCCTCCATTGCGCCGCACAGGGGAGACGCTTGCAAGTTGGTGTCCGTAATACACTCCACTAACACGCTCGACCCCACAGGTCTAAGTGCCTGTGGCATTATCACGATGCCCTTTTTCGAGTGCGAGTGCGGCGAATCAATATCCTTGTCCTGAGGAGCAGGCGAGAATTTCTTTGCAAAACCCCACAGAGTTGCCATGGAAGAGGAGTTGTCTAGCTTCAAGGTAGGGTGGTGCTTGTGAAGAGTAAAAGTCGCTAGTGGCTTGGGGATGCCCAGGTCGGATGAGGGCAAGACAGATTCAGTGGCTCTCTTGTATGCTTGATTGTACCACACGAGGGAATGGGAATCGTCAGTCACTAGTACAGGATCACAAGAGGCGGAGTAGATGTGATCGAGGAGGGATATGTCCAGAAGCGGCCCTGGGGCTGGGGTTGGGGCTGGGGCAGGGGCATGGGAAGGGAAAAAGGTCATCTTATTGTGACTGGAGAGGCTGAGCTCCGGCATCAAGTGGCTCCCGTCATCGTTGCATAACGTCTGCATGCCATTGCCGTTGCTCTCTTTGCTGGATAAATTGGAAACGCAAGAGCTGGATGGTGATGATTCTTTGCGGTAGGGAGTAATGGGAAGAAGCGGGAGAGTGACCAGATCGTCCCTCTCTGCTTCAGGGTTTATGAGCAACTGAGCATCCAACACGCCACTAGCGGAAGGATCTCTGCAAACCATGGCCATTTGCTGCATGCTTTCAGACGGAACGGCGAGCTGCTTGGAAGACATCTGTTCTCGGAGGCTAAGATTAACAACACTCGGAGAGACACTGGCAGCAGCCCGCTCCATGAAAGCAGCGTCTGTGCCTCTCTCCAGAGAGCCACTGTTTTTCTGCGTAAAAGCCGAGTCGAATGAAGAAGAGGAAGCAGCCGAGGAAGAAGAATACCCGAATGGCGTGCCGGCGTAGGGAAAGCACTTGCTGGCCGCGGAGTCGGAGATTTCACAGTGCGGCGAAACGGCTTCCTCGCTGGTATCAGAGTGGCGCAAAGCCGGCGAAACAACGGTACTTTTTGCACTGCTTCTCTCCAGGCGGTTGTGCCCTCCTTCGAAATGTACGTCCGCAGCACCAGCGCGGCCCCTGGCAGCCCTTTTATGCGGTCGCGGCGGCGGCGACGTCGACGGCACAGCAGCACCAGAGACGGAGGCGGAGGCGGAGGCGGCTTCCCAATTCCTCTTACGGTTGCGGGTAGAGGCTCGAAAAGACGACGGGCAGGGTTGCGGCTGCTGGTTCTGCGCTCCGTCCGGTAGCCCAGCAGTGCTCTTAACAACAGGCTTGGGCGCGATCGGGCGATATCTGGACATTATCTGCTCCGTCTTGGAAGCGAAATAGGAAGTTGCAGCCCCATAGCGCGCGAGGCAGCATCCTCCCAGATCGAAGCTATTCATCATCATCTTCTTCAGTTTCACTTTTTCTCACCCCAGAAACAACAACAACAACAGCAACAAGAACTGTATTTCACTTTGTCGCGCAGAAAGTAAAGCCGACCGGGTGGGGAACGCTACAGCTACAGAGCGCTAGAAATGCTGCAGCATCACGATAGAGAACTCATCCTGTAAAAGCAGAAGAAATCTGTATGAACAGGCAAGGCAAGGCAATGGCAATGTATATGGAGGAGGCGGGACAGAGACGGCAAAGGCATAGAGGTATGGTATAATCGTACCGCAAGAGAAGCGACTAAACAAGAAGATTTAAACAGTCCAACCTGTAAACAATGTGTTACAACGCTGAGACGCCACCACCTGTTGGCTACAGATGCTACGTGTTATCCTTCTCCTTCAACCTGTCCATTCTCCTTCCAACTGTCAACCGCCTCGTGTCACACAAATGCAACTTCTCCTCCTTAACATCCGCTTGCTCTTCCTTGTGCTTTTCCACACATCGTGTTTGCCCTATATGTCTCCAAGTTCATTCAATTTTAACCCCAGTCCCACCACCAACTCTAACGTATATGTAGGACCGTATATATACGTATATCCGTATGTAGACTAGCCACAAAGGAAAAGTTGGTAGCCTTGGAATTGCGTTGGATGAGTTGGTCAATATTAGGAGAACACGTGGAAGATTTGGACGGAGAGAGGCTCTGAGTGATGGCGACGTTAAGTTTGAAAGAGAGCTCCTATTGGTTGAGACTGGGGTACGTGTCCCGGTAATAATAAAAACTACCGAGTCTTGCACGTGAAAGACGGTACCATGGAACTCTTAGCCATTGGTTCATTTTGTTGCCAATGAATGACAGATACGTGTCTCATTTGCAGCCCAATGAATGATGAGTACGTGTCCCATGCGCCGTCCTCATGTAGACACGTAATGACATCTGGTGTGGGAAGTAGGGTACTGGGCCACTTTTAGAGACGGGCCAGATGACGCCACGCGGCTGCGCATGGAAGGAAGAAACGACGAGTATGTGCGTCCACCTGTGGAGTGGTTCGTACAAAGGGAGGCCGTGGTGGCATTGGTCACATACCTAGAATCAGGTTCCGTGATTTTCTGAAAAAGAAGAAGAATAGAGCGTGGGATTGCCCAATGAAGAGCCCCCTCCGGTGTGCTCGCACTTGAACAATCAAATCATATATGACCTGCCCTCTGCTCTACCTGACGTGGACGATGGAGCATGGTTTTCAAGTGCATGGGATGCCCACGTGGAATCTACCACCTGTGCTCTCTCACGTGCTCCCCCTCTCTCCAACATCTGTCATTCAAATCCAAATCTCGGAGGGATTTGAGATTTGGCACCAATCAATCAGCGAGAGATTAAGGGGAAGGGAACTCAACTCAAGTCACTGAAATGCGAATTTATTGCGCATGATGGCTGCTGATGAGACGGCTCCACTTCCACCCAAATTTCCTTTACTTCTTTTACGGAGCAACCGGCCAATGCGACCACTTAAAACACCTCCAGATTTGGTCTAAATCCCCTATTTTATTTTTTATTTTGGGCCATTGCTATTTCTGGAGAGGCGATCTTCCCATCAGTCCCACGCAGATAAAAATGCTGAAATGTGTCTTTTCAGGTAGGTTCCTGAATCACATCACAATTTTATATTCATTATCGAACCGGACTAGATCCTATATCACCTTTAAGGATGCTTACCCATATTTATATATGAACTTCAAGCCGCCGATGCCTTTAAAATACTTAGATAATATAGATCATGTCCCATCTAGATTTAGATGGATGTATAATTCAATGTACTTACATATGCTTATGCTTTTTGTTTTTATAAAATAAAAATATAGGACCTTCGTGATTTTCTTTTCAATAGAATAGGACCTTCATGACTTGGATAATACATTATAACAAGTTTGTATTTTTTCGAAGGTATGAAACTTATCATTATTCCTCAATTATTCAATATTGGGGATTAGTTTTGGCTCTTTATGAATAATGGGGACTATTATTGGTTGTTTATGAATATAGGTTGACTTACTAGGGTTATTCAAGTAAGGAGTATATTTCAATTTTTTTTTCAAATAGAAAAAAAACCCATATCTTGATATTTAAGAAAGAATCAAAGTTATGATTGTTTTTAAAGTTATGATCAAAACTTATTTTTTCATCAAATTAAGCATATTATATTGAGCTAAAACAATGAGTCAAAAAAAAAGAGTAGAGACTCTTAATTGATAAGTTACATAAAGACTATTATCATTACAGAGCAGTTGAATTAAGACAAAACACGGTTGTGATCTAATCCTAATATAAAAGCAAGATCTTGAACTGTAAAGAGAAGAATCCTTGTACTCCTCAAAGAGAAGCAAACCTTCTACTAGACTAATAGCTTCTTTGGATAAGTTGTCCTCCAAAGAGTTAAGTTCTCAATAGATGTATTTAATGGATATCCAGCATAATTGATCCAAGAGCTTTCTTGCTCTATCATACCACTACTCAAGCAAAATGACTTGAAGCGAAGATCAACCCACTGCCCAGTCCACAATGACTCTTCAGTCTCCAAACACCTAAAGAGACAACAAATTCTTCAAAATAACAAACTTTAAGAGCCCCCAAAGAGCAAGTAACTCTGCCCGGGAATTAGTGCCTAATCCACTTCCCAATTTAAGCATAGGGGTATACTTCTATTCATGTTAAATACATCTCGATCTTGGTTCTCTTGAACCATTAGCTTTTCTCCTTGTGTTCAAAGAAACAAACTCTTAGGCAATCAAAAATAGTTTTAGGCCTTACTCCAAAACCATTTGTTATTTTTTTCTTTAGAAAAAGTAAATAAAACTAACAAATTGCTATGTACTATGGATATCAAGGTACAATTTGTAAAAATACCATATATTAACAAAAACCACTAAATATCATAAAACAAAATTAGAAGAATTCAATATTTTATCCCCATAAAAGGGTATCCAATGTCTCCCACATTATATAAAAAAGTAAATTGTAATAGTTTCATCGCTCAATTTACACTTTGTATGCCACTAACTCACTAAAAGAGTGCTAGTATTTGTCCTCGTTATTATGCACGATACCCCAACCATCCTACAAGTGTTGTCGATGGCCTAACCCATGAATCATGACCACCTTTGGTGGATTTAGAACTCATTTTCAAGATGGCCATTACAATTATTTAGCGTGGCCATTGTGATCTTCTTAATGAAGTCTACACTATTCAATAGACCCTAATGAAAGAGTATTGGGAACTTCCCCATCCTACAAGTGTTGTCGATGGCCTAACCCATGAATCATGACCACTTTTGGTGGATTTAGCACTCATTTTCAAGATGGCCATTACAATTATTTAACGTGGCCATTGTGATCTTCTTAATGAATTCTACACTATTCACAAGACCCTAATGAAAGAGTATTGAGCACTTCCCAATGAGCTATATCATAATTCTTGTTTTGAATGGGTATATATATATATATATGGAAATTACAAATGGGATTACTTGGGCGAGACCCAAGTTCAAATCTAGTCGGTTGAATTTGCATATTACTAAGAACCAAGGGAGGTTAGTAAGGATTTCCCCTTTTTAGTTAGAATGGGTGACCACCTCGGGCATTTATAATCATTAAAGTAAATTCCTCACCTAAATTGGTTGTCTTGTTATTTCAAATGTGGCTTAATTACCTTGCTTTCTAATTACTTTCAACAACAAAGGAGATACTCTTTTTGTAGATGGATGAATGATAATAAAATCCTAAAAGTGAAACTCTTTTCAACACTATTTTTTAAAAGGCACCTATCACAACCTTAAGGATATTGCTTGATTTTTTTTGTTTCTACATCCCTAGTTGTGTGGAATTGCCTTGCTTCAACCTTAAGGACTTGACTAACCCGAGCCTTCTTGCAACCAAACTATGCCTCTTCACTAAAAAAATGCCTATACCTTTAATCTAACCTACAATGTTAGCTCTTCAACAAGTTCAGTAACACAAAGGTCTAGTGTCCAAACATGGCTTTTAAACATCCCTAGCAATATACTTAAACACATATCCAATGAATGCATTGTAAGGAATAACAACATCCCACATATAAATAAACTACAACATAAGATGTTAAGGAAACATCTAAGGTAGATGCGTAAACCTTATTGATGAAGAATGTGACAATAGAATATACAAAGGAGTTCAACCAACTGTTGTAACCATTTTTAGATAAGTACAAATAGAATAAGCTACCATTTCCTTAGTGTCACCCTTCTTGCACAATCCAACCCCAAAAACACCCACGGGGGCATGCCTCCTGCATGCCCCATTCTTCAACAAACTAGGTTACCAATGTCCAAGTCAGTCTCTGTGTCAAACCCTAGACTTAGCACCCTCTTCAAAACAAAACTCCTCAATTCCATCTTAGATGATTTTATCAATGCTCATGTCCTCCTTTTATAAGGAAGGTGCCTTAATCATTCCCCCCTTTATAGGGTTATTTTCACCATGCTCAATGCCAAGCACATCCAAAACTAGCAATCATCAATCTGAAGATATATGACAATTTGAAGCACCTCCTCAAAACCCTCCACAACCATGAAGTAAGGAGCAATCAATCACTTGGTTCCAAGTTCTCCTTAAAATGCTCCAACCACCCAATTCATTCCAATTCTATATAAAGTAATCATGTTAACTCTTTCTAAGTTAAATGATTATGCCAAGTCATTTAATTGCTAGGCATGTGTCATGTAACGCTGTCACCTACTCACCATAATCTATCATGCTCACATGAACGATCAAGTAGGCGTGCCTAGTTTTGTTTGAAAGAAAAGGAATTTTATCCTCACCCACTAAAACTATTTACATCCCAACAATGCCAAGACAATGTTTGTTTAAGTGCATCGAGACATTGATCTTCAAACTTGTGGATCTTGTCTTCATGCTACCATAGTGACTCCTTCCCCTCCCAATTGTTAACCTCTTGAAACTTATCATTTCAACTGACAAAGTACTCATATCACCTCATTCTACCAAACCCAATGGTGACTCCTATGGGCCAATTCTATACACATCTCAGCCAAGCTAGTCTACAACTGGGTTTATCAGACTATTAAGGCAGTGGTAAGGAAGAATTGTTAAGCTAGTGAGCTCATCCACAGATCTATTGGCACCTCTACAATATTCAACTAGCTTGGCACCCACAATACCTACACACCCAACACAAGGAATTATTCCCTTCATTTCTCCACACATACAACAGGCACAAATGTTGGGCATGGCAAATTTTTTTAACTATGGGAGGCCCAAAACAATATTTTCATGGATTTCCCAAATCGTGGCACCCAAAAACGAGTTATGAGAGGGGAAAATTTACCACAAGGAATAAAATGACTTCTCCCCTGGGTATATGAGCATTCAAATGGCCAAAAACAACCACTATGGATCCCCAAATCGAATTCCCTTCCTCTCATTTGTTCTGCAACACCCAAAACGTGTTTTTCGGCCAGAAAATGAAGGAATACTCAGCAAAAAGGTGGAGGAAAATGCCCACAAGCAATATGGACATGAGAGAGAAAAACCCCATGCATGAATAATGGCCTGGGAAGCATATTCATGGGTGTTTCCTTGCCAAGGAAGCCAAACACGATTTTCCAAAATGGTGGCTTTCCCATACACGAAATTTGGACAACCATACCTATCCATTTCCAAAAATAATAACTACCTCAACCACCTCTTGGAAGAAATAAATGATTGGGTGCATAAGTCAAAATGGGTAGTTAATGGTTTATGGGTTCTCTCATTGACACTTGAATTGAAACTATTGGCTTCAAGGGTTTGTCCCTCCCTATTCTTTGTAAAAATCATTCCCCCACACCATTGTTGCATTGCATAGCTAGTTGTGGGTATTTTTATTAAAATACATATTTACATCATATTTATGTTTTCTATCATGCCATGGATAGCACGTGATCCACATGCATCGATTTTTAATTGCCGATACAAGAACAATAAATCGATGGTGGGGCCTTAGCCTTGATCTCTTCACCACGATTTTTATAATGATATTACATTATTTACAAGTTAAATGCAGCAGGGTCAAAATCGGGGTGTTACATGTGTCTAACAACTCTGGAAAATTCAATTGGTATGCATGTACAAAATGCCTTAAGTAATCCTCTAAATGTCATTGACACATTTTGTCAACCCATTGATCTATAGATGATAACTCAAACTCATTAGTAACTCAGGTCCAACAAGTCTAAACAACTCTATCAAAAACTACTCGATGAACCTTGTATCCATATCAAACACAATGTTCAAAGAAAGAGCTCAATACTTAACAACATGCTTGAAGAACATCTTCGTAACCTCTTCTACCAAACAAGGCACCTTTGTTAGAATGAATGTCACATACTTGGAAAATTAGACAACCACAACCAATATCATATTGTAACCTTACAAAATTCACAACTAAGTGATAAAGTCGATGGAGATGCTTGCCCAAGGTCTCTCTAGAATTAGCAAAGATTGTAGTAGTCCAACCTACAATATGGTGTCTTCCTTATCTTGTTGAAACATAAGACAAGTATGGACATTCCTCAATGTCCTACCTCATATGTTCCTAGTATTAAATGTGTTTCAACAATGCCAATGTTCCTTTCTACCTTAGGTGCCCCACCCAATGAGAAAATCATAGTATTCTCTCAAAACCTCCTTCTTGAGGTTAGTTGACTTGGTTACATATATGCATCCAACAAAGTATATAAATCCATTGTTCACCCATAACTTATATTTCTTTCCTTCACTTATTTCATGATACTCAAAACAATGGGATCATTTGATATCCCAACTTTTATCTTTGCTTGCAATTTTTAGATGACTTGCTTTTGACTTTCCATCTGCATAAACAAAGGATCATTGGCCTCCTCTACTACTACAAGCTACATATTTCTACTCAAGGTATCTGGTACAACTTTCACCGTGCCAATATGATACTCAATAGTAATGTCAAATTCAACTAAGAAGTCTTGCCACTATGCTTGCTTGGGTGACAAATTCACCTGAGTGGAAAAACAACTTGTTTCCACATTGTCTATCTTCACAACAAATTACCTTCCCAACATGTTGCACCTCCATGCTTGCAAGTAATGCATAATTGATGTCATCTCCTTCTCATGAACAACGTATCTCCATTCACAATCCTATAGATTTATACACTCATAAGTTACTAGATGACCTTCTTACATTAAAACTCCTATAATGGAAAATTTTGAAGCATTTATCTACACTTACAATGTCTTCTCAAAGTTAGCAGCTTCAACATAGAAACCTTCACAATTATGTGCTTTAGTTCATAGAATGTTGCTTGACACTTGTTTGACTAATTCCAAGGTTTTTCCTTCTTCAACAATTTACTAAGTGGTGCCAAAATTTTAGAGTAAGCTTCAATAAATTTGCAGTAATAGTTAGCCAAACCAGCTAGGACGCTTCTTACCTCATTGAATATGTTCAATGCCTCCCAATCCTCAATCACCCTTATCTTCCTAAGATACATTCAAATGCATAAATTGCCTATCTAATGGCCCAATAATGGAATTTTGGTCTCCCCAAAGATACTTAGACTTATTCAAGTAAAGTTGATTCTACCTCAGTGCCTCAATGACTTCTATCAAATGCCCTTTATGTCCTCCATATTCCCATTAAACACCACAATGGAATCTAAATAGACAACACTAAGTTTTTTAAGAACAATATGAACACATTATTCATTAGAGCATACACAATGTTTCTTGGTCATTGCAAAACCCAGAAGGCACACCAAGAAAATTGAAACGTCCATACCTTGTCACACAAGTTTTATTTGACTCATCGCTTTCACCATTCCACACTTGATAGTATCCCTACCTCAAGTCTAAATTCCAGAAAACATTCACCTTAGCCAACTTGTCAAAATTGTCCACAACCAAAGGTATGGGATACTAGTTCTTAATGGTATACTTGTTCAACACATGGTAGTCCAAGCACATCCTCAACTTTGGTGTGTCCTTCTGGAAGAGTACATACGCAACATATGGGGACCATAAAGGTGTAATGAAGATGGCATTGATCAACTCACCCAACTACTTTCTCAGCTCTTCCAACTCTAGTCTTGAAAATTGATAAGGATGTTTCACTTGAGGCCAAGACCTCGATTCAAGCTCAATACAATGATCAATGTTGTGCCTAGGATAAATCACTTCTGAAGAAGGATCTAACATTTATCTTGCAAACTTGTTCAACACATTAACAAGCACAGGTGGCACAGGCATCCCCATTCAACTATTGTCCACTTCTCCAATCAACGTTGCAACATGGAGTTGAGACTCTTAGCACAAAACCACCCTCTTGATTCTAAGTGTAGAAATTTTGGTAACATACCCAATCACCTAATTAAGGTGTTATAAAAAATATGACTTAGAAATTGTAGGCAATTATCATTAGCAATGAAAATACCATTTCCCACAATGAATTGATTCAATACTCATGTATACATTTATCCATTCCAACATATAATTCATAATTTTTTTATATATATTACATTTTCTCCATGAATCTAATATATGTTAAGATACTCACAATGCTCCTTACACCCATATGGTAGAATTATGCTATTTGCATTACAAATAATGGTTGTAACATCCTTTATAATCTATATATAAGATTTACACCCATATGGCAGAATTATGCTATTTGCATTACAAATAATGGTTTTAACAACCTTTATAATCTATATATAAGATGATTTGTTTGAGAGGGATAATAATGGACTCCTTAGTGAGGAGGATATATTGAAATTGAAGGAATCAAAAGGTAAGAAGAAAAAAATATTATCTTGGAGGGAGGTAGAATGGAGGATGAAGAGTCATGCTATCTGGGTTGAGAAAGGTCACAAAAGCACAAAGTTTTTCCATAATTTTTCCAATGTAGAAAAAGGGTAAATACAATCTGAGAAATGAGGAATACAAAAGGTCAAGTGGTCAACTCTTTTTCAAAAAATTCTAAAGTGAGTACTTCTTACTTTCATAATATATTTAAGGAACCAAAGAGGGAAGTTATTGTAGAGGTCTTACAAATCTCATCATATTTTCCTAATTTTGTTTTAGAAGAAAATAACCAAATGTTGATGGAAGATGTATCAAAGGATGAACTACAAACAATGTTGGCTTCTTTTAAATAAGACAAGTCTGAGACTAAGCTGGTGGACGATATAATTCTTTTCTTGATTTTATGAATGAATGGAGGATGATTTACTAAGGGTGATTAAGGAGGTAAAGTAACATAGGAAAGGTCTGGAGTTCTCTCAATGTTACTTTTCTGGCTCCATTCCCCCAAAAATGATAAACCACATTATTTATAGGATTTTTGCTTGATCTCTTTGTGTAACTACATGTACACAATTATTTCAAAAGTGCTAGCAATTAGGGTTAAAAAGTCTTCTCATAAGTTATATCTCAAGATCAATCTGGTTTATGGTGGACATGAAAATGTATGAGGAAATTGGAGAAGCGCAAGAAGGAATACATTCAATCAAGGTAAAAAATTGTCTTGCTGAAATTTTAAAACTTGATTTGTCAAAGGCCCGGGACATGACAAGCTGGTTGTAATTATGACTCATGTTTCTCCACATAGGTTTCAGTTACCTAGTTGTGAGTTGGATAATGGGTTGTGTTGTTAATGTCTCTCTTACCCTCTCGATAAATTTCCATGCTTCCAAAATTTCTAAACCTTCATGAGGATTGTGCCAAGGATGTCCTTTATCCCATTATTCTTCCTTCTAGTTGCATAGGGTCTTACTAGGGCTATCAAGGAGGATTAAAGAAATGGATTTATTACTAGAGGGAATGTCTATAGAATTTTCTCACTTACCTTCTATTTGTTGATGATTTTTTTTTGTTTAGTGCTAGCTTCAGAGAATCTAACAAATCGAAGGAAATTTTAGAATTGTATGGAAAAGAAATGATTATGGAGATTAACTTTCAAACGGCCTCCGTTTGTTTTAATGGAGTGGAAGATGGGGGGGGGACATTAGGATCTTTTGGATTTTCCTTTTAGAGTTATTAATTTAAATGAGGGTTTCAAGTATTTGGGTTTTTATTGAAACCTAATGGTCATGGTAAAATGCATTGGTTCTAGATGTTAGAGAGAATTGAAGCTTGCATTAATCATTGAGTAAAACATGGCTCTCAAGAGGTGGGCATTCGAAATTGATAAAATATGTCATGGAAGTAGTCCTTATTTTTTGGAATTCTTTAGCCTTTATTCCAAAAGGTGCTTTAGAAGCTATTAGAAGTTTATGTTTCAAATTTTTTGGTTTGGAAAATATAATAATGATTGTATACAATTATTTAAATGGAAGATGATAGAAATTCCCAAAGAATAAAAGTTCATTTTATTTTATTTGGAAACAAATGTATATAAGCATCTACCAGACAACCCGGTTACACTCCTAAGCCAATCTTAATTTCTAGCCATACATCTTCACCAATACACATATTGATAGAAATTCCCAAAGAATAAAAGTTCATTTTATTGTTTTTGGAAACAAATGTATATAAGCATCTACCAGACAACCCGGTTACACTCCTAAGCCAATCTTAATTTCTAGCCTTACATCTTCACCAATACACATATTTCTAATTTACAATAGGAACAACAACATTAGTCATCAACACATAACATTAAATATTAGATTACTTATATGTTATAGGCTTGCACTTAGGGAAATAGCTCTATGGAAGCATTTTTTCTCCAAGCCATATGCACTAGCTCGAGTAGGTGTCACCCCTGTTCCAGACAATGAAACAACAATGATGAATTTATTGACTATGTCTATGATGTTACTCACTCCTCTCATTCCCTAATTGTTGCATCCAAGGGATTAACATCTTAGACCACTTTTACTACAACCATCTCACTCACTAGCATCTCTTTCCCCCCCAACCCTTCATAACATAATAAATGGGATACCCTTCTATTGTAAATAGTCCCTTAGGCTATCCTATTGAGCACAAAATTATATTCAAAGGGGGGGGGGGTGAATCAGTATAATGCAATTTTTACTTTTTCAAACATTCATTAACCATAAGAAAACAATCACATATGTAGATAATGGAACACAATACTACGTGGAAACCCTTTCAAGAGAAAATAAAAAAACTTATCTTTATAATTATTTATAGGAACCAACCTATTGGAGACACCAATACCCACTGGTACATGTGATATATTCAATTACTAGGAACTAGATTCATAAGACAATTTCACCATGGAATATTTTAGACAATGAGAGAAGAAGAATAGAGAGAATAAATTATGGAAAACACTCTGTATCTTATTCATTGATATTGTAGCAATATATAATACATCCTCCATGGAGAAAATTGAATTGCTTTGAATCAATATGGAAAGAGCAAAAAGAAAAGGCTTAGAAAAGACAAAAAACCCCCTAGGTGGCAAAAGCAGTTTCCAAAACTATGCTAGAGGCTCACGAATTTGGAAAGTATGGTATGGAAGCTCATGAGTGAGGTAAATGGAATGTAATTATGGCTTTAGAAGGTTAGATATTATGTGGAGGTCGAATTGGTCAAGTGGCAAAAGATTCCAAGTAAACTAGCTTTATCTTTTCCACTAGAAAGCAGAAAAAACAGGACAAAGCTAACTAAAACTGGATAGTGTCTTTCTAATTCAGGAATGGAATAAAATCAGACATAATCCAAGGAAATCTTATCCAGAATCTATCCAAATTCGTTTTTGAGAATGAGGATATCATGTGGTCCACTAAAAGACAAAATTGGCCTATTCTACCTAGTCAAAACTCGGGAAATTAATCATAAATGATTAATTAATTTTATCCTAAGTCTAGAATGACATAGTGGGTTTTTTAAATGTTCCAATAGTACAAGCCCTAGTAGGAACCAAACTATTATTACAAATATTTGTAGGAGCCAACCTACTGGAGAACCAATCCCCATTGGTACAAACCTTGGTATAAGGCACCAACCTACTCTTATAGATCTTTGTAGACACCAATCTACCGAAGACACCAATCCCCACTGCTAAGCACCAACTTAGTAAGAGACACCAATCTATTTGTTTGAGCAAAACCAACCTTCAAGTTACAATTTTTTCTTTAGTACAAAAATATGATCACATTCAAATTACCTTCACCTAGTTTGCTTGCTACTTCTACCTTTATCAGGTCTGATCACAATTTCCAAATGGTAACTTTCCCAAATCTTGCAATTTTGGACTCTTCCCAAGAATGAACTTGTACAGCATGCCAAGTATCCAATTTTGCAAACTTAACTCTAAAATATTTACATGAGGTACTTCTATATGTCTTCTCATATCCTTCAAGGTTTCATAGTTTGAAAATTCCTAGAGAATAAGTTATAGAGAAAACACTAAGGTGACCTATTTGAAACTGATTTCGGGACCATTCAAAAGGTCTAACCTCCATAATGCATATCTAGGAAAGTATAGCGAACCAAATACTAAAACATGTACCAAAAGTACTTTGGTATGTCTTATAAGATCCTTGAAATTTTCACAGTCTAAAAGTCCCCTTAGAAGAAGTTATAGAGAAAATTCCAAGATGACCTGTTTGAAACTTATTTCAGGATCAATCAGAAGGGTTGAGTTCCATAGTGCATATATTGGAAAGTATAGAAAAAAAAAGTCTAAAACTTGTACCTAAGGTACTTCTATATGTTTTCTAAGATCTCTACAAGTTTCATGGTCTGAAAGTTCCAAGAGAATAATTTATAGAGAAAATTCCAAGCTGACCTATTTGAAACTAATTTCAGGACCATTTAGAAGGCCTAAATTCCACATCGCATATTGTAAGTGCCTCAAAAACACTCTAATATATTTTAACCGAAATCAAATGTAGATTTATAAATAACAATTCCATAGAGAAAATATTGCATAACACATAACTAGTAGAAAAAGAAAATTGAAATCCTCTGAAAAGAATCTCAACATATATGATCGATGACCAGTTTACCAAGTTGCATGAAGCCCTTCTCCTACTGCTTCTTCCAGCTCCTCTTTCCACAACAACAGTTGGGGGGGAGAATATCCACGGAAAACTCTCCACCCAACCAACCCCCAACCAAAAGGTTGAGGCCCCCGATCCCTCAACAATTAACACTATGCTAGACTAGTTAATCCCTAAACTCTACACTTTATTTCTCTATCCATCTGTGTTTCCCCTTTCTTCCTCCTTATTCTCCTTATTCTCCCTGTTCACACACCACAAAAAAAATCCAACAACAAGAAATTCTTAAACCAATACAACCATATTGGAGCCCGAACTCTTGGTCTTGTCACTTTTTATTACATAATCCCCATATTTTACCCATTTTTTTAATTATGCACGGGTGAGACACTTGTCACTCATGCAGTTAAATTAACATTTCATCTTTATTTTAATATATTACTTTGTTCTTTTTATTATTTTAATACTTATAGTAATTCTTAAGGTTGAGGTGTTACACTTATCTCTGAACGTATAGAGAGCCAAACTATGAACCTTGAACTTGAGTTACTTCTATATCTTCTAAGATCCATTTAAGTTTTACAGTTTGAAAGTTTCTAGAGAAATAGTTATAGTGAATATGCCAAACTGACTTATTTCAGGATCATCCAAAAACCTTAACTTTCATAGGGCATATCTTTGAAAGTATAACGAACCAAGGTTTGGAACTTGTACCACATGTACTTCGATGCCTTGCCTCCATCTCATGACATTTCCATGGTTTGAAACTTGCCAGGAAAAAAAATTATAGCAAAAATGCTAAGATGACCTGAATTGGTTTTGCAATCTCATCCACTTCTTCAAATGCTACTACATTTTTGCACACACACACTTTCTCTTTTTATCCTTTATCATAATCCTTCATAAAGGGTCGTGTTTATTAAAAAAGACATGGCACCCATTAGTTAAATAATTAATTCTATTCTTTTTTATTTCACTTTTCCAAATACCATGATAAAATACCATGGGATTACAACCCTTTCCAAATATCACGGGCTTCCAAATTCATGGGTTTGAAGCAACCACTTCACATTTTACTTTTTCACGTGCAACCCATTTTTTAATATACTTGTAAATGTATATATAAACCAATCTGGAGATGCTCCCAATTGTTTGCAAATGCTTTAGCATAACAGTAATAACATCATGTTCAATGTAATTCCTTAATATGACATCAATGACAACATTAACCCTTTGACACCAATGATAATAATTCTGACAATCCCCCCCTTTGTCATTGATGACAATCCTTCAACGAAACACATAGTCCACTAGACATAGAAATATTTTTTCTTCCTGTCTGTAACTCTCCCCCTTTGACATCAATGGCAAAGGGATGCTCCCCCTGAGATTGTGCTTCTCCTAACATCAATACTTCTTGCCCAATATGCATTTGTAAATGTTGTTAGAGTAAAATATTCACCTTTTGAGGACCACAAGCCAAATTCCAAGGCCCCCTTTAGATATTTGAATATTATTTTCACTGCTTGCACATGAGTTTATTTTGGTGCAGCTTGAAACCCTGCAACCAATCCTATTGCTTACATCATGTTCGGCCTTAATTTTGTCCCATATAGTTGGATTTTAATCATTGACCTATACAATGATCGATTTCATTTTAGAGATTCATCATCTCTACTCAATTTACAACTCGTGACCATGGGTGTGATGGTTGGTGCACAATCTTCCATTCTGAACTTATTCAACATTTCCTTGATATACTTGGTTTGTGAAATGAATATGCCTTTTTCGAATTGAGAAATTGTCTTGATGTAGATATTATTGTCATCGACAACCTAAGATAATACGTCTCTGTATATCTCCAACAACATTCAAACATGGTTTGGTTGGCCTCAACAAATCCAAATGGATTTAACAAGAAACAAGAAGACATCCCATATCAACAACTTGAAGCATTCCCCCTTGAGGGATTAATAATTAGCAGTAATAGTTCTCATCCAATATTCTAGTTAACAGATGCTCAATTAAGATTCGAGTCGAATGTCATGTCAGGTTGATCCTCGATCGACCACTTCCAAGGAAATCACTAGTAAGTAAGAGGAATGATGCATAGATGTACATCCGATGATACACAATGATATGAAGTCCTTAAACATATGGTCAAATGATTCCACGACCATCCATTTATCCAACCAAACTATATCTTAATAATTGGCACTGGTCCACAATTTTGTCTTTCGTGTCTCTTCTTCAAAGATCTGAAAGCATGATTTCCATTCCTTCAAATTTTATGGTGAGGATGCTGATAGGACACAAAAGTTTTTGTTGGATGATCAAAGGAAGTAGGATCAAGGTCAGATTCACTTAGATGAGTAGAACAACCCGACATATCAACAATAATGTCATCTGTAATAGAATGCTCAAATTTTGACATGTGAGGAATTGGGTGGGAATAGGCAACTCAACAATCTGTTCAACACAATCAATAGTAGGTTTAATCTCTTCTAGGAAACCATTAAGAACTCCATCTGCGATAAATAAAACTTCAATGGTTGTAGCAAGGATGGGTGTAGGTAGGGAGGAAACAACAACATCATATCCAAGACTTGTCTTAATTAATGGGGACCTTTGACAATTGATGATATTATCTAAGGTTTCAATATTGTTTTCAAACTTCAAGCTTCTGTTCAACTTAATAGTTCTTGTCTCCAGTTCCTTTCTTAAGGAAACAATTTCATATTCTAGCTCATCACACTTTTCTTCTTTTTCCTTCAGCTGGACCTTCACCACTTATTCTATCCTTCTTGATTCTTCTTAGATCTGGCTCTATCAAGCACGGAGAGGGATCAAATCCCTTGAGGTGCAAATCTAGAATGGATGGATTGAAAGTTTTGGTGAGAATAGATGGATCAAACATAGGGTTTTTGTATCCAGCAATGGCTTGATTAATATGCTATATATTCCATTTTACTTAGCTAGCTCTAGTGATGTCATCTACTCGGACAACTATGGTAATTGAATCAAATTAGGATTTCAACTATTTAAAGATATCATACAAAATGGATAGAATGGATGGATGGCCATAACATATGTATGGAAAGCTTTAGCGATAACATATGGATTAACTGTAGGGTTTTTGGATCCAACAATGACTTGATGAACATATTATAGATGCCATTTGTTGGGCCTAGCCCAAGTAAGGCATTTTTGTGCAAGACAGTTTTGAAGTTGAGAAGTTACAGCACAGCTCAGATGAAGGCATTTTTGGAAAGATAGTTTTGGGGAGCTACAAAGTTGAGTGAAGCGCAGTATCGGCATGATATGAACAGCGTGACTAAGTGCTAGCTCCGCGAAGTGGTAGCACCACGCAGTGCCAGTGGAGCACCTATTTTGGGTAAAGAATATGAGGAAAGGTTGAGCTACGAAAGCGACCTGTTTGGGTAAGAAACTACAGGATTCCCGGGAATGGGTATGGAGCAGCGAGAAGGAAGATGAAAGCGACTTGTCAAGAGAGTGGCAGAAAATGGTTAGGAGCTAAGCCACAAAGCCGATAGCGATAGGCAGGCCAGAGGGATGAAAAGAGACATGCCACAATGCAGTATAACCATTTTGTGAAGACTGCGGATGTCAGAAGGGTGTGCAAGATGCGAGTGGTCTAGCAGAACGGCCATAAGCATGTGAAGCAGCTGTCGACTGCGATAGGCCGAGTCAGCGGGTAACCGCACCATTTTGTAACCTTAGGGTTTTGGCCCACTTGATTGTAAAGACGTGACCTACGGGCACGATCTATAAAAGGGCACATTTTGTAAGGGAATGGGTTAATCTTCATTGTTGAATCTTCGAGTAATACTTGTTTGTTATTACTGAATGCTATTGTAAAAGGCTCTGCAAGCTGTGTGCACAGAGACCTATTGAAGAAAGAAGAGAGTCTACAGTTGAGTGCACAGACTGGAACTGTTGTACCCTTCCCAAAAATAATATAACAACAATTTCTATGGACGTAGCTCCCATCCTGGGGGTGAACCACATTAAATACTGTGTTATGTGATTGATTGTATGCATTTATATCTGTGTATTTGCTTATGTGAATGGTTAAGATCTTGTTTATGAGATCATATGTTCTTTCTTTTATATGTATTCGCCATAAGGATAACAATGGGAATAATATGTTAAGTATCCACTTATGGGAATGAATGTTAAATGGATAAGTATTTCTAAGTTAGTTGAATGCATAAGTCAATTGGATAGACACTAAACCCACAAAGGCGGTATAATGCAATTCCCTGTGCGCAACACCGAAAGTGTGCAGTTAGATTGTTGTTTGTTGTTGGGGCCAAGGTCGCAGCTATAGTAAAAGCTGCGAATTTTGGGATAAGCACTAAGTTTTGGGTAAGAAGGAGACGGTGCGCAGTACGGTGCCAGATGGATGATCTCAGCGCAGATCATGGACCGAAAATTGCGGAGCTCGCGCGCACGTCATCGAAGAATGAAGGTGGCTCAGCTACCATAATAAATAAGGCGATGGAGTAGAGGGCTCAGCTACCCTCATTTAAAGGCTCAGTACATAAGTTATGGTTGCTCGGATCAAGGAGGAGCAACGGACCAGAGCATTGAAGGCGAAGGACGATCGCCCATACCCACAATCTGCGCCGGAATTCACGGAGCCTGCAGGAAGCGGCGACGTGACTGCAAGCGGCACCTACAGTACACCTAGCCATGTGCGTGGTTAGGGTTTTTGGGAATCACTGTTGGGAAAGGCCCACAGTTTTGTAAAGGTGTGACCGTCATGGCCACCTATATATATGAATCATTGTAATGGGTAGAGGTTCCTTAGTTCCTTCCTTTTTGGAGAGTTAGAGAGTTAGATGCTAGACTGTTAGAGAGCCAGTCTAAAGGATAGATCATGCGTTGATTATCCTTCACTGTATTTTCTACCCGGTGTGTAGAACTAGAGAGGAAATCGGATAGCCGAGGAGCTAATCCCTGAGTTGCCAGACAGTCTGAGTCGACGTCTGTGCCTTTGTAATCTCCATAGAGAGGAGACGAGATTGAGAGAAGGGCTCCCAGCTGTGTGCGTGGAGTTTCCTGTAAGATCTAAGGCTGCAGCTGTGTGCGCAGCATATTGTATAACTCTATCATTTTCTGGTTAATATAAAACTCCCGTGGACGTGGTTTTCCTCGAGGAGATGAGCTTCACATATATCTTCTTGTTATAATATTTGCGTGAATGAACTGTTTAAGATCATTACCTGTGTGTACATCTTTTGCTTCATCTTTGCGACTGTTTAAGTGAGTCGGAAAGGTCTCTTGATAGCTATAAGTGTTCAGTACCAAGAAGTAGTAACGCGCTGTCGCTGCAGCGAGCGAGGAATACGTTACTGCGCTGGATGCGAAGGGCGAGGAAGTATTTAGCGCGTCAACGCCAGGAATAGTTGCCTTCTGCGCTAGAGAGGAGAAACCGCGCAGTAGGCCGGCCAAGGAAGGAATCCGTGCAGCTGCGCCGAGCGGCCTGCGGGAAAGTCCGACCGCCGATATTTGAGGAAGAAGAAGATATACAGAACAATCTCCGCGTCACCACGGTTAAGGAAACCTGATTCCTTAACCCCCCATAGCCACTTCGGGTGAGACCTCGAGCTGCCGCGCAGCTCGTTGCCGAGAGGGCCAGTGCGCCAAGGGGTTTTGTTGCTGCGCTTCATTAAAACCCGGGTCTGCCCAGAAAAGCAGCCAACAAATGGTTCCGTTGCCTTGCGACTTGCTGTTGTGAGACTTGTTATTTTGGCGACGCGCGAGATTGAGGAGCCAACAAATGGTTCCGTTGCCTTGCGACTTGCTGTTGTGAGACTTGTTATTTTGGCGACGCGCGAGATTGAGGAGCCAACAAATGGTTCCGTTGCCTTGCGACTTGCTGTTGTGAGACTTGTTATTTTGGCGACGCGCGAGATTGAGGAGCCAACAAATGGTTCCGTTGCCTTGCGACTTGCTGTTGTGAGACTTGTTATTTTGGCGACGCGCGAGATTGAGGAGCCAACAAATGGTTCCGTTGCCTAGTAACCAACAAATGGTTCTGTTGCCTCATGAATTTTTGATCACATTACTTCCATGGCTTTGAACCCTGTTGATTGAGCCAACAAATGATTCCTTTGCCTTGCGACTTGTTGCTGTAAGACTTACTAGTCACGCGACATCTGAGATTGTTGCTGAAGACAACATAAGGTTTTGTTACACTGAGACTTGCTCAGTTAACAAATGTGTTACTGGCATCCTACATCTAAAGAAATTGGAGATTGGTTTGATTTAAAGGCTAAAGAGTTCGCTGAACAAGAAAATAGAAGCCTTACGCTTCAAACAGAAGACTGGTTACAGAAGTATATTTATGCTAACCTTTACGAAATTTTCTTTGTTACGTTTGCATTGGAGTTACACGCTTGGATAGCCAAGTTAGCAGATTCTAGACCTACGCTGCATGTTGATCAACCCGTCACGTGGACGCCTGAGCTAGTTAGTATTGTGAAGCGGATAGAAAATCCTGTGTCCCGCGCAGTAGACTTTTGGTTGAATAGTCTACTGGAAGGTTTCATTACCGAATTTGCAGTCGATACAAGAAAGAGTTTCAGTGAAGCTGAGAGGAGTTTCTTCCAAGTACACAGAGGTAAGTTCTTAAATTCTCTGAACTTATGGATTAAAATGCTTCTGTATGAAAAAGGAAAGCTATGTATTGCTTCTGATGAATAGAATAGACAAGTAATGTCCGTAGATTCTGATAGTGACCCTGAAGTTATTGGTTGCACTCGTAGTGGAAAACGATATAAAGTAGGCCTTGACCAATATTCCTTTGAATCTAGCCCAAACGATAGCCAAGTCCTTGGACCAAGCCATACAGAAAGACAAGAGAGTGCTCATATCCCTTATTACCCTTTTACACCGCAAAAACCAGACAAAGCTCAGTATAATCCTACAGTAACACCTTCTAGTAGCCCACACGGTACTTCTAGTACCTCTGTACCACCTTTGTTTAACCATCCCGGAGGCACTGCTACAGTACCTCCACCTCAAACCCGTGCAAGAAGGATGGGTGATGACATGAAGCTACCAACTTTTAGAGGAACAGGGATAGAAGACCCTGAGCAGCACTGGTTCTTATGTGAAGCCATTTGGACAATTAAGCAAATTAATGATGATGCTGTTAAACTGGTTCAGTTAGCAACCACACTAAGAGAAAGAGCCTTAACTTGGTTCATGAAATACTCAGCAGCATAGAATAGGACGCTTGCTGAGGTAAGAAATGCCATGATTAGAGAATTCAAGAAACCTAAATCAGAATCACAGTGTATAACAGAGCTCAAAGACATCAAAAAGTTACCTACAGAATCAGTATGGGACTTTGACCAGAAGTTCAAAGCTTTGATAGATCAAGTAAGCTTCGAGTTTGCACCACAGCAACATAAAGAATGGTTTATTGCTGCACTGCTTCCACACATTAGACTTCCCCTTATGCAACAGAATCTCAATACTCAGGAACAAGCTCTAGAAATGGCTATGAAACTAGAAGCTTCGCCAATTGCAGGAACAAGCAACGATGTTGCGCATTTACAGAACCAATTAGCAAACTTAACCTTGCAAGTGCATGATATTAAGAAAGGCAAGGAGATTAAGGAAGAAATTTGGTGCACAAAATGTAAAGCCCAAGGTCATTCAAAGGACCATTGTCCCGTTTTCATAGACTATATTGCAACTGGAGCACCTAACCCTTTACCACAGGCACAAGGGCCTTGGTGTGAAATCTGTAGAACTAGAGGTCATAGACCACAAGAATGCCACTTGCTTCAGAAATATGTACAAACTCCAAAGAATCTATATTGTAATTTCTGTAAATCAGTAGGTCATGATGAGAACAATTGTAGAGCATATGATCTTATGATAGAAAGAAAGCATGATGTCTATCGGGTACAAGCAGAGACACAAGGACCCACAGCAGGTCCACCTTATGACCAAACTCGGGACGCCCGAGCAGGAAATTACAGGGGACGCGGACGCACAACAAATTTTGGTCGCGGAAGAGGACAGATCACTTGTTATAATTGCGGAGAACAAGGTCATTTTGCTAGGGATTGCCAAAATACTACAACCCTCTGCAGGTATTGTAAATATTCTGACCATATCATCGAAGAATGCCCTCAGTTACAGGCTAAGATGCAAGCAAAGACACCACAGGTAAATCAGAATATTCAGTTGATTGGAGCAGAAAAAAGAGAACCGGACCCTACAGTTAATATAGTGACACGTAGTGGAGCAACCACTGGTGCGAAAGAGATGGGAACGGGAAAGCAAGCGACGCAATGGGTGCGCCGCGCTAACATTAAACCAACCCCACTTAACCTGCAGAAGCAAAAAGAAGCATTTAAGCAAGCTCAAGAGTATTTCTCAGATCAGAGAGCTTCAAGTTCTGCCGCAATTCCGCAGAACATTAGTAGATCGCAAGTGCTAAGACAAGATAACCTGGTACAAGAACAGGCCACTACAGCTGGAAGTCCTGACGACGAGCATGCACTAAGCAGTGTTCATGCGTTCCTGCGACAATGTTTAAAATTGTTGCGCAATGAAAAAGCAACTCTAGAACTCCAACACCTGTTGGATCAGTGCCAACACTCTGCTTCGACGAACACACCACAGCGTGCTGTTCACCAGATTAGGAGTCACATTAGAACTGGAAAAGAGATGAGGCTCACAGCACAGATTGGAGCATTTGAAATGGACGAAGTCATGTTAGATTTGGGCTCAGAAGCCAATGTTCTCACTATGCAGACATGGGAACAGATGGGAAGCCCTCAGCTTACAAGATCCCCTATCCAGTTAAGACTCGCAAATCAGCAACGAGTCTCTCCATTGGGCAGATTACCCAATGTACCTATTGATATTGAAGGAGTAAGAAGCTCTGCAGATTTTGAAGTAATCAAAATTATGGATGACAGTAGACCATACCCAGCGCTGTTAGGAATAGACTGGGCATTTGATAATTTGGCTGTCATTAACCTGAAGAAAAGACAGATGACCTTTGAGGATGACCAGATTAGGGTCATCGCACCTCTTGATCCTATTCAAGGACCAAGATATATAGAACCCATTCGCGCAGAAGAGGAAGCGCGCCACATGGAAAGTTTGTACCAGATGACCACTAACCACAGTGACTATGTCAACCCCACAGCAGACGGCCATATCAGCTGGCGATGTGATAGCTCGTGCACATCAGACTCAGATGCAGGATTGGAAAACTGGCAGAATCGTCTACATGAGGTTTCTGCAAGACGTTGCGCCATGATGACTAAATCCATTCGATGGATTGGCACAGAATTAATTGACACTCCAACTTTTGATGGCTTAACTGAAGTAACCAAATTCATACAGGAATATGAACAAAAGCTTCCAGAACCGCAGCGCATACAGGCACTAGATATAGCATTGCGCGCTACACCCGCAAGATGGTGGATTGCGCATAAGGAGAATATTCATACATGGAAAGACTGTCGCAGATTGATACTGCGCAGATTCCAGGACACTACAGCAGAAGTGTCGCGCAAATATGAAGGACAGAGTGACCCCAGGTCACACATTGAAGCATGTATTCAGCAATGGTCAGATATTCCGGAAGATGAGTGGGTTCACCAATTCATCCACACATTGGATACAATTCCAAGGAATTGGTATACTGAAACAGAATTGCGCAAAGGCACTCTTACTTGGGCTCTTATGATAGAAAGTTTTCAACTTACATTCAGCTTTGAGTCAGAGCATCCAAGCATTGATCAGGCTTTGAAGTGTATTAGAAAGAAGGTATTTGAACACTATCCAGTAACAGAATATTCCCAACCAGATTGGGCTGTCCAGATAGAACATGCCCTGGAATGCTATAACTTCACCGCTGAAGAGGAGGAGGACGATCCTCGCAACATCAATATCCCAGAATCAGAAGGGACGCGTAATATTGAAGGTCCTGAGCTTGATATTCCCGCCATCACAGAACACGTCAAGCTCAAGAAAGTTAACATTGGTACAGAAGCTGACCCAAAGTTTGCTTCTATAGGAGATTATTGGGATGATGAAACTGTTGCGCATGTTTCAGATTTATTACGTGACTACCAGGATATCTTTCTTACCAAGTTCACAGAAATGAAAGGCATCCTAGGAGACTTAGGAGTGATGCGCATACCTCTGAAACCAGATGCCAAGCCAGTAAAGCAGCGCCCATACAGGTTGAACCCGCGCTACAAAGAAAAAGTCAAAGAAGAAATTGATAAGATGCTTGCAGCAGGTATTATTGAACCAGTAGAGGAAAGCGATTGGATTAGTCCTATGGTGGTCCAAGAAAAGAAAACGAAAGGTGAAATAAGAATCTGTGTCGACTTGCGCAAACTCAATGATGCATCAGCGCACGATCCATTTCCCACTCCTTTCACAGATGAAGTACTTGATAATGTTGGAGGACAAGAGGCTTACTCTTTCACTGATGGGTTCTCGGGATATCATCAGATCAGAATCCATCCGGACGACCGCCACAAGACTACTTTTGCAACTGAATGGGGCTCATTCCAGTATACGGTAATGCCCTTTGGTCTTAAAAACGCACCTGCTATCTTCTCTAGAGTCGTTGTTGCTGTGTTTAAAGAATTTATCAACAAGTTTTTAGAAGTCTATTTTGATGACTGGACTGTATTTGGTTTACTAAAGAACCATATTGCGAATCTGCGCATGATGTTAGAAAAATGTAGACAGCATCAGATTTCCCTTAACTTGAAAAAATGTATATTCTGTGCGCCCTTTGGTATTTTGTTGGGACATATTGTATGCAGACAAGGACTCCTGATGGATCCTGCGAAGGTTGCCATCATTGCTAATTTACCTGCGCCCAACTCAGTTAAGCAATTGCGCACTACATTGGGACATACAGGATACTACAGAAAATTCATCAAAGGATATGCAAGGATCACAGCGCCTATGGAAAGATTGCTGAAAAAGGATTCGAAGTTCCAATGGACAGAGGAATGCCAACAGAGCTTGGACACACTTAAAGAAAAGATGATCACAGCGCCTATTCTAGTTTTCCCGGACTGGAGAAAACCTTTTCATGTTCATGTTGATGCTTCTTCCATAGCATTAGGAATTGTGCTTACACAGTCTGGAGAAGGAAATATTGACCACCCAATTGCTTACTCCAGCAGAAAGCTATCTACAGCTGAGAAGAACTACACCACTACAGAAAGGGAAGGACTAGCTATGGTGTATGCCCTACAGAAATTCAGACACTACCTGTTAGGAGCTCACTTTAAAATGTATACTGATCATTCTGCTTTGAAATATTTGGTCAATAAACCAGTATTAGGAGGAAGAATTTGCAGATGGCTACTGCTCTTTCAAGAATATGATTTTGAGGTTATTGTAAAACCAGGCAGATTGAATGCAGGCCCTGACCATCTATCCAGGATAGAGTCAGGAGAGGAACCTACAAGTCTGGAGGACAATCTGCCTGACGCACAGTTGTTTTCTATTCAAGCAGCAGACGAATATTATTCTGATATTCTTGAGTTTCTCACTACCGGACAAGCCCCGACTGAGTTTACAATCCAGCAGAAAAAGCAACTTGTTGTTAGAGCCGCAGATTTCACTTTGATAGCAGGCCAGCTTTATAAGTTGGGCCCTGACGAAATTTTGCGCAGATGTATCTTACCACATGAAAAGAGCTCTATCATCGCAGAAGCGCATTCAGGTACCGCAGGAGGCCATTTCGCAGGAAAGCCGACTGCGCAGAAGATATTAGCCGCAGGACTTTGGTGGCCGACGTTACACAAGGATACTAAGGAATTCTGTAAATGTTGCGATGTGTGCCAGCGCACAGGAAAACCCTCAAGGAGAGATGAAATGCCGCTAAGACCCCAGATCACACTGCGTGCTTTTGATAAATGGGCCATTGACTTTGTAGGACCTATTAACCCACCAGGAAAAAGAACTGGCGCAAGATACATCATTACAGCTACTGAATACCTCACCAGATGGGCTGAGGCGAAGCCAGTTAAGAACTGCGACGCTGCTACTGCCGCGCAGTTCATTTTCGAGAAAATTATCACTAGGTTTGGATGCCCAGTGATCCTCATGAGTGATCAAGGTACACATTTCCTCAATGAGACTATAGAGGCCCTCACTGAAGAATTTCAAATTAATCACCATAAGAGTACACCCTACCATCCTCAAGCTAATGGTACGGTGGAAGAATTCAATAAGATCCTTGAGAATGCCCTGACGAAGATCTGTAATCAACAAAGAGATGATTGGGACCTTAGAGTCACAGCTGTATTATGGGCTTACAGAACCACTTGCAAGAAACTAACAGGTCACACACCTTTCAGCTTGGTGTATGGACAAGAAGCAGTTATTCCCATGGAATACATTGTTCCCAGTCTCCGAATTGCGCAAATTACAGAAATGGCAGATCCTGATACTATGAATGAAAGACTTTCGCAACTGCTTGCCTTAGAAGAAGACAGACTTCTGGCCGGATTTCATCAACAGGTACAGAAGGCAAGACATAAATCTTGGCATGACAGGCACATTAAGCATAAGCACTTTGAAGAAGGAGACTTGGTACTCCTTTATGATAGTAAATTCATCAAGTTTCCAGGCAAGTTTCGTGTGCATTGGTTAGGTCCTTTCCAAGTGATAAAAATAACAGACGGAGGCGCAGTTCAGCTTGCAAAGCTGAATGGAGAATTACTACCTACAATGATAAACGTGAGTCGGCTTAAGCTTTATTGCGACGGCCACTCCGCCCTGTCGACATAATATATTGCTCAAGGGTGCAGATGTCCGGTGTAGTTGAAAGAGACATCGCATCCAGTCTACACGGAAGCTGCGACACACCTTCAGTTTCCAGCTTCCTGCGCAGTTCCTTGAAATATCCGCGCATCCTGAATAAAAATTGCTTGAAGAGAGCTCATCGGTGCGCTCTGGCGAAGTTTTGTTTTTGGACCATGGAACTATCGCTCCTGCGGAGTTCCCTTTTTGTTGCCGCTTGAAAAAGTTTTGTTATGGACCCATAGAGGCACAGTTTCCTAAGTTGAAATGACCCGCCGGAAATTTTGAATTACAGCAGTTATGTAGCCGCGTTTGAATAAATGAAGGATAAGGCCGCTATTTAAGTCCAGCCGTTCTGACGGATTCGGCTTAATCTCCGAAAGATTTGCATTTAACTCAGGCGCCGAAAGCATTAGCTTTTCCCGGAAGGCTGTCAGAACCCGTCAATCACACTAAATGCACCGCTACGCCAAGGAGGATAGCGTGTTGTCAACTCATCTGTAGCCGCCTATAGCTACGTTACCCCACTTGGTCGCATTTACTCACCTCTGGCTATAAATACCTCACACTTGTATCATTTTCGGGTTACTGTCTCGAGTTGCATAGTTGTGTTTGAAGATCCAAAGTATTGTTTTCAGAGCCGAGTGTGCAGAGTATTTCCCCTTGTTTTCAGCGTCTATACCCTACGCAGTTCCGCCATTTGCTGTCCAGAGTTTTGTTATCTACATTGGTTCACAACGGAGAATTTATCAACTGAAGAAGTTGTTCGTCAATTTCTGCGCCGAGGCTTAGATTTCGGCATGGCCACTCCGGTGACGGCTTCGACCTACGTACACCCTGGTGCTACTGATCCCAGAACATCTCCCGGCACAAGAGCATCTCAGCAGCAGCCGGAGGAACCTGTTCCAGAGCCGCTCGCGTCTATGGTGAACTATATTCCGCCGCGTCCAGATGATGCGCCGGATGTACAGATTCCGAAGAATGCAAAGTATCCAATTCCGCTACCGCCACTACCGGCTAGTGTGCGGGTAGAAGGCCAACTATTGGGAAACATTCCATTGGTTAAATTCTCTGATTTTAACCTTGGAGACTATAAGACATATCCTCAGTTCCAGTTGGACCGATATCTGGATATCGTCCATAATCCCACCAGAAAGGTTGACGAGTTTATCCCGAAGGGATTTGCAGCAAATCTTGAGCGCCCTGGACTCTTGAATTTGTTGAAGCTACCGCACTTTGGGCGTAGCAATGAAGTGAACGCAGTCGTTAAAACACTGCTATCCTGCGTTCATGGAGGTTACCTTTGGCTCGGGAGGCCAATTGATCTAAATGTTGATTTGATACACCGCATCACCGGTCTATCTAAGGCTGGTAAGGATCCCAATATCCATTTTGTGGGGAAGGAGAAGGACCGAAAATTAGCTGCAAAGCTGGTCCAGAAATATAACTTGACAAGAGGAGGTCGGGCTTATGACCTCACGACAGTGGAAGATGAGGCACTTCGCTTCACAGGAAGTCTGCTTGCAGGCAGACTTCTCACAAAGTGCCGACCAAAAGAAGTTACTGGAGCTGTCGTGGAGCTCGCTATCGCAGCTGCGGAGGGAGAACAGTACAACTGGTCTCTCTTCCTGCTGAATTCTTTTTTGGCTGATTGCCTGAATGTGCAGGACAATGCAGGCCAATCATTCCATTTTTCGTGGCTTCTAATTTTATGCGCTCTCGTCGGGTGGAAGGAGCCCCCGAATACTCAGTTCCTTCCGCGCCGCGCAGGAGAGGTTGCCGGCATGCGCTACATCAACCTCTGGGATTCCCCTAATCCCGCGAAGCGCAAGATGAATCGCGCTGTCTTTTGTGAGTACTACTATCTCCTCCGAGATACCATACAAGATATGCCAAGGCTGAGCGAGGAGACAGCCACATTGTATGAAGGGAAGTTGGCTTTTACTGCCGACATCCATCAACTCTACCTTCGGCCTTGCGACATTCCAGGTGACTGGGCGCTAGGTCTTTACAGGATGACCACAGAAGATGTCGAAGAAACCATTAAGTCGTGGTCGGACGAATGGAGAGCAGCAGCTGACATCGCACCTGCGATGCCACCCGCCGCTGCGCAAGCGAAGGATAAGGGCAAGGAAGCCCCTGAGCAAAGAAGCGATGAAGGCTCAACAGAACCAGCCACAAAGAAGCAAAAAGTGTCGCATCCCACGGAGGCCATTCCCTCGGAGATCGACAAATACTTGAGAGAGCAATTTCGTGAGATGAGGAACATGCATGCTCACATCCGAAGTGCTCTAGACTTACAATTTGTAGAATTGAAAGGTCTCGTAGGAAGAGTTGCGCAGACCCATGCGCCAGCATCTACTTCGCAGGCGCCACAAGAAATTCCAACTGATGAGCGAGTTGAAGAACTCACAGAAAGGCACACTGTCGTGCATATTCCGCCTACCAGCATGACACTTCCAGATCCTCTAGCTGAACTACAGGTAAGCACAGTTGGACCTGTAGAAATAAATTTGTCTATGATTCCTATAGAAACCCTACAGCTTGTACAGGAGAAAGTTTCTCTTGAGTTGAGAGCTAGAGATCTCTCTACTTTCCAGGCAAACCAACGACTGCAATCGCAGGAGAAAGAGCTGAAAGAAAATCATAAGAATATCTCTGCGAAGCTTGCACTCTATGAGGCGCAAGACACCGGCATCAGAAACTCAATAGAAGAGATTGCCCAGGAACTGCCGGCTTGCGAGATTCAACCAGACCTCCCTCTGGTTGCAAAAGTTCAAATTATTGGAGGAAGGGTGAAAACCCTGGAGCAAGAAATAGTTGCCATGGCAGAAGGCCATAAAACCCAGATCGCTGAGCTAGAAGCTCGCGTTGCTGCGCACCTTACGGATGATGCGCAGGTACAATTTGAAGCACTGAGCAGAGCTTCCACACAGATGAAAGATCGAGTACAGGAAGCCAAGAATCTGATGAACCAGGCTATGGAAGCTTGGACAGAGCTTGTGAACCTCCCTTTTAAAGTGGGACTGTCAGAACAAGTGCAAGCTGCAGAACAATCTCTCACTGTTCTGAATGAAGAAGCTAAGTCCTTAACAGGCTTGCCAAAGATGAAGAAAATGGGCGAAGTGCGCAAAATGCAGCAGCAACTGCACAAGCTCAGAACTGAAGATGAGAAGCTCACCAACAGCATTCAGCCATTCATGGATGAGTATGCTGAAATCGTTGGCCAGGTTGAGACAAAAATCAAAGAGATTGCTGAATCTCAGGAGATCATTGATACACTCACTAAAGACGAAGCAACCGCAGAAACGGTGCAAACAGCTGATGAGTGTATTGAGGAATTGGACTCCGCTATTGCGAAGTGGAAGAAAACATTCGCGGAGATTCAAGCAAAAGCAGATGCGCAAATCAAGCCACCACGCGCTAGTGCGAGTGGCTCGAGGGCGAGCCACAAGTGAGTGTTGGGGGCCTGTTGGGGCCAAGGTCGCAGCTATAGTAAAAGCTGCGAATTTTGGGATAAGCACTAATTTTTGGGTAAGAAGGAGACGGTGCGCAGTACGGTGCCAGATGGATGATCTCAGCGCAGATCACGGACCGGAAATTGCGGAGCTTGCGCGCACGTCATCGAAGAATGAAGGTGGCTCAGCTACCATAATAAATAAGGCGATGGAGTAGAGGGCTCAGCTACCCTCATTTAAAGGCTCAGTACAGAAGTTATGGTTGCTCGGATCAAGGAGGAGCAACGGACCAGAGCATTGAAGGCGAAGGACGATCGCCCATACCCACAATCTGCGCCGGAATTCACGGAGCCTGCAGGAAGCGGCGACGTGACTGCAAGCGGCGCCTACAGTACACCTAGCCATGTGCGTGGTTAGGGTTTTTGGGAATCACTGTTGGGAAAGGCCCATAGTTTTGTAAAGATGTGACCGTCATGGCCACCTATATATATGAATCATTGTAATGGGTAGAGGTTCCTTAGTTCCTTCCTTTTTGGAGAGTTAGAGAGTTAGATGCTAGACTGTTAGAGAGCCAGTCTAAAGGATAGATCATGCGTTGATTATCCTTCACTGTATTTTCTACCCGGTGTGTAGAACTAGAGAGGAAATCGGATAGCCGAGGAGCTAATCCCTGAGTTGCCAGACAGTCTGAGTCGACGTCTGTGCCTTTGTAATCTCCATAGAGAGGAGACGAGATTGAGAGAAGGGCTCCCAGCTGTGTGCGTGGAGTTTCCTGTAAGATCTAAGGCTGCAGCTGTGTGCGCAGCATATTGTATAACTCTATCATTTTCTGGTTAATATAAAACTCCCGTGGACGTGGTTTTCCTCGAGGAGATGAGCTTCACATATATCTTCTTGTTATAATATTTGCGTGAATGAACTGTTTAAGATCATTACCTGTGTGTACATCTTTTGCTTCATCTTTGCGACTGTTTAAGTGAGTCGGAAAGGTCTCTTGATAGCTATAAGTGTTCAGTACCAAGAAGTAGTAACGTGCTGTCGCTGCAGCGAGCGAGGAATACGTTACTGCGCTGGATGCGAAGGGCGAGGAAGTATTTAGCGCGTCAACGCCAGGAATAGTTGCCTTCTGCGCTAGAGAGGAGAAACCGCGCAGTAGGCCGACCAAGGAAGGAATCCGCGCAGCTGCGCCGAGCGGCCTGCGGGAAAGTCCGACCGCCGATATTTGAGGAAGAAGAAGATATACAGAACAATCTCCGCGTCACCACGGTTAAGGAAACCTGATTCCTTAACCCCCCATAGCCACTTCGGGTGAGACCTCGAGCTGCCGCGCAGCTCGTTGCCGAGAGGGCCAGTGCGCCAAGGGGTTTTGTTGCTGCGCTTCATTAAAACCCGGGTCTGCCCAGAAAAGCAGCCAACAATTGTTATAGCATATAAGTTCGCAAGGGTTGCAGGCTCTTTTGTTGTTGAATGAGTCTTTTTACACTAAGTAAGATCTAGCAGAGTTGCATAAGTGTTGGAAGGAAGCGCATATCTCAGTGGCGCTGTCCTGTTGTCGAAGAACCATTCCACATCACGCAGTCCTTGGATGCGTGATAGTCTAAGTGTCAACCACGAAGAAGGTGAACTTCGGAGAGTCCCCAGTTCGTAGCGCGAGTCCTATAGTGCGCTGCTCGCTAGATTTATTGAAGCGCTCATCACCTGGCTGTGGAAACCTGATTCCACAACCCCCCATTACTTCGCCTTGGGTGAGACCTCAGTCTGCTCGCAGAATGTTGCCGAAAGGGCCGATGAAAAGGGGGTTTTGTTGGTTCCCTGAACTGCGCAAAACCTGGGTCTTTCTAGTAAACCTCAAGAACAGTATAAGAATCCAACAAATGGTTCCATTGTCGGGACCAGCGAAGAAGAATAGGGTAGACTGCCACTTCAGTCTGCGTGGAGATACCAGAATGCGACGAGCAACTAGAGCTCGTGGATACCATCCTTATGATCGGCTTGGTAGTCAGTGATCTTAAGACTGGAATGAAAGACATGGAGACTGATTATCAAGCAAAGATTTCCACCTTGGAAGCACAGAATCAGCCGAAGACACCACCAGATCAAGCAGAGCTCAGAGTTGCAGAAGCGAAAGCAGCCGCAGAGACCATATCTAGCGAAGTAGCAAAGTGTCAAAACTTGTTGGATGAAGCTACGAGAATGTTTACTATGCTGCAAGAGGACCTTGAGCTGCTACAGGTCCAAACCAGTTTGAAGGTAAAGTAGGCAGCGTTAGACGCTCTGAACGCGGAGATAAAGACCATACCACCAAAATATAGACTCCGCAGATTTCCAGAAGTCTAAGAATTAAAAAGACAACTTGTAGTGTTAAGATAATAGGAGGCTGAAGCTGGAGACAAGTCACAGCCCCTGCAGGAGGAAGCCCATGAACTAACGCAGAAGATAGAAGGAAAACTGCAAGAAATCTGCGATGCGTAGGCATCTGTACAAGAGAAAACTCAGGATGACTTAACACCGGATGTGTTGGAAACCATCAAAGAAATTGAAGAGGATGCCAAGGATATAGTTTCTAAGTTGAGCGCATCGTATCAAGAGCTTGCTGCTAAGATAGCTCTGTAAGAGGAAGAGCAACTCATGGAACCAGAAGTTGAAAGTGGCTCAGGGACGAGCCACATGTAAGTGTTAGGGGCTTGTTGGGCCTAGCCCAAGTAAGGCATTTTTGTGCAAGATAGTTTTGAAGCTACGAAGTTATAGCGCAGCTCGGATGAAGGAATTTTTTGCAAGATAGTTTTGGGGAGCTGCGAAGCTGAGCGCAGCACAATATCGACAGGATAGGAACCGCGCGGCTAAGTGCCAGCTCCGCGAAGTGGTAGCATCACGTAGTGCCAGTGGAGCACCTATTTTGGGTAAAGAATATGAGGAAAGGTCGAGTTGCGAAAGCGACATGTTTGGGTAAGAAACTCCAGGATTCCCGGGAATGGGTATGGAGCAGTGAGAAGGCAGATGAAAGCGACCTGTTAGGAGAGTGGCAGAAAATGGTTAGAAGCTAAGCCACGAAGCCAAGAGCGATAGGCAGGCCAGAGGGACGAAAAGCAACACGCCACGATGCAGTATAACCATTTTGTGAAGACTGCGGATGTCAGAAGGGCGTGCGAGCTGAGAGCAGTCCAACAGAATGGCCAGAAGCGTGTGAAGCAGCTGTTGACTGCGACAAGCCGAGTCAGAGGCTAACCGCACCATTTTGTAACCTTAGGGTTTTTGGCCCACTTGATTGTATAGACGTGACCTACGGGCATGATCTATAAAAGGGCACATTTTGTAAGGGAATGGGTTAATCTTCATTGTTGAATCTTCGAGTAATACTTGTTTGTTATTACTGAATGCTATTGTAAAAGGCTCTGCAAGCTGCATGCGCAGAGACCTACTGAAGAGAGAAGAGAGTCTGCAGCTGAGTGCACAGAATGGAACTGTTGTATCCTTCCGAAAAATAATATAACAACAGTTCCTGTGGACGTAGCTCCCATCCTAGTGGTGAACCATGTTAAATACTGTGTTATGTGATTGATTGTATGCATTTATATCTGTGTTTTTGCTTATGTGAATGGTTAAGATCTTATTTATGAGCTCGCATGTTCTTGCTTTTATATGTATTAACATATGTGAATGAATGTTAAATGCATAAGTATTTCTATGTTAGTTGAATGCATAAGTCAATCAGATAGACACTAAGCTCATGAAGGTGGTATAGTGCGATTCCCTATGCGCAGCACTGGAAGTGCGCAGTTAGATTGTTGTTTGTTATAGCGTATAAGTTCGCAAGGGTTGCAGGCTATTTTGCTGTTGAATGCGTCTTTTTACACTAATTAAGATCTAGCGGAGTTGCATAAGTGTTGGAAGGAAGCACATATCTCTATGGCGCTGTCTTGTTGTCGAAGAACCATTCCACATCACGCAGTCCTTGGATGCGCGATAGTCCAAGTGTCAACCATAAAGAAGGTGAACTTCGCGCAGTCCCCAGTTCGTAGTGCGAGTCCTATAGTGCACTGCTCGCCAGATTTATTGAAGCTATCATCCGTTGGCTGTGGAAACCTGATTCCATAGCCCCCCATTACTTCGCCTCGGGTGAGACCTCAGTATGCTCGCAGACTGTTGCCGAAAGGGCTGGTGAAAAGGGGGTTTTGTTGGTTCCTTGAACCGCTCAAAACTTGGGTCTTTCTAGTAAACCTCAAGAATAGTATAAGCAGCCAACACCATTCTACTCGGCTATCTCTAGTGATGCCATCTACTCAACTAACTATAGTAACTGAATCAAATTAGGGTTTCGACTATTTAACTGAACAATATTATACAAAATGGGCATAATGAATGGATGGAAGGATTTTGCTAGAAGAGATGGATAAACCACAAGGTTTTTGGCTATAACAATGACTTCATGAATAAATCATAGATGTCATTCTACTTGGCTAACCCTGGTTAATCTATCTACTCGAATAACTATGGCAATTGAATCATATTATGGTTTTGACCATTTAACTAAATGATATCATACAAAATGTAATATCACTAAAATTAATGGATCTTAAAAATACTATTATAATACCCCCATTTTGACCCTTGAAATTATTGGCATGATATGTAAATATTGTAAATATGCGGTGTATGAGTCCTCGCATGGAGCTCAAGGCCAAGGCCCCTCTAGTGAATACTCGGCTTATAAAGGAAAGTATTTTATATTTTGTGGACATGTGCTAGTCAACCATAGAAAATGTAAAAACAATGTCAATATTTATAATGTAAATAAAAGTCCAAGAGCTGGCTATGGAGGAAACTAAAATGAGGGTTTGTGTGTATCCACTAGGGAGAGGAGAGGGGTTGTGGGATCAAATCCTTTATTTCCACATGTCGGCTTAAGAACCCATGTACCATAAATGGTAAGCAACTACCCAAGTGGACTTCCTTACTGATATTTATTTATATTGTAAGAAGGAAACTAAAAACTCAACTCATCAATTTAATGGAGCATGGGAAAAACCCAAAAATTCGTATGGATAAGTATGGGATCAGCCAGTGTGTAGCCTAGAAGCCAATTTCCCTCATGGGAATTAATTTCCCTTCATTCCCATTCCATTTTTGGGAAACCAGACTCCAATTCTCAGCAAGCTATGCATTCCCAACAAGAAAAATAACAGAAATCGTAACCTAAGAAAAAGCCATGTTTTAGAGTGTCAAAAACGCCCATAAATTCGTATGGGTGGTAAAATCCATTGGGGAATCCATTTATGTCAACCCTCAGGTGAATTTTAGAGTGTCAAAATCTCGAGAATCCATGGGAGAACCCAGATTTGAAAGCTTGGAAATTGGATTTCGTGGCTACAAATTAGTGTGTCTAGAAAGAAGAGAATCCAAGGGACAACTAAAGTCTGAGAGGGATTAGAGGATGGAATTGCTTGATAAACCTAATGTAGGTAGAAATATCTAAAGGTTTAGAAACTTGGACCATTCGATTCCCACCTTGAATAGCACTGAAGTGAAGGGGCGCCTGAGGGATTGTGTAGCAGAGAAGGGGATCTTCCTTGTGTTGGGTGTGGTAGGTAATGTGGGTGACAAGGATGGCTGAGACCAATTGCATGCCTGTAGCTTTGTGGTTGAGCTCACTAGATTAGCATTCACCTTCTTTGTCTCTATCCATGCTTGATAAACCTAGGTGTTGATAGCTTAGCATGAGAGTGTATTCCTATAGCTGTGAGTAAGCCTGTGTAGTTCCTCCTTAGTGGATACATATCCCACCTCGAGGGTGGAATCTCAACAAAGAGATAAAGTGCTAGACAAAGTGCCTACGGTTGGGTGGAGCATTTCTCTTCCATACCCAGTTGCTTGGGAAAATTCGTCGAGAATATAAGTTTTAACTTGTTGATCTACTATTGTGTTTAAATGTGTCTAATTATTATTCTTATGCCTATGATGAATATGCTAGAATATGCATGATGTGTGTGTGTGTAGAATTAATTGATTTTCCGTTATGTATTTTTATTATTATGCATTTGCACATGTATTTAGATGTTTATGAATTATGTAATTTGGCCATGGGGGTGAAATTTAGAACCCCCTAATTCATTCATGTTCCCTCCAATGGTCAGATTGATGGGCGAGGACGTGAAAGAGTGGTGTCAGAGCAAATGGTTGCAGCATTGGGACTATTTAGGGATAAAATCCACATTCACAGACATAACACCGAAGTTGCACATGAAGTGATGATAATGTTTTGGTTAAAATAATTTAATAGTAGAGAGAAGAAATCATGATCAACAGGTATGGTTCACAACCCACCCTCGACTTGCATGCTAGATAATGGTGTGTGGGAAATTCATTGGGGTAGATACTGTCTATGCATGTATTCGATTTTAACTAGCCACGACTCCAACATTAGCCTTTCCAAAACTACTTTCTTAGTGAGTCGTTACCACTTTTGAAAATGAAAAATTGGGGAAATTTGAGGTGGACCCCATTCGTGCCATGTGGGAAAGAGGGGTATGATGTGGAACATCCATGTTGAAAAGAAATGAGGGTGGACTATGTCCACAATTTGTAGGCACCACAGAGTATATGTCTGCAACGGTCGTCGGATAATGGTCGTCGGGCGTTGATCGTTGGCGTGCACTCGCAAGGAATACCACAAAGAAAACTTGTGGGGAGCCATAGAGAAAGGTCCACAGGCGCAATGGGGAAAATTCTGTTGTAGTACCGCGGAGAAAGGTCTGTAGGTGCAGTGGAGTATAGTTATGTGCCTGTCGTTGGTTGTGCTCGCGGGGTTTCCAAAATGCGTCTCGAGGAATAGGCCATGGAGAAACGTCCATGGGTGTGGTGGAGTATAGGTCTGTGAAGGTTGTCTTTCAATGGTTTTCAGGCAGCGATTTTTGGTGTGCGTCTGTGGGGTTTCTAAAATGCATCTCAAAGAATAGGCCATAGGGAGAAGTCCACGATGGGGATTCAGAAAAAAAAAAAAATGGTTTGGAGTCCGAAAATTGTTTTGGCCATAAAAGGAGTAGTTTAGATTAGAATTTGATGGTACTTGCGGCATTCAAATGCCATTTATGAAGGTCACATAAGTAACAGTGAAATGCCTGAGCCCATCTTGCTTCCATTTGATAAAAATCCCAAAAAATCGACTTTTAAATATCAGTGTCCATAAACTTAATGGGGGCTCGATTTGGGTTGAAATTGTTATGGTGCGGTCATATACCAGGCACACAACTAACTATAGGACATGGAGCCAAATTCCAAAGGGTGTGAAGTCAGGCTGCAGAAGAAGGCCAAAATCCACTATTCCAGAGCACTTTTTGGGGATTTTGGAAAACTTGCAGGAGGTAAAAGTGACCGTAGATTTTGAAACCATAATTTTTTTTGAACTCGACATTTTACATACTCATTAAAAAGGACAACTTTCATTAGAAAAAGTTTTTCCAAAAATGCTTAATTTGGGAGATAGCCAGTTTTGGTAAAAATTCCAAGTCTGGGAAAAAGTGCATAAGTTAAAATTAGTCAAACCCAGAATTTTGTAGAAGTTTACTAGAGCATCGGATTAGAGACTTGAAAGTTGTTGAGTAATCCTTGTTATATGTACTAACAATTCACGATATAAATTTTTTCTATTTCTTGTTAGATTTTCTTTTGCAGACGAATGAAGTTGGCCTCTTAAGCTAATTTGATCCAGGAGGATCTCCACACAAGGGACCATTACTTTTCACACCATGGAAAACTCATTAAGGTGACAAAGTTTAAATTGTAAAAAACGATTAATACTTTAAATGAGTGTGAGAACCTCATGTATTTTTCATTAATTTGTAAACAAAAGGAAATTAAATAAGGTGTGAGAATCCACCTCACCCTTTATTCCCTAGTCTTAAGGAGAGTCTCATGGAGAGTTGAGATTTTCATCGAGATTTTGAGAGATATTCTCTCCTTAAAATCTTGTTGATCCTACATTATGGGATCTTGAGAGGTATTTTCTCCTTGATATTATGGAGTAGTTATTATCCATGTAAAGCTATAAAACCCCCTCATGAGGAGAGGGAGCTTTTGGTAATATTTTCTTTGGAGAGAATAAGCAAGGGGGTCTTGCTCGTGCCACTCCATGTGAGAACCTTAGTTCCTTTTTTTTGTGAGGAGAAGGTTTCCCAAGATGGGAGAATGAGCCACATGATGTGAGAACTCAGTTCATGTGTAAAGAAATTTTTTTTTTGCAAAGGATAAATAATGAAACGGTTTGCATTTTTGACAAACTCGGAGATGTAGCGAGCAGAGACTGGTGAAATTCTCTATCACATGGTTGTCAATTTGTGTGTGTGTGTGTTGGGTGTAGCCAAAGTAAGGAAATTTTTGGAAGCAAATTATAGTTAGGCGAGGCTTGACTTTGACCAATTTTGGATATAAGTGACTCCACACAAAAGGAAACAATCATTCCATAGATTGAATATAATCTAGTCGATGATTTAAAAAAGATGAAGGCTAATATAGCTTTGTTTGAAATCCTGAAAATACCCTCCATGAGGGAAAATATTCCTAAAAATATAATGCTAAATAAGACAAGGGAAGTTCAAAACAACAATTTGGAAACTTATTCAAATCCCAATAGCCAAAATCCATATGGAAAGAAGAAGACTCCTTTTTTACTCACCTTCGATATATTCAACATGAATGTACACAATTGCATGATAGACTCAGGTGCTTCGTCCAATGTTATGCCATTGTCTGTCTGTAGAAAGATTAATGCATCTTGGGAACCCTATCCTACCTAGCTTGTTCAACTTGATCGATAAAGAGTCAAGGTAGTTGGGGAATTGAAAAATGTCCTTTTAACATTATCTGCTGATCCAAGGATTCATCAGATTGTCAATGTTGTAGTTGCTGATATTCCCGAAGCCTATGGCATGTGGTTGAGTAGAGACTGGTGAGAGAAACTTAGAGGTTATTTTTCCACTGATTGGTACCATTTATGGTTCCCTTATAATGGAAAACCTAATAAAATTAAGATTAATAGAGAGCCATACATGAAACATGCAGTCACTGATCTGAATGGCCCCAGTGAGCCTGTTGTGTACTTTAGTTCACATATTGAAAATTACACATTTGATTCATTTTTCGGGAATCTTCCTGCTGATTCTTCACCCATTGAGAATTTTGAAAACCAATCTGAGATTGTTAATTATACTGCTGTTCCATTTTCTAGTTCAATTGTACATAATGTGTATAATGTAAATACAAATTTTAGAGTAGAAATAAATTCTTGGACTTTGTTTTTTGATGGATCTAAACCCAAAGAAGGAGCTAGTGCAGTATGTGTATTGATAGATCCCAAAGGCACCAAGATTATGATTTCCCATAGGTTATAATTTGAGTGTACTAATAATGTTGTTGAGTATGAATCTCTTGTCCAGGGCCTCAGGAAGGCAATTGGGTGCACAGGTTATAGAGTGTTATGGGGACTCTGAGATCATTATGAAACATGTTAGAAATAAGGTTCACTGTATATCCCCTCTCTCGGTAAATTATCAGAAGCTAGTCAGGGATTTGACCAATTCTTTCATAGCATTTAACATTAAGTCTGTTCCTAGATCACAAAATTTTGATGTTGATGTGTTGGCTAACATCGCTTCAAGGATCATCCCTCCTGAAGGTCTTTCTCCTGATACTTTTTCAATTGAATTAGTGTACAGACCTTCAATCCCAGATAATGTCACCAACTAGAAATTATTTGATGATGATCAATAGATTCTATATTTCTTAACGGCTCAAGACAACTTCAAAGACATATCAAATGATGAGGCTGATCATGACAAATCATTATCAGATACCAATTTTCCTTCAAACTTAATTCCTAAGTCAATAATCAACTTAGAGAAATATTATGACTTGCAAGATAAATTCAAGAATATAACCAACTGCAAAACACACAGTTCTTCTCTAAATTATCGGCCTGCAAACTTAGGAACTGAGCAAAATCCTCAACTGATTAATCTAGGGATTGATTGTTCACTTGATGAAAAAAGAGCTTCTATCAAATTGTGCAGGGAATTTAAGGATGTATTTGCATGGACCTACAATGACCTTAAGACATTCGATACCAAAATCATTCAGCACAACATCCCTATGAAGCCTAATGCCAAAACCTACCAACAAAAGCTGAGAAAAATGCATCCTAGTTTAGAACCATCTGTAAAGAAAGAACTAGAAAAACTATTGGCAGCGAGAATCATATTCCTCGTAAGACACACATAATGGATCGCCAATCTAGTCCATGTTCGTAAAAAAAATGTGGAAATAAGATTTTGTGTAGACTTCAAGAATTTGAATAAAGCATATGAGAAGGAAAACTATCCTGTGCCCCCTATGGAACAAATTTTACAGAAAGTTGCAGGTGCAGAGATGTTTTCTTTGTTAGATGGTTTTTCTGGGTACAATCAGTTATTGGTCACTCCTTCTGATCAACTTAAAACTGCATTTAGGACACCTTGGGGAACTTTTTCTTACAGAAAAATGCCCTTTGGATTAATAAATGCAAGTGGTACTTTCTAGAGAGCTCTGGACATAGCTTTTAGAGGCCTAATGCATAACTCCGTAGTAGTTTATCTTGATGATATAACTATTTATTCCAAAAAGAGACATGATCATTTGTTTTCTCTTAAGTAGGTTTTTGAAAGGTGTTGGAAGTACGGTATTTATTTGAACCTAAAGAAGTCCATTTTTGCAGTCATAGAAGGTAAAATTTTGGGGTTTATAGTTTCAAAACACGGTATGATCATTAATCCTGAAAGAACAGATGATGATGCTAAAATCAGACTCCCAAGTTCTAAGAAAGCCATGCAGTCCTTTTTAGGAAAGATAAACTTTGTCAGGACGTTTGCACCCAACTTTGCTCATACCATTAAACCTTTACAATATTTGATTAAAAAGGATGTTCAATTTAAGTGGTCTGATGTTTAGAGAGATTCTTTTGCTGAGATTAAGAAAACTATTGCAGAAGATCCTGCTTTAAGGTCACCTGATTTAACAAAATATTTTATTATATATACGTTTGACACTGATTTTTCTTATGATGCTGTGATGACACATAAACAGGATGAGGATATCGAAATTCCAATTTCTTTTATGAGTTCTACATTTAAAGGGGTTGAATTGAACTACTCTCAAATAGATAAACATGATTATGTAGTTTACAAGTCTATAAAACATTGCAGGCCTTATCTCCTAAAATCTAGAACTAAAGTCATTGTTCCTTATGCAGCAATAAGAAATGTTTTGCTCCAAAAAGAGCTTGGTGAAAAATGAGACCACTAGATGACTGTGCTTCAAGAGTATGATTTGGAAATTAATCCTGCTAAAATTATTAAAGGAAAAGTTCTATGTTTACTCGCTACCCAATCTAATGATCCTGAGCAAGCAAAGCTTGAATGGAACCAAGAGGAAGGTACATCTGAAGATATTGTAAATGTCATTTTTGCTCTAGCATCTGAATGGTATGATGACATTATATTTTTTCTTGCACATGGGTTTGATCCTCAAAATTTAGACTTCAAGAAGCGCAGAGTTTTGAGATTAAAACTACACCTTATTAGTTCATTGATGGCATTTTGTTTAGAAGAAATTATGACGGATTTTTTCTCAGGTGTCTTGAAAAAACATAAACTAATATATCTTGTTGGAATTGCATGTAGGGCCTACACGAGGACATTACTCAGGGGAGACAACTGCCCATAAAATTTTAAGGGCTAGTTATTATTGGCCAAATTTGTTCAAATATGCATATGCCTTTGCTAGAAAATGCGAAGCTTGCCAAGATGTGTTGGTAAGGTTAAGAAATCTGCTTTTTCCCTTCAACCAGTCACTGTCCACTTTCCCTTTTAGCAATGGGGTTTAGATTTTGTTGGTCCTATCACCCCTGCCTCTTACTTGCAACATCGTTATATCTTTACTACAATAGATTATTTTACCAGATGGGTAAAAGCAGTCCCCATCAGGGTTTCCAATACAAACCAAGTGATATCCTTTCTTGAGAGTAACATTGTCACTAGGTTTGGGGTTCCTGAATCTCTGGTTTTTGATAATGCATCTTATTTTTCCTCTATTGATCTCACCCAATATGCCCTAGAGAAAGGAATTAAACTCAAGTACTCTTCCAATTATTACCCACAGGGAAATGGATTAGCTGATTCTTCAAATAAAAATATGATTAATATCCTGAAGAAGACTATAACCACTCATCATAAGAATTGGCTGTTGAAATATTGTAACTTCAAAGAATATTATATTTGTATATTATTTATTCCGGAGATGTTCCATACCTCCGATGTGATTATACTATAAATCCGGAGATGGTTATTCCTCCGAGTTGGGTGTGGTAAGTAGGGTTATTAGACCCACCATGTGGGGGTCGGCCCAGTCAGTTATAATGGGGTATTTAACCTAATGGTTAAATACGAGCCTACATGTACTTGTGTAAAATACATATCAGAGTAGTGTATAAATAGAGGAGGTGTGTTCCTCATTTGATACACACACTCACTTGAGGATAGCGCACTTGTGAAGGAGAGGCCTGCAATTGTGGAGAAGGAGATCATGTCTCAGGGTTTCATCTTTGTATATTGCTGGTCATCTATATTGAGGAAGCTTTGCTGGGTTTTCTACCCCATGAGGGTTTCCCAGGATAAATCTCTGTCTCTTGTGTTTATGCTATGCTTGTTGTTTCTTCAGTGATCCTGTATATGCTATTATTGTGAAATGGAATGTAATGCTGCTATTTTCTGTCTTAGCATATTGAATTTTAACATGGTATCAGAGCTAACCTGAAGGAAGACAAGGTATGGCACTAACGACACTTGCTTTACTTACGACAATTTGAAGGTTAGGGTTTTACATAGAAAAAACCAGTCATCGTAGAACTTTCGCTATAAATCCGTTTTGGCGATGTTTTCGGATCTGAAATTGTTACAGGACGAATATTAAATCTCCAGGTACATTGTGTCCAAAGGAAAACCTCTAATTCGTTGTACTTTGTGATTTATGATCTGTACAATATAGGGTTTCTGCCTCTTCCAGATCTGAGTCAAAATTAGGTGACCTTGGGAAAAAGGTCATATCTTGGGCTAGGAAGCTCCAAATGAAATTTCGTAAAAAGTGACAGGTAGTACACAGTCTGTACTATCTCAGAAAACGTTTTCAGAGGCCGAAGTTGAACCAGTGACACGTGGAACTCCGTACAAGTTCTCTCTCCTGTATTATCCCATAAACAGGTCATGTTACGACATTTGGCATAACTCTCTCTCAGAGAGTCCAATTGAGGTCAGACCTGTCAGGATGGAAAGGTAACAGGCCGAGCTATCTCAGGAAACTTTTTTCAGAGGCCTAAGTTAAAATAGTGACACGTGGCACGCCGTACAAGTTCGCTCTCCTTTTTTATCCCAAAACAGGTCACGTTGCGACATTTGGCATATCTCTCTCTCAGAGAATCCAATTGAGGTCAGACCTGTCAGGATGGAAAGATAACAGGTCAGGATATCTCAGGGAACTTTTTCAGACCCTTTGGATCATAAATTTCGGAGTTACACCAGAAACAATCAGGTACATATTTCTGTCAAAACAGAATTATTTTTTTTGGTACCTTCATTCATGGCTTCCGGAATTTAGGGCTTTGGAGAAAGTTGGAATTTTTGAAATCTGTGACCACGGCTGGAAGCTCCTCAGAAAAATAGAAGCTTAGAGATTTGGATCAAACATTTTTATTGGGAAGAAGAGTGGGATTCATCAAACCCCAGTTCAGGGTCACGTCCAGTGAATCTGGAAGTTTCAAAGGCAAAATTGAGGAGTGAAACTTTGCAGTTTTCAAATTCTGAATATGCCAGTTTGATCAGCTCAGCAAGACATATTCTTTCATCCATTCAGAAGTGTGAAAGTCAAAGTTTGATCTTTAGGGTTTCTCTAGCAAACCCTAATCAAGCTCCAGATCAAGTTTCAGGGGGAGTTGAGGCTAAGGCCTTACATAAGAAGACTACAAGAAGTCTCGATAGGTATGACTTAAAGAGGTTCAGGTATGTCTTGAAATCTAATTCTTGATTAAGTTCATGATGTGTTTGCCTTCATATTATTTACTAGTACAATCTTGATTAATGTTAGAATTGTGTTATCACCCTAGTAACAATATGAATGCATGTGAATGATCAAAGACATTCATTGATTAGGGCTATATGATTGTACTAATGCATTATGGTGTTGTGTGAGGTTGATGATGTCTGCTAACAAGATATAAATACATCACAAAAGACAAATCAAGTTCCATGACCATGACATCATGAAGACAAAGACTCATCCATAATCTTTGTTCTACTTACAAGGTATGTATGACTTTATTATATTATGCTTAACCTATGAGACATGCAGGTTCTAGCTCAGGATCTCTAAATCATTGAAGAGATTGTTTAGGTATGTTGTACATAACTAAGCAGGTATACTAATCCAGGTATGTTTTCCTATGTCATGTTAAGAATCTTACCTTGTATTGGGATCCCTTATATAAGTATACTTGGTATGATTGGTTATGATTATTCATAAAGTTAGTAATCAAGGGATTATGCATATTATGTCTTTTATCTTGATTGATGATATGCATGAGTAAAATAAGACTTCCCTGAAATCTTGAATACTAATGTTTATTAACTATAATCATGATTATACATTTTCAAGATTATTTAGAACTATAATGTTTTGATAACATTTAGAACATACTAATGGGTGTATGTTTGTGTATGAGATCATGAGGATGACACTTGAACATGCACAGTGGTACAGAATGAATAGAAGTTCAAAAGACATACAGAAGATCAAGCGGGAGGCAACCACACAAACATAAAAGATAAGTATTTGAGTTGTTATTTGAAATAGTAAATGATATTGCCTGTAATAGGTTGTATGCATATTTGTATTCCTATAATATATCATGCTAAGTGTAAATATTCATAGAACATTAAACAATATACTACTAATATGCATATGATTGGTAAGTTGGACAAACATTCCATTGTTGCTTGTCTAGAATGAAACCTCTTTGCTGACATGCTGAGAGTTGTGCACACTCTCGATAGTATGTTCTGGTAGAGATGGAAGGCATCTAGATAGCCACTGTATGCATACAGGATATGGGAAAGTGTTGTGCCAAAGTATTGGTCAAGATAGTTGCATAACTATGTAAATGATATCCGTATGCATAATAGGTTATCATGTCAATATGATTTGATGATTATGAAGTATTACTAATCCTGTACTTAATTTTGATTTGTAGGAAAGATCATGATGAATGATGAACACTGAACAAGCAATGGATGTTCAACAAGAAGATTTACAAATCAAACAAAATATAGAAGGCTCATGGCTAGAAGATTCTCTTAGAAAGAGGAAGAGAATCATGATGAAATGTTTGCTCCAAGTGGCTAGATAAAACCATTCTCTTAATGGTGTAATCAAAGAAGAAGTGTGATTTAGGTTTTGTATGGGTACCCAGGATCGATAATCAATTGATGAGCTTAATGATCACCACGAGTGATGTGGATCTCAACCTTTGCTACAAGGTTGAATATGGTTTGTTATACATAGATGGCATGGATGCAAGAAGGAACTCACCACAGAGTTCGAATAATATTGAGGCTCATATCAGTAGACCCATCTATCGAGAGATGGCACAGATAGATATGCAGAAAATCATTCAATGCAGAGTGTGAATGATGTTCAGTCACAAAGGGAGAATTGACAGATTCTTAATAAGCTTGGGCTTTACCAAAAGTAAAGTTGTTCCTAACCTTTACCTTAAGGCTATGGATCATACTATTATTATGATATCTTTCTTATAGGGAATGAGAAACAGATCATGAAAAGAAAGAAGAAGATGGCTGCAGAAATGAAAAAATGAAAGATCTTAGATTGATGCATTACTTCCTAAGTCTGGAAGTATGGCAAGGCTTAGAAGGAATCTTTCTCAACCAGGGAAAGTGTGCTGAGAAATATTAAAAGGAATTGATGTGTTGGAATGGCCACTCTCATGAATTCCAACTTGAAGTTCTTAGCAGATGACTCATTAGAGTTAGTGGATATAACTCTGAACAGACAAATTATTGGGTCTTTGATATATCTAACATATACTAGGTTAGATATATGCTTTGTTATGAACACCTTGAGTCAGTATCTAGTGGAAACTAGATGTGTTTACCTGATAGTTGCAAAGCATGTGATGAGGCACATAAAGGACACGATAGAATTTGATCTATGCTATCTTGAAGATCATGACTTCAGATGGCTATTCAGATTCTGATTGGGCAGGAAGTGTATCAGACAGGAAGAACACATCGAGAGGATGTTATTGTCTGGGATTAGCCATGATCTCGTGGTTTAGCTGGAAGCAGTCTAGTGTGGCTCTCAGCACAAGCGGAATATATGGCTGCTTTCTCTGCAAATTGTGAAGAAGTTTGGCTTTAGGATTGTTTGACTTAGAGATAGAACCAACTGAGATCCTATGTGATAATTAGAGTTGTATCAAGATGACATAGAATCTAGTGTTCCATGATAAGTCAAAGAACATAGGGAACTAACAAGATATGACGCAGAAAGGAACTCTAAAGTTTGAATTTGTAACAGGTTACCATTGTACTAACCAAACCTCTGTCTCAAGTGAAATTTGAATACTTCCGAGACAAGCTTGGTGTAGTTCAAAAGGACCCTCCTCGAAAGGGGGAGTAGTATAGTCACTGATCATAAGTTGGTCTCATCGAACAACAAGGTCGATGATGAGGTAACCTGTTCTCTACACCTAGATACTTAGAAATATTTAGATTTAGGACTCTTATGCTTAGAATACTTTGTTTTACATGCTTTTGATGATAGATGTATTGGTAAGAATACATACTTTTGATGACACATGTATTGATTAATGTACTTGTATGGTTGAGGATACTTGTACTTGTATTGATGAGAATACATGTGGGGATTGTATCATCCCCGGACTTTGGTCCCTGAATTGATCCGTAGACGTATGGTCTCCGAAAATGAAGTCCTTAATGGACAGTTGAGGGGATTGGATCATCCCTGGACTTTCAGTCCTAAAGAGAGCCGTAGACGTGAGGTCTTCGAGAATGAAGTCCTTAGTGGACAGTTGAGGGGATTGGATCATCCCTGGACTTTCAGTCCTAAAGAGAGCCGTAGACGTGAGTTCTTCGAGAATGAAGTCCTTAGTGGACAGTTGAGGGGATTGGATCATCCCTGGACTTTCAGTCCTAAAGAGAGCCGTAGACGTGAGGTCTCTGAGAATGAAGTCCTTAGTGGACAGTTGAGGGGATTGGATCATCCCTAGACTTTCAGTCCTAAAGAGAGCCGTAGACGTGATGTCTCCGAGAATGAAGTCCTTAGTGGACAGTTGAGGGGATTGGATCATCCCTGGACTTTCAGTCCTAAAGAGAGCCGTAGACGTGAGGTCTCCGAGAATAAAGTCCTTAGTGGACAGTTGAGGGGATTGGATCATCCCTGGACTTTTAGTCCTAAAGAGAGCCGTAGACATGAGGTCTCCGAGAATGAAATACTTAGTGGACAGTTGAGGGGATTGGATCATCCCTGGACTTTCAGTCCTAAAGAGAGCCGTAGACGTGAGGTCTCCGAGAATGAAGTCCTTAGTGGACAGTTGAGGGGATTGGATCATCCCTGGACTTTCAGTCCTAAAGAGAGCCGTAGACGTGAGGTCTCCGATAATGAAGTCCTGAATGAACAGGCAGGGGATTGTATCGTCCCCGGACTGAGGTCCCAGAATAGAGCCGTAGACTGGGTATCCGATAATGAAGTCCTGAATGAACAGGCAGGGGATTGTATCATCCCCGGACTTCGGTCCCTGAATTGATCCGTAGACGTGTGGTCTCCGAGAAGTGGGGATTGTATCATCCCCGGACTTCGGTCCCTGAATTGATCCGTAGACGTGAGGTCTCCGAGAAGTGGGGATTGTATCATCCCCGGACTTAGGTCCCTGAATTGATCCGTAGACGTGAGGTCTCCGAGAAGTGGGGATTGTATCATCCCCGGACTGCGGTCCCTGAATTGATCCGTAGACGTGAGGTCTCCGAGAAGTGGGGATTGTATCATCCCCGGACTTAGGTCCCTGAATTGATCCGTAGACGTGAGGTCTCCGAGAAGTGGGGATTGTATCATCCCCGGACTGCGGTCCCTGAATTGATCCGTAGACGTATGGTCTCCGAGAAGTGGGGATTGTATCATCCCCGGACTTCGGTCCCTGAATTGATCCGTAGACGTATGGTCTCCGAGAAAGTGATTTTTGATGTGGTTACTTGTATCGGTAGGATACTTGTATTGATGATGTGGTTACTTGTATCGGTAGGATACTTGTATTGATGATGTGGTTACTTGTATCGGTAGGATACTTATATGGTTACTTGTATCAATGTGGATACTTGTATTGATGATATGTACACTTGTATTGGCATGAATACGTGTACTAATGATGTGGATACTTGTATTGTTATGGATACCTGTATTGATGACGATGCTGATGATCGTGAGATGATGATGCTGATGATCGTGTGATGACGATGCTGATGATCGTGTGATGACGATGCTGATGATCGTATGATGACGATGCTGATGATCGTGTGATGACGATGCTGATGATCGTGCGATGATGATGCTGATGATCGTGCGATGATGATGCTGATGATCGTGCGATGATGATGCTGATGATCGTGCGATGACGATGCTGATGATCGTGTGATGATGATGCTGATGATCGTGTGATGACGATGCTGATGATTGTGTGATGATGATGCTGATGATCATGTGATGACGATGCTAATGATTGTGAGATGACGATACTGATGATCGTGAGGATCCAGATGTTGATGTTGTTGTAGCTGTTCGAGTGCTGCAGAAGATAAAGACTCAGTACTGAAGATGTTGATGTTCCAGTATTGAAGATGTTCCAGTAACTGCTTGAGTTACTGATGATGTTGAGAAAGCTTCCAATGATTTATAGATGTATCATGTATGATGTTGATGACTCCTTGCTCGTGCAGATACTGTTATAATATCCTTCTCGTTAAGGGGGAGTGTTGAAATATTGTAACTTCAAAGAATATTATATTTGTATATTATTTATTCCGGAGATGTTCCATACCTCCGATGTGATTATACTATAAATCCGGAGATGGTTATTCCTCCGAGTTGGGTGTGGTAAGTAGGGTTATTAGACCCACCATGTGGGGGTCGGCCCAGTCAGTTATAATGGGGTATTTAACCTAATGGTTAAATACGAGCCTACATGTACTTGTGTAAAATACATATCAGAGTAGTGTATAAATAGAGGAGGTGTGTTCCTCATTTGATACACACACTCACTTGAGGATAGCGCACTTGTGAAGGAGAGGTCTGCAATTGTGGAGAAGGAGATCATGTCTCAGGGTTTCATCTTTGTATATTGCTGGTCATCTATATTGAGGAAGCTTTGCTGGGTTTTCTACCCCATGAGGGTTTCCCAGGATAAATCTCTGTCTCTTGTGTTTATGCTATGCTTGTTGTTTCTTCAGTGATCCTGTATATGCTATTATTGTGAAATGGAATGTAATGCTGCTATTTTCTGTCTTAGCATATTGAATTTTAACATTGGCATACTCAACTTTTTAATGCTCTCTGGGAAGACAGAGTAACTCCAAAAGCTGCTGTTGGAGGTTCCCCTTACTGCTTAGTCTATGGTAAGAAATCCATTTTACCTTCAAACCTCTTACCCCCTTCATTACAGTTGGCTCAATATTTTCAACAGGATGACTCTTCTCCCCTTCATAACAAAATTGATTTATGACTTAAATTAGAAGAGAAGAGGGAGACGTCCAAAAATAAATTATACCAACATCAACAAATAGTCAAAATATGGTTTGATGAAAAATATTCAACTAAAAGATATTTCCAAGTAGGGGATTTGGTCTTGAAATGGGACAAACAACACAAAGATAAAAATGAATATACTAAATTTCAACGCTTGTGGCTAGGGCCATTTATTGTTACAGAAAATATTGGTCCTAGTACTTCCCGATTATAGACACTAGAGGGTTTCTCTGAAACCTATCCAGTAAATCTTCAGCTTTTGAAGAAATATTTTATTTAAGATAATCATTTTCTTATCTGTACATAGGAGTGGAGTGGTTTGCTTTTCCTTTCCTTTTCTTTTGGATTGTTTTCTAAATTTTGTTTTCTTTCAAAGCATGATAATAATGAAGCATTTGGACAAGCTGTTTGATCAGTTTATTTTAGATCGATTGAAACTAAAAGTTTGGGATGACCATGGAAAATTTTACTTTATTTATTCTATACATGGAGGTGTGCTTTCAATAAAATCTAGCAAGCAATCCATGCAAACTATCAATTGATACTTTCTCAATTGAACCACAATTTTAGAAATATCTCATTTGATGAATAAGCCATAGGAGTAGCTTGGTTTTCTTGTCATATGTTCCATCAGTGATTGGAAGTAAATATTTTTAGTTTGGTGAATCTTCTGCTACTCTGGTTCCCATCTTGATTATTTTGGAATTAAATAAAATTCACCTAAATGATTATAAATTGCAAGGTAGGGGGTCTTATCACAAGCCAACCTATCATCTTCATAGATATTTGGTGGAATGACATCTCCATATATGGTCATCAAGCTAGGGATATGGCTTTCAGCTTCTGCTGGAAGATGGAAGATCCTATCACAGGTCGATCCATTCATGAATTGCAGGTATCAGTGTATGGCGATACTAATATTTGGTTACCAAGCCATGGTAGTGTCTTGCAATTTACAATTTAATAAAATTTGCTTTTCTCTGTAAGATATTTTTTTGAACTCAAGGACAGGGGGTCTTATTGCAAGCCATCCTGACCATGATCATGGGTTCTATTCTGGACTGAAATTACTATCATGTGGTCATCAAGCCATGGTAATTGCTTTTAGCCAAAATATAAAAGACAAGGGGTCTCTCGACAGAGCCAGCTTGTTCAGTTTCTAGGTAGGATTTGTGAATGGAATTGCCAAAATATGATTACCAAGTCAGCTAAATGGTCTTGTTTCAACAAAGTCTCAGTTTCTTTTTGTTTCTCTTTTCAAAAAAAAAGAATAAAAAAGAAAAAAGAAAAAAAGGGAGTTTTATGTGGATAAACAAATTAATAAATAAAGTTAGTGAATACAAGAATAAATCAATAATAATTCAAAATGATTGATGATTTGGTGATCTGGATTTAGTAGAAGGTTTCTCCTGAGGCTTATCCCAAACTGCCCCTTCATGCTTGCATATTAGTACAGAGAATACCATCTGCGTCTAGGCTACTTTCAATTGAGTATAATTATATGTGGTTTTGACTGAGGAAGGATGAATTATATATATCAACTCTATTGATTCTGTTGTGTTTTATGAAGTCATTCTCAGGTTACAGACTGAAATACTTCTTCATGCTGACATGTTCCTTCCTGAATTTTGAAGATGATTTTACAGCGATAACTGCTTCGCCCATCCAGTCGCCATTTGTTGTAGGCACAACATTGTTGATGTATATGTAACTTCGGATTGTATTTTACCCATGTGTATTGTATTCCTATAGAGATGTTTTTATTCCTCTATACGGAAGTGTTTGTATTCCTATAGAGATGTTATTATTCCTCTATACGGAAGTGTTGTCATTTATATTGTAAGTGTTGTAACTTATACTTGATGGGTTATTAGACCACCTTGTTGGGGTCGGCCCTGTATAAGTCATGTGGGTCAAAGGGTTATTAGACCACCCTATTGGGTGTCGGCCCAGTCAGCATTGTGTTATGTGGTTAAGTTGAGGCTAACTTAGTAAAGGTTATTAGGCAAGTCAAGTCAAGTATAAATAGAGTGCGAGAGGCACTCTATTCATCATTCTATTCTCACACACACTCTTTGGAGAGTGGCGCACTTGTGGAGGAGGAGAAGATGCTCCTAGGAGATGTCTATCTCTTATGCTTGGGTTGTATCATTGCTCTATCTATCTCTGAGGAATTTATTGGGGTTTTTCACCTTTATGGTTTTCCCCAAGTAAACTCTGTGTCTCTTGTGTGCTTGCATTATTGTGTCCATGATTGATATGCTATAGATATGCTGTACATGTTGTTCTATCAATTAAGATCCTAGATCATATTGAAGTAAATTTTGAAAAACTAACATAGAATCAGAGCTAGCCTGAAAGAAGGCATGGTATGACATGTATGACACTTGTTGCACTTGCGATGCTAGGGCTTGATATAGAAAAAACTAGTCATCGTAGAACTTTCGCTATAAATCCATTTTGGAGAAGTTTTCAAATCTGAAACTTTTACAGGTAGAATATCAGATCCCCATGTATCTTGTGTCCAAAGGAAAACTTCTAATTCGTTGTACTTTGTGTTTTATGATCTGTACAATCTAGGGTTTCTGCCTCTTCCAAATATGAGTCATAAACAGGTGACCTAGGAAAAAAGGTCATAACTTGGGCTAGGAAGCTCCAAATGAAATTTCGTAAAAAGTGATAGGTAGTTCACGGACTGCAATTTCTCAAGTAACGTTTTCAGAGGCTGAAATTGAACCAGTGACACGTGGCACACCGTACATGTTCGCTCTCCTGTTTTATCCCACAAACAGGTCACGTTGTGACACTTGGCATAAATCTCTCTCAGAGAATCCATTTGAGATCAGACCTATGGGGTTGGAAAGATGACAGGTCAGGATACCACAGGAAACATTTTTCAGGCCCTGTGGATCAGAAAGTTCGGAGTTACACTAGAAACAATCAGGTGCATATTTCTGTCAAAACAGAATTGGATTTTGAGCACCTTCATTCATGGCTCCGGGAATTAGGGTTTCGGAGAAAGTTGGTATTTTTGTAATCGGAGACCACGTATGAATGATACTCATCAAAATCTAAATTTAGAGACCAAGATCAAATGTTTTGGTTGGGTAGAAGGCCGGGCTTAATCAAACCCTAGTTCGGGACTTTGATCGGAAAAGTGGAAAATTAAGGCTTCTGCAAAAGTTGGAATTTTTGAAGTCTGTGACCACGACTGGAAGCTCCTCACAAAATTCAAAGTTTAGAGCTTTGGATCGAACCTTTTGGTTGGGCAGAAGGGTGGGATTTATCAAACCCTAGTTCGGGATCCAGTCTAGAAGATCCGAAAGTTTCAAAGGCAATTTTGAGGGGTGAAACTTTGCAGTTTTCAAATTCTGAGTATACCGGCTTGATCAGCTCATCAAGGCTTATCTTTCTATCCTTTCAGAAGTTTGAAATTCAAAGTTTGAATTTTTAGGGTTTCCTTGACAAACCCCAATCGATCTCCAGATCCAGTTTCTGCAAATCAAGTGGATTGGGCTAATCCTAGAAGAAAATGGATTGGTCACTTGCATAAGTGAAGAAGTTCATGTTTCAGAGGGAGATGAGGCTAAGGCCTTACATAAGAAGATTACAAGCAATCTCGACAGGTATGACTTACAGGTATGTTTTGAATTATGTTCATGGTTAATTTTATGATATGTTTGTCTTCATATCATTACGGTTAGTACAATCTTGATTAATTACTAGAGTTGTCGTATCACATTAATAAAATTATGAATACATGATAGAATATATTCATTGATTAAGGTTTTGACACTTATGATTGTACTAATGCATTGTGATGTTGTATGAGGTTTATGTTGTTCGCTAACATGAAAGGTACACCAAGAAAGACAAATCATGTTCTACTTCAAGAACATATGATCATGGTGACATGAAGACAAAGATTCATCCATTGTCATGGATCACATAGAAGATCTACTTACGAGGTATGTATAACTTGAGACATGCAGGTTACTAGCACAAGTCATTGAAGAGAACCAAAAGACATCATGCGGGTATGTTAGACATAACTAGCTAACATAGTAATCCAGGGGGTATGTTTTTCCTATATCAAGTTAGAATATTACCTTGTGTTAGGATCCCTTATATAAGTATACTTGGTATGATTGGTTATGTTTATTCATAAAGTTAGAAATGTAAGTAATCAATGGTTTATGCATATTATGTCTCTTATCTTGATTAATGATTTGACTAACCAGAAGAGTCCTATGATCAAATAAGAATATGCATGAGTAAAAGAAGTCTTCCCTGAAACCTTGAATACTAATGTTTATTATTTGTGTTTGAAATGGTCATGACTATACATGTTTAAGATTATTGTGTTTTGATAGTATTAAGATTCTACTAATGAATGTGTGATTATGTATGAGACCTAGAGGATAACACAATGATGATACTAATAAGCATGCATAGTGATTAAGGATGGATATAAGTTCAAGGACAGGTAATCCAGGAAGCAAAGATCAAGAGGGAGCACACTTCAGTAGTTTCTGCAAGGATGCAGATATTTAGAATGGAAGCAAAGACTGAGAGGGAGTCAACCCTACAACCAAACAAAGATAAGTTTTTTAATTGTCATTTATTGCATATTTGTTTGTTTAAATAATATTGTTCAATGATGTATATGCTTATGTTCCTAGACTTAGGGTGTGTATTATGCATATTAGAATAATTGTATTAATGAACAGTATACTACTAATTTGCATATGATGGGTAAGTGGCCTATGGCACTATACAACATTCCATTGCTACTTATCTAGAATGAAACCTCTTTGCTGACATATTGGGAGTTGTGCACACTCTTAACAATGTTCTGGTAGAGATTGGAAGGAATCTAGAAAGTTACAGGATATGGATAAATGTTGTATTGAAGCATTGGCTAAAGATAATTGCATGACTGTATGACATATTTCTTCAGATGTAAGAATTTGTTCTGAAAACTATGAGATGTTTCTAATCATGCAATTTAACTTGTTTTGTAGGAAAGATCGTATATCATCACCTAAAAAAGGACTACAACATTTGTTCAGCAACAAAGTTATCTATTGAAAATATTGAAGATATTGAAGTTCCTAGGATCTGGGAAGAATGCCATGATCAAGGAGTACCAGTCGATCATGAAGATGTTTGGTATGCAGTACCAAGAATTAAAGAGAATTCTGTAGTGACTTCCAAGTGGATCTACAAGATCAAGCATAATACAGATGGCAACATAAAGAAATACAATGAAAGATTTGTAGCTCGTGGAAAGAAGGAATAGACTATGAAGAAACTTTTTCTCCTGTAACCAGGTACACTTCCATCAGATCAGTACTTTCTCTAGCTGCAGTGATGAAATGGAAGATACACCAGATGGATGTCAAGACAGCCTTCTTGAATGGTGTAGTCGAAGAGTAAGTGTATGTGGAGCAGCCATTTGGTTTTGAGACACATGATAGAAGTCATATGTATGCAGGTTGAAGAAAGCCTTGTATGGCTTGAAGTAAGCTCCTAGGACTTGGTATGGTAGGATGGACAGCTTTATATCCAATTTGGGCTTTACCAAGAGAAAAGCGGATTCCAACCTTTACTACAAGGTTGAAGAAGGTAATCCAGTGATACTACTTTGGTATGTGGATGACCTGTTTGTTACAGGTGATGATAGATTGATTGTCGACACGAAGAGGAAGCTTGTTGCCGAGTTCAAGATGAAGGACTTGGGGATGATGCACTATTTTCTAGGCATGGAGGTGTGGCAGAGTGCAGATGGAATCTTCCTTGGACAAGGGAAGTATGCAGTAGAGATCCTGAAGAGGTTTGGGATGATGGACTGCAAGGCCATGGCCACACCTATGGCATCGAACCTGAATCTTTTGTGTGATGCTTCTTCTGATCTGGTTGATGTCACTGTGTATCGTTAGATGATTGGGTCCTTGATGTACCTGATGAACACGAGACCGGATATCTACTTTGCGGTGAACAGATTGAGATAGTTCCTGACAAATCCCAAAGGTGTTCACCTAGTTGCTGTAAAGCATATTCTGAGGTACCTGAAGGGTATGGTTGACTAGGGGCTCAAGTATGACGTGAATCAAAAGTTTAACCTGCAGGGTTATGTTGATTCAGATTGGGCAGGCAGTGCTACAGATAGGAAGAGCACTTCTGGGTGCTGCTTCAGTATGGGATCAGGTGTGATCTCTTGGTTTAGTAGGAAGTAGTCCTGCGTAGCACTGAGTACAACTGAAGTAGAGTATGTTGCAGCTTGTTCGGCTAGGTGTGAGGTAGTATGGCTCCAGAAGCCACTGTATGAGTTATTTGATCTCCCACTGGAGGCTACTGGTATCTTTTGTGACAACCAGAGTTGTGTGAAGTTGTCTGAGAACCCGGTGTTCCACGACAGGTCAAAATACATTGAGATCAAATATCACTATATCAGGGATATGGTGCAGAGAGGAGCAGTGAAGCTCCTGTATGTTGCGATGGATGAGCAGATTGCAAATGTACTGACGAAACCACTAGCCAGAGTGAAGTTCGAGTACTTTAGAGAGAGGCTTGGTGTTCTTCAGATTGACGACACTTCGAGGAAGAAGTGATGGACACATTTGCTGAAGCCATTCCAAGAATGGTGAGAGGAGGATACTTCCATGACTATGGATGTAAGCGCTGGATGATGAGCATTAGGATGATGCTCCGGTTACTGCTCTGTATATGCATCATGTTGGATGTTGGATATGATCAGTTGGATCATTTATATGTATGTACGCATCATGTTGGATGCTGGATATGATCAGTTGGATCATTTTTATGTATGTATGCATCATGTTGGATGCTGGATATGATCAGTTGGATCATGTGTATGTATTTGTATATGTATCAGGTGGATACATTGTATGATAAGGTAGATCATGTATGTTGATATGTATTAGGTATGATCAGGTGGATCATGTATTTGTTTATGTATCAGGTGGATACATTTTATGATCAGGTAGATCATGTATGATGATATGTATCAGGCAGATACTGTGTATGCATCAAGTGGATGCATTGTATGATCAGGATGATCATGGATGATGAGATTCAGGATGTTGCTCTAGATGACATGCATCAGGACGATGCAGTGATGATGATCATGTGTACATCAGGATGATGTATGGTGAGTATCAGGTTGATACTCTGTGGCCGTGGACAGGTTGTGCATATAAGCATATAATAGCGCCCTGGGAGGTTTGCATATTCTCTTGCTAGGTTTTTCCGCTGGCATATAATAGCTCCCTGGGAGATCTGGCAAATGCTTTTTCGAGGTTTTTCTTTGGGAGTACATATATTAGTGCCCTGGGAGGTTTGCAGATTCTCTTGCTAGGTTTTTCCGCTGGCATATAATAGCTCCTTGGGAGATCTGGCAAATGCTCTTTCGAGGTTTTGTCCTATGGCATATAATAGCGCCCTGGGAGATCTGATAGGTTGGGATGTGTTCCCGTAATAAGTCCTGGGATGCTCTTTCGAGGTTTTTCCATGACCACATGTAATACGCCCTGGGAGATTCGATAGGTTGGGATGTGTTCCCGTAATAAGTCCTGGGATGCTCTTGCGAGGTTTTGTGGTGACCACATATAATAGTGCCCTGGGAGATTCGATAGGTTGAGCTGTGTGCTCGTAATCAGTCCTGGGATTCTCTTTCGAGGTTTTCTGGTGGGGTCACATGTAATAGCTCCCTAGGAGATCCAATAGGTTGGGTTGTGTGCCCATAATAAGTCCTAGGATGCTCTTGCGAGGTTTTGTGACGCACGTAATAAGTCCTGAGGATTCCATAGTATGGCCAGTGATGATGAAGACTTGCAGGTGGTGGTCCTACATCCTATGACTAGTAGATTCAGAGATTGATTGAGATAGAAACAGTAGTGACAATGACGATGATTTGAGGATGATGATTCGTTGATGATGATCCAGAGAAGAAGACTTGTGCTAGTAGATCTGTGTCGAGAAACACCTTCCTAGTTAAGAGGGAGTGCTGATGTATATGTAACTTTGGAATGTATTTTACCCATGTGTATTGTATTCCTATAGAGATGTTATTATTCCTCTATACGAAAGTGTTTGTATTCCTATAGAGATGTTATTATTCCTCTATACGGAAGTGTTTGTATTCCTATAGAGATGTTATTATTCCTCTATACAGAAGTGTCATCATTTATATTGGAAGTGTCGTAACTTATACTTGATGGGTTATTAGACCACCTTGTTGGGGTCAGACCTGTATAAGTCATGTGGGTCAAAGGGTTATTAGACCACCCTATTGGGGGTCGGCCATGTGGGTCAAAGGGTTATTAGACCACCCTATTGGGTGTCGGCCCAGTCAACATTGTTTTATGTGGTTAAGTTGAGGCCGACCTAGTAAAGGTTATTAGGCAAGTCAAGTCAAGTATAAATAGAGTGCGGGAGGCACTCTATTTCATCATTCTATTCTCACACACACTCTTTGGAGAGTGGCTGACTTGTGAAGGAGGAGATTCTACTGCTAGGAGATGTCTATCTCTTATGCTTGGGTTGTATCATTGCTCTATCTATCTCTGAGGAAGTTATTGGGGTTTTTCACCTTTATGGTTTTCCCCAAGTAAACTCTGTGTCTCTTGTGTGCTTGCATTATTGTGTCCATGATTGATATGCTGTAGATATGCTGTACATGTTGTTCTCTCAGTTAAGATCCTAGATCATATTGAAGTAAATTATGAAAAACCAACAAACATATCCCATTTTTATAAGATAAAAATGGGAGCCCTAGTTACAAATTTGATTGAGGTAATCTAGAATTCTTTCATCTTTATTATGGGGTGTTTTATGATTGATGTATTTCATTCTCACCTTTGCATGCTTTGATCTCAATAGAAAATTTTAAATAACGCTTGTTTTAATGCATTTTCGTGATTTGCGGGAAGCCTTATTTTTCTTAGAAATACATCATTTCCACAATCCCACAATCCGCAATGCGGTTTGCAGGAATCCCAATTTTTAAAGAGTTTGAAATTCTTGCTTCTGCATTTCCGCAACCTGCAATGCGGATTGTGGGTTGCGGAAAGCGTTCGACCAATAAAAATCAGATTTTCGGTTCCACATTTTCGCATTCCGCAATGCGGATTGTGGAAAGCAGAAACCAAACTAAAAAATAAAATTGCATCGCCTTTTTTGAACCTGAAAATAGATTGTGGATTGTGGAAACCTAAATTTATTTTAAACGTTCCCGCAATTCTGCAATCCTGCAACCTATAATGTGGATTGCGGGAAGATCGATTTTTTTCCCATAATTTTCCTGCTCTGCATTTCTGACTTTGTGTTGCGGATTGTGGAAACGATAAACTTCCCAACATTGAATTTGCATGTCTGCAATCCTACAACCCGTAATGCGGATTGCGAGAGACTTAAATCACAAATTTTTGAAAAAACACATCAACAATTCCGCCTTCCTCTTTTCCTCGTTTTAATCTGGACCATTGATTCGCTTGAGATCTATGGTCCTGTTTTAAATTCGCTAATAAAATATTTGGGGTTAAATACGCGAAGTGAAATTATTTTTTTTACCATTTTCATGCTGCAAATTTCACCTTCGGAGGACGAATCTTACTTCAGATTTTACCCTGCTACCAGCTTTGCTTTTCTTCACTCGATTACAGGTAAGTTTACCTGTTCTATGCCAATCATCTGCTTAACAATTGGGAATTGAATTTGGTTTTGATTGAAATTTCTTTTCCTTATTTTTATCAGAAAAATCCATTTTTTCAACCATGTCGAAGAATACTAGATCCAAAACAGCCATGAATGAATTGAAAAACAAAGACCCAAAAAACAAAATCTTCTCCGACACCAATGGGAGGGTTTCTAAAACCTATTGCCTGGATTGGTCATAGATTTATGCCGTATTTGAAAATGACGATTTTTCTGAAATCCAGCATGACCAGACAACTTATGTGAAAATTAGTAAACCCCAAATTCATGCTAAGTAGCCAAACCATCCCTGATGCAATAAAATGGATTATTGACCATTCCAATCCTCAAGACCGTTCAGTCAATGACATAAACCAAACTCTGTTAGCTTCTTTCCGACTTGAGATATTTTCCAGGGTTTATGCACTCAGAATTCCCCAACAGCTTCTTACCAAGCAATTCCTAGCGTCTTTTGTAACTTGATTCAATTTCGATGAAATGATCAAATCCTGGATGGAAACCCCTGCTATCTTTTCTCCCAAAGTTGATAAGTTGTATCATATTACCTGGTTTAGAGAGCCCTTTTACTTGTTGGAAGCCATGTTGTGCATATTGTATGGGTTACCCAATTGTACAATTTTCAAAGTAGAATGGGCACCTATGGCACATCACATTCTCACCACCGGTGAATCTTTTAATTGGGCACAGATTTTAGCAGTAGTATTAAAGGAAGCCATTGAGAAGTATAAGAAGACTCTTGCCTCCATAAATCCAACTTTTTTTCTTTTTGGTTATGTAATATACCAGCCAAGGACAGGCCAAAATATTAACTCCAAACTCCAATTTAATCAAAATTATAACTAGCAAATTTTAACAATTTTTTCATGGTGAGCAGGGTGTAAGTGTTGAGTATTGGTTCATTGGTCAAGGATGGCGGGGATGAATTTTGATTCTGATTTTTATATGAGGAATTTTCAGCAGCAAGTCAATTCAAGTCTGAATAGTGAGTCCTATGCACAAGGTATTGGAGCCTTTCACTTTTCAACAACAGATAAGTCTGTTGCCTACTTCGAGGCTTCCTGGGCTTCCAACATAGGCCTGCTAGACTGGGAGTTGATTCTGGATGGAAGTAAGAGTTATATCAGTCACTATACTCAATAAAACATATTGGTGCAGGTTTCATATGATTTTTGGAGTTTAAAGATAAATTTGGAGGCAAACTAGTCAAGGGCGTTACTGGGGATTGCTCAGGTAGGAGATTTCCAAGCATTTCCAAACAGGATGTAATGCACCCAAAACCTCAGGAACAGAGAATGGGGGTCTTCAAGGGTGTTATAAGGACCTCATAGAGCCATCATATCATTAATATTTAGCATAGGGAAATCATGCAACAAGATGTGCTAAAACTAGCTAATTAAGAGTGCCCATTGAGCTAGTCTTTAATTCTGAATGGTAAAAAATCAATAAAATATTATAATACTCTGTTACACAATTATAAATGGCTCTGATATGAATTATTAATGTTCATAGGGTCTAATTTGAATATTTTATGAAGATATTGCAAATGGATTACCTCCTTCCTTCAATAAATCTCTCCACACCTAGTAAAAGAGCTAGTTTTAACTTTTGAAGGTGCCAAAGCCACAAAATTATACAAATATCAGTCAAAATTGATTGGAAGGATCTGATATATTAATTGATACATTTTCATGTCGAAATCATAGAGTTGGATAGAATATTACAATCATTGCACTCTCAGTGTACTAAAGGACCTCCAATAGCTAGAATTCCTCCCAATGGAAAGAGATGGACTGGAGATAGAGAAGAATGGTATGAATAGCAGTATGGGACTGATATGAAGTTGCTACAGGTCAGAATAACAGAGTACAATGGCACACTGGAATCTTTGAGAAATTTTGAGCCTCCTTCAGTAATGAGATCCTCCTTCTGTAGTGATCTTCCAATGTCTCTTCACAAACTCTTCTCTAGAATATGGATCAACTTCAATAGTGCATGATATGGATCGGATCAGTAGCCAAACATTATCCTGGATCTGAAATGTAGACTGGAATCCTGTTAAACCTTGGGGCACATCTCTCAAGAAGTGTTGAGGCACATCACTCAATAGATGGGTAGCTCGGAGCTCTCAAGATAAACTTAAAATGGTCAAAAGATGTGAATGGGAGATGGATCCATTGTTTTATATCTGAAGTGGCTTCCTCCACAATCCCAACCACACGTGTGAGAGAGGGAGGGCGCATTATTTGAGAGAAGGAAAATTTTCTTGCTTTGTCTGACTTGCTTGCTTTGTGTTTCCTCACTGAATTAGCAAGGGCGCCTTTCCTTGCCTTATATGTTTCCTGCCTTTTTCCAACTGACAACTTTTTTCTCTTTCCATCTTTTTAAACTTTCTAGCTTTGTGCTTTTGCCTATTTTTCTCCAGCTTTTGCCTATTTTTTCCTTCTTTCCTGCTTTTGGCTGACACAGGGATGTTTCTATCTTCTTGACTTGGGTAGGTGAGGTCCACCTTGACCCTACTACGCCCTCCTAGATTATCCACATCATATCATCACCCAAAATATTAATTATCCATGATAAAGATCAAAATTAAAATAATCCACACTCCAACATTAAAAATAATTAAGTAATTATTTAACTATAGGCCTGGCTCAAAATTCCCCAATTAATTAATAATTCATCTTAGATACTTAGTTTGGGGATTAATATATTCAAGGGGGCCCACCTTATGCATTTGATCACCCAAATACACCCTTAGGAATATTCCATAATATAATTTCCACATTCCCCCATTAATTAATTAATTATTGCCTAGGTGACTTAGGCCAAAATCACCTCCTTGGACCATAACAAAATTTTGGGAACATGACAAGTCCTCCATTCCTAAGATTGCTTGTCCTCTAGAAATTTAGTCCAGGGACTAGCACTGTATATCCATCCCAAGCATACTTATGAATTTTCATCCTCTCATCATATGGATGACCATAGAAGTCACCCACTCTGTGCACCACCTTTTAATATATACTTTTAGTAAGTGTAGGATGGATTTCCCTCCGGGATCCCACTACCTGTGGTGTTTTTTCCAAAGCTCAAATGTCATCAAGCACAAAATTTCAACCCAAGGAACACCAGGATCCCATGGATTGTGCAACATTCTTTTAAACAGTGTGGCATTCTGAAGGATGCCAGGATCCCAATACCAAGTTGGAATCTCTCCATTTCTCCTGCTCATGAAATTTTTTATTATACATTTGTAAACCTGAGCCTTGTGTGAATGTATACTGGAGGTATCTAATGGCTGCAAAGTATGCCTCTGTTGCTGCTTGCAAATCATAGAAAAATAAGCTAAATTAAAAACAATTTCCTTGTAGAAAGAGAAGAAACATTTACCTTCCAGATTCTTCTTTTTAGTGATGCCTCTATCCATCCCTTCAGTGAATGAATAAGAAATATTGCTTGCTAATTTACATGAGTTATAATAATCCCTCTCTTCTACAATAGGATCTATATCCCATGGGGACAAAACATGATCCTCCTGTTGTACATGTGGCATCAACTAGAAAAAATTTGTCACCCAATGTTCATTCCTCATTGATGTGGCTGGATCTAGGTCATGTGGGAAAGAACTGTGAACCTTATTTGTATGTATGAAAATTTCAGTAACCAAAATTATGGCTGCAACTTCTTCATTATTGGCTGGTCCAAATGGGGTCATATCATCCCACTTCTCCATGGAAGAGTGACTCTCTTCAAGGAACAACTCAAATTCCCTCAAGAAAAGATCAAGTGCTTGGTTCTCATCAAACTGTTCTGCACACTTCTCAAGCACATGTAAAAATAAAGGATCATCATGATCCGCCATCTCAAGAGGTTCCTCCTTATGATCATAAATTCCTTCAACCAAGTAAGGCTATATCAATGGTGTGTAGGAGGGTAGGGAGGATATTTGCAACTTTTCATGAAGTTGCACTATCTCTATCTTAGATTCTTGGAGATATCCTAGCCCAAGATAGGCCAGAATATTAACTCCATCAATTGACCCGCACATTGAAGGTAAGCGTAGACCTGATTCCTTCTTGTCAAATGTGGCTACACACACATGCATGGGATACCTCAACTGCTGTGGGTTAAGGAACATGTCATCAGCCTCAATTTTAGGATCCTCCTGCTCATCATGTGACACATAGAGGAACAATCCCTTTACCCAATTTTAATTCCCAGAATTTGTGGCTGAATGTGAAGTGGGGAATGAAAGATGGTGAGCCATGATCCTGAACATTTAATCCACTGAAGTTGTGGATGTATCCTCTCCATTGATGGCTGATCCATCTATGGTGAAGTCATATGCCTCTTCCTTGGGAGAGGGACTTTCTTCAATGAACCTCTCAGGTTCATTGTGGAAAAAATCATGTGCTTTTTTTATTCACTTTTTTCTGCACATTCTTCAAGCACATACCGAATAGAATGCTCCTCATGGTCCACCCACTCATGAGGTTCCTCCATGGAATTTTTTATGTCATTTACCCAAAAGGGATGACTCTCAGGAAAAATTAAGGATTCAGTCAATTCTTGCAACTCTTGTTGGAGTTGTTCTATATCCATTTGTGATTCTGAGAGGGCACTTTGAGTGTATCTCGAAGAATATTGGGTGGCCAACAAGTCACCTTTGAGCTTGTAGTTCTCTTATTCATATATGCAAATAATTTATTCATCATGCAATAATGCTTCCCACAACAAATCAACAAGCTCAAACATGTCAGTTTTATCTGAAAGCAATTGTGAAAAATTACCTTTGATTGTGGACATTGCTTTCTGGATATTCTCCATGGCTTCAAAGGAAGATTGGTATTCCATTAAAGAAGCTTCCCAACACAACTTTGAAACTGAAGCATGAGTGTCATGGATAATTTTCAGGGCCTCTTGTATCTTCTTTTCATCCATCTTCAATGACCTTGCAAGAAGATGAGGTTCTTCCAGATGTTCCTCCTCTTCATTTTCCATCACCAGATCAATTTCATGCAGTGCACTCGAGGTTTTGAAATTTGATCCATATGTTGCTTCTGCAATATATTCATCGTTTATGTCCTCAACAACATAATTTGGGCTGCAACTTAAGTGCTCATTCATCCTTGGTGCACCAGAAAGATCTTCTCTCAAAGTTTCAACCTTCACACTGCATTCATTTTTGACACTAGAATTCTGAACCTCATCACTAGGGGCCTCAACGATCCTGAAATTTTCACTGGAAGTGGATGCCATATTAGATTGACATAATGACACATAAAAATTACAAATTATTAACTCACCACGTGTCATGTTCTCCTCCTTATGTGGTGGAATTATGATGGCTTGTTCATCCACCTATTTCTCTGCTTCACACCCTACTGAGATGTGCTCAATTTCTGCTTCCTTGTGAGGCTCAAGGGGTGACTATAAATCTGAATTGTGTTCTTCTTTTGGATCTAATCCAAAATATGCCTCACCATCATTAATGTAACGTCTCTTCTACGCAATTTTTTTTTAAACAAAGAATCAAACTACTCAAACAAATGCGGAAACACAAATGCTGGCTGGCCCTGCAGCCTGCTATATGTATTACTCAGAACTATATGCATACTAATAATCATTGATTAATTATAAGGTTTCTTGCGCAAGTGTCGACACTTAAACCATTAATTCTATACTAGCGTACCTGTGCAAAAACAAGTTAACAATGACGGATAAACTCAAAATACAACTCATGTATATCTTCCATCTACTTACGCAATTTGCGACCATATGATATTATGCGCAATGTTTACAAATCCAAATAATACTACAATTCAACCCTTAATATGTTATTATTATGAAACCATACTCTTAAGAATTAATTAATACTAACTTTTTAATATACCATGGTCCTAGGTTAACAACTATGTTATTAACCTATGACCTATGTGTTAATATGATTATAGAGCTCTAGGATTACAATGTAATTACCTAGGCTCAACCCTTATGCTCTAAGCGCTCATGTTAAAGAACATATGATAAACTTATCATATAACAACATTAATAAGGAATGAAACGATAGTGATTGCATATATATTAACATAATACACTTACATTAATGAAGAATGGAATGAAAAGTGATTTCATATATATTAACATAATAGATATATATTAACATAATATATATATTATAACGTTGATAAACGTTGGATACATGCCCATGGTTGACTCAACGTCGAACCTAGGTCTTATGCATAACCTAACGCACTAACCCAACCAAGGATTCCAACTCCAACCTTGGCTTCGTTGTGATAATTCATGCGTTGTCACACTTATATATACAAAGGTTGGTAAATTATGCAACAAGGTTTATGCTCTTAACTTGATTGACATATATGACTGTGTTTGACTTTTCAATCTTCCACGTAGATTGCTTTGTGTGAACCAACGTTTGAACCCCGCTGAGGTGCCCTCCTAGCAGATGACTCTACTCTCGTCGACGTGGTGGTGCAACTCAGCAAAATCTTGACGGTTATGTGCTCTAGCTAGTCCATGCTGGTCCTCACATGAGGTTGTCAACCCGATTTTTACTGCATTAAACTCCTTTGCTGGCTCATGAATGCGAATGATCCATGGCCATTGATTACAATCCAGGTAACAACGTTGGGTGTTGCAATTTCACTTAGCACCGTCGATATGGTTATGGTGGTTGGTGCTAAATATCTATGTTGTACCACGCATTTAATGATAGAGTGTAACCAGGCTCAGAGGTCACTGTCTCCTCAAGCCGGTTCCATCGAGTTGTCCAAAACCCTTTTCTTGGCTCCAATCCGTTCATTTGCGGCTGCGAAGAGTTTCTTAGAGCACCTATTCTCTGATAAGAGGGATCATGCATGAAAACAGAAGAATGGTGCTCTTCAGCATAGTTTCGAAAATGAGGAGGCAGCTAATTGCGCTCCCACGCCGAGCAGGTAAGAAAATGAATACTTACTCTTGTTACCGAGTTTTGTTGCTAGTTTAGCTTGTAAAGATTATGTCTAAGTGTTTTGTCGTGGTTCTTTTATGTTAATTTTTCAGAATTTACTTCAATCTGATCTAGGATCTTAACTGAGAGAACAACATGTACAGCATATCTACAACATATCAATCATGGACACAATAATGCAAGCACACAAGAGACATAGAGTTTACTTGGGGAAAACCATAAAGGTGAAAAACCACAATAACTTCCTCAGATATAGATAGAGCAATGATACAACCCAAGCATAAGAGATAGACATCTCCTAGTAGAAGCTTCTCCTCCTCCATAAGTGTGCCACTCTCTCGAGAGTGTGAGAGAGAATAGAATGATGAAATAGAGTGCCTCCCGCACTCTATTTATACTTGACTTGACTTTCCTAATAACCTTTACTAGGTCGGCCTTAACCACATAACAGAATGATGACTGGGATGACACCCAATAGGGTGGTCTAATAACCCTTTAACCCACATGGCCGACCCCCAATAGGGTGGTCTAATAACCCTTCGACCCACATGACTTATATAGGGCTGACCCCAACAAGGTGGTCTAATAACCCATCAAGTATAAGTTACGACACTTACAATATAAATGACGACACTTCCGTATAGAGGAATAATCACATCTCTATAGGAATACAAACACTTACGTATAGAGGAATAATACCATCTCTATAGGAGTACAATATACATATATGAAATACATTCTGAATTTACATATACATCAACACTCCCTCTTAACTAGGAAGGTATTTCTCGACACAGGTCTTCTAGCACAAGTCTTCTTCTCTGGATCATCATCAGTGAATCATCATCATCGTCACTGCTGCTGCTATCTCAATCAGTCTCTGAATCTAGTCGTCATAGGAAGTTCTAAAGATCCAGTCCTTTTTCATACTGGATGTAGGCCCACCACCTGTAGGTCTTCATCATCACTGGCCATATTGTGGAATCCTCAGGACTTATTATGTGCATCACAAAACCTTAAAAGAGTCTCTTGACTAGCAAGAGCCCTAAAGAGCATCTGAGTCCTTTTTCATCCTATCCAGATCTCCAAGACTTATTACATGTGACCCCACCACAAAACCTTGAAAGAGAATCCCAGGACTGATTATGAGCACACGACTCAACCTATCGGATCTCCCAGGGCACAAATTACATGTGGTCACCACAAAACCTTGAAAGAGCATCCCAGGACTGATTACGAGCACATGACTCAACCTATTGGATCTCCCAGGGTACAAATTACATGTGGTCATGGAAAAACGTTGAAAGAGCATCCCAGGACTGATTACGAGCACACGGCTCAACCTATTGGATCTCCGAGGGCACAGATTACATGCCATAGAACAAAACCTCGAAAGAGCATTTTCCAGATATCCCAGGGCACAAATTACATGCCATAGGAAAAACCTCGAAAGACTATCTACAAATCTCCCAGGGCACAAATTATATGTCCTCCCAAGCAAAACCTCGAAAGAGCATTTTCCAGATATCCCAGGGCACAAATTACATGCCATAGGAAAAACCTCGAAAGACTATCTGCAAATCTCCTAGGGCACAAATTATATGCTTATCTGCACAACCTGTTCCACAACCACAGAGTATCAACCTGATACTCATCATACATCATCATGATCATCAACACTGCAACATCCTACTGCATGTCATCTGAAGCAACATCCTGAAGCTCGTCATCCATGATCATCCTGATCATACAGTGCATCTACCTGATGCACCAAGTATCTACCTGATACATATCATCATACATGATCCACCTGATCATACAATGTATCCACTTGATACACATACAAATACATGATCCACCTGATCATACCTGATACATATCAACATACATAATCTACCTGATCATACAACGTATCCACCTGATACATATACAGATACATGGTCCAAGCATCCAACATGATGCATATACAAATACATACAAATGATACAACTGATCATATCCAACATCCAACATGATGCATACATACACAAATGATCCAACTGATCATATCCAGAATCCAACATGATGCATACATACATAAATGATCCAACTGATCATATCCAACATCCAACATGATGCATACATACATAAATGATCCAAATGATCATATCCAGCATCCAACATGATGCATACATACATAAATGATGTATATACATATACAGAGCAGTAACTGGAGCATAGTCCTGATGCTCATCATTCAACGCTTACATCTACAGCCATGTGAAGGATCCTCCTTCCAACATGCTTGGAATGGCTTCTGCAAATGTCTCCATCACTTCTTCCTCGAAGTGTCGTCATTCTGAAGAACACCAAGCCTCTCTCTGAAGTACTCGAACTTCACTCTGGCTAGTGGCTTCGTCAATACATATGCAATCTTCTCATCCGTCGCAACATACAGGAGATTCACTGCTCCTTTCTGCACCATATCCCTGATATAGTGATATTTTATCTCTATGTGTTTCGACCTGTCGTGGAACACCGGGTTCTCAGACAGCTTCACACAATTCTGGTTGTCACAAAAGATACCAGTAGCCTCCAGTGGTAGATCAAATAACTTAGACAGTAGCTTCCAAAGCCATACTGCCTCACAACTATCCGAGCAGGCTGCAACATACTCTGCTTCGGCTGTACTCAGTGCTACCCAGGACTGCTTCCTACTAAACCAAGAGATCACACCTGATCCCATACTGAAGCAACACCTAGAAGTGCTCTTCCTATCTGCAGCACTGCCTGCCCAATCTGAATCAACATAACCCTGTAGGTTAAACTTTTGATTCACATCATACTTGAGCCCATAATCAATTGTACCCTTCAGGTACCTCAGAATATGCTTTACAGCAACGAGGTGAACACTCCTCGGATCCGGCAGGAACTGGCTCAATGTGTTCACCGCAAAGCAAATATCTGGTCTTGTGTTCGTTAGGTACATCAAGGACCCAATCATCTGACAATACATAGTGATATCAATCGGCTTAGATGAAGCATCACACAGAAGCTTCAGGTTTGATGCCATAGGTGTGGCCATGGCCTTGCAGTGCATCATCCCGAACCTCTTCAGGATCTCTACTGCATACTTCCCTTGTCCAAGGAAGATTCCATCTGCACGCTACCACACCTCCATACCTAGAAAATAGTGCATCATCCACAAGTTCTTCATCTCGAACTTGGTAGCAAGCTTCCGCTGCGTGTCAGCAATCAATCTATCTTCACCTGTAATAAACAGGTCATCCATATACAAAAGTAGTATCATTGGATTGCCTTCCTCAACCTTGTAGTAAAGGTTGGAATCCGCTTTACTCTTGGTAAAGCCCAAACTAGATAGAAATCTGTCTATCCTACCATACCAAGTTCTGCACGTATATGAATCCCTGTCATGTGTCTCAGAACCAAGTGGTTTCTCCACATACACTTCTTCTTCAACTACACCATTCAAGAAAGCTGTCTTGAAATCCATCTGGTGTATCTTCCATTTCATCACTGCAGCGAGAGCAAGTACGGATCTAATGGAAGTGTATCTGGCTACAGGAGCAAAAGTCTCTATGCTACCACCTATAACATGCTTGATCTTGTAGATCCTCTTAGAAGTCACTTACAGACTCCCCTTCAGGTCTTGGGACTGCATCCCAAACATCTTCATGATCGACTGGTACTCCTCGATCATGGCATTCTTCCCAGATCCTGGGAACTTCAATATCTTCAATATTTTCAATAGATAACTTTGTTCCTGAACAAATGTTGTAGTTTTTCTTTTGTAGGTGATGGTATACGATCTTTCCTACACAACAAGTTAAATTGCATGATTAGAAAACATCTCATAGTTTTCAGAACAAATTCTTACACATAAAGAAATATGTCATACAGTCATGCAATTATCTTAGCTAATGCTTCAATACAACATTTATCCATATCCCATAACTTTCTAGATGCCTTCCAATCTCTACCAGAACATTGTTAAGAGTGTCCACAACTCCTAATATGTCAGCAAAGAGGTTTCATTCTAGATAAGTAGCAATGGAATGTTGTACAGTGCCATAGACCACTTACCCATCATATGCAAATTAGTAGTATACTGTTCATTAATGCAACTATTCTAATATGCATAATACACAACCTAATTCTAGGAACATGAGTATATACATTATTGAACAATATTATTTAAACAATAAAATATGCAAGGACTGATAATTCAAATACTTATCTTTGTTTGTTTGTTGGGTTGAATCCCTCTCAATCTTTGCTTCTTTTCTGCAACTCCATTCTGATGTGGATTGTGAGAAGTGGTCAACTCCCTCTGAATATCTGCATCCTTGCAGAAACTACTGAAGTGTGCTCCTTCTTGATATTTGCTTCCTTGCAGGAACAACTGGAGTGTGCTCCCTCTTGATCTTTGCTTCCTTGCAGGAACAATTCGAGTGTGCTCCCTCTTGATCTTTGCTTCCTAGATTACATGTCCTTGAACTTATATCCATCACTATGCATGCTTATTAGTATCATCATTGTGTTATCCTCGAGGTCTCATACATAATCACACATTCATTAGTATAATATTAATACTATCAAAACACAATAATCTTAAACATGTATAGTCATGATCATTTCAAACACATATAATAAACATTAGTATTCAAGGTTTTAGGGAAGTCTTCTTTTACTCATGCATATTCTTATTTGATCATAGGACTCTTCTGGTTAGTTAAATCATCAATCAAGATAAGAGACATAAAATGCATCAACCATTGATTACTTACATTTCTAACTTTATGAATAAACATAGCCAATCATACCAAGTATACTTATATAAGGGATCCTAATACAAGGTAGGATTCTAACTTGATATTGGAAAAACATACCTGGATTGGTATGTTAGCTATTTATGTCTAACATACCCACATGATGTCTTCTTGTTCTCTTCAATGACTTGTGCTAGTAACTTGCATATCTCATAGGTTAACCATTATAGAACCAAGTTATACATACCTCGCAAATAGATCTTCTAAGTGATTCATGAAAATGGATGAATCTTTGTCCTCATGTCATCATGATCATATGTTCTTGAACTAGAACATGATTTGTCTTTCTTGGTGTACCTTTCATGTTAGCGGACAACATAAACCTCATACAACACCATAATGCATTAGTACAATCATAAGTGTCAACACCCTAATCAATGAATATCTTCTATCATGCATTCATAATTTTATTAAGGTGATACGACAAGTCTAAATTTAATCAAGATTGTACTAACCATAATAACATGAAGACAAACATACCATAAACTTAATCATGAAAAAATCTCGAAACATACCTGGATGAGTCATACCAGTCGAGATTGCTTGTAATCTTCTTATGTAAGGCCTTAGCCTCATCTCCCTCTAAAATAGGAACTTCTTCACTTATGCAGGTGACCAATCCATTCTCTTCTAGGATTAACCCAATCCACTTGATTTGCAGGAACTGGATCTGGAGCTGGATTAGGGTTTGTCAAAGAAACCCTAAAAATTCAAAATTTGAATTTCAAACTTCTGAAAGGATATAAATATGCGCCTTGATGAACTGATCAAGCTGGTATACTCATAATTTGAAAACTGCAAAGTTTCACCCCTCAAATTTGCCTTTGAAACTTTCGGATTCACTGGACATGACCCCGAACTAGGGTTTGATAAATCCCACCCTTCTGCCCAATCAAAAGGTTCGATCCAAAGCTCTAAGATTCTATTTTTCTGAGGAGCTTCCATCCATGGTCACAGATTTCAAAAATTTCCATATTTGCATAAGCCCTAATTTTCCACTTTTCTGATCAAAGTCCCAAACTAGGGTCTGATCAAAATAGGCGTTCTGCCCAACCAAAATTTTTGATCTTGGTCTACAAATTTAGATTTTTATGAGTAGCATTTAGCCGTAGTCTCCAATTACAAAAATTCCAACTTTCTCCGAAACTCTAAATTCTGGAAGCCATGAATGAAGGTGCTAAAAAAAAATTATGTTTTGACATAAATATGTACCTGATTGTTTCTGGTATAACTCCAAAATTTTCGATCCAAAGGGTCTGAAACATTTTCTTGTGATATCCTGACTTGTCATCTTTCCAACCCCATAGGTCTGACCTCAAATGGATTCTCTGAGAGAGAGTTATGCCAAGTGTCGCAACGTGACCTGTTTATGGGATAAAACATGAGAGCGAACTTGTATGGTGTTCCACGTGTCACTGGTTCCGTTTCGGTCTCTGAAAAAGTTACTTGAGAAAGTACAGTCCATTTAATACTTGTTAATTTTTACGAAATTTCATTTGGAGCTTCCTATCCGAAGTTATGACCTTTTTTCCAAGGTCACCTGTTTATGACTGAGATCTGGAAGAGGCAGAAACCCTATATTGTACAGATCATAAATAACAAATTATGACGAATTAGAGGTTGTCCTTTGGACACAAGGTACATGGGGAACTTATCTTCTGCTTGTACAATTTTCAGACCCTGAAACCTCGCCAAAATGTATTTATAGCGAAAGTTCTACGATGACTGGTTTTTGCTATATCAAGCCCTAGCTTCGCAATTGCAACAAGTGTCATACATGCCATACCATGCCTTCTTTCAGGCTAGCTCTGATACCATGTTAATTTTTTAGAATTTACTTCGATATGATCTAGTATCTTAACTGAGAGAACAACATGTATAGCATATCTACATCATATCAATTATGGACACAATAATGCAAGCACACAAGAGACACAGACTTTACTTGGGGAAAACCATAAAGGTGAAAAACCCCAATAACTTCCTCAGAGATAGATAGAGCAATGATAGAACCCAAGCATAATATATAGACATCTCCTAGCAGTAGCTTCTCCTGATCCACAAGTGTGCCACTCTCCCGAGAGTGTGAGAGAATAGAATGATGAAATAAAGTGCCTCCTGCACTCTATTTATACTTGACTTGACTTTCCTAATAACCTTTACTAGGTCGGCCTTAACCACATAACATAATGCTAACTGGGCCGACACCAAATAGGGTGGTCTGCTAACCCTTTGACCCACATGGCCAACCCCCAATAGGGTGGTCTAATAACCCTTCGACCCACATGACTTATACAGGGTCGACCCCAACAATGTGGTCTAATAACCCATCAAGTATAAGTTACGACACTTACAATATAAATGACGACACTTCCGTATAGAGGAATAATAACATCTCTATAGGAATACAAACACTTCCGTATAGAGGAATAATAACATCTCTATAGGAATACAAACACTTCCGTATAGAGGAATAATACCATCTCTATAGGAGTACAATATACATATATGAAATACATTCAGAAGTTACATATACATCAACATTTTACAGGTAGGGAGCCATCACGTCTTGGTCCTTGCGGCTTGCCCCATCAGATGGTAAGCAGTTACAACCATTCGGTGTTTTACTATTTCTCTCTTTTACCTTAACTTATTACTGCACAAATTGATTTATGTTTTAATTGGGCATTGCAGGTGCAACGACCGTCGAGGGCATGCTAGGTAGCCACAGCTGGCGCCACGGCTTTGGAGAGAAGCTCATCCTCCGTATCGACCAGGTAACCCGTCCACTCTTGTCCCTCGGGGTTAACTCCCCGACGGGTAGAGAGGGGTTACTTAAGACTTGGTTTCACTCTTGCTGCATTGTGAAGCAGAGATGGAACCATGGCCCCACTCTCCATTTCCTACGACTGCGTTTTCGTTCTTTTTGTGTTGAAGTCTCATTTTCGGCATGTGGGTGAATGCAAGTATTATCATTTTGAAAGTATGATGTGATTGATACATGTAAAATTTTATTTTATGGTTCGACCACCTACGGGGGTCACTGGTCCATAAACACTATTTTCAAAGTGTTCCTCCCACGAAGGGATTGCTGTTTGGAGAGGTGAATACACAGAAGTTTGGAATTTAATGTCTTTATTTGTAAATAATGAATGCATGATGGAAATGCGTCTTACCCTGCCCGGGTGCCTATGCAGCATGGTTTACCACTGGGATTACTTTCTGTAAATTTAATTTCTCTTTTTGTTAAAGGACAGAGTCACTGTAAAAAGTATGTAAAATACATTCGAACAGAAGAAATGAAATGTTTACAGTATTACATGGTTTGTTTGGTTTCTCTGCTCCTTAGACTCATATATTTATATATACGTAGACTAAAAGAGTAACTCCAAGATTAGATTCGCTTTATCTTGTTTCACCGAATCATTTTGGTATATATATATATAAGTATATAACCCAACATCTGTGTAATGCGCAATGAACATTATGGCCCTAATGCATAAATGTTTTTAAGGTAGATGCATTCTATGAAATCGTTCTTAATGTTTACTTCTTTGTAGCACTGTTTGTTTTAAACAACTTTGTGATCCAAAACTGATCACTAAGCTTAGCCATCAGCATACTCATAACGATGGTAGTCGTAATATGCATATGTAGATTCGTTTTGATGTTATTAAAGAGTACTGTGTATCTTCAAATGTTCATGCTGTACAAGACATTCGTAGGTGTGCATACTATATACAATGTTTATGGGAATATAACCTGTTTAATTAAGAATGTAGCTATGTAAACAGTTTATATGAAAACAATGTGGAGTCATAAGTTTAACTCTTAACTCATTAATACACGTATTAGGAAAAGCTCCATTTCATAGGCCACAAAATGATTCTTATGAGAACATAGCGACTATATCTCAGCCAGAGCTTATAGGCGTTAATGAATAAAACAAGCGCTACTGTATGATAAGTAGCTACAGGATAAACACAATCCAAACTTTGATATGCATTCAACATTATAGCTAGAAAAACTATATTAGGTATGCGTAACCCTAATCGAGTATAACAATGAAGTTTGGATTTATGTGCATATGCAAGTCATGCCCATACAATCTTAAGTATAATTTGAAATACAAGTCGTGCCCATACATACTCACATAATTATATAAGAAGATACAAAAATGATCATTTCATTTAAACAGTTAGGAAAAGATCCTATTCATAATTATCCCCTCTCTGGGTTAATCTATAAAAATAGAAAATGAGGGTTTATAAAATTTATGGCATGACATGTAAACCTCTTGGTTTACATGTCTTCCTACTTTACACAATGAGAGAGATATAACCATAGCTTTGTTAGTAAGATATAAATAAATGTATTCTGTTTAAAATGCATATATATATAACCCTAAGTTAGCATTTAAACAATATTTACTCTAGGGTGCCTCTTTCAGGCCTGGAAACCCTGATTAAACATTATTTCTATCTACTTAAATACTTGAGGACTATATCCCTTCATAAATCAAACATGAACTATAAATACTTTAGGTATTTCAGTCAGATCATAAACCTGTAACCTATTACAGAGATCTAGAAACTTATGGAAGATCTATATTTAGAACTCAATATAACAGTATACATATAAGCAGATATGAATAGTAGATCATTTAACAGTACTTCCAGGAACAAACATAAATAAATTCTATTACTGTCCACAAAAATAGTCATATAGGTTGCAGCAGATAAACTTATCTCACTCAGATGACTAGTGGAACCAAGCACAACCCTCCCATCCTTTGACCAACAATATCTCCTTGCTTTCAGGTCACCCCTGAGCTGAGTTCACAGTCCCCTAGGTCAGAGTGTATGTGTTGAATTACCCTTATCTTGTTCCCCAATTTTATTAGGATATTTCAGTGGCAACAGGAAACCCAACATCCAACTCAGTACTCCTGGGCTCCAGGATGCTCCAGGGGCTTTTAAGCCTCAGCCATTAAGAGAATCAATTTAAACACAACCTATTCAGAGTAAATGTAGTGCTCCTGCAAGCTTGGGGTAGTTCTCCTACCTGCACACAATTAAGTGGCCAAGCCAATACCTAGCTGTATGATTCCTCTTAATCTGGACCAGTTTGGTTCTCCCAAATCTGTCCTCCTTCACTTGTCTTCATTTGTCGTAGGTTATTGTTCTTCCCATCTCCCATTGCTCTTGTGTGTCGATGATCATGAGAATATGAATGAACGATGTGTTTTCAATGAGTTTCACTTTTAATTCTCTTAGGTGTGAAATTTCATATTTTATGAATTCTTTTAATTCATTAGTCTCTCAAATCTTTTCTTTAGGGGTTTCCATTTTCTCCAATAATAATTTCTTCTTATTATTTTAATTGCATTTTCCCTCCAACCCTTAGGGGACTATGACTCCCATCTCATTAATGTGCTGGTCCACATGGTCATTAGAAATCAAATTTTCAGATTTCTAATATCAACTAAGTAAAAAATGAAATAATACTTAGCAAAATATAATAGGGGTTCAAAATCCAAAATTGGGGTATTACATTTCCCCTCCCCTTAAGTTTTCACCGTCCTCGGTGTTAAACAGTTTTTCAAAACAACAAAATAACATAATAATAAAATTCAGTTTGTGTCATGTACTTCTTCGAATAGGAAAGGGTATGCTGCTCGCATCTCCCTTTCCATTTCCCAGGTGGCCTCTTCAGGCTTATAGTGCTCCCATTGCAATTTTACCTGAACGATGGTTCGATTCCAAAGTACCACCTTTTTCCAATCCAGTATGCATATAGGGTCTGTCTGGAAGTCTCCTTCTGATTCCACCTGAATCACATGCCAATTCACAATATGCTTAGGATCATATACATATTTCTTCAGCAATGAAACATGAAACACATCATGTACTTTAAAATTTGTTGGTAAAGCTAACTGATAAGCAACAGGTCCTACTCTAGCAAGTATTTGGAAAGGACCACAAAATCTTGGTGCAAGTTTTGCAACCCTGCTGATCAGCATAGCTTTTCTACCTGTCTTGGGAAGTTTTTAAATTTGTTTTAACTTTCCGCACAATGTTTTCTAGTTTTGCTAACATTTTGGGACCCATCACAATCCGATTTACCGGATCATCCCATGTCATAGGGGTTTTACACTTTCTGCCATACAATACTTCGAATGGAATCATTCCTGTAGAAGTTTGATAACCATTATTGTAGGAAAATGCAGCTAGCTGTAGGTAGTTCTCCCACTGTTTTGGGTTATCCATGACATATAAGTGAAGCATGTACTCAAGGATTTGGTTCACCCTCTCAGTCTGTCCATCGGTTTGCGGATGGTAGGCTATACTAAAAATCAGTTTAGTCCCCAAACATGTAAACAAATACTTCCAAAAGTGTGAGGTGAACTTTGTATCCATGTCAGATATAATCACCTTGGGAATTCATGGAGTCGAAAGACTTCCTTCATGAAAACCTCCGCAATATTTATTGCATTGAACGTGGATTTGACTGGTATGAAGTGAGCTTCCTTAGTCAACTTGTCCACTACCACCATGATGGCATCATGTTGCTTGTTGTTTTTAGGCAACCCGGTGATAAAATCCATAGAAATGGTCTCCCATTTCCATTCTGGTACTGGTATAGGCTGCAACAAGCTAGCCAGATGTTGATGTTCCACTTTCACCGTCTGACAGTCCATACATTTTGCGATATACTCAGCAATTTCATATTTCAGTCTAGGCCAATAGTGTTGTTTTTTAACAATTGTTAGCATTTTCTGATAACTTGGATGACCAGAATATGGCCTTTTGTGAAATTCATCTAGAATCAGTTGTTTTAATTCTGCCTGATCTAGTATGTACAGCAACCCATATTTGGATATGTTGTAATCTGTTGCTTGAAGATATGAATTTTCTGCAAGACACTTTTATCTTAAATTCAGATATTTTTGGTCTTTTTCAGCTGCTGTCCAGATCTGCGTAATTAAATTAATTTGAAAACTGTTAACTGAAGCCATAGTTAGTAGGTGCATGCGTCTGCTATTTTATTTTCTTTGCCTTTGATATGCTAAATTTCAAAGTCAAACTTGCTTAAGAAAACCAACCACCTTGCTAGCGTTCCATTCATATTTGTCTGTTCAAAAATATATTTCATCCCAATGTGATTAGTTTTCAGAACAAACCTTTATCCAAGGAAGTAATGTCGTCACATTCTTAAAGCATGAATTATGGCAGCCATTTCTAAATCATGCGTTGCATAGTTTACTTCATGCGTCTTTATCTTTCTAGATTCATAACTGATTACTGAACCATATTGACTTAGCACGCCTCCCAAACCATCCTTGCACGCATCCGTACATACTACAAAGTCACCATAAGGATCAACCACTTTTAGAATAGGAGCGGAAGTGAGCAACTGTTTCAGCTTCGTGAAACTAGCTTCACACTTGGCTGTCCAAAGAAACTTGACTTCCTTCCTCTGAAGGGAGGTAATGGGATGGGCCACTTTGGAAAATATTTCAATAAATTTTTGATAGTACCTGGCTAGTCCCATAAAAGAGCAGAAATCGCTTACATTTTGGGGAGTAGGCCATCTCATTATGGACTTGATCTTGTCAGCATCCACTGCAATACCTTGGGCTGATATAATGTGACCCAAGTATTGTATTTGGTCCTTGTAAAAGTCACACTTGGATAACTTTGCGTAAAGCTGATTTTCTCTTAGAATTTGCAGCACCAACCTTAGGTGTTCCTCATGCTCACTTTCATTCTTCGAATAGATGAGTATGTCATCAATAAACATTACAACAAATTTATCCAGGTACTTGCTGAAAACATTATTCATCAAGCACATAAACGTGGCTGGTGCATCCGTCAAACCGAATGGAATCACCACAAATTCATAATGTCCATAGCGAGTACATAAATCTGTCTTATGCACATCTTCTTCTTTAATTCTGATTTGATGATAACCCGACCTTAGATCAATTTTTGAAAATACAGTAGCACCTCAGCCTGATCGAACATATCATCAATCCGTGGCAAGGGATACCTTTTTGATGGTTACTTTATTTAGCTGTCTATAGTCTATGAATAGTCGGAATGTGACATCTTTCTTCCGTACAAAGATCACTAGTGCTCCCCACGGAGACACACTTGGATGGATATAACCTTTTTCCAACAGCTCCTATAATTGTGCTTTTAGCTCTATCAATTCAGGAGTGCTCATCCGATAAGGTGCCTTAGAATTTGGTATTGTTCTCGGGGACAGGTCTATGGTAAAATCCAGTTCTCGTCTAGGAGGTAACTCCGGAATCTCCTTGGGAAACACATCCTCAAATTCAGCCAAAACATGATGTTTTTTGAATTCTGAAATTTCACTTTTCTGATTTTCTGTCATGTGGACATCATAAAGTTTGCATCCTTTCCATGCATTTCTTTTTAGTTGAAGAGTATAAATTTCCCTTAATTTCACTACTCTTATTAATCCTTGAATCTTTTCAGGCTGTCCAACATCATTCATAAAAGTGACATATTTTTTATAGCAGTCTATGACAGCCTGATGTTTTTCTAGCCAATCCATACCGATAAGCAAGTCGTACGATCCCAATGGCAAAACATTTAAATCTACACTAGTGTGAGATTCATTCAACTTCAAAGGGCACTGATTCGCTACTTAAACAACTTTCCTTTTTGTCCCTGTGGCCATTTGAACCAGCCAAGGCTGCATGTATTTGTTTTTACTAAGTTTGCATGACTCACATATTTTTGGGTCTACGTAACTTTTACATGCTCCAGAATCAATCAAGATAGACACAGGTGTCTTGGAAAGAATACCTTCAACCTCGATTACAGAGGCTTGGTGTTTTGCTTGACGGTTGTTCAATGTAGTATAGATTTTCGGGCTCCTTGCTATGTATTGATTCGTAAAATCCTCTTGCAGATTATGAACTGGTTTGCTTATATCCTTCTTATGAGGACAATCGTACCATCTATGACTTCCTCCATAGCCCCAACATTTGAGTGGTGGCTTAGATGGTGTATGTTCCGGTTTTCTGGTGCCTTCAGTGTTCATCTTCTTGTTTGGTGGAAAAGTGTTAGAGTGTGTCTTGCTGCCTTCAAATTTGTTGCTGAAAGGTACTCGCGTAACTTGATTTCTGAATTGGTTGGGCTTGTGTCCTTTCTGCCTGCTATCATATTTGGTTTTATTCTTTTCGTTCCACATTTTTGACACTTTAGCTCTGTTTTTCCCCTATTCATAGCACAGTCTATCTTTTCTGAAAGCATCTTCCAAAGTCTTGGGATCGTCAAACTCTATCTGATCCTTGTACCCAAATGGTAAACAATTCAGAAAACGCTGAATTCTGATTTTCTCATCTTGAATGTAAGGAATATACTTGAGAAAGTCCATAAATTTAATGATTAATTCCTCCATGGTTTGTTGTCCCAGCTTAAGGTCGTAAAAGTATTTTACCTTTCGGTCATAGTACCTTTCTAATAGGTATTTTTGTTTGAAGAATGTTGCAAAATTTTTCCACTTTACCTTCTTCTCGTTGATAGAGCAGTTCAACTTGAGATCATCCCACCAAGCCAAAGCTTTTCCCTGCAGGTTGAAAACAACAATCCTTTCCTTTATGAGGCTAGAATAGTCGAACATGCATAAATATTTTTCCATGTCCCTCAGCCACAGTTCAACTTCTTCTCCGGTTTTAACTTCTCCGTTAAAAGTAGGCCGCTTGATTTTTCTCAATTCTGTGTGTAGATAATTTACGTTTCCAGTTTTCTTTTTCTTTTTAGGAACATACTCTTCAGAATATTCACCATGTGACTCTTCGTCACTAACATCCATATTATAGATCGCAAAATTTCTTGGAGGTGTAGTCTGAAATTTCGAATTTCTTTTTGTGAATGATTTTTCTGCATGCTACTCCTCCTGTGTTGGGAGGTGACTGTTTTCTTTTTCCGTCAACTTTTGCAGTAGAATGGCATTCTTTTCTCGCTGTTCTTCAAATTTTTTAATGTTGTCTTCTTTAATGCTGATCATTTCAGCCTTCAAACTTTTGACTATTTCCATCATCTCGTTGGATGTTGTCGCTCCTTGTGGAGAGTTCTGATTCCTCTCCTGCGTACTGGCCATTTATCCTCGCTAACTGGATGTTTCCATAGCCATCCTTCCTTCCTGTTTTGTAGAATTCATTTATTCCACTTACTGTTTCAGCCACCGTGCTATCTAAGTGTGGTCAACAATTGTTTGTTAGAAGTCATAAACAACAATACAATTATTATATAAAAATTACAAAACAGTATGCTACTGGAATTTTAGTTATTTAACTCTAATTAAAACACAACATTTGTGCAAATGAGCCTAAGGTCCTAGTGTAGTGACCGTTCTCTGATACCGATTTGTCATGTCTCTTCTATGCGATTTTTTTTTAAACAAAGAATCTAACTACTCAAACAAATGCGAAAACATATATGCTGGCTAGCCCAATAGCCTGCTGTACGTATTACTCAGGATTATATGCATACTAATAATCACTTATTACTTATAAGGTTTCTTGCGCAAGTGTGGACACTTAAACCATTAATGCTATACTAGCGTACCTATGCAAAAACAAGTTAGCAATGACGGATAAACTCAAAATACAACGCATGTATATCTTCCATCTACTTACGCAATTTGCGACCATATGATATTATGCGCAATGTTTACAAATCCAAATAATACTACAATTCAACCCTTAATATGTTATTATTATGAAACCATACTCTTAAGAATTAATTAATACTAACTTTTTAATATACCATGGTCCTAGGTTAACAACTATGTTATTAACCTATGACCTATGTGTTAATATGATAATAGAGCTCTAGGATTACAATGTAATTGCCTAGGCTCAACCCTTATGCTCTAAGCGCTCATGTTAAAGCACACATGATAAACTTATCATATAGCAACATTAATAAGGAATGAAACGATAGTGATTACATATATATTAACATAATACATTTACATTAATGAAGAATGGAATGAAAAGCGATTTCATATATATTAACATAATAGATATATATTATAACGTTGATAAATGTTGGCTACGCTCCCATGGTTGACTCAACGTCGAACCTAGGTCTTATGCATAACCTAATGCACTAACCCAACCAAGGATTCCAACTCCAACCTTGGCATCATCGTGATAATCCATGCATTGTCACACTTATATATACAAAGTTTGGTAAATTACGCAACAAGGTTTATGCGCTTAACTTGATTGACATATATGACTCTATTTAACTTTTCAATCTACCATGTAGATTGCTTTGTGTGAACCAAAATTTTAACCCTGTTGAGGTGCCCTCCTGGCAGATGAATCTACTGTCATCGACGTGGTGGTGCAACTCAACAAAAGCTTGACGGGTGTGTGCTCCATCTATTCCACGCTGGTCCTCACACGAGGTTGTCAACCCCAATTTTTACTGGATTAAACTCCTCTGCTGGCTCATGAATGCGAATGATCCATGGTCGTTGATTACGATCCATGTAACAACGTTGGGTGCTGGGATTTCAATTAGCACCATTGATTTAGTTATGGTGGTTGGCGCCAAATCTCTACGTTGTACCATGCATTGAATGGTAGGGTGTAACCGAGCTCAGAGGTCGTCGTCTCCTCGAGCCGGTTCCATCGAGTTGTCCAAAACCCTTGTCTTGGCTCCAGTCCGTTCATTTGCTGCTGCGAAGAGTTTCTTAGAGCACCTCTGCTCTAAGCAGAGGGATCATGCACGAAAATAGAAGAATGGTGCTCTTCAGCGTAGTTTGGAAAATGAGGAGGAAGCTAACTGCACTCCCACATCGAGTAGGTAATAAAATGAATACTTACTCTTGTTACCAGGTTTCGTTGCTAGTTTTGCTTGTAAAGATTCTATCTAACTATTTTGTCGTGGATATTTTACAGGTAGGGAGCCATCATGTCTTGGTCCTCGTGGATTTCCCGATCCAATAGAAGGAATTACAACCACTCGGTGTTTTACTATTACTCTCTTTTACTTTGAATTCTTACTGCACAAATTGATTTATGTTTTAACTTGGCGTTGTAGGTGCAACGACCTTCAAGGGCGTGCTGGCTAGCCACAACTGGTGCCATGGATTTAGAGAGAAGATCGGCCTCCATATAAACCTTGTAACCTGTCCACTCTTGTCCCTCGGGGTTAAATCCTCGACGGGTAGAGAGGGATTACTTAAGACTTGGTTTCACGCTTGCTGCGTTGTGAAGTAGAGATGGGCTCATGGCCTCGCTCTCAAATGCCTATGATTGTGTTTTCATTCTTTTTGTGTTGAAGGATTGTTTTTGGCCTATGGGTGAATGCAAGTATTATCATTTCGAAAGTATGCTATGAGTGATAGATGTTAAAGTTTATTTTATGGTTCGACCACCTACGGGGGTCGTCGGTCCATCAACACTGTTTTGAAAGTGTTCCTCCCGCGAAGGGATTGCTGTTTGGAGAGGTGAATACACAGAAGCTTGGAATTTAATGTATTTGTTTGTAAATAATGAATGCATGATGCAAATTTGTCTTACCCTGCCCAAGTGCCTACGCAGCGTGGTTTACCACTGGGATTACTTCTTGTAAATTTAATTTCTCTTTTTGTTAAAGGACAGAGGCACTGTAAAAAGTATGTAAAATGCATTCGAACAGAAGAAATGAAACGTTTACAGTGTTACATGGTTTGTTTGGTTTCTCTGCTCCTCAGACTCATATATTTATATATACGTAGACTAAAAGAGTAACTCCAAGCTTAGATTCGTGTTTATCTTGTTTCACCGAATCGTTTTGGTATAGATATATAAGTATATAACCCAACATCTGTGTAATGCGCAATGAACATTATGGCCCTAATGCTTAAACATTTTTAAGGTAGATGCATTCTATGAAATCGTTCTTAATGTTTCTTTCTTTGCAGCACTGTTTGTTTTAAATGAAGCAGCTCGATGATCCAAAACTGATCACCGATCCTAGCCATCGGCATACTCATAACGATGGTAGTCATAATATGCATATGTAGATTTTTTTTGATGTTATTAAACAGTACTGTGTATCTTCAAATGTTCATGTTGTACAAGACATTTGTAGGTGTGCATACTGTATACAATGTTTATGGGAATATAACCTGTTTAATTAAGAATGTAGCTATGTAAACAGTTTATATAAAAAAATGTGGAGCCGTAAGTTTAACTCTTAACTCATTAATACACGTATTAGGGTAACATCCATTTCATAGGCCACGCAATGATTCTTATGAGAACATAGCGACTATATCTCAGCGAGAGCTTACAGGAGTTAATGAATAAAACAAGTTGTACTGTATGATAAGTAGCTACAGGATAAACACAATGCAAACTTTGATATGCATTCAACATTATAACTAGCAAAAGTATATTAGGTATGCAGAACCCTAATCGAGTATAACAATGAAGTTTGGATTTCTGTGCATATGCAACCAATAGCTTAGAATACAATCTTAACTATAATCCGGAATACAAGTCGTGCCCATACATACTCACATAATTATATAAGTAGATACATAAATGATCATTTCATTTAAATAGTTAGGAAAAATATCCTATTTATAATTATCCCCTTTATGGGTTAATCTATAAAAATAGAAAATGAGGGTTTATAAAATTTATGGCATGACATGTAAACCTCTTGGTTTACATGTCTTCCTGCTTTACACAATGAGAGAGATATAACCACATATCTGTCAGTAAGATAGAAATAAATGTATTCTGTTTAAAATGCATATATATATATAACCCTAGGTTAGTATTTAAACCATATTTACCCTAGGGTGCCTCTTTCAGGCCTGCAAACCCTGATTAAACATTATTTTTGTCTACTTAAATACTCGAGGACTATATCCCTTCATACACCAAACATGAACTATAAATACTTCAGGTATTTCAGTCAGATCATAAACATTAACGTATTACAGAGATCTAGAAAATTATGGAAGATCTATATTCAAAAATCAATATAACAGTATACATATAAGCAGATCTGAATATTAGATCATTTAACAGTACTTCTAGGAACAAACATAAATAAATTCCATTACTGTCCATAAAAATAGTCATATAGGTTGCATCAGATAAACTTATTTGACTCAGATGACCAGTGGAACCAAGCACAAACCTCCCTGCCTTTGACCAACAAGATATCCTTGCTTTCAGGTCACCCCCGAGCTGAGTTCACAGTCCCCTAGGCTAGAGTGTATGTGTTAAATTACCCTTAACTTGTTCCCCAAGTTTATTAGGATATTTTAGTGGCAGTAGGAAACCCAACATCCAACTCAGTACTCATGATCTCCAGGATGCTCTAGGGGATTTTATGCCTCATCCATTATGAGAATCAATTTAAACACAACCTATTCAGAGTAAATGCAGTGCTCCTACAAGCTTGGGGTAGTTCTCCTACCTGCACACAATTAAGTGGCCAAGCCAATACCCAGCTGTATAATTCCTCTTAATATGGACCAGTTTGGTTCTTCCAAATCTATCCTCCTTCACTTGTCTTCATTTGTCTCAGGTTATTGTTTTTCCCATCTCCCATTGCTCTTGTGTGTTGATGATCATGATAATATGAATGAATGAAGTGTTTTCAATGAGTTTCACTTTTTATTCTCTTAGGTGTGAAATTTCATATTTTATGAATTCTTTTAATTCATTAGTCTCTCAAATATTTTCTATAGGGTGTGCTATTTTCCTCAATAATAATTTCTTATTATTATTTTAATTGACATCTTCCCTCCAACCCTTAGGGGACTGTGACTCCCATCTCATTAATGTGCTGGTCCACATGGTCATTGGAAATCAACTTTTCATATTTCTAATATCAACTATGTAAAAAATGAAATAATACTTATCAAAATATAATAGGGGTTCAAAGTCCAAAATTGGGGTATTACAATTAAGAGTACCAATCTCCTCTGAGGTGATCTTGAAATCCTCAACATAGAAGCTTGCAGTAGATTATTCTCCCATTTTTTCAATAGCCTCATGATTGGTTTTTTGTCTTGCTTTTCCAAGGAAAATGCTGAAGCTTCCTCATTGGTTGTCTTAGGATCAATATTCTTGGATGCTCTTCTTGAAGAGGATCCAAAAATTCTCATGAAGTGTGAAACACATGCATCCAATGAAGCTTCTACTTTTTTTATGCACTCTCAATAAGTAGGTTGATCTCTGATTGTGGAACATGCAAATTTCCCATCCATATGGCTATAAGAATAACCACAGTCTCTCCTTCCAACTATGATCTCATGGGATATACTTTTAGAAGGCACTTCTTGGAAATTTTCTTCTTCATACTGTCTACAGTACTCTTCATATTGCTCATCATAATCTTCATCATACTCCTGATAAAAATAATCATCAAAATAAGAATCTTCTTCACCTCTCATGGACATGGCCACAATTTCAACAAATTGCGTCTTCTTTCCACAGGAGTAGAGGAAAGATCTCTGATACCACTGTAATATCCAAGCCAAGGATAGGCCAAAATATTAACTCCAAACTCCAATTTAATCAAAATTTTAACTAACAAATTTTAACAATTTTTTGATGGTGAGAAGGGTGTAAGTGCTGGGTACTGGTTCACTGGTCAAGGATGGTGGGGATGAATTTTGATTATGATTTTTATATGAGGAATGTGTAGAAGAAATTCAATTCAGTTCTGAACAATGAGTCCTATGCACAAGGTATTGGAGCCTTTCACTTTTCAACAACATATAAGTCTGTTGCCTACTTCGAGGCTTCCTGGGATTCCAACATATGCATACTAGAATGGGAGTTGATTATGGATGGAAGAAAGGTTTATATCAGTCATTATACTCAGTAAAACATATTGGTGTAGGTTTCATATGAGTTTTGGAGTTTAAAGATAAATTTGGAGGCAAACTAGTAAAGGGCGCTACTGGGAATTACTCAAGTAGGAGATTTCCAGGCCTTTCCAAACAGGATGTAATGCACCCAAAACCCCAGGAAAAGATAATTGGGGTCTTAAAGGGTGTTATAAGGACCTCATAGAGCCATGATATCATTAATTTTCATCATAGGGAAATCATACAACAAGATATGCTAAAACTAGCTAGTTAAGAGTGCCCATTGAGCTAGTCTTTAATTCTGAATGGTAAAAAAATAGTAAAATATTATAATAATATGTTGTGAAATTATAAATGGGTTTGATATGAATTATTAATTTTCAGAGGGTCGAATTTGAATAATTTAGGAAGAGCTTTCAAATGGATTACCTCCTTCCTTCAATAAACCTCTCCATAGCTAGTAAAAGAGCTAGTTTTAACTTCTGAAGGTGCCAAAGCCACACAATTATACAAATATCAGTCAAAATATATTGGAAGGATCTGATATATTAATTAAAACACTTTCAGGTTGAAATCAGAGAGTTGGATAGAATATTACAATCATTGCACTCTCAGTGCACTAGAGGACCTCCAATAGCTAGAATTCCTCCCAATGGAAAGAGATGGACTGGAAATGGAGAAGAATGGTATGAATATCAGTATGGGACTGATATGAATCTGCTACTGGTCAGAAGAAAAGATGACAATGACGCACTGGACTCTATGAGAATTCTGAGCCCCTCCTTCAGTAATGAGAGCCTCCTTCTACAATGATCTTCCAATGTCTCTTCACAAACTCTTCTGGATGGTGAACTCTACTCTGGAAGCTAGAACAACTTCAATAGTGGATGATATGGATCTGATCATGAACCAAACATTATCTTGGATCTGAAATGTATACTATAATCCTGTTATACCTTGGGGCACATCTCCCAATAAGTTTTGAGGCACATCACTCAACAGATGAGTAGCTCATAGCTCTCAATTCAAACTTCAAATGGTCAAAAGATGTGAATGGGAGATGGATCGATTGTTTTATAGCTGAAGTGGATTCCTCCACAAGCCAAAACACACGTGTGAGAGAGGGAGGGCACATTCTTTGAGAGAAGGAAACTTTTCTTGCTTTGTTTGACTTGCTTGCTTTGTGTTTCCTCACTGAATTAGCAAGGGTGCCTTTCCTTGCCTTAGAAGTTTCCTTCCTTTTTCCAACTAACAGTTTTTTTCTCTTTCCATCTTTTTAAACTTTCCAGCTTTGTGCTTTTTCCTGTTTTTCTCCAGCTTTTTCCTTTTTTTCCTTATTTCCTGCTTTTGGATAACACACGGATGTTTCTATCTTCTTGAATTGGGTAGGTGAGGTCCACCTTGAACCTATTGCGCCCTCCTAGCTTATCCACATCATATCCTCACCCAAAATATTAATTATCCATGATAAATATCAAAATGAAAATAATCCACACTCCAACATTAAAAATAATTAAATAATTATTTAACTATAGGCCTGGCTCAAAATTCCCCAATTAATTAATAATTAATCTTAGATACTTAGTTTGGGGATTAATATCTTCAGGGGGGCCCACCTTATCCATTTGATCACCCAAATACACCCTTAGGCATATTCCATAATATAATTTCCACATTCCCCCATTAATTAATTAATTAATTATTGCCTAGGTGACTTAGGCGAAAATCACCCCCTTGGACCATAGAAAAATTTTGGGAACATGACAGGTTATGTTATGGATGTGTTCTGTTCAAACTTCCCCTTTCCTTCCATGGGATGTTATTGGACCAGGGAAGGACCTCCAGTCCATATTTACTGTTCAATATTGTGGGAGGACAACTTTGTACCCCTCATCTATGACATTTGTGATCATTGTCTGGGCTCCATTTATTACAAGATCTTCAAGGAGGATGCCCCCACGTTTTCTGCCCAAGCTAAGGAATTGATTGCCACTATGGGAGATTGGTATGTGGGAGAATAGTTTTACTACATCAGAGTTTGGGGCAGAAATACAATTCATCTATTACCCAGTATTGTACCTGAAAGAATGGTAATGGAAGAGTTATCCTTCCAAAGTTTCATTGATGGTGTGTTCCCTCAGTTTACTAGAGCTAAAAGGAAAGGCTGGCCTAAGTTTCCTCTTACCCTTGGACCTCTAGTTATTCAGAACTCCACTCATGCAACTTTGCTTGGGAAAATAGTTACAACTTTGAAGCTTGGGGAGGCCCATAAGAGGATGCATGATCCAAAGTCTTTATTGGCCAATCAATTCATAAAGGAGCACATTAAGAGACGTACCTATGTGCATCAGATAGACCCTGATGATTCCATCTATGAAGGTGTGAATTCTTTCCATGAGGTATGGAACAAAGTCACCTCTCAGGAGGATAAAATTTTCATTCACCCATACTAGCAAGAGCTCAAGGTAAAAGTGTTGCAAGACAGAAAACTCAAACTTTCGGATGATGAAAGATCTCAAAAGGAATTGATAGAGAAAGAGACACAAAAAACTCAGGTTAAAACTCCTTTGCTGCTTAACCTTTCAATCAGAAGATAAAGGTAAAGCTCCAGTTGAGGATCCTCAACAGCCTCAACCCCTGGTTAATATGAATGCTCTCATCAAATCAGCTGAATAAATGAATAAGATCCTAGCATTAATGAGCTCTGCAATCGATACCAAGACTACTGCTTTAACTCCTCCAGCCAAGAAGCAAAAAACTGAAGTGTCAATGACAAAAGCTGCATTGATGCATATTGATGATAGTGATTTGGAAGATATGTTTCCTTTTACCAACTTTTCATGTCCAGTTACTATTCATACTAGCCTAACAGTGGTTACTTTAGTTACCCAGACTTATTCTGATCCAATTGAAAATCTATTGGTTGATGATTCTTTTCCTGAAATTCATTTTTGGAAAACCACCACCACTTCTACTGTCACTTCTTCTATACTTATTACTATCCCTACCAATTTTCCATCTATGCCATCATCAAATATTACAGTTCCTCAATCCCCACCATGTGATCAACTTGTTACTCCCATGGAGATTTCCCCAAATCCAATTGAAATGCAAGTTTCTCCTGCATCTTTAGATCCAACCACTTCTTCTACAGTTCCCAGTTCTTTTCCTCCAGTCTCCCCTACTGCAATAGCCTCCACTTCCATTCCTCATATAAGTATGCCTATTCCTACCCCTGCTGCTTCCCAACCTATATCTTTGGTTACAAGTCCGGGAGTGTCTTCATCCCCTGTTGAAGAAATTGCAGATTTTGGAGAAGATGTATTGGTCTCACTTGGAGAATATTTTTGGAGTAAGTCAGAGAAGGTTGTAGTGATGAAATGTTCCAAAAGAGCCAGAGAAGGGACTTTAGTGCAGGGCATTGTGCCAAATCAGGTTATACGGAAGAGAGCTCCCACAGATGTCAAACAGGAATCCCTTGAGACAGCTGCTGCTATGGGAGCCTTTGCTGGTGCTAATTTTGTTTTTGTTTCCTCACTCAATAGAGAAATTGAGAAGAAGGAGCAAGCATTGAAATATCTTAAGCATAAATAGATTCAAATAAATGAACAACATCAATCTCAGTTGCAAAGATTGAAAGACAATTATGAAGATCAGGTTCATAAATTGCATTCTCATAATGATGCTATTAAACAACAACTTATAGAAGCACAAGGGAAGAATGCACAATATGATGAGAAGTTAACATCCCTTGAACACCAATTGGAAGCTTCATAGTCCAATTCTGCTGTTTCTTTCTTTTCAAAATTTTCTAAAGAAGAATTTAAAGAATTCACCTTGAAGATTAATGATGATTTCAGGAACTTTTTGATTGAATTGTTTCAGGGCCTAAATTAAATTCAAGATATCTTTAATTCCTTTGAGCATTTTTCAGATATTCTTTGTGATCACAATCAAAGGAGAAATGATGCCACTAGAGATTTTGAAGATGTAATTGATTGGAAAAAATACATCAAAGATAAACCTGAAGTAGTCCCTATTATGGATAAGATCAATTTCAGAAGGATACAGATTTATATAGAATCCCGGGAGAATGTCTGTGAAATAGTTGAATCTACAATTGACACTAGGTTTTTCGGACCCAAAATCCGATGGCCAAAAAGTCGGATTTTCTACATCTTGTGGTCGATCATCTGACAGCCTCCATATTTTTTTAACGTTGGTCCAAAGTCGGATGTAATCCGACAGCTGGGACTTCGTCGGTTATTTGACGCCACGAGGAAGTCGGATAACCGACCACGAGGAAGTCAGATAACCGACTTTGGGCACTTCATAGGAAGTCGGATATCTTCAGTGTGTGTGTCGAATATCCAATGACCATTACACATGGAAAGGGTTGGAATCCGACGTTCCTTACTGTTGGATGGATGGCAAGCACGTTGGATACCTTCAGTGTGGGCATCGGATATCCGACGGCCATTACACTTGGAAAGGGATGGAATCCGACGTTCCTTGCCGTCGGAGGTATGGCAAGAACGTCGGATACCTTCGGTGTGCGCATTGGATATCCAACGACCATTACACATGGAAAGGGAAGGAATCTAACGTTCCTTGCCGTCGGAGGTATGGCACGAATGTCAGATTTCTTCAGTGTGGGCGTCGGATATCTGACGACCATTACACATGGAAAGGGATGGAATCCGACGTTCCTTGCCGTCGGAGGTATGACACGAACGTCATATTTCTTCAGTGTGGGCATTGGATATCTGGCGAACCTTACATGAGAAAATACCTGGAATTCGAAATTCCTTGCCATCAGAGGTATGGCAAGAACATCAGTTTAGGGTTGAGTCTTCGTCGGATATCCGACTACCTTATGATATTTAAAAAAAAAAATACATTGTTATTTGGAAATCAATAGATATACTATTATTCTTGGATCTCACGAAGAGAGCCATGTTGGCTTTCCACTCAACATAGTTAGGTCTCATTATGCCCATCTAAATATTCAAAGGGTATGGGGATGCAAATATACAAACACATAGGAGTGATAAAAAAACCAATAGAACATGGATGATAGGGGTTGTACTATATTGAAAACTTTGCAAATCACACCAATTGAAAAATCCTTGTCCTAAATCTGGAAAATTCACACCACTAAAGTCACACAATTGCAAAGCTAAATTAACACACCCTCTTCAAAAAAAAATTATACTGCTGAAATAAAATCACACATGCTTGAAATGAAATCTCACACTGCGAAAAGGGAGGTCACACTTGCTTGAAAGAAGTCTCATACTACTGAAAGTATAATTTATAATTTATAATTCTTGACGGGAATTGCTAAAAACATAGTATAATTTATTGAAATGCATCATTCTTCTATGATATTGATTTAGTTGAAGATGATTAGAGAATCTATGTGCTACATGTGTCTTGATATCCTTCCCGAATGTATTGGAGTTGATGTATAGTGCATTCCTTACCATTTTAGAATTGCATGCTAAAATCAGGTTGTGACAATGTGCCATCCTTCTTTGGAATTCATAATTTGTATGCCAAGTTAAGGTAGATTAGAGAATGATATTGGATCTCTTCCCCATGCACACATAAATATCAACATTTTCATCCTTTATGTAAATCTAACTTGTATTGACCATCTTTCTGAAGGCATTAACCACAAGTTGATTGAAGGTTGGAGTTGCATGTAATAAGCTTGGATATTGTGTACAGAACATAGAACCATGTTGAAGAAAAACCACATGCTCAATCTACCATTTGTATGCCACAAGTATTGGATGTAATGATTTATTGAAAAAATTGGTACTGGAAACAATCATGAAGACTCAACATTCACTATTAGCTAAATTGATCATTAAAAACCCTTAAAACTTATTAAAACAGAGGAATAAATAGAAATAAGCAGTTAGGTCTCATTATGCCCATCTAGGGTTTCAAAGGGTATGGGGATGCAAATATACAAAAACATAGGAGTGATAAAAAAACCAATAGAATGGATGAAAAGATTTCAAAACTCAGACCCAACACTCCCCCAAGCCTAAAGTTTTTCATGTCCTCATGCAAAGAGGATTCTTCTCTAGGATCAAATGAAATATTGCTACCTTGGCTATTTAATATAACCTTGAAGCATTGAGTGTATTATTTAAGTTTCTAGCCATTCTATTCTTCATGTTGTGAAGCCAAAGATTGAGATATTTGTTACGTGAATCACAAAATGATAATGGAAATTTGGATGAGGTAATGCAAACAATCATGGACGTAGGTGACTTGCACAAATTCTGATTTCGAATCCTTGCAGTGATTTGAAATAAGATAATAAATAGAATAATGTGGATCATGCAAGTGTACAATTAATAGGACATGGTATACATGGCAGTTAAAATCCCTTAGTGTTGTCATGAAAAACATTCTCACTTTTTCCTGCTTATCTCGAAGGACATCAATTAGCACTGATATTATTCCAGTACTATACACTTCATATTCATTAAGAGTTTCATGTCGAATCAACAAACCCATTACAAACAAGATCTCACTCTACTCCACAAATAGTTACTCAAGTGATATTTCATCATCTGGAAACTCGAAATTGGTTATGAGGAGCAACCAAACATCACAACAAGCTCCAAGAAATTGTCAAAATTTAGATGACACACGAGTGGGTTGTAGAAATCCAGCATTGTAGCCATTCATTGAGCTCCTCTCTGTTTCGAGAATAATTTAATATTCTCTACTGAACAGGGCCATCCACGTGAAGGTGGAAGCTCTTATGGCTTCTCCCCCCCCTCACATCACTCTCAATTCCCCATACCCAATGCATGTACTTGAAAAAAAAAATACGTGCAAATTCATCCATATTTCATCATGAACTTTCATCTACCATTCATTCAATAAAGGATAACATTCATTAAACCATTGTTTCATTCAGTCAACACATTCATACAATAAAATATAACATTAAATAAACCATTCATTCATTCTGTCAACACATTCATTCAATAAAAACTGACATTCAATAAAGGTAACAGTTTACTACACTGAATCATTAAACCATTAAACCATTCATTCATTCATTAGGCCAAAAATCATGGACGATATATTATTATCAAAAATAATTAGACGACATTTTTTCGGTCACTTCTTTTTAGTTTTTCTTCTCTTTAGTGGTAAATAATCTCTAAGGGGAGCATCTACATCTGGACTTTCTCCTCCAGTTCTTGGCTCTTCATCAGGTGCTTGTGGTGATGTCTGCATCCTAGAGTGCTGATCTAGACGTGGATTTTGCGGCAAGGGGTTTGTATTTGCTGCAACAATGTGAAAATGTTACATCGTTGTATTTTTCTATTGTAATGACAAGTATTTCATTTAAAAAAACATTACAAAGGTATTTTTTTACCTGGTGTGGCCACATCATGTTGTTCATGTTCTTGTCCAGGCTCAACCTGTATAGTTTCACCCTCTACATGCTCTTCAGTTGAAATATGGTGAACTACAATTAATGTTCACCATTTGCAATGCTATACATAAAATTGTAGCATATGAATAAATTCATTACCAGGATTCGAAGCACGATATTCGATTTGTTGTTGTCCCTCCTCGACATTAGGGGGATCATTGTTTTCCTGCTCAAAACATAGTCAATATTTTTTGTCAAGTATTTATAACGAATAGATTGCACAAGCAATAAATCTTCATTAAGTATATAGATTCTATTTACCTGTGCACCGGATGGATTGGTACAAGAAGACTGTGTTTTCTAGGAGAAGCTTTTTCAACGTTCAACTACAGCTCCAAAGCCTTGCTGGAAGCCAAGCTTCATGTCTTCCTTAGTGGCCACTTCATTGAATCGTTCGGCCTGCATATTTGCATAATGTCATTAATTAACATTTTGCGGTGAAATAAAATGAAAAATAATTTGCAATTTATTATTTGTATGCATTATTGGTTTTTTGAAACTTACAATTCGTGCCGCCAAATTCGAATAACCACCAGGACCAAGTTTGTGCTGACCTATTTTTTCCAGTCTTTCCTTTGTGTCCTTTGATGTGTCTGAAAACCTATGCAAGTGTTGAAATACGTTAGATGTTCCAAGTTCGATATAGAAATCAATAATAATAACTTTTTAAATTACATTGCGGAAAGTATTACATACCTCCCTGTGCCTGGTGGTATCTTTCCTTCTCTTCTCTGAGCCCTATCCTTTCCATCATCCACTAGAGCTTTCCACTCCATTACTGGAATCATTGGAGGGTGCTCATACGTAGGGTTTTTTTCCAGGTGGGTCCTATACTGGTCTCGGACAACCTTCACATGTTGTCCAACCTTTTTCAAGACCTTGGCTTGATTGAAGGTCTTGTCGCCGAACCAGCCAACCAACCGATTAGTGAGTTCATCTTTTAAAAATTTTGGTTGTCTATCCCACCTTGTTCGATGGTGGGCCCGAATATCTCCAAGGACGCATCATTCATTTGTTTATAGAAAACATCATTTCCTGCAAAATGATCATGCCATGATCATAATTAGTTGAAAAAAAAACATTTTATCGGTATATTACAATGAAATTATAAACAATAAATTTATCAACATATATTAATTACCTGGGATCTTCTCGATCTTTATTGGGATGAGATCTTCATTGACCAAAATTTTTTCCTCCATTGTTCCCGTGCTAGTGACTTTGGAAGATCCTGGAAATGATGCTAGGTCGATATCAATATTACCAGGATTCTCGGTGTTGACCCCTTCTTCTGGACGATCCGGTGTGCGTTGGTCACTAGCGGTCGGTGCGCTCACATTTAGGGTCCGTGGTGTCTTAGAAATTGTTTCCGACTGTTCAGTCGACAAAAATGGCGAAGGAGTCGATGCATGTGGAGTCGTTTGCTCATGATGCCATGTCTCTCCATGAGCCTCGCTGGGGCCAACATTGCCTTGACCACTATTGTGTGGTCTCTGATAATTCTGTAAATACAAACCACGTCTTATACGTTCAGTACTATCATATAAAAGAGAAAATTATAAAGTTATAAATGAATTATTTTATGATTCAATATTCCTCAACTTACTCGCAAGGATTCAGATTTCCGTTCCAACAATTCAATCCTTGCCATAATTTGGCTTGTCTGCGGAACCTTGATTAGCAGAGAAACGATTTTCGCACTATATTTTTCCAACATTTTGTCTATCATCTTAAACGGGTTTGTGGCTTCACCAATTATGTCGGAATATTTAAGCATCTCAGCAACTTCAGGATCTACTGAATATTCTTGCGATGCTGTTTCAAACAACGATTCACTGGGATGCAACAAAAATATATAAAACACTATTGAGTTCTATCATGATAGATTCCTAAAATTATATTAACAAAACATATCTATAATGATAGATTCCTAAAATTACAACTAGGTTTACTTGGTGCCTGGATGATGGTGTCTCTTGATCCACAGCTGTGGAATTGCCCTGATCATCGGGCCCCTACAAAAAAGAAGTAGAAAACATTATCACAAGGAAACTAGTATACACACGAAAAATACATAACAAAATAAACATTATGCTATGTATTATATTGGTACAATTCCAATGGATTATACCTGCAACCTAGAGGATCGTGATCCACTCATCGGATCGATGGTCATAGGTGACTTGCCCTGATCTGCTAATATCTGGGAGCTGCCCCTTACAGATACCTAAATAAAAAACATAGTGAAAGTCACCTAAACGAATCCAAAACTAATCATGAAAAAACACATTGATTAAAAACTATTATTAAGTATTATATTTTTACTATTACAAAGATGTATACCTATTGCACCGAGGGTACTGTGACCCTTGCAGAACCAGACTGCATAAAAAACATAGAGAAAATTATGTAAACGAAATAATTAGATAACATTATAGAAACGAAACCAATATACTAATAATGAAAAATCAAAGAAAAAAAAACTGTTTTTTCTTATTATATTTGTATTATTACAACGATGTATACCTACTCCCTTGAGGAAGATGTACTCCTCCGACCATCTGCTGGCGGGGATTTATCCTGATCACTAGCCTACGAAGTAATTATGGAAAATTTTAATGAAATAAACTAACGGAAAAATCCTTAATATGTTAAATTCATTAATAAAAGGTTGGGTAAAACGTTATATGTACCACTCCCATAGTAACCTTGTTTGTAACTACTAGGTTCAAATTGTAATTAATAAGCAACTCTTCCCCTACAGACATTGATTTAATGGCAACTACAAAAACACAGTTTCCTTCACACCCCTCAAATTTGCAGTTTGGTTACTTAATTGTAGACCCTGGTTGTGTACTGTTTATAAACCCCACAATATTCCCTGTGGCCTTTGGCCTTCCGTCCATGTACAACGTTGCTCCTTTATTTTGATTTTTGTCTTTCAACTGTAAATAGTTTGCTGACAATCCATATCTACGCATACTTTTTGTATATTGGACCTAGCGCATCCAATCTTTGTAGTTGTAATAGGGTCCAACATACTCCATCAATTCTGTACATGTGCTGTAAGGGACCTTTATGCTATCCATGCAAAACAACCCGAAACTATGTATTGACGACGGTGCAATTCGATATATCCTCTCGTTCACCCAAAAATCTGTGTTCGGTTAAGGAATATCCTTGGGTACCCATTGTTTCACTAAATGTCTATATCTCAAGGGCACCTCGACATCGTCTATTGTCTCATCATCATAGGAACATGACCCCCCTCGAACTTGAAAAAAATCATTGCGTTTATGGAATTTTCTTCTGGTCTTTTGACATCTAGTTGATACAACTCTTCTACACCTACTGGATGTCTCACTTTCCTCTAGCCTTCCTAAACTCCCCTCGCTCGAGGAAGACAGATTTGACAAATACCTGTTTGGTTCTACCTGCACCATGGGAAATTTTTTTAGATACGACCGCAAGGCATATGGCCTCTTAAAAGGTGACGTGTAGTGCCTTTTATAATGTTACTTGATCCTCATTCCCTTTCTCAACATGTAGGCATTCAAGCGATGAGGAAGACGATCACTTTATCTTTCTTATGAGTAGAAATTCACGCAATTATGAGCTTTCTTTTATTGCTACTTTGGGTCTTGAGTCCCATATCAAACCATCCAACTATCAGCTTTGTCATCATGGCCCTAAAGCCTCTTTCATCCCATCATTTTGGGTTCATCACCTCAGTAATTGAAGTTCAGTCACATTTAGTAAGATATTTATATTCAACAATAATAATATAAAATAAAAATAACTATCCATTATGGAAAACTTCTAAAAGTTTTTATGACTTGCAAAAGTAATATCTTTTAGGTGGTTAATAAGTGTTCACAAATCTTCAAAAACAATATTTTATATAATGTTGTGGAACTTGTATAAACTTATTCAAGCATGGTCTTCTTAGATGACTAAAAGTAATTGAATCAAGCAAAAACGGAACCGTAAACATGTAAGTTGTTTTGAAAAATGGAAGCTTTCAGTCATACTCCCAACTAATGCTGCCTTTGGATAATTACTTGTAATCTTGACTTAGGGTATTTATTGCATAACATATATTTTCAATCATATTGACATAGAGAAAAGTAGGGCTTTCTTTATATTATCATGACATAGTTACAACCACTTTCTTTTCAATCTTTATGATAATCTGTATGGACAGGCCCCACTCATAGCCAAATACTTTTGAGATATTTACAAATCATCGGAATATGGGGGACCATATATTTCTCGAAAAACGTTGGATTCAGTGCGCCATGCCTTTGAATAAATAGACCTCCGAACCACGCATCTATTATGATGCGTGTGGACGTCTATGTGGGTTTTGACAAGCCAATGTTCTTTGTATTTAATGTAGTACCCAAGGATTTGATCCTCAGTAATCTTTGTCTGCAAAATATCTTTGACCTGTTCGAGAGACTCTCCAACTTCCCGTTTTAGATTATAAATAATAGCTGGTTCTAATGCTGTCAGGTTGATGCCAAATGAATGCCACTAGTCTCTCATCCAATCAGGGACGTAGAATGCAGGATCCTCATGGATATGTATAATTTTAAGTCCAAACTTTAGCATGGTATAATATGTTCTATCTGTATTTTCTTTTCTCAAGAATTTCCACCATAATTTTTTATATTTTTCATAAGTGTGTGTAGTACTTAGAAACTAGATACTAGCATCTTGATGTGGCCATGCTTCCAAAGAACGTATCCAGTTAATACAGTAGTATTGATGGTCTAGTTGTAGCCTGGGGTGATGTGTAGAGACCTCTGTCGAGATTAAGTTAAGATCATGGTAGAGGTTTGTTAACCAATTGCTTGCATCAACTACTTTTCTCAGGGAGTTGTTGTAAATCATCTATGGTACAATACTGGATCCCATACGCATTCTTTTGAGTTCTGGCACTAGTCTAATAAAAGCATCAGATCCTTGTAAGTTAGCATCTAATACTTCTGTATGTCTCAACTCCCACCTAGGTTTCCATGTTTGCATATAATCCAACCAACTCATATTATTATTAATTTTATAGATCTGATGTTTTCCTTTGGTTCAAGCAGATATTTCCATGTTTACTTATGGGTTATGGGCCCACTGGATTCTGCTTTGACCTTCTATGCTCGCTTGCCTCAGGCTCGCTTGCTTCAAGCTCGCTTGTTAAAAATTAACATCATACTTCTGTGTCAAATATTATCTTGTTAAAAAGTCAGGAATGCTTTTTGCTTTCCCAGAAATGTGCTCATGAACAGTACAATTATAACATCAAAACAATGCTTTCCATCTTGCTAACTTTCCTTTTTCTATTGCAAATTTTATTGTGTTGTTTAGCACAAATGGAAGACTAGAGCAATCTGTTCTTATGATAAAGTCATGGTTCAACAAATGAATCTCGAACTTCTCTATGCATCTCAGTGCTACAAGGATTTCTTTATCAATAATGGCATAGTTCTGCTCAGTTTTTTGTCAGGACACTTATTCTCTAAGATAATTTTCCACACAAGTTCAATCGAGGAGTTCCACCACTCTTAAAATTCTTTACCAACAATTTTGTCTGACGGGAAAAGTCATAACTACTTAATTCAAATTATTTACCACATATTTGATTACCAACAATTTGATTACTTAAGTCTTATAACCAACACATATTTGATTACCTGGGTGTAGATGTTTCCTGTAATATACTCAGAAGAGTTACTTTCAGAAATGACTGTGCCTCTTAGAGGCTAGTCAACTCTAGGAACCAAGTGACCCTATTATAGGGTTAGTACAAACAAGAGAAAGAGAGATGACTGGGATATGGTACGGTCAATCAAAGAAAGTCAGTGATAGTCAAAAGGCTCAGTACAATCACAATAAAGATGAGCTGACAGCCAGTAGACTGAGGCCAAAGAGACTCACGACCTCTAGTAAGGTATAAGGACCAACCAAAGGGTAAAAAAACCAACCAGTAAGGTACAAGTAAAAAAGAAAAGAGTGGGTATAAATTAGACTCATAACCCTTTGGATTAAGGGGGTGTACTACCTCAAATGTTGACAAACTACCATAGTTATACCCACAAGACCAAAAACATAAAAGGCGGTACAAATCAAAAGATAACTCAAGATCAGGAAAAGACCCAAAAGGTGAGAGGCAAGGTACCACAAAAAAATGAAAGGACCAAAATGAAAGGACAAGCTACCACAAGACCAATAAACAACAGGGTGTAAGGACCAAAAGTAAATCAACCATTGTGTGGAAGGTACAAATAAGGTCAAATATATATTGCAATAGCTCCTTGTAACTACCTGTTATTTGACATGCCAAAGAGATGGAATGTTAAATAATGCCAAATATATGCAATAGCTTCTTGTAACTAGCTATTGTAACTCAAATAGGACCACCAAAAGGTATGATAGCAAGCAACCTTCCTAACCAAGGTCTGGAGGGTGGTACGAAGTGGGTATAAAGACTCATAACAACTTGGAAAAAGGGGGTGTGCCTCAAATGTGGACAAACTACCATAGTACCCAGAAGACCAAAAACATAAAAGGTGGTACAAATCAGAAGATATCCCAAGATGAGTAAAAGACCCAAAAGGTAAAAGGCAAGGTACCACAAAAATATTATCAACAAAATGAAAGGACCATAAGACAATCAACCAAGGTGGGGTACAACCAATCATCTCTCTCTCAAATGTACCATTGTTCCATATAACCTGAAAGACCATCATCACAGTAAATGGAAAAGTCCACACGGATGATGTGATCACGTGGTCCTCTAGACTACTCCTAAGGTCAAGCATTAGTGGCTCCATCAAGGGGTGTTCAGTCCCTTGAGAAGACCATATAACTCAACCATCTCGAAGACCTAAGAGAAGAGGACATCACACATCACCAAATAATTGGTAACTGACCGTGTAAGAACTCAAAAACCCTAAAGCAACCGAGCGTGCAGAAGGGGAGCTAGGAAAAGACAAGGCTCACAGGCCAAAAAAGAAAGCTCAAAAAACTGTACTGGGACCGGTGTCACAGTAAGTGAGCTGAAACAAAAGTGGCCAGAATGCCAACAAGCACCACTAAAAAGAAAAAGACCCTCTAAAAAGGTGAAATAGCAAGCAAACTTCCTAACTAGGAGCTGGAGACCTCAACAAATTGTATCCTTTGCAAGGAGATGAAATCCAAGTCGAACAATATGAAATGAGAGACCAATAATGGAAGGATAACACTCTACTGAAAGGGATCTTGGGTAAAAGATCCCTAGAAGAAAAGTCACTAAGCTACCTCGTTCATGACACGTTGGAAAAGGTTTTCGGCACTTCTATCTTATCGCCCATGTATCACCATCACGGTAGAGTACAAGGAGGACAATGGATCCATATTTCTTAGGCACTAAGTGGAGTGCGGCATTCCACAAAGTCCATCAGGAATCAATCCTCACGGCTTAACCCCCGAAACAATGGGAGGCCCCTCCACAAACTGGTCGATGACCGTGTCAAGAAATACTAGAGGATTTTAGTACCCTAGAGGACAACAACTATGTCTCAGATTAAAATGACAAGGGGGAATTATTTGGATGCCTATCCTCGGTGTCCTACCTAACTGTAGCTAGGGTTTTACCCCTAGCTTGTGCAAATGAGCACCTACTAAGGAGAATGGACTCCTTAGTAGCAGTTCAGTAAATGTAAATAACTAAGCTAAAACAAAAATTAAATTACTTCTAAAACAAGCATGAAACATAAACATCAAATTTAAAGAATGACTTTTTGTATTGATGTTACCTTCAATGTAAAGGTTTGATGAAGCCCTTTGCAGTGTCCAAGAGGATGCTCCAAGCTTCAATATGCTCCTTCTCCTTCTCCTATGATGGGAATGGGCCAAAGGTGGCTCTCAAGGTGAAATTAGTTCAATGATGAACTAGGGTTTCGAGAGAGATTTTGGCAGAGTAAGGGTGCTTGTGATTGTGGATATGGAATAAGGGATCTCCATCACCTATTTATAGTTTTTTGGTGGTGGAGTGCTGACCCATGGTTTTGGGAAACACATGGTTTTGGGCAGCTGTATAGGGTTTTTTCCTCCTTTTCCTCATTATTTTATATTTTTTATTCCCTTTTTAGGGGTTTTTTGCTATTTTTGGAAGAAAAGGGGGTTTTTTAGCCTTTTTTAGGCTATTTTGAGGGTTTTGTGGCCTTTTGGAGGCTTTTTTAATGGGATTTTTTAGGATTTTAAGGGAAATATGGTAGGAAAATGGAAAAATGAGCCATATAATGTGGTAGATGAGGTAGTGAGCACTTTTTGGGTGTTAACAGATTGCCCCCTGATGTGCGAGGGCAGGAGCTCATCGTATGGTCGATGGACATCATAAGTCATGAATGGTTTTCCTGGGATATGGAGGGAAGAGAAGAAACAAACTGACGCCCAGAACAACGATCCCGAACAACTGCAAGAACTAAAAGTACATAACCTCAATAATGGATGAGGAATCATCTGATCATATGGACGAGGCGGGCATACCCATGCTCGTATCAGGATAGAACATAACAATAACAATGGGGTCCAAAAAATGGGGACCTGAAATATACATGACCTCAAAAACTGAATGAGGAATAATCTCAATATATGGACGAGGCGGGCATACCCATGCTCGTATCAAGATACATAAACAGAACTATGAGGCCCGAAAAGGGGGACCTGTAAGCTAAATAGCCACTGTGTACATCATAAGAGTCCAGAGGGGACACAAAATCTGGGACATACTGCTGGGCGGACCATGTCTGAGCTGAAAAAACTGATACACTGGAACAATCAACAGTGCTACTGAGTGTGGTACCACAGGGGCTGATGAGCTGCTGGGTCAGAGTGACAAGGGGTACACTCACAATGGTACACTGAAATGGAACTGATCTGGGTACTCAAGGAAGCATAGAACTGGATGGCTTCTGAATACAATCGCCAACGCAGCCCGGACATCCACAGGAATATATAACTGGTCGTTCCGAAATGACTCACCAATGTGCTAGAGTCAGGGGGAAATCCGGGGTCTTCGACTAAAAACTGATGGGATATAGTCCTACGCGATCCTCAACGATGCGATCAAGGTGCTGAAGTCGAGCATGTGAGGAACAACCACTCGGAGAGGCAATGATGACTCCTCTCAGAATGATCCGTAGGCACTTACCACAGATGGTGATAAGTCCAAGGCGTAGGGACCTCTGGGCCTATCCTCTGGAATAGAGGAGCTTTCGTCGACAGAGGGAGACCTGCAACTATCAAGGCAATGATGTTTCCTTGACAGGAGCACGAGGTACAAGACCGAAATGTGATAGTACTGATGGCAGGACTGACGAACTGTGGAGGGATAACTGGGCAAGTAGAGTGGGTGGACTCAAACTTCCTTTGTTCAGAGTATGATAATGGGAATGATCTGGCAGCATATGAAAGCTGACTGAGGGGAAAGGGATCATAGCTGTAAGGGATCTGGGAGGGTAACTGGGCTGAGGGATACTCAAGCTGGTATAAAATGGCAGAAGACTGCTGAATACTCTGAACAAAGGCAACCTGATTGGGGGTGCTACCGAGATGACTGATCATAGTGCCAGGAGGCACGGGGGAAGACTTCTTCATGGGTAAGGGACTAGAAGAAGTTTGTGTAAAATGATACTGTCGTGTGGATTTTACGAGCCCAGGATAGTTCATGCTCGTGGTTGCTTTCAATTTTAAGGAGTCTGAAAGCGATAAGAAGACTCTGAAGTGATGGAATGGTACTGTCGTGTGGATTTAACGACTCCAGGGGGTTGCTTTTTCATAGATTTAGTCTCCAAGGCCCAAAGAAGCATAAAAGGATGCAATGAAGAACTCTTCTAGCCGGTGTGACTAGAGTATTCCTTTTTCGTAATTAGTCTACCAGGTCCGGAAAAGGGTTAAACTTATACCAGGTAGACGCCCTTTCAGGTACTTTAACGAGCATGAAAGGAAGCAAGATTGCTCGGCGATCTTTTCATTCTTTTAGGAGTCAGAAAAGAGCTTAACGGAAACTCCCTGAGTGCCTTTTTCGTAAAGGACTTGTCCGGCCTGAAAAAGGGATAAAATTATACCGAACAAAAGGAATGGCCAGGCAAGGAGGAAGTGTTCAATCAAGGATCAGTAATGATGACCAAGAACTAGGGTAGGTGGGAACACTAGTGGGCCTCCTTGCGGGGTAGATGAAATGGTGGCAAAATAACGAAACATTTGCAGTATGACAGGAGTGAATGGCTCATGTAAAAATGTGGGACAATCCGATAGCGGCCGATGTGGCGCGCAAATCAAGGCAGCAAGGTGTCGGGACACAATGTGGAAATTGTACCAAGTGAGAGCGAGAAATGATCTCAAGCATCATCACGAGCTCGGAAAAATGAATCCGGCGATATAAAGGGTATTAAAAACGGGTAACGGCCGATGTGGCATGCACACCGAGACGACGAGGGCGTTTTGGAAAAATACCCGGAAGATCGGGGGGTGAGAGCGAGAAATGATCTCAAGCGTCATCACCAGCTCGGAAAAATGAATCCGATGATATAAAACATGCGAAAAACGGAGAACGGCCGAGGTAGCACGCAAACCGAGGCGACTAATGGCGTCTGAAAAAATGGGTTAAAAAATAACGATACAAAAATAATGCAACGAGGTGACCATTATGACGGTCGCGTCGTGCTGATTCCAGTGCTGGAAACGGTTCGGAAAAATAAAAACAAAAAGAAAGTAGTGTACAAAGCAGACCAATGAGGCCGCGGGTTTCTTTTATGGGAAAAAACGCTTAAGATACAACCCATTGCGGGGGTTGCGCAAAGGACGGCCTTCAGAGTCAGCTAAGATGTATGCCCCCTTGCCGAGGCAGGTCTGTATGACGTAAGGGCCTTGCCACATGGATTCAAACTTCCCTTTACCGGTTTTGTCATGGGCTTGGTCGTAGGCGAGGACGAGGTCCCCTTCGTGGAAAGTTCGAGGGTGAACATGTTTATCATAACCGGCTTTGGAGCGGTTTTTGGCAGCTTCGATGTTCTGGAGAGTGGCCCGACGGTCTTCATCGGCTTGTTCGAGGTGCAGCAGACGCTGCTCGAGGGGGGAAGTGTCAGGGAGAAGCTCAACGACGATCTGTAAGGAAGGAATCTGACACTCGATGGGGAGGACAGACTCTACACCGTGAACTAAATGAAATGGTGTAAAACCAGTGGCGGTCTTAGTGGAGGTGCGATAAGCCCACAAAGCAGGGAACAACATGCGGTGCCAATTGGACTTATGCTTGTCAACCGTTCATTGGAGGATGGTTTTAAGGATTTTATTGATGGCCTCTACTTGGCCGTTCCCTTGGGGGTAGTAAGCAGAGGAAAATTGGTGTTCATATTTAAGGAGGGTGGATAACTCACACTAGACGGCATCTTCAAAGTGTGAACCATGGTCAGAGACTAACTGCTTAGGAACCCCGAATCGGGCAATGACATGGTTGAAAAAGAAGCGGGCAGCAGTATCGGCGGTACAATTGAAGGTAGGCATGGCTTCCAACCATTTGGTGAAGTAATCAACAGCGACAACGATATATTTGTGGCCGTTGGCCGACTGGGGTCAACATTCCATGAAGTCTATGGCCCACTTACAAAAGGGGCCAACTATGACGACTGGGTGTAACGGAGCTGGAGGTGTCCGGGCCTTGGGGGCGAAAAGTTGGCAGTTATGGCAGTGTTTGACCGCAGTGATGCAGTCGGTGAAAAGTGTGGGCCAGAAGTATCCGGCGCGGACGACCTTTTGGGCGGTGGCCATCCCTGAGAAATGGACTTCGCAGGCACCACTATGACAGTCATTAAGGATGAGTTCAGCCTCCTCGTGTGTAAGGCAACGACGAAGAATTGTGTCAACCCCGCGTCGGTAAAGGACATCACCTAAGAGGAGATATCGAGAGGCCTGGTGACGGATGCGACGTCGTCCATTATGGGTAACTTTAGGTCTGAACTTTTGCGTGCGCAAGTATAACAATATATCACCGTACCATGGGTCATCGGATGAGATAGTGAACATGTGATTGTCGGGTAACTCATCGGAGATTGGTTTGGCCGGGAGAAGGGAAGGGAGATCAGTAATGAGCTGGGAAAGCGCGAGGGCTTTAGTGCTTTTAGGTGTTTTGAAGGTAAGGTCATATTCCTGGAGGATAATGACCCATTTAGCGACACGACCTTGTAGAAGCCGTCGGTTTAAAAGATATACCATGGGGTTAGAGTCGGCAACGACTGTGGTATGACTCATTAAGATATAGTGTCGCAATTTTTGGACGGAAAAGACCACTGCGAGGGCAAGTCTCTCCTCATATGGGTAACGTAGGGGTGGACCAGACAGGGTCTGGCTAACGTAGTAGATAACGTGCTCCTGGAGAGAAGCGTCTTCTTGAACCAAGACGCCAGATACGGCATGCTCGGATGCCGACACGTAGAGGATGAAGTCTTGGGTGAAATCCGGAGGGGAAATCAGAGGAGCTTGTGTGAGAGCCTTCTTGAGGGATTCGAATGCAGCTTCTGCTTGCTCATCCCAGACGAAGGGTACGTGGGTACGGAGCAGGCGCAAGAAACCGTGAACAGTGGTGGCATAATCAGGAACGAAGCGTCGAAGGAAGTTAGATCGCCCCTGCAGACTTTGGAGCTGCCGGAGCGTGCGAGGAGGGGGAAGGTCTAAGATAGCTTGGACCTTTAGAGGGTCAACGGTAATTCCTTTCTGGGAAACAATGAAACCCAACAATCGGCCTGCCGGTACGCAAAAGACACACTTGTGTGGGTTCAAGCGAATTTGGTATTTGCGACAACGCAGAAAAACTTGCCGAAGGTCGTTAAGGTGGTCTGATCGTTTCCGGGAACGAGCTGTAAGGTCATCAAGGTAGACTAACAGGATATGGACTAAGTCGTGGAAGCAATAGGTCATGCCCCGCTGGAAAGTGGCACCAGCATTTTTGAGGCCGAAAGGCATGACGCGATAGGAAAAACTGCCCCATGGGGTAGTAAAGGCAGTTTTGTACTGGTCTTCCTTACGAATCTGAATCTGATTATATCCGGAAAAACCGTCCATGAAGGAGAGGACCTCATGCCCCGCACATGCATCTATGAGCTGATCGATAAACGGCGTGGGGAATTTGTCCTTGGGACAGGCATGGTTTAAGTCACGGAAGTCAGTGCATACGTGGATGGTGCCTTGCTTTTTGTTAACGGGAACGGGGTTTGAAACCCAAGTGGTATAGGCAATAGGCTAAATGAACCCTGCCTTGCGCAGCTTCTCAATCTCGGCTTTGACAGCTGGGAGCTTTGAGGGATGAATAAGGCACTGTTTCTGACGAACGGGGGGTACATCAAGCCATGTGTCAATGTGGTGCTCTATAATGGTGGGGTCAAGACCAGGCATTTCGGTATAGGACCAGGCAAAGACATCACAGAATTCTTTGAAAAGGTTTATGTAGTCCTCAATCTCTTGTTTACTGCAAAATGCTCCTAAAGTGATGAGTTCAGGGGCACGTCCTGGGGCAGCAATATCAACTTGGATGACAGGGGAGATGTTGGCCATGTTACCTTCCTCGAAGGCGTCAGGAGCAGGAATAGGGTCCTTAAACCAGTCGACCTTGGTGGGGAGGAAGTCTTTGGATTCGACCGCGTATTGGGTAGCGGTGCTAGAGGAAGACGCTTCTGGGAGGAAGTAGGAACGATGATGCATATCATCCCAGGGATAATCCGGGGCAGTAAGGGCCTCAAGAATCTCCTCATCGGTACGGAAAGTTTGCGTCGTCAAATCGGTTGACAAGGGGGTAGTGGTTGAAGAGATCATATAGATGGTATTAACCTCTCCGGAAGGTGAAGAGTCTGGGGGGTAGATCTCCTCAATGGTAGGTGGTGCCGTCTCAAGATCCAGATTTTTCATCTCATAGAGAGCCGCTCTGTAATCCGGGAGATCGGGACAATGATGTGAATAATGCCCGTAAATACCGCATATGGCGCAGGAATGGTTGGTAGGTAGGGACTTATCTTTAGGTTTAGGAGTGGGGTTTAGTTCGACTGTTGGGATGTTGGGGTCATCGTCGAGCATCTGCATGTGCTTCTGCAATGATGGTAACTGTGGGCATTGGTGGGTCGCATGGCCCAACTCGTCGCACAGCGAGCATTTTGGAGGAGCACGAAATATTGGATGGTTTTTGACTGTCTTTGGAGGTGGTACAGCAGTGTAAGGTTGTGGACCTCTGCCCCCAGTGGGTTTGGGAGTAGGAGGAGGTTTCGTAGAGGACGAAGGGGTAGAGACACCGGGAGGTGGCTGAGTGGTAGTAGCCATGGGTTGCACCGGTTGGAGGATGACATCTGGTGTCGGCGGGCGAACGGGAGGCGAAAGATACCATACAGGTAATCCCAAGGTTAACCCAGAGAGGCTAAGGGTAGCCATGACCGGGGCGCTTACTACTCCCGATGGAGGGACTAGGAAGGGGATCGTATGGATCGGTGTAACACCAATGTGGCTAGGTACCAATGGTGGTTTAGGAAACAAGGGTGGTTGAGTATTAGGTGGTAGGTTTTCGTGGGACAAGGTACATAAGTCAGACATTTCGTGCGTAGATGACGGGGGAGGAATGGATTGAAAGGTGGAAGTCATCGGCGCGTCTGAGTAGACTCTAGGCCCCGAAGAGGAAACAAACGAGGTGGTGGCACGAGAAACAGGTTGTTCGACCATGGGTAGAACATTTTCAGGTGCCGCGGGAGCACTGGGATCATAGTAGGTGAGCTAGTCAATTTTAACCACGCGTCCCTCATGGGGGAACATCATGGTGCGAAAGACGGAAGAGGCAACCGCCCGCATGGCATACATGTAGCTGCGGCCAAGTAAAAGGTTGTAATCCAATTGGGCATTGATTACCTCTATGTCAATAAGGACTGTTTTACCACCTAACTGGATAGGAACTTTGGGTAGGAGGCCTTGGGGTTGGGCCGAACGACCGTCGTAGGCACGTAACGCAGTGGTGGACTGCTGGAGAGGAGGGGATCCTAGCTTCTGCCATACGAATGTAGACATAATGCATGTGGAGGCACCCTCATCGATGATGCAGCGATGGATGACAAGATTCCTAACGGAGACAGTAACTTGGAATGCTAGGCTGGAAGGAAGGCGTGGTTCAGACTGGTCTAAATCAAATGCCATCAAATGCGAATCATTTGGGTCAATCCCCCCAATGGCGGAAAGTAGAGTCTTGCGCTGGGAAGGGCAGTTCTTCAAGACTTCTAACGTAGACATGGCTGCGGGAGATTGGGCTAGGTCATCTACGATGTTGTAGTTTGACGCAGCGCGCGCGTTAGGGTTATTGTTAATTCGGCGAAGTGGGAAACGAGGTGCTTTCGCAGCGCCATCTATGGAAGGCGGAGGTATAATACGTAACGCCTGATCAGTGGGATGGGCGTTATTAGTTTTATCCGTGGGAGGGGCTTCAGAGGTGGAGCCGTATTGGTTCCGACGAGTCTGGAGGTTGACGTCAGCAGATGACATCATCAGTAAGTGGTGGGTACCTGAGTCAAACATGGGTTGATCAGGAGCAGCGTAAGTGATCTATTGTTGTTGGGGCGCATTGGCTTGATGGGGAGCCAATGGCTGAGTGTTCACTACGCCTTGGGTTGGTAAGGGGTTTTGCAGTACCAAAGGGGGTTGTTGAGGTTGGGGGGGGTTGGGTGGCGCTTGGGGAGCCGCATGCCCTTGGCGATGGGCCTCGTCAACCCAGAGTTGCCGAGCTCGCTCCAAGTGTGGGAAAGCATGTGTGTAGTGTCCATAGACCCCGCAAATAGAACAAGGGTGGTTTGTTCGCAGATTGGGGTTTTTAGCCTGCTTGGGCGGGCGATCAGGGTTTTGATTAGCGGGGGCCGCATTGTTGTTGTCAAGGGGATTAGCCGGTTGACAAGCTTGGTCTGCAGGTTGGTTGTTCCCCCGATTACGGCCCTTGCCGCGGTTCTGTTGGCCCTGGTTACGTTGGTTGTTCTGGTTTTGCTGCGGGTTCTGTTGGGCGTAAACTTGCCCTTGGGCAGCAGGTGGATTTTGAGGTTGCGCAGGTGCTGGAGCAGGCTGCGGAGGATGGTATGCAGGTTGAGGCTGAGCAGGTGCAGCAACTTGAGGGGGTTGCTGATATGGCTGCGGAGCAGGTTGTGGGTTTGCCGCAGGGGCTGCCTGTGGCTGATAATAAGCGGGTGGGGCTTGTGAAGGCGCAGGAGCTGGGGCAGCCTGCTGATGGTAGTAAGGCTGAGGGGCGACTGGGGGAGCATAAGAAGGAGTCGCATAACCGAAGCACTATGGTGGACATGAGGGTCCATGGTGATGCGTCATGGGAGCATACGAGTTGGTTGTTCCCGACTGTGAAGTAGCCCGCGACAGGTCGGGGCAAGGGGTAGGTCGTGCTATAGAAAATGGTTGGGGATGCGAAGAAACACGGCCAATGATACCATCTGCAGCATGGGATGCCCCTGGCGCATCATGATGGGAGGACTCACCGCGAGGGGCGTCAGGTATAATGGTATAAAGGTAACCTGATTGGGCGTAAATGAGGTCGATCTGTTGGGCCTTAAGGATGGCTTCTTCTTCAGACTGGGGTCTTTCGGAGGCCACATCCTTAGCAATAACAGGGAGAGGGATTTGAGGAACCAATCTAGGAAGATACGGTCATCTAGTTTGATCTTGCATAAGCTACGGCGTCGACGCCACTCATGGATGTGGTCCGTGATATGGGTAGCCGTGTTTTGTCTACAAGATAGAAGGATCTCAACGCCCGCGTCATAGCGGACAGGCAACTGGAAGAACAGCAGGAAGGTCGAGGCCAGGGAAGCAAAGGTGGCGTGGGTCCCATGAGGTTGCTCGATATACCATTTGGCTGCAGATCCAGTGAAGGTGCGCTGTAAGAGACGGAGGCGAACAGAGTCATCCACTATGGAGTTAGAGGAACACCATAGGTGGAAAGACATGATATGGTTTTGTGGGTCCTCACCGGCCTTGCCCTCGAACTTAGGGATGTCAGAGGGGAGCTTGGTAGGCATATGAGGCCACGTAGGGTCATGGCGAATAGGATCGTTGGTCAATCTGGCCAGGTCAGGTAGGTTGAGGCTAGCCATGAATGGCAAACTGGAAGAAGGATGTGACACAGTAGTGCTGTGGACCAAGTTCGGGCCAGTGCCCCTAAGTGGAGGGACAAGATTTAGGGTGGTGCCCCCAAGTGGGGGAACTGAGGTAGTGGAGGATGGTCCAGCACCCCCATGGGTAGTGTGAGCCACTGATCTAGTGGGGATAGGTATTCCCGCTGTGGGAATAGGTACCGTGAGGGGAACGGTAGATGGGTGCCCCATGGAGGGCATACAAAAAACAGGTGTAGTAACTGGTGTAGTGGTGGATGTGCCACTAATGGTCCCTATGACAAATGGAGTGGAAGTCGTGCCATCCATGGGGCTAGTAGGGGCAGTGTAAATAGGGTTCTCAGATTCTTCGTCAGAATCAGAGGTAAAGTAAGGAGCGTCACTATCTGGTGACGGAGTCCTACGTCGCTGACGAGTGGAGTCAAGTTACAAGGCTCTAGATCTGTGATGAGTGGTATCAACGGATGATGATCAGAATCTATGACGGGTGGTGTCAAGAGAACCGTGCTGTGGGGGCTCGCCCCTGAGGCGCCGAGAATGTCTCGGGGACTCAATGGTGACAGATGGTGTCTAATCTCTGTGGGTTTAGGTGAGTATAAAAACAGCTCAAAAATCCTAATGCAACCGAGTGTGCAGAAGGAGAGCTAAAAAACAAGGCACTCAGGCCAACAACCAACTCAAAACACCCACTGCGGCAGCTGTGCTACAATAGGTGGAGTAACAACAAAGATGGTCAGAATACCAACAAGCAGCAGGTTTCCTAGAAATGAAAAATGGTGGACTCACTAGACCAAAGGGAGGTAAAGGAGCATGCAAACACCTAACTAAAAGTATTCTGACTCAACTAAACATATCCTCTGCAAGGTGATGAAATCCAAGTCAGACAATATGAGTAGGAAAGCCAAGTGGCTATGATATCCCCCTACCGGGAGGGACACCGGGTAGTCAATCCTAGAAGAATGGCAACTAAGATACCCCGTTCATGACACGTCCAGAAAGGTGAATCTGCCGTTTAGTTCGTTGACCGCAATACCCCTATACAGGGATATCCCGCGAACCGCGAAAGGTAGCCCTTCGGTTACTGAATGGAGTGCGGTATTCCACTCAGGCCTCCGGAACCAGTCTCCCGACTTCAACCCTCCTAAGGGAGAGGCCCTCTGATAAACTGGTCGTGACCGTGCCAAAAAGTACTAGGGGATTTTGGCTCCTTATTTGGACAACAACTATGTCTCAAGTGAAAGTAACCAAGGGGTGTTATTGGAAGCCTATCCCCCTGATCCTACCTAACTACAATGATTCTTTTGTGTTCCCCAAGTGGGGTTAGAATGTTGGTTTAGTTAGGTACTTTTTAAGGCTCACTTGATTTATGTGACAGAGTGTGTGCTCGTGAGGTGATGAACCCAAAAATAGAAGTGCCACAAGGGAGGCAGCTTCCAACTATCAATAATGCTGAAATTGAAATTTTTAACTTGCAAAATTTTCTGAATTAAAAATACTGAAATTTGTAAAATGAAATCTGTAAAAGGAACAGAAATTATGTTGCAGAAAGGCTGTAAGGTAGTGAGGCTGCAGGTGGGACAGAGGGTTGTTCATATGCAGAAAATATTGCAGCAAAAGGGGCTGGGCTCAAGACAGGAAAAGAGCAGAAATCAGACCGCGGGTCTGTGGCGAATTGGAATAGGCCGACCGCGGGTTTGAGGGAAACAGCGGCGGTCAGGTCGCGGCTATCGGGCCAACAGAGGCAGTCGAGACGCAGGAAACAAGGAAAAAGACGCAGTCGGGTCATGGCAAAAAGGCTAACAGGCGCAGTCGGGACGCACGAAAGAGGCAGAAAGCCGCAGTCGGGACGCGGGAAAAAGGTCGACAGGCGCAGTCAGATCGCGGAAAACAGGCTGCTTAGCCACGGTCGGATCGTAGGTAACAGACTTGAATCCGCCGGCAGGGCGTCGGAAGCAGTCTGAGAGCCGCGGTCGGATCGCAGGTAAAGGCCTGAAAGGCACGGTCGGGACGCGACTGTAGAGAGAAAAAACGCGGTATGCTGCGGCCGAAAGGGACAGCCGAAAGGAAAAAATTTAAAAAACGGAAACCAGAAATTTGAAATCTAGGGGAGTCGCCAAAACTGTAGCTAGGGTTTTACCCCTAGCTTGTGCAAATGAGCACCTACTAAGGAGAATGGACTCCTTAGTAGCAGTTAAGTAAATGTAAATAACTAAGCTAAAACAAAAATTAAATTACTTCTAAAACAAGCATGAAACATAAACATCAAATTTAAAGAATGACTTTTTGTATTGATGTTACCTTCAATGTAAAGGTTTGATGAAGCCCTTTGCAGTGTCCAAGAGGATGCTCCAAGCTTCAATATGCTCCTTCTCCTTCTCCTATTATGGGAATGGGCCAAAGGTGGCTCTCAAGGTGAAAGTAGTTCAATGATGAACTAGGGTTTTGAGAGAGATTTTGGCAGAGTAAGGGTGCTTGTGATTGTGGATATGGAATAAGGGATCTCCATCACCTATTTATAGTTTTTTGGTGGTGGAGTGCTGACCCATGGTTTTGGGAAACACATGGTTTTGGGCAGCTGTATAGGGTTTTTTTCCTCCTTTTCCTCATTATTTTATATTTTTTATTCCCTTTTTAGGGGTTTTTTGCTATTTTTGGAGGAAAAGGGGGTTCTTTAGCCTTTTTTAGGCTATTTTGAGGGTTTTGTGGCCTTTTGGAGGCATTTTAGGCCTTTTGGAGGCTTTTTTAATGGGATTTTTTAGGATTTTAAGGGAAATATGGTAGGAAAATGGACAAATGAGCCATATAATGTGGTAGATGAGGTAGTGAGCACTTTTTGGGTGTTAACAGATTGCCCCCTTATGTGCGAGGGCAGGAGCTCATCGTATGGCCGATGGACATCATAAGTCATGAATGGTTTTCCTAGAATATGGAGAGAAGAGAAGAAACAAACTGACGCCCGGAACAACGATCCCGAACAACTGCAAGAACTAAAAGTTCATAACCTCAATAATGGATGAGGAATCATCTGATCATATGGACGAGGCGGGCATACCCATGCTCGTATCAGGATAGAACATAACAATAACAATGGGGTCCAAAAAATGGGGACCTGAAATATACATGACCTCAAAAACTGAATGAGGAATAATCTCAATATATGGACGAGGCGGGCATACCCATGCTCGTATCAAGATACATAAACAGAACTGTGAGGCCCGAAAAGGGGGACCTGTAAGCTACATAGCCACTGTGTACATCATAAGAGTCCACAGGGGACACAAAATCTGGGACATACTGCTGGGCGGACCATGTCTGAGCTGAAAAAACTGATACACTGGAACAATCAACAGTGCTACTGAGTGTGGTACCACAGGGGCTGATGAGCTGCTGGGTCAGAGTGACAAGGGCTACACTCTCAATGGTACACTGAACTGGAATTGATCTGGGTACTCAAGGAAGCATAGAACTGGATGGCTTCCGAATACAATCGCCAACGCAGCCTGGACATCCACAGGAATATATAACTGGTCGTTCCGGAATGACTCACCAATGTGCTAGAGTCGGGGGAAAATCCGGGGTCTTCGACTAAAAACTGATGGGATATAATCCTACGCGATCCTCAACGATGCGATCAAGGTGCTGAAGTCGAGCATGTGAGGAACAACCACTCGGAGAGGCAATGATGACTCCTCTCAGAATGATCCGTAGGCACTTACCACAGATGGTGATAAGTCCAAGGCGTAGGGACCTCTGGGCCTATCCTCTGGAATAGAGGAGCTGTCGTCGACAGAGGGAGACCTGCAACTATCAAGGAAATGATGTTTCCTTGACAGGAGCACGAGGTACAAGACCGAAATGTGATAGTACTGATGGCAGGACTGACGAACTGTGGAGGGATAACTGGGCAAGTAGAGTGGGTGGACTCAAACTTCCTTTGTTCAGAGTATGATAATGGGAATGATCTGGCAGCATATGAAAGCTGACTGAGGGGAAAGGGATCATAGCTGTAAGGGATCTGGGAGGGTAACTGGGCTGAGGGATACTCAAGCTGGTATAAAATGGCAGAAGACTGCTGAATACTCTGAACAAAGGCGACCTGATTGGGGGTGATGCCGAGATGACTGATCATAGTGCCAGGAGGCACGGGGGAAGACTTCTTCATGGGTAAGGGACTAGAAGACGTTTGTGTAAAATGATACTGTCGTGTGGATTTTACGAGCCCAGGACAGTTCATGCTCGTGGTTGCTTTCAATTTTAAGGAGTCTGAAAGCGATAAGAAGAGTCTGAAGTGATGGAATGGTACTGTCGTGTGGATTTAACGAGCCCAGGACAGCGCATGCTCGTGGTTGCTTTCAATTTTAGAGAGTCTGAAAGCAAATAAGAAGACTCCAGGGGGTTTCTTTTTCGTAGATTTAGTCTCCAAGGCCCAAAGAAGCATAAAAGGATGCAATGAAGAACTCTTCTAGCCGGTGTGACTAGAGTATTCCTTTTTCGTAATTAGTCTACCATGTCCGGAAAAGGGTTAAACTTATACCAGGTAGACGCCCTTTCAGGTACTTTAACGAGCATGAAAGGAAGCAAGATTGCTCGGCGATCTTTTCATTCTTTTAGGAGTCAGAAAAGAGCTTAACGGAAACTCCCTGAGTGCCTTTTTCGTAAAGGACTTGTCTGGCCCGAAAAAGGGATAAAATTATACCGAACAAAAGGAATGGCGAAGAAAGGAGGAAGTGTTCAATCAAGGATCAGTAATGATGACCAAGAACTAGGGTAGGTGGGAACACAGGTGGGCCTCCTTGCGGGGTAGATGAAATGGTGACAAAATAACGAAACATTTGCAGTATGACAGGAGTGAATGGCTCATGTAAAAATGTGGGACAATCCGATAGCGGCCGATGTGGCACGCAAACCGAGGCAGCAAGGTGTCGGGACACAATGTGGAAATTGTACCAAGTGAGAGCGAGAAATGATCTCAAGCATCATCACGAGCTCGGAAAAATGAATCCGACGATATAAAGGGTATTAAAAACGGGTAACGGCCGATGTGGCATGCACACCGAGACGATGAGGGCGTTTTGGAAAAATACCCGGAAGATGGGGGGGTGAGAGCGAGAAATGATCTCAAGCGTCATCACCAGCTCGGAAAAATGAATCCGATGATATAAAACATGCGAAAAACGGAGAACGGCCGAGGTAGCACGCAAACCGAGGCGACTAATGGCGTCTGAAAAAATGGGTTAAAAAATAACGATACAAAAATAATACAATGAGGTGACCATTATGACGGTCGCGTCGTGCTGATTCCAGTGGTGGAAACGGTTCGGAAAAATAAAAACAAAAAGAAAGTACTGTACAACGCAGACCAATGAGGCCGCGGGTTTCTTTTATGGGAAAAAATGCTTAAGATACAACCCATTGCGGGGGTTGCGCAAAGGACGGCCTTCAGAGTCAGCTAAGATGTATGCCCCCTTGCCGAGGCAGGTCTGTATGACGTAAGGGCCTTGCCACATGGATTCAAACTTCCCTTTACCGGTTTTTTCATGGGCTTGGTCGTAGGCGAGGACGAGGTCCCCTTCGTGGAAAGTTCGAGGGTGAACATGTTTATCATAACCGGCTTTGGAGCGGTTTTTGGCAGCTTCGATGTTCTGGAGAGTGGCCCGACAGTCTTCATCGGCTTGTTCGAGGTGCAGCAGACGCTGCTCGAGGGGGGAAGTGTTAGGGAGAAGCTCAACGGCGATCTGTAAGGTAGGAATCTGACACTCGATGGGGAGGAAAAACTCTACACCGTGAACTAAATGAAATGGTGTAAAACCAGTGGCGGTCTTAGTGGAGGTGCGATAAGCCCACAAAGCAGGGAACAACATGTGGTGCCAATTGGACTTATGCTTGTCAACCGTTCGTTGGAGGATGGTTTTAAGGATTTTATTGATGGCCTCTACTTGGTCGTTCCCTTGGTGGTAGTAAGCAGAGGAAAATTGGTGTTCATATTTAAGGAGGGTGGATAACTCACGCTAGACGGCATCTTCAAAGTGTGAACCATGGTCAGAGACTAACTGCTTAGGAACCCCGAATCGGGCAATGACATGGTTGAAAAAGAAGCGGGCAGTAGTATCGGCGGTACAATTGAAGGTAGGCATGGATTCCACCCATTTGGTGAAGTAATCAACAGCGACAACGATATATTTGTGGCCGTTGGCCGACTGGGGTCGACATTCCATGAAGTCTATGGCCCACTTACAAAAGGGGCCAACTGTGACGACTGGGTTTAACGGAGCCGGAGGTGTCCAGGCCTTGGGGGCGAAAAGTTGGCAGTTATGGAAGTGTTTGACCGCAGTGATGCAGTCGGTGAAAAGTGTGGGCCAGAAGTTTCCGGCGCGGACGACCTTTTGGGCGGTGGCCATCCCTGAGAAATGGCCTCCGCAGGCACCACTATGACAGTCATTAAGGACGAGTTCAGCCTCCTCGTGTGTAAGGCAACGACGAAGAATTGTGTCAACCCCGCGCCGGTAAAGGACATCACCTAAGAGGAGATATCGAGAGGCCTGGTGACGGATGCGACGTCGTCCATTACGGGTAACTTTAGGTCTGAACTTCTGCGTGCGCAAGTATAACAATATATCACCGTACCATGGGTCATCGGACGAGATAGTGAACAGGTGATTGTCGGGTAACTCATCGGAGATTGGTTTGGCCGGGAGAAGGGAAGGGAGATCAGTAATGAGCTGGGCAAGCGCGAGGGCTTTAGTGCTTTTAGGTGTTTTGAAGGTAAGGTCGTATTCCTGGAGGATAAAGACCCATTTAGCGACATGACCTTGTAGAAGCCGTCGGTTTAAAAGATATACCATGGGGTTAGAGTCGGCAACGACTGTGGTATGACTCATTAAGATATAGTGTCGCAATTTTTGGACGGAAAAGACCACTGCGAGGGCAAGTCTCTCCTCATATGGGTAACGTAGGGGTGGACCAGACAGGGTCTGGCTAACGTAGTAGATAACGTGCTCCTGGAGAGAAGCGTCTTCTTGAACCAAGATTCCAGATACGGCATGCTCGGATGCCGACACGTAGAGGATGAAGTCTTGGGTGAAATCCGGAGGGGAAATCAGAGGAGCTTGTGTGAGAGCCTTCTTGAGGGCTTCGAATGCAGCTTCTGCTTGCTCATCCCAGACGAAGGGTAAGTGGGTACGGAGCAGGCGCAAGAAACTGTGAACAGTGGTGGCATAATCAGGAACGAAGCGTCGAAGGAAGTTAGATCGCCCCTGCAGACTTTGGAGCTGCCGGAGCGTGCGAGGAGGGGGAAGGTCTAAGATAGCTTGGACCTTTAGAGGGTCAATAGTAATTCCTTTCTGGGAAACAATGAAACCCAACAATCGGCCTGCCGGTACGCAAAAGACACACTTGTGTGGGTTCAAGCGAATTTGGTATTTGCGACAACGCAGAAAAACTTGCCGAAGGTCGTTAAGGTGGTCTGATCGTTTCCGGGAACGAGCTGTAAGGTCATCAAGGTAGACTAACAGGATATGGACCAAGTCGTGGAAGCAATAGGTCATGGCCCGCTGGAAAGTGGCACCAGCATTTTTGAGGCCGAAAGGCATGACGCGATAGGAAAAACTGCCCCATGGGGTAGTAAAGGCAGTTTTGTATTGGTCCTCCTTACGAATCTGAATCTTATTATATCCGGAAAAACCGTCCATGAAGGAGAGGACCTCATGACCCGCACATGCATCTATGAGCTGATCGATAAACGGCGTGGGGAAGTTGTCCTTGGGACAGGCATGGTTTAAGTCACGGAAGTCAGTGCATACGCGGATGGTGCCTTGCTTTTTGTTAACGGGAACGGGGTTTGAAACCCAAGTGGTATAGGCAATAGGATAAATGAACCCTGCCTTGCGCAGCTTCTCAATCTCGGCTTTGACAGCTGGGAGCTTTGAGGGATGAATGGGGCGTTGTTTCTGACGAACAGGGGGTACATCAGGCCATGTGTCAATGTGGTGCTCTATAATGGTGGGGTCAAGACCAGGCATTTCGGTATAGGACCAGGCAAAGACATCACGGAATTCTTTGAAAAGGTTTATGTAGTCCTCAATCTCTTGTTTACTGCAAAATGCTCCTAAAGTGATGAGTTCAGGGGCACGTCCTGGGGCAGCAATATCAACTTGGATGACAGGGGAGATGTTTGCCATGTTACCTTCCTCGAACGCGTCAGGAGCAGGAATAGGGTCCTTGAACCAGTCGACCTTGGTGGGGAGGAAGTCTTTGGATTCGACCGCGTATTGGGTAGCGGTGCTAGAGGAAGACGCTTCTGGGAGGAAGTAGGAACGATGATGCATATCTTCCCAGGGATAATCCGGGGCAGTAAGGGCCTCAAGAATCTCCTCATCAGTACGGAAAGTTTGCGTCGTCAAATCGGTTGACAAGGGGGTAGTGGTTGAAGAGATCATATAGATGGTATTAACCTCTCCGGAAGGTGAAGAGTCTGGGGGTAGATCTCCTCAATGGTAGGTGGTGCCGTCTCAAGATCCAGATTGTTCATCTCATAGAGAGCCACTCTGTAATCCGGGAGATCGGGACAATGATGTGAATAATGCCCGTAAATACCGCATATGGCGCAGGAATGGTTGGTACGTAGGGACTTATCTTTAGGTTTAGGAGTGGGGTTTAGTTCGACTGTTGGGATGTTGGGGTCATCGTCGAGCATCTGCATGTGCTTCTGCAATGCTGGTAACTGTGGGCATTGGTGGATCGCATGGCCCAACTCGTCGCACAGCGAGCATTTTGGAGGAGCACGAAATACTGGAGGGTTTTTGACTGTCTTTGGAGGTGGTACAGCAGTGTAAGGTTGTGGACCTCTGCCCCCAGTGGGTTTGGGAGTAGGAGGAGGTGTCGTAGAGGACGAAGGGGTAGAGACACCGGGAGGTGGCTGAGTGGTAGTAGCCATGGGTTGCACCGGTTGGAGGACGACATCTGGTGTCGGCGGGCGAACGGGAGGCGAAAGATACCATACAGGTAATCCCAAGGTTAACCCAGGGAGGCTAAGGGTAGCCATGACCGGGGCGCTTACTACTCCCGATGGAGGGACTAGGAAGGGGATCGTATGGATCGGTGTAACACCAATGTGGCTAGGTACCAATGGTGGTTTAGGCAACAAGGGTGGTTGAGTATTAGGTGGTAGGTTGTCGTGGGACAAGGTACATAAGTCAGACATTTCGGGCATAGATGACGGGGGAGAAATGGATTGAAAGGTGGAAGTCATCGACGCGTCTGAGTAGACTCCAGGCCCCGAAGAGGAAACAAACGAGGTGGTGGCAGGAGAAACAGGTTGTTCAACCATGGGTAGAACATTTTCAGGTGCCGCGGGAGCACTGGGATTATAGTAGGTGAGCTGGTCAATTTTAACCACGCGTCCCTCATGGGGGAACATCATGGTGCGAAAGACGGAAGAGGCAACCGCCCGCATGGCATACATGTAGCTGCGGCCAAGTAAAAGGTTGTAATCCAATTGGGCATTGATTACCTCTATGTCAATAAGGACTGTTTTACCACCTAACTGGACAGGAACGTTGGGTAGGAGGCCTTGGGGCTGGGCCGAACGACCGTCGTAGGCACGTAACGCAGTGGTGGACTGCTGGAGAGGAGGGGATCCTAGCTTCTCCCATACGAATGTAGACATAACGCATGTGGAGGCACCCTCATCGATGATGCACCGATGGATGACAAGATTCCTAACGGAGACAGTAACTTGGAATGCTAGGCTGGAAGGTAGGCGTGGTTCAGACTGGTCTAAATCAAATGCCATCAAATGCGAATCATTTGGGTCAATCCCCCCAATGGCGGAAAGTAAAGTCTTGCGCTGGGAAGGGCAGTTCTTCAAGACTTCTAACGCAGACATGGCTGCGGGAGATTGGGCTAGGTCATCTACGATGTTGTAGTTTGACGCAGCGCGCGCATTAGGGTTATTGTTAATTCGGCGAAGTGGGAAACGAGGTGCTTTCGCAGCGCCATCTATGGGAGGCGGAGGTATACGTAACGCCTGATCATTGGGATGGGTGTTATTAGTTTTATCCGTGGGAGGGGCTTCAGAGGTGGAGCCGTATTGGTTCCGACGAGTCTGGAGGTTGACGTCAGCAAATGACATCATCAGCAAGTGGTGGGTACCTGAGTCAAACATGGGTTGATCAGGAGCAGCGTAAGTGATCTGTTGTTGTTGGGGCGCATTGGCTTGATGGGGAGCCAATGGCTGAGTGTTCACTACGCCTTGCGTTGGTAAGGGGTTTTGCAGTACCAAAGGGGGTTGTTGAGGTTGGGGGGGGTTGGGTGGCGCTTGGGGAGCCGCATGCCCTTGGCGATGGGCCTCGTCAACCCAGAGTTGCTGAGCTCGCTCCAAGTGTGGGCAAGCATGTGTGTAGTGTCCATAGAACCCGCAAATAGAACAAGGGTGGTTTGTTCGCAGATTGGGGTTTTTAGCCTGCTTGGGCGGGCGATCAGGGTTTTGATTAGAGGGGGCCGCATTGTTGTTGTCAGGGGGATTAGCCGGTTGACCAGCTTGTTCTGCAGGTTGGTTGTTCCCCCGATTACGGCCCTTGCCGCGGTTCTGTTGGCCCTGGTTACGTTGGTTGTTCTGGTTTTGCTGCGGGTTCTGTTGGGCGTAAACTTGCCCTTGGGCAGCAGGTGGATTTTGAGGTTGCGCAGGTGCTGGAGCAGGCTGCGGAGGATGGTATGCAGGTTGAGGCTGAGCAGGTGCAGCAACTTGAGGGGGTTGCTGATATGGCTGCGGAGCAGGTTGTGGGTTTGCCGCAGGGGCTACCTGTGGCTGATAATAAGCGGGTGGGGCTTGTGAAGGCGCAGGAGCTGGGGCAGCCTACTGATGGTAGTAAGGCTGAGGGGCGACTGGGGGAGCATAAGAAGGAGTCGCATAATCGAAGCACTGTGGTGGACATGAGGGTCCATGGTGATGCGTCATGGGAGCATACGAGTTGGTTGTTCCCGACTGTGAAGTAGCCCGCGACAGGTCGGGGCCAGGGGTAGGTCGTGCTATAGAAAATGGTTGGGGATGCGAAGAAACACGGCCAATGATACCATCTGCAGCGTGGGATGCCCCCGGCGCATCATGATGGGAGGACTCGCCGCGAGGGGCGTCAGGTATAATGGTATAAAGGTAACCTGATTGGGCGTAAATGAGGTCGAACTGTTGGGCCTTAAGGATGGCTTCTTCTTCAGATTGGGGTCTTTCGGAGGCCACATCCTTAGCAATACCAGGGAGAAGGGATTTGAGGAACCAATCTAGGAAGATACGGTCGTCTAGTTTGATCTTGCATAAGCTACGACGTCGACGCCACTCATGGATGTGGTCCGTGATATGGGTAGCCGTGTTTTGTCTACAAGATAGAAGGATCTCAACGCCCGCGTCATAGCGGACAGGCAACTGGAAGAACTGCAGGAAGGTCGAGGCCAGGGAAGCAAAGGTGGCGTGGGTCCCATGAGGTTGCTCGATATACCATTTGGCTGCAGAGCCAGTGAAGGTGCGTTGTAAGAGACGGAGGCGAACAGAGTCATCCACTATGGAGTTAGAGGAACACCATAGGTGGAAAGACATGATATGGTTTTGTGGGTCCTCACCGGCCTTGCCCTCGAACTTAGGGATGTCAGAGGGGAGCTTGGTAGGCATATGAGGCCACGTAGGGTCATGGCGAATAGGATCGTTGGTCAATCTGGCCAGGTCAGGTAGGTTGAGGCTAGCCATGAATGGCAAAATGGAAGAAGGATGTGACACAGTAGTGCTGTGGACCAAGTTCGGGCCAGTGCCCCCAAGTGGAGGGACAAGATTTAGGGTGGTGCCCCCAAGTGGGGGAACTGAGGTAGTGGAGGATGGTCCAGCACCCCCATGGGTAGTGTGAGCCACTGATGTAGTGGGGATAGGTATTCCCGCTGTGGGAATAGGTACCGTGAGGGGAACGGTAGATGGGTGCCCCATGGAGGGCATACCAAAAACATGTGTAGTAACTGGTGTAGTGGTGGATGTGCCACTAATGGTCCCTATGACAAATGGAGTGGAAGTCGTGCCAGCCATGGGGCTAGTAGGGGCAGTGTAAATAGGGTTCTCAGATTCTTCGTCAGAATCAGAGGTAAAGTAAGGAGCGTCACTATCTGGTGACGGAGTCCTACGTCGCTGACGAGTGGAGTCAAGTGACGAGGCTCTAGATCTGTGATGAGTGGTATCAACGGATGATGATCGGAATCTATGACAGGTGGTGTCAAGAGAACCGTGCCGTGGGGGCTCGCCCCTGAGGCGCCGAGAATGTCTCGGGGACTCAATGGTGACAGATGGTGTCTAATCTCTGTGGGTTGAGGTGAGTATAAAAATAGCTCAAAAATCCTAATGCAACCGAGTGTGCAGAAGGAGAGCTAAAAAACAAGGCACTCAGGCCAACAACCAACTCAAAACACCCACTGCGGCAGCTGTGCTACAATAGGTGGAGTAACAACAAATATGGTCAGAATACCAACAAGCAGCAGGTTTCCTAGAAATGAAAAATGGTGGACTCACTAGACCAAAGGGAGGTAAAGGAGCATGCAAACACCTAACTAAAAGTATTCTGACTCAACTAAACATATCCTCTGCAAGGTGATGAAATCCAAGTCAGACAATATGAGTAGGAAATCCAAGTGGCTATGATATCCCCCTACCGGGAGGGACACCGGGTAGTCAATCCTAGAAGAATGGCAACTAAGATACCCCGTTCATGACACGTCCAGAAAGGTGAATCTGCCGTTTAGTTCGTTGACCGCAATACCCCTATACAGGGATATCCCGCGAACCGCGAAAGGTAGCCCTTCGGTTACTGAATGGAGTGCGGTATTCCACTCAGGCCTCCGGAACCAGTCTCCCGACTTCAACCCTCCTAAGGGAGAGGCCCTCTGATAAACTGGTCGTGACCGTGCCAAAAAGTACTAGGGGATTTTGGTTCCCTATTTGGACAATAACTATGTCTCAAGTTAAAGTAACCAAGGGGTGTTATTGGAAGCCTATCCCCCTGATCCTACCTAACTACAATGATTCTTTTGTGTTCCCCAAGTGGGGTTAGAATGTTGGTTTAGTTAGGTACTTTTTAAGGCTCACTTGATTTATGTGACAGAGTGTGTGCTCGTGAGGTGATGAACCCAAAAATAGAAGTGCCATAAGGGAGGCAGCTTCCAACTATCAATATGCTGAAATTGAAATTTTTAACTTGCAAAATTTTCTGAATTAAAAATACTGAAATTTGTAAAATGAAATCTGTAAAAGGAACAGAAATTATGTTGCAGAAAGGCTGTAAGGTAGTGAGGCTGCATGTGGGACAGAGGGCTTGCGCAGATGCAGAAAATATTGCAGCAAAAGGGGATGGGCTCAAGACAGGAAAAGAGCAGAAATCAGACCGCGGGTCTGTGGCGAATTGGAACAGGCCGACCACGGGTTTGAGGGAAACAGCGGCGGTCAGGTCGCGGCTATCGGGCAACCAGAGGCAGTCGGGACACAGGAAAACAAGGAAAAAGACGCAGTCGGGTCGCGGCAAAAAGGCTAACAGGCGCAGTCGGGACGCATGAAAGAGGCAGAAAGCCGCAGTCGGGACGCGGGAAAAAAGGCCGACAGGCGCAATCAGATCGCGGCAAACAGGCTGATTAGCCACGGTCGGATCGCAGGTAACAGACTTGAATCCGCCGGCAGGGCGTCGGAAGCAGTCTGAGAGCCGCGGTCGGATCTCAGGTAAAGGCCTGAAAGGCGCGATCGGGACGCGACTGCATAGAGAAAAAACGCGGTATGCGGCGGCCGAAAGGGACAGCCGAAAGGGAAAAAATTTTAAAAACGGAAACCAGAAATTCGAAATCTAGGGAGTTGCCAAAACTATAGCTAGGGTTTTACCCCTAGCTTGTGCAAATGAGCACCTATTAAGGAGAATGGACTCCTTAGTAGCAGTTCAGTAAATGTAAATAACTAAGCTAAAACAAAAATTAAATTACTTCTAAAACAAGCATGAAACATAAACATCAAATTTAAAGAATGACTTTTTGTATTGATGTTACCTTCAATGTAAAGGTTTGATGAAGCCCTTTGCAGTGTCCAAGAGGATTCATCCAAGCTTCAATATGCTCCTTCTCCTTCTCCTATGATGGGAATGGGCCAAAGGTGGCTCTCAAGGTGAAAGTAGTTCAATGATGAACTAGGGTTTCGAGAGAGATTTTGGCAGAGTAAGGGTGCTTGTGATTATGGATATGGAATAAGGGATCTCCATCACCTATTTATAGTTTTTGGTGGTGGAGTGCTGACCCATGGTTTTGGGAAACACATGGTTTTGGGTAGCTGTATAGGGTTTTTTTCCTCCTTTTCCTCATTATTTATATTTTTTATTCCCTTTTTAGGGGTTTTTTGCTATTTTTGGAGGGAAAAGGGAGGGTTTTTTAAGCCTTTTTTAGGCTATTTTGAGGGTTTTGTGGCCTTTTGGAGGCATTTTAGGCCTTTTGGAGGCTTTTTTAATGGGATTTTTTAGGATTTTAAGGGAAATATGGTAGGAAAATGGACAAATGATCCATATAATGTGGTAGATGAGGTAGTGAGCACTTTTTGGGTGTTAACAGATTGCCCCCTGATGTGCGAGGGCAGGAGCTCATCGTATGGCCGATGGACATCATAAGTCATGAATGGTTGATATGGAGAGAAGAGAAGAAACAAACTGACGCCCGGAACAACGATCCCGAACAACTGCAAGAACTAAAAGTTCATAACCTCAATAATGGATGAGGAATCATCTGATCATATGGACGAGGCGGGCATACCCATGCTCGTATCAGGATAGAACATAACAATAACAATGGGGTCCAAAAAATGGGGACCTGAAATATACATGACCTCAAAAAATTAATGAGGAATAATCTCAATATATGGACGAGGCGGGCATACCCATGCTCGTATCAAGATACATAAACAGAACTGTGAGGCCCGAAAAGGGGGACCTATAAGCTACATAGCCACTGTGTACATCATAAGAGTCCAGAGGGGACACAAAATCTGGGACATACTGCTGGGGCGGACCATGTCTGAGCCGAAAAAACTGATACACTGGAACAATCAACAGGGCTACTGAGTGTGGTACCACAGGGGCTGATGAGCTGCTGGGTCAGAGTGACAAGGGGTACACTCACAATGGTACACTGAACTGGAACTGATCTGGGTACTCAAGGAAGCATAGAACTGGATGGCTTCCGAATACAATCGCCAACGCAGCCCGGACATCCACAGGAATATATAATTGGTCGTTCCGAAATGACTCACCAATGTGCTAGAGTCGGGGGGAAATCCGGGGTCTTCGACTAAAAACTGATGGGATATAATCCTACGCGATCCTCAACGATGCGATCAAGGTGCTGAAGTCGAGCATGTGAGGAACAACCACTCGGAGAGGCAATGATGACTCCTCTCAGAATGATCCGTAGGCACTTACCACAGATGGTGATAAGTCCAAGGCGTAGGGACCTCTGGGCCTATCCTCTGGAATAGAGGGAGCTGTCGTCGACAGAGGGAGACCTGCAACTATCAAGGCAATGATGTTTCCTTGACAGGAGCATGAGGTACAAGACCGAAATGTGATAGTACTGATGGCAGGACTGACGAACTGTGGAGGGATAACTGGGCAAGTAGAGTGGGTGGACTCAAACTTCCTTTGTTCAGAGTATGATAATGGGAATGATCTGGCAGCATATGAAAGCTGACTGAGGGGAAAGGGATCATAGCTGTAAGGGATCTGGGAGGGTAACTGGGCTGAGGGATACTCAAGCTGGTATAAAAATGGCAGAAGACTGCTGAATACTCTGAACAAAGGCGACCTGATTGGGGGTGCTGCCGAGATGACTGATCATAGTGCCAGGAGGCACGGGGGAAGACTTCTTCATGGGTAAGGGACTAGAAGAAGTTTGTGTAAAATGATACTGTCGTGTGGATTTTACGAGCCCAGGACAGTTCATGCTCGTAGTTGCTTTCAATTTTAAGGAGTCTGAAAGCGATAAGAAGAGTCTGAAGTGATGGAATGGTACTGTCGTGTGGATTTAACAAGCCCAGGGCGCATGCTCGTGGTTGCTTTCAATTTTAGAGAGTCTGAAAGCAAATAAGAAGACTCCAGGGGGTTGCTTTTTCGTAGATTTAGTCTCCAAGGCCCAAAGAAGCATAAAAGGATGCAATGAAGAACTCTTCTAGCCGGTGTGACTAGAGTATTCCTTTTTCGTAATTAGTCTACCAGGTCCGGAAAATGGTTAAACTTATACCAGGTAGACGCCCTTTCAGGTACTTTAACGAGCATGAAAGGAAGCAAGATTGCTCGGCGATCTTTTCATTCTTTTGGGAGTCAGAAAAGAGCTTAACGGAAACTCCCTGAGTGCCTTTTTCGTAAAGGACTTGTCCGGCCCGAAAAAGGGATAAAATTATACCGAACAAAAGGAATGGCCAGGCAAGGAGGAAGTGTTCAATCAAGGATCAGTAATGTTGACCAAGAACTAGGGTAGGTGGGAACACTGGTGGGCCCTCCTTGCGGGGTAGATGAAATGGTGGAAAAATAACGAAACATTTGCAGTATGACAGGAGTGAATGGCTCATGTAAAAATGTGGGACAATCCGATAGCGGCCGATGTGGCACGCAAACCGATGGCAGCAAGAGGTGTCGGGACACAATGTGGAAATTGTACCAAGTGAGAGCGAGAAATGATCTCAAGCATCATCACGAGCTCGGAAAAATGAATCCGGTGATATAAAGGGTATTAAAAACGGGGTAACGGCCGATGTGGCATGCACACCGAGACGACGAGGGCGTTTTGGAAAAATACCTGGAAGATCGGGGGGGTGAGAGCGAGAAATGATCTCAAGCGTCATCACCAGCTCGGAAAAAATGAATCCGATGATATAAAACATGCGAAAAATGGAGAACGACCGAGGTAGCACGCAAACCGAGGCGACTAATGGCGTCTGAAAAAATGGGTTAAAAAATAACGATACAAAAATAATGCAACGAGGTGACCATTATGACGGTCGCGTCGTGCTGATTCCAGTGGTGGAAACGGTTCGGAAAAATAAAAACAAAAGAAAGTACTGTACAACGCAGACCAATGAGGCCGCGGGTTTATTTTATGGGAAAAAAACGCTTAAGATACAACCCATTGCGGGGGTTGCGCAAAGGACGGCCTTCAGAGTCAGCTAAGATGTATGCCCCCTTGCCGAGGCAGGTCTGTATGACGTAAGGGCCTTGCCACATGGATTCAAACTTCCCTTTACCGGTTTTGTCATGGGCTTGGTCGTAGGCGAGGACGACGTCCCCTTCATGGAAAGTTCGAGGGTGAACATGTTTATCATAACCAGCTTTGGAGCGGTTTTTGGCAGCTTCGATGTTCTGGAGAGTGGCCCGACGGTCTTCATCGGCTTGTTCGAGGTGCAGCAGACGCTGCTCGAGGGGGGTGGAAGTGTTAGGGAGAAGCTCAATGACGATCTGTAAGGCAGGAATCTGACACTCGATGGGGAGGACAGACTCTACACCGTGAACTAAGTGAAATGGTGTAAAACTAGTGGCGGTCTTAGTGGAGGTGCGATAAGCCCACAAAGCAGGGAACAACATGTGGTGCCAATTGGACTTATGCTTGTCAACCGTTCGTTGGAGGATGGTTTTAAGGATTTTATTGATGGCCTCTACTTGGCCGTTCCCTTGGGGGTAGTAAGCAGAGGAAAATTGGTGTTCATATTTAAGAAGGGTGGATAACTCACGCTAGACGGCATCTTCAAAGTGTGAACCATGGTCAGAGACTAACTGCTTAGGAACCCCGAATCGGGCAATGACATGGTTGAAAAAGAAGCGGGCAGCAGTATCGGCGGTACAATTGAAGGTAGGCATGGCTTCCACCCATTTGGTGAAGTAATCAACAGCGACAACGATATATTTGTGGCCGTTGGCCGACTGGGGTCGACATTCCATGAAGTCTATGGCCCACTTACAAAAGGGGCCAACTGTGACGACTGGGTGTAACGGAGCCGGAGGTGTCCGGGCCTTGGGGGCGAAAAGTTGGCAGTTATGGTAGTGTTTGACCGCAGTGATGCAGTCGGTGAAAAGTGTGGGCCAGAAGTATCCGGCGCGGATGAACTTTTGGGCGGTGGCCATCCCTGAGAAATGGCCTCCGCAGGCACCACTATGACAGTCATTAAGTACGAGTTCAGCCTCCTCGTGTGTAAGGCAACGACGAAGAATTGTGTCAACCCCAAGCCGGTAAAGGACATCACCTAAGAGGAGATATCGAGAGGCCTGGTGACGGATGCGACGTCGTCCATTACGGGTAAATTTAGGTCTGAACTTCTACGTGCGCAACTATAACAATATATCACTGTACCATGGGTCATCGGACGAGATAGTGAACAGGTGATTGTCGGGTAACTCATCGGAGATTGGTTTGGCCGGGAGAAGGGAAGGGAGATCAGTAATGAGTTGGGCAAGCGCGAGGGCTTTAGTGCTTTTAGGTGTTTTGAAGGTAAGGTCATATTCCTGGAGGATAATGACCCATTTAGCGACACGACCTTGTAGAAGCCGTCGGTTTAAAAGATATACCATGGGGTTAGAGTCGGCAACGACTGTGGTATGACTCATTAAGATATAGTGTCGCAATTTTTGGACGGAAAAAGACCACTGCGAGGGCAAGTCTCTCCTCATATGGGTAACGTAGGGGTGGACCAGACAGGGTCTGGCTAACGTAGTAGATAACGTGCTCCTGGAGAGAAGCGTCTTCTTGAACCAAGACGCCAGATACGGCATGCTCGGATGCCGACACGTAGAGGATGAAGTCTTGGGTGAAATCCGGAGGGGAAATCAGAGGAGCTTGTGTGAGAGCCTTCTTGAGGGCTTCGAATGCAGCTTCTGCTTGCTCATCCCAGACGAAGGGTACGTGGGTACGGAGCAGGCGCAAGAAACCGTGAACAGTGGTGGCATAATCAGGAACGAAGCGTCGAAGGAAGTTAGATCGCCCCTGCAGACTTTGGAGCTGCCGGAGCGTGCGAGGAGGGGGAAGGTCTAAGATAGCTTGGACCTTTAGAGGGTCAACAGTAATTCCTTTCTGGGAAACAATGAAACCCAACAATCGGCCTGCCGGTACGCAAAAGACACACTTGTGTGGGTTCAAGCGAATTTGGTATTTGCGACAACGCAGAAAAACTTGCCGAAGGTCGTTAAGGTGGTCTGATCGTTTCCGGGAACGAGCTGTAAGGTCATCAAGGTAGACTAACAGGATATGGACCAAGTCGTGGAAGCAATAGGTCATGGCCCGCTGGAAAGTGGCACCAGCATTTTTGAGGCCGAAAGGCATGACGCGATAGGAAAAACTGCCCCATGGGGTAGTAAAGGACATTTTGTACTGGTCTTCCTTACGAATCTGAATCTGATTATATCCGGAAAAACCGTCCATGAAGGAGAGGACCTCATGCCCCGCACATGCATCTATTAGATGATCGATAAACGGCGTGGGGAAGTTGTCCTTGGGACAGGCATGGTTTAAGTCACGGAAGTCAGTGCATACGCGGATGGTGCCTTGCTTTTTATTAACGGGAACGGGGTTTGAAACCCAAGTGGTATAGGCAATAGGATAAATGAACCCTGCCTTGCGCAGCTTCTCAATCTCGGCTTTGACAGCTGGGAGCTTTGAGGGATGAATGGGGCGCTGTTTCTGACGAACAAGGGGTACATCAGGCCATGTGTCAATGTGGTGCTCTATAATGGTGGGGTCAAGACCAGGCATTTCGGTATAGGACCAGGCAAAGACATCACGGAATTCTTTGAAAAGGTTTATGTAGTCCTCAATCTCTTGTTTACTGCAAAATGCTCCTAAAGTGATGAGTTCAAGGGCACGTCCTGGGGCAGCAATATCAACTTGGATGACAGGGGAGATGTTGGCCATGTTACCTTCCTCGAAGGCGTCAGGAGCAGGAATAGGGTCCTTGAACCAGTCGACCTTGGTGGGGAGGAAGTCTTTGGATTCGACCGCGTATTGGGTAGCGGTGCTAGAGGAAGACGCTTCTGGGAGGAAGTAGGAACGATGATGCATATCATCCCAGGGATAATCCGGGGCAGTAAGGGCCTCAAGAATCTCCTCATCGGTACGGAAAGTTTGCGTCGTCAAATCGGTTGACAAGGGGGTAGTGGTTGAAGAGATCATATAGATGGTATTAACCTCTCCGGAAGGTGAAGAGTCTGGGGGGTAGATCTCCTCAATGGTAGGTGGTGCCGTCTCAAGATCCAGATTGTTCATCTCATAGAGAGCCGCTCTGTAATCCGGGAGATCGGGACAATGATGTGAATAATGCCCGTAAATACCGCATATGGCGCAGGAATGGTTGGTACGTAGGGACTTATCTTTAGGTTTAGGAGTGGGGTTTAGTTCGACTGTTGGGATGTTGGGGTCATCGTCGAGCATCTGCATGTGCTTCTGCAATGCTGGTAACTGTGGGCATTGGTGGGTCGCATGGCCCAACTCGTCGCACAGTGAGAATTTTGGAGGAGCACGAAATACTGGAGGGTTTTTTACTGTCTTTGGAGGTGGTACAGCTGTGTAAGGTTGTGGACCTCTACCCCCAGTGGGTTTGGGAGTAGGAGGAGGTGTCGTAGAGGACGAAGGGGTAGAGACACCGGGAGGTGGCTGAGTGGTAGTAGCCATGGGTTGCACCGGTTGGAGGATGACATCTGGTGTCGGCGGGCGAACGGGAGGCGAAAGATACCATACAGGTAATCCCAAGGTTAACCCAGGGAGGCTAAGGGTAGCCATGACCGGGGCGCTTACTACTCCCGATGGAGGGACTAGGAAGGGGATCGTATGGATCGGTGTAACACCAATGTGGCTAGGTACCAATGGTGGTTTAGGCAACAAGGGTGGTTGAGTATTAGGTGGTAGGTTGTCGTGGGACAAGGTACATAAGTCAGACATTTCGGGCGTAGATGACGGGGGAGGAATGGATTGAAAGGTGGAAGTCATCGGCGCGTCTGAGTAGACTCCAGGCCCCGAAGAGGAAACAAACAAGGTGGTGGCAGGAGTAACAGGTTGTTCAACCATGGGTAGAACATTTTCAGGTGCCGCGGGAGCACTGGGATCATAGTAGGTGAGCTGGTCAATTTTAACCACGCGTCCCTCATGGGGGAACATCATGGTGCGAAAGACGGAAGAGGCAACCGCCCGCATGGCATACATGTAGCTGCGGCCAAGTAAAAGGTTGTAATCCAATTGGGCATTGATTACCTCTATGTCAATAAGGACTGTTTTACCACCTAACTGGACAGGAACGTTGGGTAGGAGGCCTTGGGGCTGGGCCGAACGACCGTCGTAGGCGCGTAACGCAGTGGTGGACTGCTGGAGAGGAGGGGATCCTAGCTTCTGCCATACGAATGTAGACATAACGCATGTGGAGGCACCCTCATCGATGATGCACCGATGGATGACAAGATTCCTAACGAAGACAGTAACTTGGAATGCTAGGCTGGAAGGTAGGCGTGGTTCAGACTGGTCTAAATCAAATGCCATCAAATGCGAATCATTTGGGTCAATCCCCCCAATGGCGGAAAGTAAAGTCTTGCGCTGGGAAGGGCAGTTCTTCAAGACTTCTAACGCAGACATGGCTGCGGGAGATTGGGCTAGGTCATCTACGATGTTGTAGTTTGACGCAGCGCGCGCGTTAGGGTTATTGTTAATTCGACGAAGTGGGAAACGAGGTGCTTTCGCAGCGCCATCTATGGGAGGCGGAGGTATACGTAACGCCTGATCAGTGGGATGGGCGTTATTAGTTTTATCCGTGGGAGGGGCTTCAGAGGTGGAGCTGTATTGGTTCCGACGAGTCTGGAGGTTGAGGTCAGCAGATGACATCATCAACAAGTGGTGGGTACCTGAGTCAAACATGGGTTGATCAGGAGCAGCGTAAGTGATCTGTTGTTGTTGGGGCGCATTGGCTTGATGGGGAGCCAATGGCTGAGTGTTCACTACGCCTTGGGTTGGTAAGGGGTTTTGCAGTACCAAAGGGGGTTATTGAGGTTGGGGGGGGTTGGGTGGCGCTTGGGGAGCCGCATGCCCTTGGCGATGGGCCTCGTCAACCCAGAGTTGCCGAGCTCGCTCCAAGTGTGGGCAAGCATGTGTGTAGTGTCCATAGACCCCGCAAATAGAACAAGGGTGCTTTGTTCGCAGATTGGGGTTTTTAGCCTGCTTGGGCGGGCGATCAGGGTTTTGATTAGCGGGGGCCACATTGTTGTTGTCAGGGGGATTAGCCGGTTGACCAGCTTGGTCTGTAGGTTGGTTGTTCCCCCGATTACGGCCCTTTCCGCAGTTGTGTTGGCCCTGGTTACGTTGGTTGTTCTGGTTTTGCTGCGGGTTCTGTTGGGCGTAAACTTGCCCTTGGGCAGCAGGTGGATTTTGAGGTTGCGCAGGTGTTGGAGCAGGCTGCGGAGGATGGTATGCAGGTTGAGGCTGAGCAGGTGCAGCAACTTGAGGGGGTTGCTGATATGGCTGCGGAGCAGGTTGTGGGTTTGCCACAGGGGCTTCCTGTGGCTGATAATAAGCGGGTGGGGCTTGTGAAGGCGCAGGAGCTGGGGCAGCCTGCTGATGGTAGTAAGGCTGAGGGGCGACTGGGGGAGCATAAGAAGGATTCGCATAACCGAAGCACTGTGGTGGACATGAGGGTCCATGGTGATGCGTCATGGGAGCATACGAGTTGGTTGTTCCCAACTGTGAAGTAGCCCGTGATAGGTCGGGGCCAGGGGTAGGTCGTGCTATAGAAAATGGTTGGGGATGCGAAGAAACACGGCCAATGATACCATCTGCAGCGTGGGATGCCCTCGGCGCATCATGATGGGAGGACTCGCCGCGAGGGGCGTCAGGTATAATGGTATAAAGGTAACCTGATTGGGCGTAAATGAGGTAGAACTGTTGGGCCTTAAGGATGGCTTCTTCTTCAGACTGGGGTCTTTCGGAGGCCACATCCTTAGCAATAACAGGGAGAAGGGATTTGAGGAACCAATATAGGAAGATACGGTCGTCTAGTTTGATCTTGCATAAGCTACGGCGTCGACGCCACTCATGGATGTGGTCCGTGATATGGGTAGCCGTGTTTTGTCTACAAGATAGAAGGATCTCAACGCCCGCGTCATAGCGGACAGGCAACTGGAAGAACTGCAGGAAGGTCGAGGCCAGGGAAGCAAAGGTGGCGTGGGTCCCATGAGGTTGCTCGATATACCATTTGGCTGCGGAGCCAGTGAAGGTGCGCTATAAGAGACAGAGGCGAACAGAGTCATCCACTATGGAGTTAGAGGAACACCATAGGTGGAAAGACATTATATGGTTTTGTGGGTCCTCACCGGCCTTGCCCTCGAACTTAGGGATGTCAGAGGGGAGCTTGGTAGGCATATGAGGCCACGTAGGGTCATGGCGAATAGGATCGTTGGTCAATCTGGCCAGGTCAGGTAGGTTGAGGCTAGCCATGAATGGCAAACTGGAAGAAGGATGTGACACAGTAGTGTTGTGGACCAAGTTGGGGCCAGTGCCCTCAAGTGGAGGGACAAGATTTAGGGTGGTGCCCCCAAGTGGGGGAACTGAGGTAGTGGAGGATGGTCCAGCACCCCCATGGGTAGTGTGAGCCACTGATGTAGTGGGGATAGGTATTCCCGCTGTGGGAATAGGTACCGTGAGGGGAACGGTAGATGGGTGCCCCATGGAGGGCATACCAAAAACAGGTGTAGTAACTGGTGTAGTGGTGGATGTGCCACTAATGGTCCCTATGACAAATGGAGTGGAAGTCGTGCCAGCCATGGGGCTAGTAGGGGCAGTGTAAATAGGGTTCTCAGATTCTTCGTCAGAATCAGAGGTAAAGTAAGGAGCGTCACTATCTGGTGACGGAGTCCTACGTCGCTGACGAGTGGAGTCAAGTGACAAGGCTCTAGATCTGTGATGAGTGGTATCAACGGATGATGATCGGAATCTATGACGGGTGGTGTCAAGAGAACCGTGCTGTGGGGGCTCGCCCCTGAGGCGCCGAGAATGTCTCGGGGACTCAATGGTGACAGATGGTGTCTAATCTCTGTGGGTTGAGGTGAGTATAAAAACAGCTCAAAAATCCTAATGCAACCGAGTGTGCAGAAGGAGAGCTAAAAAACAAGGCACTCAGGCCAACAACCAACTCAAAACACCCACTGCGGCAACTGTGCTACAATAGGTGGAGTAACAACAAAGATGGTCAGAATACCAACAAGCAGCAGGTTTCCTAGAAATGAAAAATGGTGGACTCACTAGACCAAAGGGAGGTAAAGGATCATGCAAACACCTAACTAAAAGTATTCTGACTCAACTAAACATATCCTCTGCAAGGTGATGAAATCCAAGTCAGACAATATGAGTAGGAAAGCCAAGTGGCTATGATATCCCCCTACCGGGAGGGACACCGGGTAGTCAATCCTAGAAGAATGGCAACTAAGATACCCCGTTCATGACACGTCCAGAAAGGTGAATCTGCCGTTTAGTTCGTTGACCGCAATACCCCTATACAGGGATATCCCGTGAACCGCGAAAGGTAGCCCTTCGGTTACTGAATGGAGTGCGGTATTCCACTCAGGCCTCCAGAACCAGTCTCCCGACTTCAACCCTCCTAATGGAGAGGCCCTCTGATAAACTGGTCGTGACCGTGCCAAAAAGTACTAGGGGATTTTGGTTCCCTATTTGGACAACAACTATGTCTCAAGTGAAAGTAACCAAGGGGTGTTATTGGAAGCCTATCCCCCTGATCCTACCTAACTACAATGATTCTTTTGTGTTCCCCAAGTGGGGTTAGAATGTTGGTTTAGTTAGGTACTTTATAAGGCTCACTTGATTTATGTGACAGAGTGTGTGCTCGTGAGGTGATGAACCCAAAAATAGAAGTGCCACAAGGGAGGCAGCTTCCAACTATCAATAATGCTGAAATTGAAATTTTTAACTTGCAAAATTTTTTGAATTAAAAATACTGAAATTTGTAAAATGAAATCTGTAAAAGGAACAGAAATTATGTTGCAGAAAGGCTGTAAGGTAGTGAGGCTGCAGGTGGGACAGAGGGCTGTTCAGATGCAGAAAATATTGCAGCAAAAGGGGATGGGCTCAAGACAGGAAAAGAGCATAAATCAGACCGCGGGTCTGTGGCGAATTGGAACAGGCCGACCACGGGTTTGAGGGAAAGAGCGGGGGTCAGGTCGCGGCTATCGGGAAACCAGAGGCAGTCGGGACGCAGGAAACAAGGAAAAAGACGCAGTCGGGTCGCGGCAAAAAGGCTAACAGGCGCAATCGGGACGCACGAAAGAGGCAGAAAGCCGCAGTCGGGACGCGGGAAAAAGGCCGACAGGCGCAGTCAGATCGCGGAAAACAGGCTGATTAGCCACGGTCGGATCGCAGGTAACAGACTTGAATCCGCCGGCAGGGCGTCGGAGGCAGTCTGAGAGCCGCGGTCGGATCGCAGGTAAATGCCTGAAAGGCGCGGTCGGGACGCGACTGCAGAGAGAAAAAACGCGGTATGCGGCGGCCGAAAGGGACAGCCGAAAGGAAAAAATTTAAAAAACGGAAACCAGAAATTCGAAATCTAGGGGAGTCGCCAAAACTGTAGCTAGGGTTTTACCCCTAGCTTGTGCAAATGAGCACCTACTAAGGAGAATGGACTTGTTAGTAGCAGTTCAGTAAATGTAAATAACTAAGCTAAAACAAAAATTAAATTACTTCTAAAACAAGCATGAAACATAGACATCAAATTTAAAGAATGACTTTTTGTATTGATGTTACCTTCAATGTAAAGGTTTGATGAAGCCCTTTGCAGTGTCCAAGAGGATGCTCCAAGCTTCAATATGCTCCTTCTCCTTCTCCTATGATGGGAATGGGCCAAAGGTGGCTCTCAAGGTGAAAGTAGTTCAATGATGAACTAGGGTTTCGAGAGAGATTTTGGCAGAGTAAGGGTGCTTGTGATTGTGGATATGGAATAAGGGATCTCCATCACCTATTTATAGTTTTTTGGTGGTGGAGTGCTGACCCATGGTTTTGGGAAACACATGGTTTTGGGCAGCTGTATAGGGTTTTTTCCTCCTTTTCCTCATTATTTTATATTTTTTATTCCCTTTTTAGGGGTTTTTTGCTATTTTTGGAGGAAAAGGGGGTTTTTTAGCCTTTTTTAGGCTATTTTGAGGGTTTTGTGGCCTTTTGGAGGCATTTTAGGCCTTTTGGAGGCTTTTTTAATGGGATTTTTTAGGATTTTAAGGGAAATATGGTAGGAAAATGGACAAATGAGCCATATAATGTGGTAGATGAGGTAGTGAGCACTTTTTGGGTGTTAACACTAACTACCAAATTCTTTTTATCCTCAAGCGAGGTTAAAGTGTGTTGAGTTAGCGAGTTAAATTTTAATGATTGTATTACTTAGTCGGGTGATGGAAGTGAGACTCGTGGTGTGATGACTGACTCAAACCATGCAAATGCATATGAATAAAATAAGCCTTTCCTTTCAATGAATGCTAGCTAAGGTAAGGAGAGATTTCTTTCAAACTATAAATACTCTTTCAAATTAAATGAATGTAGCAAGTGTTCAAGTTCATTCATGGGACCTTAAGGAGAGCTTCAGATATACTCAAGTCATGCAAATGAATTCATCACATAAAAAAAAGTGATAATAAATATAAGGAATTGTATATATCCATGTTCATAATTCTTTAGGCACACTTATAACATTCTTCAATCATTCATCACAAAAACACAGTGATAGTAGAAACAATAAACTGCATATAAATGTTCATGAGCTTAATAAAAAAATAATAACCACAATAGGGGAAGCTATACCACAACTTGTTTTTTTATGACTATAAATACAAGAGTATCCTAATCATGAGCAATACATCCTTTACTTTTACATCATAAGCAATACTAATCATTTCCCCTTTAGCTTGCATTGAGTACCTTGACATCAATGACCCCAAGCTCTTGCCTATGGGAATTGAAACTTCCCTCCTACAACCATATAGATGATAATGATTGGTTTTTGTTATTTCTTTCTTAGTACCCAAGTTTGGCATTCCTAGTGTTTGGTCAAAGATCTAATTCCTTGAGATGTTAAAACTTTCATCTATGGAACATCTATCGCACACATTAGTTGAATTGGAATTTCAAATATCAAATAATTAAATTGGCAAAAAATTACCTTATACTAGAACTCCCATCAATCAGCTTATGGTCATGTTCATTTTCCTCAGTTCCTCTAAATTTTATTGTAGACAGAGTACTATCAACTAAGCTCAAAGTTTGATTGCTGACAGACTACTATCAACTAAGCTCAGTTCCGCTTGTGTGATATCCCACGCTTTGAAGAAACTCTAGACTCTATCTACCCACGATCATCGTCCGAGGCTTGTTGCCAAGCTGAAACTCAAGACCATTGGAAACACTCCTCGGACGGAAGGCGTGGGTATGTAGAGTTAAATCACTTATGGTTTTGGGATAAAAACAATAGAGGTCAAAGTTGAACAAAGAAAATATAATTATAAATACAAATATATTTATTTTTATCATGATATACTACTTCATAATGGGATGGGGCCAATTAATCTTACTGTCAAAACTCATATGGTGGCACCATGAAAGAAAAACATTATGGGGGCTCCAACCTACAAGGTTATCTGACTTTACATTAAGGAGTGAAACATTGACCTAATAAACGAAGCTAAACAACGTGTTTGTCAGAGGGTGCAATAGGCAGATTAGAGACCTTTTTAGGGTAGAGACTCTTCCCTAGAGACTAAAACAAGTATGAGGTAAGATATTCTAAGGAATGAAACTTACTGGGATCCAAAGGAAGTAGAATAACCTTCCCATACACCTGTGGCTCCTCTTGGGGTAGGTAATGGATCTGAAGAATATGCAATAATCTGCATTATGTCATCTTAGGTATCATTATGATTTTTCAACCTCTTTTCTTTTGCTATGGATAAGCATTACCCAGGATAAAAATACCATTCAATATATAAAATTTAGGGCATGCCATTTGGCTTGCCTGGCACACCATGAGTGGAAATTCATTCCGGGGTAAGAGTTCTTTAACTTGTACCATTTTCTTTTACAATCACTTCTTATTTAGTTTTTATTTAGCTCTGTATTTTATTTGTACTAATAACCATATTCTCTTCTTAATTCTCAGGTTGTAGCTTGTGTGGGAGTAATGGTTTATACATGGAGATTTCATGCATATGTAAACTCCTTCATTAGTTCAAGAATGTTTTATTACATTTTGCACTATCATTTAATCCATAGCATATAAAATCTTTCAAAATGGCATGACACAATTGGATTATGTACTATCATTTAATCAACCTGTATGCCAACTTACATGCAATGAACAACCTATCAAAGTAATGAAGAAGAATTCAGGTGTTTTTTTATATTCCAAGAATATGCTAAGTCCTAAATATTTTGTTTCTGTAAAGAATCTTGTATGCTCTTTGTTTTCTACATAAATCTTATTTGTATGTTTACAATGATGGTGATCATAGTTGACCATGTCAACTAGCCAACCTTCCTTTACATAATAAATGTGGACTTAATGAATTTCTATGACTAAAAGTCTATGATAGCTATATTATTTGTAAATGAAAACCAAGGGTATTGAAATTCCATACCATAAAAAAGACAAAATCCATGATAGAGTCCCATGTACATCAACAAGATTAAAAGGAAGAGATGGAATGAAACTCATAATTCTTCAATTGTATTAAGCACTGCATGAGATTGTACATATGGACACAATACAGAGGATCAACTCTGTTGGGAAGGATATACTATGTTCGAAGAGAAAACCTGAAGCCATAAATTATTTAGGATACTTTACACTAAGATACCTAAGATAATTCTCTTTCACCTAACCTCTTATTTCACATTGAATCTATAACATCTCCCAATCAAGTATGGACCTTACTGGAAGGAGTCTTTGGGAAGAAATATGTGATGCAAGGACATAAATTGCTGAATGATCTCATAAGTTTAAGCCCAAGAATATTTGACACAATCCAAAATTTATTCACCAAATTCAAATCACTTCTACCATATCTCAAGTTATGTGGTGTATACAAATATGCAAAAGAAGAAGTCATGGTTTCAAAGTGATTCTTCCTCTTGCATAATTTTTAATAGAAATTTTAACTTTTTTTTCACAAAAATGGCTAATTTATGCAGTCTAGCCTTTACTTTCTTTCTACTTAGGCATTACAAAATTTCATTCTTCAATGCTAAACCATAGACATGATGATAACAAATAAGATGTCATACCTCTCCTGTCCTAATTACAAGTTCAAAAAACATTGACCTTTGACAAAGAACTGACTGCGTATTTTTCATACTTTCTGCCTTCCATATCTTGAAATTCATACAAAAATATAAAACCCTTGACAAAACTATGTGATTCTAGACTTCTACAGGGCTTAAAAACATAAAAAGTGCCAAATCATCCTTGTTGCATTCTTAGAATGATTTCATTTTCTCTATATCCAAAAGAAGGGATTTTTTGGAAGAGCATCCAGGTGTCCTAAAATTCAATGGTGCATGGTAGGAAATTGCAGAAGGAAATGCACTAGGCTAATGAAGTAGGAAAATATTGTTGATGGATAGAATCTACCTAGGTCCATGCATTTCTAGCAAAGGGACAGAGCTATAAAATGTGCTCCAAATTTTATGCATGACCACATTGCAGACAATGCAGGTTTTGCACTCCCAAGTATGTGAGCATTTTATCCAAAAGGAGAACTCCCACCACTAAAATCTAGACAGTGAGTTAAGATATAGAAAGTGTGGCATGCGTATTCTTCCAACTTTATCATGCATTCTTTCCTCTTTACATATATAGTTTGATATTCTACATATACGTATTTGAGAGGAGTTGGGAGTGTTATATTGTATTTTGTGAGCAGATTGTAGCAATGGAAATCAAATCATTTGTTCACCCACCAGTTTTGACAAATTGCCTCCATAATTGCATGTTATTGGACCTATGGAATCCTGTCATGTGTCGTCACTATGATGTAATCCATGTCTCTTGATTAGTACATTTATTTGGATAAATTATTGCAGTCATTTGGTTATCTTGCATGCACTTACTTTGATTTGGCGATAGATACCAAAGAAATTAAACAAGGTAAACAAATTCTACTAGTAGGGGTCCTTGGAGCAAGGTAAACAAATTCTGCTAGTAGGAGAGATGGTGATAGTCTAGAAACCCTTCTATTCCTCTAATTAAATCTTATGTGGTTTTCTCAGTAATTTGCATTGAGTAATTTAGCAATGAGCTGGGGAGGTCTCTCAAACTCTTCAATTTCTATGGTCATTATGAGAGTAGAGATCATAATTTTTATGCAATGCTCGGAATTTTTAGGCAATGCCCTGGACCTTGTATAATGGGATGATATAATGCCAATTGAGGTTTCAGATTGGATCTTTCTCATTCCTCACATTCTACATTGCCCAAACTTTTCTAATTGTCTGAAAATTGAAGCTTTCAATTTTATCCAAACCATGTAAGGATAACTTGACCTAATTGCAATTTTTATAATCTACATGGAAGGATATGTCTTCTTCTAAATCTCCATAAAAGGAATTTGAAAAGAGAGATTTGGACATTGGTTAAATTTCCCAATGGTGTCAATAAATATGAATCCCAACCTAGTCATATTCAACTTAGTATCCAAGCTTATTGTCCTTATTTTATCATGAATTTTAGAAAGAAATTTAATCAATGTAGTAGCCCTAGATCTTGATGTTGGGAATGTCTTAAGCCCCTAAGCAACCCTAATCTCTGATATAGTTATGGACAACAAAAACAAAACAAGGTTTTGGTGAGTTCTAGGCACCTTGCAGCTGCATAGGAAACCCTAAAACAACGTTTTGGGTAATTTTGAAGAAAAGAGGACCATAAAACCTCCACTATTGGTCATGTTTTCTCCCAAATTAACAGATTCTTCACCATTCTAGGCATACTCCAGCAATGGGGGGTCATCTTTTAAAATGTTGGGCATATTTCCGCCATTGAATAAGTAGTGGCAGTCATAATTATGAATTTTAGGCCACAAACCTGAGTTATCCCTTGTAACAAGTGATTGGAAGAGGATCAATCCCATTTTGAAGGTTTAATGCTTATTTATAAGGTAGAACTCATAATTGAGGATTACAGCTAGAATTATGGCCATTTAGGGCCACATGAGATGTAGCTACAATTATTTACTAATGCAACAGCATGTGATTTGGCTCCTTATGGCATTTTAGGGCCTCCTAAAAAAAGGGATGGGGCAAGTTTTAGCTAGTTGGGAGCCCGCGAGGAATTTCGGGAGGTTTAAGTGTGTAAACTTGCCTTGGGCATATTTTCTTACATTTTCACAAAATTGACATCCAACCAAACTCTATACCACATAAAATGGTAAATAAAATTGGATTCTTACCGATTTGGGAGGCATTGCAGCTTCTATGGCTTCTCGACCTTCTCGACGACCTCCTTGACCTTGTTTGTGACCTCCTCAACCTCTTTGACCTCCTCTTCAACCTCCTCGACCTACTCTTCGACCTCCTCAACCACCTTCACCTCCTCAAACTCCTCGACCTCTTGTGTGGTCTCCTTCACCTCCTCAACCTCCTCGACCTCCTGTGCGGCCTCCTTCACCTCCTTTGCAACCTCCTCTGGGGCCTCCTCAACCTCCACTGCAAGCTGCGAGCTATGGCTAAAGGTAAAAATGTGATTTTCCGGTCTAATGGTTCGTGCGCGATAGGGCGGAGCAGAGTTCAGGCATGAGCTAATGGTTCGAGCGTGAGAGGGCGGAGCAGAGTTCGGGCATGAGCAGGTAAATTATTTTTTGTTTTGTTTTTTTTTGAAGTTTTTTAATTTTATAATGTAGTTTTTTTATACTTTTTATCTATATAATATTAATATATATATATTATATATATAATATATAAAACATATAATATATATATTAATATTATATATATAACAAAAAATAAAAAAAATAAAAAACTTTTAAAAAAATCTATAAACTATATATAAAATTAAATAAGATTAAAAAAAATCTATATAACAAATCTATAATCTATATATAAAATTAAAAAAATCTATAAACAAGATTGACTTAATAATTTTAGTTTATATACAAATGGAGATTTAATAATTAAATTAAATTAAATAGATTAGAGAATTAATAATTAATGTATGAAGGAAAGGGGGTAAAATTGAAATGAAAGGAGGGTTAAAGCGAGGAGGAGAAGAATACATTTTTCAGGGGAGGAAGTGTTGATGTATATGTAACTTCGGAATGTATTTCACATATATGTATATTGTATTCCTATAGAGATGCTATTATTCCTCTATACGGAAGTGTCGCCATTTATATTGTAAGTGGCGTAACTTATACTTGATGGGTTATTAGACCACCTTGTTGGGGTCGGCCCTGTATAAGTCATGTGGGTCAAAGGGTTATTAGACCACCCTATTGGGGGTCGGCCATATGGGTCAAAGGGTTATTAGACCACCCTAGTGGGGGTCGGCCCAGTCAGCATTATGTTAAGTGGTTAAGTTGAGGCCGACCTAGTTGAGTAAAGGTCAAGTCAAGTTAGTGTATAAATAGAGAGTGTGTCTCTCTCATTTTACACATTCTATTATCTCACTCACACTTGGGAGAGTGGCGCACTTGTGGAGGAGGAGGATTTGCTGCTAGGAGAAGACTATCTCTTGTATTCTGGTTGTAGCATTGCTCTATCTATCTCTGAGGAAGTTATTGGGGTTTTTCACCTTTATGGTTTTCCCCAAGTAAACTTTGTGTCTCTTGTGTGCTTGCATTATTGTGTCCATGATTGATATGCTGTAGATTTGCTGTACATGTTGTTCTCTCAGTTAAGATCCTATATCAGATTGAAGTAAATTCTGAAAATTTAACATGGTATCAGAGCTAGCCTGAAAGAAGGCATGATATGGCATGTATGACACTTGTTGCACTTACGATGCTAGAGCTTGATATAGCAAAAACCAGTCATCGTAGCACTTTCGCTATAAATCCATTTTGGAAAATTTTTCAGATTTGAAAATTTTACAGGGATAAGATCAGATTCACATGTACCTTGTATCCAAAGGAAAACCTCTAATTCGTTGTACTTTGTGATTTATGATCTGTACAATATAGGGTTTCTGCCTCTTCCAGATCTGAGTCAAAATCAGGTGACCTTGGGAAAAAGGTCATAACTTGGGATAGGAACCTCCAAATGACATTTCGTAAATAGTGATAGGTAGTACATAGACGGTACTATCTCATGAAAATGTTTCAGAGGACGAAGTTGAACCAGTGACACGTGGCACTCCGTACAAGTTCACTCGCCTGTATTATCCCATAAACCAGTCACGTTGCGACACTTGGCATAACTCTCTCTCTCAGAGAATCCAATTGAGGTAAGACCTATTGGGATGGAAAGATAACAGGTCGGGATATCTCAAGAAAATGTTTTAGAGGCCAAAGTTGAACCAGTGACACGTGGCACACCGTACAAGTTAGCTCTCCTGTATTATCCCATAAACAAGTCACGTTGCGACACTTGGCATAACTCTCTCTCAGAGAATCCAATTGAGGTAAAACCTATCGAGATGAAAAGATAACAGGTCGGGCTATCTCAGGAAACATTTTCAGACCTTATGGATCAAAAATTTTGGAGTTACACCAGAAACAATCAGGTACATGTTTCTGTCAAATCAGAATTATTTTTTAGCACCTTCATTCATGGCTTCTGGAATTTAGGGCTTTGGAGAAAGTTGGAATTTTTGTAATCGGAGACCACGGCTGAATGCTACTAATCAAAATAGAAATTTAGAGACCAATACCAGAATTTTTGGTTTTGAAAAAGGCCGGGCTTGATCAGACCCTAGTTCGGGACTTTGATCAGAAAAGTGGAAAATTAGGGCTTCTGCAAAAATGGGAATTTTTGAAATCTGTGACCACGGCTGGAAGCTCCTCATAAAAATAGAAGCTTAGAGCTTTGGATCAAACCTTTTGATCGGGTAGAAGAGTGGGCTTCATCAAACCCTAGTTCGAGGTCACGCCCAGTGAATTCGAAAGTTTCAAAGCTCCAGATCCAGTTCCTGCAAATCAAGTGGATTGGGTTAATCCTAGAAGAGGATGGATTGGTCACCTGCATAAGTGAAGAAGTTACTATTTCAGAGGGAGATGAGGCTAAGGCCTTCCATAAGAAGATTACAAGAAATATTTACAGGTATGGCTTACAGGGACACCAAGAAAGTCAAATCATGTTCTACTTCAAGAACATATGCTCATGGTGACATGAAGACAAAAGATTCATCCATTGTCATGGATCACATAGAAGATCTACTTTCGATGTATGTATAACTTGGTCCTACAATGGTTAACCTATGAGACATGTAGCTTACTAGAAAAAGTCACTGAAGAGAACCAAAAGACATTATGCGGGTATGTTAGACATAACTAGCTAGCATGCTAATCCAGGTATGTTTTTCCTCTATCAAGCTAGAATCCCCCCTTGTGTTAGGATCTTATACTATTGTGTTGTTGATAATGATTATTCATGAAGTAATAGGTTTGAATAGTCATGGTTGTATGCATATTATGTTTCTTACCATAATTGATGATATGACTAACCAGAAGAATCATGAAGGTATAGGTTTGAGTAATCACGGGTTTATGCATTGATGATTTAACTAATCAGAAGAGTCCTAGGATAAAATAAGAATATGCATGAGTAAAAGAAGACTTCCCTGAAACCTTGAATACTAATGTTTATTATCTGTGAATGATCATGACTATACATGTTTAAGATTATTGTGTTTTGATAGTATTAAGATTATACTAATAAATGTGTGATTATGTATGAGTCCTCAAGGATAACACAATGATGATACTAATAAGCATGCATAGTGATTAAGGATGGATATAAGTTCAAGGACAGGTAATCCAAGAAGAAAAGATCAAGAGGGAGCACACTCAAGTTGTTCCTGCAAGAAAGCAAAGGAGCACACTTCAGTAGTTTCTACAAGGATGCAGATATTCAGAGGGAGTTGACCACTTCTCACAATCCACATTAGAATGGAGTTGCAAAGATTCAGAGGGAGTCCACCCAGCAACCAAACAAAGATAAGTATTTGAATTGTCATTTCTTACATAATGTTATTCAATGATGTATATGCTTATGTTCCTAGAATTAGGTTATGTATTATGCATATTAGAATAGTTGCATTGATGAACAGTATACTACTAATATACATGGGTAAGTGGCCTATGGCACTGTACAACATTCCATTGCTACTTATCTAGAATGAAACCTCTTTGATGACATGTTAGGAGTTGTGCACACTCTTAACAATGTTCTGGTAGAGATTGGAAGGCATCTAGAAAGTTACGGAATGTGGATAAATGTTGTATTGAAGCATTGGCTAAGATAATTGCATGAATGTATGCCATATTTCTTTATGAGTAAGAATTTTTTCTGAAAACTGTGAGATGTTTTCTAATCATGCAATTTAACTTGTTGTGTAGGAAAGATCATATACCATCACCTACAAAAGAAGGACTACAACATTTGTTTAGCACCAAAGTTATCTATTGAAAATATTGAAGATATTGAAGTTCCCAGGATTTGGGAAGAATGCCATGATCGAGGAGTACCAGTCGATCATGAAGATGTTTGGGATCCAGTCCCAAGACCTGAAGGGGAGTCTGTAGTGAATTCCAAGAGGATCTACAAGATCAAGCATGCTACAGGTGGTAGCATAGAGACTTTTGCTCCTGTAGCCAGATACACTTCCATTAAATCAATACTTGCTCTAGTTGCAGTGATGAAGAGGAAGATACACTTTCTTGAATGGTGTAGTTGAATAAGAAGTGTATGTGTTGCAGCCACTTGGTTCTGAGACACACGATAGGGAGTCATATGTGTGCAGAACTTGGGTATGATGCACCACTTTCTAGATATGGAGGTGTGGCAATGTGCAGATGGAATCTTCCTTGGACAAGGGAAGTATGCAGTAGAGATCCTGAAGAGGTTCGGGATGATGGACTGCAAGGCCATGGCCACACCTATGGCATCGAACCTGAAGCTTTTGTGTGATGCTTCATCTGATCCGGTTGATGTCACTGTGTATCATCAGATTATTGGGTCCTTGATGTACCTGACGAACACGAGACCAGATATTTGCTTTGTGGTGAACACATTGAGCCAGTTCCTGACAGATCCGAGGAGTGTTCACCTGGTTGTTGTAAATCATATTCTAAGGTACCTGAAGGGTATGGTTGATTATGGGATCAAGTATGATGTGAATCAAAAGTTTAACCTGCAGGGTTATGTTGACTGGGCAAGCAGTGCTGCAGATAGGAAGAGCACTTATGGGTGTTGCTTCAGTATGGGATCAGGTGTGATCTCTTGGTTTAGCAGGAAGCAGTGCTGCGTAGCACTGAGTACAGCCGAGGTAGAGTATGTTGCAGCATGTTCAGCTAGTTGTGAGGAAGTATGGCTCCGGAAGCTACTGTTTGAGTTATTTGATCTCCCGCTGGAGGCTACTGGTATCTTTTGTTACAACCAGAGTTGTGTGAAGCTGTCCGAGAACCTGGTGTTCCACGACAAGTCGAAACACATAGAGATCAAATATCACTATATCGGGGATATGGTACAGAGAGGAGCGGTGAAGCTCCTGTATGTTGCGACAGACAAGCAGATTGCAGATGTGCTGATGAAGCCACTAGCCAGAGTGAAGTTTGAGTACTTCAGAGAGAGGCTTGGTGTTCTTCAGATCGACAAAACTTCGAGGAAGAAGTGATGGACACATTTGATGAAGCCATTCCAATCATGTTGGAAGGAGGATCCTTCACATGGTTGTGGATGTAAGTGCTAGATGATGAGCATTGAGATGATGTCTAGTTTCTGCTTTGTATGATCAGTTGGATCATTTATATGTTTATGTATGTACGCATCATGTTGGATGCTGGATATGATCAGTTGGGTCATTTATATGTATATGAATGTACGCATCATGTTCGATGCTGGATATAATCGGTTGGATCATTTGTATGTATTTTGTATATGTATCATGTTGGATGTTTGGACCATGTATCTGTATATGTATCAAGTGGATACATTGTATGATTAGGTAGATCATGTATGTTGATATGTATCATGTATTTGTATTTGTATCAGGTGGATACACTGTATGATCAGGTGGATAGTGTATGATGATATGTATCAGGTAGATACTTGGTATGCATTAGGTGGATGCATTGTATGATTAGGATGATCATGATGACGAGCTTTAGAGTGTTGCTCCAGTTGATATGTATCAGGATGGTACAGTGATGATGATCAGTGTGATCATGAGCATCAGGATGATGCTTTGTGCGATGATGATCCGTTGGATCATGAGTATCAGGTTGATACTTGCAGGTCAGAGATGATATGTGGCAGGTTGTGCAAATAGCATGTAATCAATCCTGGGAGATCTTGCCGGTCGTGCTGCGGCACATAAATGTTCCTGGGATACTCTTTCTGGTATTGCTATGTAGTATGTAATCAGTCCTCAGATATCCGATAGGTTGACCTGTGTGCTCGTAATCAGTCCTGGGATGAGGTATTACTACGGAGACATGTAACCAGTCTTGGAGAACCGAGAGGTTGAGCTGTGTGCTTGTAATTAGTCCTGGGATGCTCTTTAGAGATCTTGTCGGTCGTGCTGCAGCACATAAATGTTCCTAGGATGCTCTTTAAAGGTTTTTTCTATCCACATGTAATCAGGCCTGGAGATTCGAGAGGTTGAGCTGTGCGCTCGTAATAAGTCTTGGGATGCTCTTTAGAGATCTTGTCGGTCGTGTTGCGGCACATAAATGTTCTTGGGATGCTCTTTAAAGGTATTGTGGAGGAGATGCATGTAATCAATCATGGGAGATCTTGCCGGTCATGCTTAGGCACATAAATGTTCCTGGGATACTCTTTCCGGTATTGCATCCGCACATAAAATTAGTCCTGAGAGGCCACCTCTATCAGACCGTCCGCATAGATGATGAAGACCTGTAGGTGGTGGGCCTACATCCAGTATGAAAAAGGACTGGCTTTGTAGAACTTCCTATGATGAGTAGATTCAGAGATTGATTGAGATAGCAGCAGCAGTGACGATGATGATGACTCGATGACAATTATCCAGTGACGATGATCCAGAGAAGATGACTTGTGCTAGAAGACCTATGTCGAGAAATACCTTCCTAGTTAAGAGGGAGTGTTGATGTATATGTAACTTCGGAATCTATTTCACATATATGTGTATTGTATTCCTATAGAGATGTTATTATTCCTCTATACGGAAGTGGTTGTATTCCTATAGAGATGTTATTATTCCTCTATACGGAAGTGTCGTCATTTATATTGTAAGTGTCGTAACTTATACTTGATGGGTTATTAGACCACCTTGTTGGGGTCGGCCCTGTATAAGTCATGTGAGTCAAAGGGTTATTAGACCACCCTATTGGGGGTCGGCCATGTGGGTCAAAGGGTTATTAGACCACCCTAGTGGGGTCGGCCCAGTCAGCATTATGTTAAGTGGTTAAGTTGAGGCTGACCTAGTTGAGTAAAGGTCAAGTCAAGTTAGTGTATAAATAGAGAGTGTGTCTCTCTCATTTTATAAATAGAGAGTGTGTCTCTCTCACTCACACTTGGGAGAGTGGTGCAATTGTGGAGGAGGAGGCTCTGCTGCTAGGAGAAGACTATCTCTTGTATTCTGGTTGTATCATTTCTCTATCTATCTCTGAGGAAGTTATTTGGGTTCTTCACCTTTATGGTTTTCCCCAAGTAAACTCTGTGTCTCTTGTGTGCTTGCATTATTGTGTCCATGATTGATATGCTATAGATTTGTTGTACATGTTGTTCTCTCAGTTAAGATCCTATATCAGATTGAAGTAAATTCTGAAAATTTAACAGGAAGGGAAAGGTGGGGTTAACTTAGGTTAGACAAAGAAGACGAATGGGAATTTAGGATAAAAGAGACTCTAATTTAACCAGTGGATGATAGGTTTATGGGATTGGCTGAGTTTGTAGCAGTCCTCTTGATTAAAATTGTTATTGTGTTTCTCAAAGTTTCAACGGATTCTCTTACAATCTGATATGAATAATGGGTCTCATTTGTTTAGAATTTGGTTTGATCAAATTAGATAAAATCTTTAGAATTATGGGAGTGTTTCGCAATAGCTGAATTCGTAATACAATTGTGGAATGTCTCAGCTATGTGTTCCTTGATCTGGGTTGGAATAATATACCAGTTTGACCTGTGTAATATTGGGACATGAACATGGAATTTGGTAAAATCTCGGGCCAAGCATGGGGTTAGATTTATCCTTAACACTTATGAAGAATTTTCTTAGGGGATGATGATGATGATGATGATGATGATGATGATGATGATGTTTGAGTCTTGAAACTCTCCCACCCTATTAATGCATGCGTCTAGTCTAACCATGCCAAATTTCAGTCCAAGCCAGCACCTATGTAAAAAATTTCAACGTTGGCCCAATGTATCACATTATTTAATCTATAGGTATGTTTTTTTATTCTACAATGGTTAGTGTCAGTCATGGTAGAAATGAAGAGATGATGATGATGATTATGATGGTGGTGGTGGTGGTGGTGGTGGTGATGATGATGAAGATGATGATGATGACGATGATGAAGATGACGATGATGATGATGATGATCGATGATGATGATGATGATGACGATGATGATGACAATGCTGCTACTGATGATGAAGATGATGATGATGGTGATGATGATGATGATGATGATGATGATGATGATGAGGATGAGGATGATGACGATGATGATGAAAATGATGATGATGATGGTGGTGACGACAACGATGATGATGATGCTGACGATGATTAAGATGATGATCAAGATGATGAAGATGTCAATGAAGCTGAAAAATATGATGATGATGAAGATGTTGATGAGGAAGAGGGTCATGATGACGACGATGATGATGATTATGATGTTTGAGTCTTGAAACTTTCCCACCCTGTTGATGCATGCATCTAGTCTAATCATGTCAAATTTCAGTCCAAGGCAGCACCTATGTAAAAAATTTCAACGTTGGCCCCATGTATCACATTATTTAATCTATAGGTATGTTTTTTATTCTAAAATGGTTAGTGTCAGTCATGGTAGAAATGAAGAGATGATGATGATTATGATGATGGTGGTGATCATGATGATGATAATGATGAAGATGATGATGATGACAATGATGAAGATGAAAATGATGATGACGACGATCAATGATGACGATGATGATGATGATGTTGCTGCTGATGATGAAGATGATGATGATGATGATGATGATGATGATGAGGATGACGATGATGATGATGATGGTGGTGGTGGTGGTGGTGACGATGATGACGATGATGATGCTGCTGCTGATGATGATGACGACGATGATCAAGATGATGAAGATGATGATGAAGATGATGAAGATGTCAATGAAGATGAAAAAGATGATGATGATGAAGATGTTGATGAGGAAGAGGGTGATGATGATGATGATGATGATGATTATGTTTGAGTCTTGAAGCTCTACCACCCTGTTGATGCATGTGTCTAGTCTAACCATGCCAAATTTCAGTCTAAGCCAACACATATTTAAAAAATTCAACGTTGGCCCCATGTAGTACATTAATTAATCTATAGGTAGGGTTTTTGATGCTCCAATGGTTGGTGTTAGTCATGTTTGAGTCTGGAAACCCGTCCACAACGTCAATGCATGCATCTAGTCTAACCATTCCAAATTTCAGTCCAAGCCAGCACATATTTAAAAAAATTCAACATTGGCCCCATGTACCACATTAATTAATCTATAGGTATGGTTTTTTATGCTCCAATGGTTGGTGTTAGTAATGTTTGGGTCCGGAAACCCTTCCACAACATCAATGCATGCTTGTAGTCTAACCATGCCAAATTTTAGTACAAGCTAGCACATATTTTAAAAAATCCAACATTGGTCCCATGAAAGAACTTTTGATGGGAAACAACTTGGGAAAATAGATTATCCTTGAAGATAGAAATGAAGAAATGATGATGATGATGATGATGATTATGATGATGATGATGATGATGAGGACGAAGATGATGATGATGATGATGATAATGATGATGATGATGATGAGGATGATGATGATGAATATGAAGATGATGACGATGATGAATCCAATGACCTTGACATACCACCGACGACAAGAGGCATCGGATATCATACTTCTGACTTCAAAAGAATCCAACGAGCTCACTAAACCATAGACGACAAATGTCATTGGTATTTCTAGGTAGCTGCATTGGATTTTGATGCTCCAATGGTTAGTGTCGGTCATGTTTGAGTCCGGAAACCCTTCCACACCGTTCAATGCATGCGTCTAGTCTAACCATGCCAAATTTCATTCCAAGCCAACACATATTTAAAAAATTTCAACGTTGGCCCCATGCATCACATTATTTACTCTATAGGTATGGGTTTTTATGTTACAATGGTTCGTGTCAGTCATGTTTGAGTCCGGAAACCCTTCCACAATGTCAAGGCATTCATCTAGTCTAACCATGCCAAATTTCAGTCCAAGCCAGGAAATATTTAAAAAATTCAACGTTGGCCCCATGTAGCACATTAATTAATCTATAAGTATGGTTTTTGATGCTCCAATGGTTGGTGTTAGTCATGTTTGAGTCCGGAAACCCTTCCACAACGTCAATGCATGCATCTAGTCTAACCATTCGAAATTCCAGTCCAAGCTAGCACATATTTAAAAACATTCAACGTTGGCCCCATGTACCACATTAATTAATCTATAGGTATGGTTTTTGATGCTCGAATAGTTGGTGTCAGTAATGTTTGAGTCTGGAAACCCTTCCACAACGTCAATGCATGCATCTATTCTAACCATGCCGAATTTCAGTACAAGCTAGCACATATTTAAAAAAATCCAACGTTGGCCCCATGAAAAAACTTTTGATGGGAAACAACTTGGGAAAATAGATTATCCTCGAAGATAGAAATGAAGAAATGATGATGATGATAATGATTATGATGATGATGATGAGGATGATGATGGTGATGATGATAATGCTGTTGACGATGATGAAGATGATGATGATGAATATGAAGATGATGATGATGAATTCGATGACCTCGCCATACCCTTGATGGTAAGATGCATTGTATATCATACTTCTGACTTCAAAAGAATCTGACGAGCTTGCTAAACCACTGATGACAAACATCGTTGGTCTTTCTAGGTAGATGCATCGGATTTCATACAATGATGAAGATCATGATGACGATGATGGTCATGATCAAGCACTCCATTTGGGTTAGCATGATAATTGTTCATTTCCTTAATTATAAGCTTCTCTCTATTTCAAGAATCATTTAATATTCTCTACTAAACAGGGCCAACCACGTGAAGGTGGAATCTCTTATGGCCCCTCCCCCCCCTCACATCACTCTCAATTCCCCATAACTTGACAAAAATATCTATGTACAAAAAAATTAAATGTGTTTTCTGTCATACTATATAACAAGCAATGTTTCTAATTATAACATACACGAAAATGGAAAAAACCACTAAGAAATAGTTAATTTATTATACATACTGACAATAAAATTCAATATTTCTATCGCAATATTAAATAAAAATATATAGAGTAGATATATTACTGCATACCTCGTACACTTCAATGGACTTCATCATCTTCTCCATCCGAGCCATCATCTATATCATCTGATGATCCATATTCAAAATTGTAAGGATTGGCCATATCATGATCGTCGTCGATGTCAGTTACGACCATCATATCATCGTCGATATAATCTTCATGGACATTGTTTGATACATAATCTGATTCAAGAAATTCTTCGACATCTTCTACTGGAACATGATCATCTAACTCATGTTGATCATGATCATCTTCAATGACGTCTTCTTCTTCGAGAATGTCTTCATTACCTTCATCTACGTTAGACTTTATCAGCCTTCCCTTTGGATCATGTCTCATAGCAAATGACCAACCCACTCTACCTAGAACCTTAGAGTAAAATACCTATTCACATTGGGTTAGAAGAACATAGGGCTCCGTTCCTAGCTCAAATAACCTTGTATTTACCATGGTAAATCCATTATCATGTTCAATAATTGTTTTATCGGGATCACGTTGATTCAGTCGACACCTGTACCATTTGACAACGAACATAAATACCTTGAAGGAGTTAAAGTCACACTGAAGAATGTCTTCCAGATACCCACAGTATCGATTTTCATAGAGTTCTGGATGTATGTAACTTCTAGAAGAAACATTGGTCACCTCAAAGACTGCAGATATCCCACAATTTGATGTTTTCTTCGTTTCATCCAACTTTTTGATGCGATATCTACATCCATTGCACCACATAGCCTTATGGTGTTTTACCTACAACAAGCCATACAGGAAAAGCTTACATAATGATCCAATATTTATGATTAACTAGTGCATGTTTATAATGCCACACAGGGAAAAAAATCAGCGTGACGTACAACGACAATATTTTTTACAAAAAAATAAATAGTTTGGTTGATTAATATGCTTACTTGCTTATCTTTCAAACCTCTTGCTAAATTGATTTCCCTTTGTGTTAGATTGGTGTCTCCATTGTGATGTGCAGCTTTAACCAATGAAGCCACACCTTCCCATGATATTCCATGACCATATTGTTCACATCATTAGATCCATACCTTCATCCAGTGAAGATTGTTTGTGATGTATAAATGAATTGCATCCCACTCTCGACCAACTGTTTGATGACAATAAAATTAGAATTCAATACAAATGTATAGTCACTTAACAAAGTATATTACACTCTAAATTGATGCAAATTCCTGAATATAAAAATAGAATATGTATGATATATATACATAAAAATCACCAGTAAAATGTGTTATATTACCTTTGACCTTCCTCGATCTACCTTTCCCCTTCGGGTACTCCCATTCGAAATATTTATTGGAGTCTGGATGACAAATGCGACGTAAATTGAGCTTTGACACTAACATAGGAAGATATTCACTAATATACAACATGTTTTGGTATACCATATATCCCTCCATCATAGAACCCTCAGCATATGCTCGTTCTCTGACCAAACCCTTCATAAATTTCAAGTGCCTCTCAACCATCCACATGGACCTTGAGTGTGCAGGTCCACACAATTCAATCTCCTCAACTTGGTGTATGAGGTAGTGTTCCCGTGCATTGAAAAATGCCGAAGGTAGATGCTTTTGCATTTCACACATGAGACGAGGAATTTCTCTCCTCCAATACTTTATGTCTTCTTTATGGAATTATTCAGATGACAACCATCTACAAGTGACATGACAACCCAATCAAGATATTAAAGGAAAAAAACATTAAATTACGTAACATGAATTAGAGAACGAAAATAAAATATAAGTTCTATGTTGAATTAAAAAAACACTAAGCGCATGGAAAAAATCACCACTTACCTCATGTATTTCCTGAGACTATATATTATTTGCTTGACATTGTTGTCGAAGTTGTCTGGGATAGAGAGAGGTAGAACATACTGTAACAATAATATCCAAATCGTTTCATTTTATCAACAAAGAGTAGACAAACAAAAATACGAACTATATTCACTGGAATAGAAAAAAAAAAAAAATTAAATGCATACCATAATAATTACCTTCATGAAGACATGCCAATCGTGCGTTTTCACCCCCGCGAAATCACCTTTCTTTGTTATGATATTCTTCAGGTTCGCACAAAATCCGGTGGGAAATTTAATTTTTCGAAGGACTTCTTTTACAACATTACTTCGCTGGTCCGTTAACATCCATGGAAGTGAGTTTATATTAATTTTCTCTCCGTTTCTATGAAATTGAATGATGTCTTTCATTTCATGGTTACTATCTTGAATGTCTATGCAAATTTTGACAATTTTTTCTTTGTCACTCCTTCCATCCAATATTTGCCATAATTTTTCAGTCACATTCTTTCTGATATGCATTGTATCAAATAGATGAGCAATTTTTAGGTTCTCATAGTAGAGAAACCTACTAAATTATCTAGGATATCTTTTCATTCCTTGTGGAAGCCCATTAATGCCTTCATGATCACATCAACGACAATCATGAAATTACATAAATCAATGTCAATTACAAAAAATAACACACAATAAAAAAATACAATATAACATTTCATATACGATGATTCGACATACGTACCTTGATGATTTATATTATATTGCAACTTCCATAGGTGAGGTGTCATTCTCTGAGGTTTAAATGCAGTCTCTTGCTTGCCATTGAACAAATGTTTTTCAATAGTTTGATACCCGTGATTCTTAGAGAGGAAGTGCTTATACTTATCAAACACCTCATTTCCTAATCTTTTTGAACAACGATATTTGATCTTAGGACCACAAACTGGACATGCAAATTTCCCCTTTGTCTAAAGACCTACATAAAGAGATGGAATATCTATGTCAATTATAATTATATACAAAATGACTGGATTATTTAGAAAAACATGCGTGCATAGTATATTAACTAGTAGTTCGTAAAATTAAATGCAAATAAAGTGGAACTTATAATTACATACCACAAAAATGGGCTAACCTTGGGGCATCATGTATTGTCCATACAAGCATTGCATGGAGTTGAAATTTTCTTTGTCGTATTGGTCTAGATACGTCAAACATAGTGATGCCATTCCATAACTTTAGTAGCTAGTCAATAAGAGGTTCAATAACATTCATATCTTTGACTTGGTACTTACGTGATTGATTTGAACATATAAAAAATATAATGATGAGGCGTACCATTTAGATATATATTAAACCATATTGCACAATAGAAAAACATTAAATATATATATGACATTATGCGATAAAAATACGACAAATGAGATACCACTACATTTAAAAAAAAATGCAGGGTTCGTACCTGGAACAATCATCGACAACATTATGTGCTCCCTCTTTATTGTCAACCATGGAGGAATGTTGTTGTTGATAACAAAAATAGGCCACACCGAGTAAACGGATCTCATCTTTGCAAATGGATTGACACCATATGCTGCCAAAGAAATCCTAAGATTACGAGGTTCTTCTTTAAAGTGAGGCCATTTTTCCTCCATATCTCTAAATGCAGACCCATCTGCAGGCATCCAAATAATGTCGTCTTGACTTCTGTTCCATACATGGTAATACATAAACTGCACTATGTTTTTGCACCTGAACAGTCGTTGAAAACATGGAATAGTGGGAATATAACGTAGAACCTTGCAAGGCACATTTTTTGTTACTTGATCTGTTCGATATCTACTGATATGACATTCAGGACATTCTGTTGCAAATTCATGCTGATTGTAATATAGAACATGGTCATCGGGGCATGCATGAATTGCTTCATACTGCATTCCAATTTCTTTCATGATGGTAGATAAATCTTGATATGTGCAAGGTAAAATATTTGACGGTGGTAACAAATATTCACCTATCACGCTACAAAAAATAAAAATAAAAATCTAGTTAATATAATATAGAAATAATATTAATGAAACACATTTCATCTGTAATAATTTGACTTATATATGAATTAACAATAAAATACACCATCATATATATTTTGTGATGGAAAATATTACATACCTTAACATCCGTGTGACTGATATGTTTGAAAGACCATTCATAATCTTCAATTTCATTATCAAAAATATAGCAGAGAGAAGATTTGTCTTGGAGCCCTCATAAAGGGGTTCGTATGCCTTATCAAGAAGAGGTATATCATGAATATCATCAAAATGTTCATCATTTTCATGATCATGATCATCATAATCATCCATTCTAACATTAAATGAATCATGGATCAAAGTATTTGTAACATCATCTTCAACTATGTTATCAGTATGATCATCTTCTTCAATGTGATCATTAACTTGTTCTCCATTAATATTCATAGCTCCATGTTCCTCCGGTACTTGTTCTGGAAGCACTTCCTCCAGAGGATATGACGTAGGATGTATTTCCTTTATATATACATGAAACCATCAATAGATAAAAGTTAATATAAGAAATTCAAACGCAAAATGTAAAAATTTCAAATGCAAAATGTAAACATTTATGTGATGCATTTAAAATGTAACAAATTTTGTACTGTTGGGATGAAAAGCACAACCACCAATTATACTATTGGTCAAATAGGTGCATCCAAACTATCCAAGAGACATAATAATTGACCCAATTACTAAGCAAAGATACTCAAATATAACTCAAAATTTCTCATATTGTCCACTAAGGTAAGATAAACGATGCTATGGTTTCTATAGAGAAAATATAAGAGAAATTACAACATGCCAATATAGTCGTTATTTCTATTATCATGATGGAAAGTGTCACAAATCTAGAGAGCTAAGTGCTTTCCCCGGTGAGTGGGTTAGTCTCACTAATGAACAAATAAATTAGTTATTCTACTATACCCTAGATTCAACATGCACAAAAGAAAAAATTATTATAATAAATATTAAATTTTAAAATAATATTTATTGTCCATGTTAGTCCCCATCTATTGAAACCACGATCAATATATATAAGTTCATATAAGAAATATTAAAATAATACATACATTTACACAAGAAATCAAAATAAAAACATATATAATGCAAAAATTACAAATGGATGATATTCATGGCCCCCCTCAGCATGCCCATGCTCCCTACAATGTTTTGTGCCCATTGTGATCAAAATTATTCTCCTCTTAAAGCCCCTGCATTGACTACATGGACAATAGCATTTCCCATCACCCCTTCTTTCAACTCCTTCCCACAATCTAGCAAGCAATTGTCAATTTTGTTCGTCTGGATCAGGAATATTGCTAGTTGACATTTTTTCGTAAAGAGATTATCGATATTAGAAAATGAAGCTCCACACTTCGCTCACTTTAATCACAAAAAAAATGGAAAATATGAAAAACAATCCGCCGAAAAACAACCCACCGAATAAAAAAATTCCGCAAATCGTCGCTTGTATAGCAAACATGTCGGAATGTTTCGATATTTATAGTTTTTAAAAGTCTTCCTTCTGTTGGATATCCGACGCCATGAACTTAGTTACCATTAGAGATTAGATGTCGGCTATCCAACGAGATAGGGAATCATAAGCAGTCGGATATCCGATGTCCTCGGGCATTTCTTGTCATCAAATATCCGACATCCTCGGGCTTAATAGGAGGTCGGATATCTAACATCTCATGATTAATATTCGGCCGACAACGTTGGTAACTATTCCTGATACCTCATCGGATATCCAGTATCCGTCGGATATCCGACCATGTCTTCTATCAATTTAAAAAAAATCATCAAATTTCATAATTTTTAAGGTGCAATCCGACGACACAGTCCTTTTCGTCTGAGGTCGTCAGATTTTCTCGTCATATTTTGGGTTCAAATCTTGTAGTGTGAAGAAGGCCATCAAGTCTGCAGAAAGAGATGGTTTGCTTCTGATAGCCTACTAGATTTGTTGGACTTTCCTGTCATGAATTAGAATGAGAGTGCTCTTCCACCCAAACTTATGATCACACAAGTCGAAGAAACATATTTTAATTCCAAGAAGCGCATTGAGCAGCTTGAGCAGATCCATATAGCAGAGATGAAGGAATTGGTTGAATCTCCTGTGGCTTCAGGAATGAATATTAATCTCTTCTTACAAGAATGGTCAAAGGCTAAGAAGAGAGAAATCAAGGCTTTCACTTGCAAGGCACAATTACAGCTCGAGCATGCACAATATCAAGATGTTGATGATCTTTTGGATGTATTTTCCAAGTGGCAATCTGCCCTTGGAAAATCTTAAACAAATAGCTTAAAATCCCTACTTCTATGGGAGATTTGTTTCTTTGTAATTTTTGTAATTATTATTTAAAGAGACTTAGATCTCATGAGTGAGGGGGGAAAAACCATCGAAGGAGAGAATTGGAGACACCCTGTACTTGGAGAATTGTAATGTGTTACAATCTTTAAATAATTTCAGTTAGTTTCTCTTTTCCTTTCTTTTGTTATGTTTATCAAGTTTCCTTGATGCATTTTTTTTCATACGCACATCTAATAACTCTATTTTGTATTGTTTAAATCATAAAAACATATAAATCTGTGTGTTTGATTTATCATCATATGATTTATATGCAGGTTATGCATCAATAAATTTCTTTACTTGATTCATATTATTTCATATTCTGCAATTACATAACAGTCATAATCATCATAAGTTAATTTGTTAATTAGCTTATCATTGACAAGACAGTCACACTGTTTTATACCTTTGAATAAAATAAACTAGTTTTCACTATTTTGTTTTATTTAAAATTGGTAATGTTAGATCCGATCTATATGTTTATTGGTTAATATAACACTTACCTAATATTTCAGATCTAATTGTTCAGAGTCTACAATCACATTTTCCATGTTTAGTTTAGTTTAAGTAGATCAACTTAAATTTACTTTTACTTGTCTTCTTTATGTTTATATTTTTTTTCTTTGTCACAAAATTTTTTACATCTTCCTTTGTAGGAAGAAAGATCTGTGTTGGATTACCCACACACTACCAACGGAGGCCTGATATCTGTCAGAGTTAGCTATACCAAACAGTATAAGGATAGAATAATTCTTGCGTAGGGTTATTTGAAGCCTTTAGATTGGGATTTCTCTTTTGCGTTGTTTCCTTGAACACTTCCAGCACAACTGTTGCCTCAACAGTTCCCAATCCCTGGAATAATCCCTTGCAAAAATTGGATGTGAACTTTGTATCATGATATGAAATTATTGCCTTGGGAAATCCATGCAATTTGAATATCTCCTTCATGAATATATTTGCTATGTCATTGGTCTTATGAGTGGACTTGACTAGAATGAAGTGAGATACCTTTGATAGATTTTCCAACACTACCATGATTGAATCATGTTTCTTCACTTTCATTGGTAGACATGTTATAAAATACAAAGAAATTACTTCCCACTTCCATTCTGGGATGGGCAAAGGATGAAACAATCCTGCTGGATGTTGATGTTCTTCCTTGACTTGTTGGCACTTTTGACACCTAGCAATGTAATATGCTATGCCCTTCTTCATCCCATGCCAAAAGTACTGCTTTCTTGCTACTGTTATAGTCTTTTGATATCTTGGGTGTCCAGAATATGGAATTTGATGTATCTCATCCATCAGTAGCCTCTTCAAATATGTACTATTTGGAATATACAATATGGTACCCTGATAAATCAAAACATCATCTTCACCAAGCTGATATCCTACACACTTTTCATCCACATTTCCCTACTACAATTTTTATTTGATTTGAAGGTAAGCTTCATCACTGGTTTGAGCTTCGAGAACTCTTTCCTTAAAATCTGATTTACATAGACTTACTGCTGCAACATGAAATTTTTTGCTAAGAGCATCTGCAAACTTATTCTCCTTACCTTTGACATGTTTAATTTCAAAATCAAACTCACAAAGGAATTCCAACCACCTAGTTTTCCTAGCATTTAGGTTTGGCTAGTCAAACAAATATTTCAAGCTCATGTGGTCTGTCCTGAGCTCAAATATTATCCCCAACAGATAATTTCTCCATCTCTTGAGAGTATGAACTATGGCCGCTATCTCTAAATCATGTGTGGCATAGTTCTTCTCATGCTATTTACACTTTCTTAACTCATAGCAAATTACAAATACTTCTTGTATGAGAACTCCGCCGAGCCCTTCAATGCAAGCATCTGTGCACACTACCAATATTTCTTTGGATCTGCAATCTTCAAAACAAGAGCGTTGGTAAGCAAATCCTTTAGCTGCTAAAATCTTTTCTCACATTTTTCATACCATACAAACTTGGTATTCTTCCTCTGCAATGATGTAATTGGATGAGATATTTTGGAGAACCCTTCAATGAACCTTCTGTAATATCCTGCAAGACCCATAAAATATTTAACATCTGCAACATTCTTTGGAATAGGAAAATCCATTATGGCTTCAATATTTTCTGGATCCATTGCAATTTCTCCTTCTGAGATGACATGACCCAAATACTGTACCTTCTGCTTATAGAAATCACACTTGCTCAGCTTTGCATACAATTGGTGTTCTCTAAGGAATTGAAACACCATTCTTAGATGTTCATTATGCTCTTCTTCACTCCTTGAATAAACAAGAATGTCATCCAAGAACACAATCACAAACTTATCCAAATACTTGCTGAAGACACTGTTCATGAGACACATGAATGTAGCAGGTGCATTGGTAAGACCAAGTGGCACCACTGTGAATTCATAATGGCCATATCGTGTCCTGAAATCTATCTTGTGAATGTCTTCTTCCTTTATCCTCACTTGATGGTATCCAGACCTCAAGTCAATATTTGAAAACACTTTAGCTTCCTTCATTTGATAAAACAAATAATCAATTCTTGGAAATGGGTACTTATTCTTGACTGTCACTTTATTTAGCTTCCTATAATCAATACACAACCTTAAATTCCCATCCTTTTTCTTGACAAGTAACACCGGTGCTCCCCAAGGAGATACACTCAGCCTGATATACTCCTTGTCCATTAATTCTTGCATATGCATCCTTAAATCTACCAATTCTGGTGTGCTCAATCTATAAGGAACTTTGGAAATTGGTGTTTCCCCTGGAACAAGATTGATGGAAAAATCAATATCTGTCTTTGGTGGAAGTCCCGACACTTCATCTGGAAACACATCCTTAAACTCCTGCAACAGTTGAAAATCTTCTATCCTTGGCCCCTTGTCCTCTGATTAATATGATATGTGGACTGCATATAATTGGCAACCCTTCTTATAAAACTTTCTCAACTATAGGGATGAAATCTGCCTTACTGAAACTTGTTTGGGAAATCCTCTTACCAACCTTGGCCTTCCCTCTTTATTAATGCATTCAAGTACTTTCTCATAGCAGTCTATCTTGTCTCTATTCCTTTCCAAACAATCCATACCAATTAGGGCATCATAAGATCCTAAAGGTAGGAAATTCAAATTTACATGTGTGAGGAGTCCATTCAACTCCATGGGGCACTCCATCACTATTTCACTCACCTTTCTCTTGGTCCCTGTGGATAATTGAACTAGCCAAGACTTACTCTGCTTTAATTTACTAAGAGAGAAACCTTCAACCACCTTAGGAGACACATAACTATGAGTAGATCTTGGATCAATCAAAACAGAAATAGATTGCTTAACAATCTTACCTTCAACTTCCACCACTACTGATTGATGGTATGCTTGGTGATCATCCAATGCTACATAGATTCGAGGTGTTGTCCTTGCCATATCTTCCATTGTAGTTGCTTCTTATAGGTTTTGTAAGATCCTGGGATTCTCCCTCCAATTTGGGCAGTCTCTAAGAATGTGGTTTCCTCCACATACCCAACACTAAAGTGTTCCTTTTGATTCCTTTTCTACTGCTACTACTGGCTTGAATCCTCTTTGTGCTTGCTGTCCCTATGGAAAATTTCTGGGATGATTTCTAAATGGTGGCTTGAATCCACTTTTCCTTTGCTCAAACCTCCCTCTGGGATTTTCTTTCCATGCTGGATGAACCTCTGATTTTCCCTTTCTCTAATCATAGCAATGCATTTTCATCCTAATGGCTTAATCAAGACTTGGTGGATTGAAAAACTCAATCCTATATTTGAAATTTTGAGGTAGACTACCAAAAACATTGGATCTTTACTCTTTCATCCTTGATGTAATCTACATACCTCAACAAATCAAAAAAATTATGGACATGTTCTTCCATGGAATTCTTCCCTAACCAGAGTTCATTGAAATCTTTCCTCTTGTTGTCATAATACCTAGCTGATAGGTATTTCTCCTTGAAGTACCTGTTAAATCTCTCCTAGCTGATCCTCCTTTCACTGATCCTTTTCACTTGCATGAGGTGCTCCCACCAAATTGAAGCCTTTCCAGTTAGATTGTAAATGGAAACTTTGTCCTTTTCATTTTTATGAATAATCATGCATTCTGAAATACTTCTTCATTCCAAGAAGCCCTGCCTCTACCTCTTGACCTGTCTTGCTTTCTCCATCAAATGTGGGAGGCCTTGCCTTCCTAAATTCTCCTTGTGGGATCCCCCTGATTTTCTTTCTTCCTTCAAAAATGCTGAAAGTATGCCTTGGAATTCTCTAAGAGTCACTTGAGTCTCATGACCTGCTGGAAAGAGATCTTGGAGAGGGTGTTCTATGATTTTTGCTCACAGAACTCCTTCTAGGGCTTGGAGTCCTCTTCCTAGAACAACCTCGAGAGAGACTACCTACATATCTTCCTTCTCTGCCCACATTGCTTGGGTTATACCCAATATTTATCCACTGATGCATATTAGTTAGTCTCCGCAAGATGGAAGCATTGAGCTGGTGCTGCTCTACCTGATCCTTCATCAATCTCTCATTGAAGCTCACCATGGTTTCAACTAAGTTCAAGGGAGTTATTTTCTCCCTTCTCCCATTGGAATCTGTTTCAGTTTGTGCTTCTTGCACATTCTCTTCCAGATTATCTTCCTCCTGCTCATAAGGATCCTGGGAATCGTTTATGGTCACCATTTCCTTGCTTTCCCTGTATGTTTCCTCTGTTGTACGATTCAACTATTATTAGCTGCCAACACTATGCATTATAGAGACATTTATCAGACATCATAAGAATTCATATGAAACATAAACTATCCATACAAATATGGAACGTACTCATTCTGACAACAACAATACTAATTAATGTTTATCAAAACCGTGCCATGAGCATTCTTCTACCTGTAAACGTATTCATGATTCGGACCAAGCAACCCTAGTGTTGTAACTTGGGATCTGATACCATTTTGTCACGTCCCCGATTCCCTCAGTTCCCTTTAGAGGCGATGGGAGACAACCTGATACATTTTTTTTTCATAATTCTCTCTGCTCTTACACGCAACCGCAATGGCATTCGATCCGAAATCCACAATCTACCTTTCCGCAAGTCGAAAGTCAGAAATTGGTGTTGATGTATATGTAACTTCAGATTGTAGTTCACATATATGTATATTGTATAGAGATGTTATTATTCCTTTATACGGAAGTGTCGTCATTTATATTGTAAGTGTTGTAACTTATACTTGATGGGTTATTAGACCACCTTGTTGGGGTTGGCCTTGTATAAGTCATGTAGGTCAAAGGGTTATTAGGCCACCCTATTGGGGATCGGCCATGTGGGTCAAAGGGTTATTAGACCACCCTATTGGGGGTCGGCCCAGTTAGCATTATCTTATGTGGTTAAGTTAAGGCCGACCTAGTAAAGGTTATTAGGCAAGTCAAGTCAAGTATAAATAGAGTGCGGGAGGCACTCTATTTGATAATTCTATTCTCACACACACTCTTTGGAGAGTGGCGCACTTGTGGAGGAGGAGAAGCTGCTGCTAGGATATGTCTATCTCTTATGCTTGGTTTGTATCATTGCTCTATCTATCTCTGAGGAAGTTATTGGGGTTTTTCACATTTATGGTTTTCCCCAAGTAAACTCCGTGTCTCTTGTGTGCTTGCATTATTGTGTCCATGATTGATATGCTGTAGATATGCTGTACATGTTGCTCTCTCAATTAAGATCCTAGATCAGATTGAAGTAAATTCTGAAAAACTAACAATTGGATCTCCAAAATATGCAATGTTGAAAACACCTCTCCAACTTCCACATTTCCGCAATCCGTGATGCAGGACTTGGAAAGTCAAAGCGCCAATAATACAACTTCGCAGATTTCCTCTTTTGATTTCCGCACTCCAAGGTCCGCAATGTGAGAGTCTGAAGTTCGGAATACCAATTCACCATTTCAACGAAAATGTGCCTCTGAATTCCACACTCCGCATCCGTGATGCAGAATTCGGAAAGTCAGAATGCCAACTTCACTATCTCGGTGATTATGCGCCTCTGAATTCTGCACTCTGCATCCGTAATGCGGGAGTCAGAAGGTTGGGACACCAAACACACTGCACTGAGAAAACATGCTCTCTTTTCCGCAGAACACAAAAATGCTTGGTGTGAAGAAAATGCGCCCTCAACTTCCGCATTCCACAATGCAGATGTGGAAAGTCGGATGATGGACATACCCTTGTGACCACCAAATTTCCAAGCTTATAACTTCTTTATCCTAATGCCAAATTGGACAAGTCCAGTACTGTTGGAAATCTCTTGGAGAAATATATACACTAGTGTGATCCGCTCCCACTTCTGAGTACTCTAACTTGGCCATATTTCCAACTGAAGTATTATCTAAAGTCCATCAATGCCCCTTTACCCTTCTGCAAGGAGTTCTATTTGATTCTTCCATGACTTACCCTTTCACCTGACCCATAGAGGGGTCATGAAACACAACAGGGCTATCTTATTCTTTCCCCAAGTCCAGGTGATGCCATGCAGTCCATCTAATAGTGTATGCAATGCATAACAAAACACCCATAATGAAACTAAAACTAATCAATGCATCTACAACATGCAAGGTTAGCAACATATTAAGCTAAAGCAAATGGTGAAGTGTTCAAACATGAATTCAACCTCATACATAGGCCTATACATGCTCTTCATACTGGTCAATTTATGCAATCATTCATTCAAATAACTTGAACATAACATAGGAAAATTAGCATCATTTAACACCACAAGGAGCACTTATATTTAAACTGAAGATGTCCATGCAACTGGCTAAGTGAGAGCAATGTTCCACCCAACCATAGGTCTCTGTCCAACCTATACTCTTTCAACTGAGAGACCACCCCCGAGCTGGGTTGTGTATCCACTGAGGAGGGATAAATAGGCTCTCTCACAGTCAAGGCTCCACCCTAATGCTAAGCCAACATATAGTTGGGTTTATCAAGCATGTAAGGGAACAGGGAGGATGATGCTAATCCAGTGAGCTCAAACACAGAGCTACATGCATCTCAAACTACTCAGCAAACATGGAACCCACAATACCTACCTCACCCAACACAAGGAAGGCCCCCTTCTCTGTTGCACATTCCCTCAGGGCCCCTTCCCTCCAGTGCTCTTCAGGGTGGGCATAGAAAGGTCCAAAATGATTCTTTCATGAGACTTTAGCCTTCAATGGGTTTATCAAGAAAATCCAACCTTTGTCTAATCCTCTTCTCTGTTATTCTAGCTAGAATATTCTCAGGGTTGCAGCTGAAGCTCTGTCCCGCAACTCAATCTTCTGCTATCAGATCCAGGTGTTCTCACGGGTTTTCTAAGCTTCTCACACTCTGTAATTTATCCCCAGGGTCTTATCCATGGATATCCCAATCAATTTACTTCCTACATAGGGTTTCAATGTGCTTTCAGCTATGCGAATTCATGCTTACACAGAATCACGATTTTCCTCTTTTTGCTTCCCCTGCTCCGCTCTGTAATGCGTGATAACTGAGGTTAGTTGGTGAACAATGGGATAGGTTTTAGGGTGAGCGAATTACCAGGACGCAGAGTGTCTTAAGGGACAACAAAAATAGACCCATACCTTGCCATACGGATTGCAGGTCTGCTCCATACTCCATCGACCTCATGAACAAGCCTTCTCAAGCACCTTCTTACAACAGAATTAAATGTTAGCAAGGGGAGTCAAATGGGTTCACAAATTGACATGTGGAAGCATGGTTTTCAATCCCATAACCCCCTCACCTCTCCCTAGTGGATACAAATTCCCCCCTCTTATTGGTTTCCTCCTTAGGCAGTTTCCTTGGTGTTTTATTGCAATATTAATATTTACATAATTTACAATGTCTCGTGGCTTAATAACACATGGATAATCAGAATGTCAAATACTTTCCTTTTAAATAAAACCCGGAAATCCTCTAGTGGGGCCTTGGCCTTGAGCTCCACACTAGGGAAAACAAACATTGCATGTATACAATATTTATATTGAAGCCAATAAACCCTAAGGGTCAAAATGGGGATGTTACACCTAGAAGACAATCATGTCATCATTAGTTGAAAACAAAGTTTTACGAGTATATTACAATCAAATTATAAACAATAAATTAAACAATGTATAAATACTTGGGATCTTCTCTATCTTTATAGGAACGATATCTTCATCTGACAAAGATGTGTTCTATAGTGTACTTGTGCTAGTGACACGGGAAGATCCAAGAAATGTTGCTTGAGAAATATCAATACTAGTCTCTACATTGACCCCTTCTTCGGTACGATTTTGCGTGGGCTGAACATTAGTGGGTGCACTCACATATAGCCTCGAGGGTGTCACAGCATTTATTGCTGACTGTTCAGTCAAAATTAATGGCACATGAGATGCAAGCGGAGTCATTTTCTCACATGACAACTCTCCATGAGAATCACTAGTACCAACATTGCCTTGACCAGTAGTGTGTGGGTGCAACAAATCCTATAAATACAAACTAAATTTTAGTTCAAGATCATATACAAGTAAAAATTCTAAAATTCCAAATGAATTTATCTTCTAACTCAAGATCCCACAAATTTATTTCAAGGCCTGAGATCTCTTCACCAAAACATCAATCTTTTCTCTAATCTCATTTGTCTGCGGTTGAATGAATAGCAGATGAAGGATATCCTCATGATTTTTTTAAAGGTATTCTCTATCATCTTAATTGGGTATATAAAACAACTGATGTCATCATCGTGCATGAGCCCATCCACATTAATATATATTGATTGTTCTGATGCTAGATCAAATGTTGAATCAGTAGCCTGCAACAAAAATATATAAAACACTACTGAAATAAAAGCAATAGACTGAGGAAAAATCATAATAAAAAAACATATTGCTCATGTTCAATTTCTAAAATTACAATCAGGTATACCTACTTCCTCGAGGATGGTTTCGTTTGATCCACAACTGGGGACTTGCCCCGATCATCACCCTACAACAAAAATGTAGAAAACATTATCATAATGAAACCAATATACACAAGAAAAAGACACAACAACAAAAAAAAATTTGATATTATATTTGTACAATTACAATGAGGTATACCTACTGCCTCGAGGATCATGTACTCGTCTGATCAACGGTCGGGGACTTTCCCCGATCACTTCCCTGCAAAAAAAAGTGTATAAAACATTATCGAAATGAAACCAATATACTCACAAAAAAAGCATAATAAAAATCATATTGCTCATATAATTATATATGTGCAATTACAATGAGGTATACTTGATGCCTTGGGGATGGTGTACTCCTCTGATCAATTGTCGAGAAGATGTCCTGATCATTAGCCTTTGATGAAAATATAGAATTCATTATAGAAATGAAACCAATATACTCATGAAAATAAATAATAAAAAAACATATTGCACATATTATAGTAGTAAAATTACAATGAAATATACCTACTTCCTTGAGGATGGTCTTGTCTGATCTACTGCTAGGGAGGTGCCCCGATCAACACCCTGCAACAAAATATAGAAAAAATTATCTAAATGAAACCAATATACTCACGAAAAAAACATAATAAAAAAAACATATTTCTCATATAATTATATTTGTGCAATTACAATGAGGTATAACTTCCGCCTCGAGGATGGTGTACTACTCTAATCAACTGTTGGGGAGATGCCTCGATCACTAGCCTGTGATGAAAATATATAATTCATTATCGAAATGAAACCAATATTCTCATGAAAAGAAATCATAAAAAAACATGTTGCGCATATTATAGTAGTACAAGTACAATGAGGTATACTTGTTTCCTCGAGGTTGGTCTTATCTGATATCCTGCTAGGGAGGTGCCCCAATCAACACCCCGCAACAAAAATATAGAAAAAATTATCTAAATGAAACCAAAATACTCACGAAAAAAACATAATAAGAAAACATATTGATCGTATTTAAATTGTACAATTACAATGAGGTATACCTGCTGGCTGGAGGCTACTGTCATTTGATCAACAACCAGGTATTTTCCCCTATCAACACTCTGCAAAAAATATATAGATAACATTATCTAAACGAAATGTACTCATGAAAAAACATAACAAAAAAACATTTTGTTCATATTATATTTCTACAATTACAATGATGTAAACTTGCTGCCTAGAGGATGGTGTACTCCTCTAATCAACTGTCGGGGAGATGCCCCAATCACTACCCTACGAAATAAATATAGAAAATTTTAACGAAATTATAACAATAGACTAACAAAGAATACCTAATATATTGGATTCATTAATTAAAGGTTGGGTAAATTGTTAGATGTACCACTCCCATAGTAATTGTGTTTGTATCTATTCGATTCAAATTGTAATTAATAAGCAACTCTTCCCCTACAGCTAAGGATTTAATGGCACATACAAAAACATGGTTTCCTTCACGCCCCTCAAATATGCAATTGGGTTGATTAATTGTAGACCGTAGTTGTGTACTATTTATAAACGCTGCAATATTCCCTATAGCTTTTGGTGTTCCTTCAATGTACATCGTCGCTCCTTTATTTTGATCCTTGTCTTTCAGCTGTAAATAATTTGCAGACAATCTGTATCTACACATACTTCGTGTATATTGGACCAGTCGCATCCAATATTTGTAGTTGTAACATGGTCCAACATACTCCATCAATTCAGTACATCTGCCGTAACCGACCTTTATGCCATCCATGCAAAACAACCCCAAACCATGTAGTGACGATGGTGCAATCCGATATATCATCTCGTTCACACAAAAATATGTGTTTAGTTGAGGAATATCCTTGGGTACCCATTGTTTCACTATATGTTTGTACCTCAAGGGAACCTCAATGTCGCCTATGGTCTCATAATCATAAGAACATGACCCCCCTTTAGCGAGAAAAAATTTCATGCATATATGGATTTTTCTTATGATATTTTGAAATCTAGTTGATATAACTCTTGTAGACCTACTGGATGTATCACTTTCCTATAGTTTTCCTAAACTCCCCTTGCTCGAGCAAGACAAATCTAACAAATACCTTTTTAATTCTACCTGCACCATGGGAAAAACGTTTCTCCAATAAATAAAGCACTTAGGCACATTGACATACTCTTATAATAAAAGCATTATCACTACTATAGATGAGGAGATTGTACATAATTTTTAGGTAACCCTTCTCCCCATTAATGTATTAATACTAAGATGATACTTATTAATAAACTGTGATGTGAATTTGAGAGGACATCTTTAAAAAGGAATAATGTGAGAGGTGGATGAAATGTGAAGTACCATCTTAAACAAGTGAGATATATGGAAAAATACAACTCAAAAACCAAGCTAGGTACACAAGTTCCAAGGGTATAGTTGATCTAAGAAGAGTATTAGCTTGTAAGAAAAATTAATGGTGATATTGTATCTCACTAAGCAAAACATATCTTAATATCCAAGTGGGTGTTGATCACTTTCATCATGCATATGCTAATCAATAAACCTTAGAGAATGTATAAACACTTATAAATAAGCAAAAAAAATGCACTTCTGACATTTAGGATATGAGGATTTCATTTTTTCATCAAGAATGTGTGCACAAGCTTCACTACACAATACACAAAATTGTCTTACATCATGTTTAGTGTTTCTCCATGCTTATTCTAGTGTTATATTTTTAAAATCCTTAGTGTGAGTGTGATTAACTATGTAATTAACACAATTTATAACTTCCGCCCAAAAGTGAAGTTGTAGGTTCTTAGGTTCTTCCTAGGTCGTTCCATCTTTCATAGGAACCCAAATTATTATGGAAGCTACCCAATATTGGACCCAATTATGTTTAAGTGATATACAAATACCTGCTCAGTTCTACCTGCACCAGGGGATAAAAGTTTTAATGTTTTAGGTTTGGGTAAATAATATAGAAGGAGAATGGAAAAGTTTTATTTTGTGCTTGCATTCATGGAGTTTAAAGGAAAATACGGATAACCATGCTTTCAAATGGCCATCATGAAGGATCTAGGTAAGTTTTCAAGGTCTTCAACCCTCCAAGGAATGAATGCCTCATAAGCAACAAGCAAGGTCCTACATCCAAGTAAGAAGCCTCCACATTTGGAATACCCATCATGGACCAACCAAAGGTAAGACATACACCATGCACACCACATTACATGAAACACCTTCAACAAGGTTAAGCATCACTCTCAAGTGCAATGTAGTTGAAATGCCAACTTCCTCTTTCCCACAAAAGTGATTTCATTAAGACATCTCTTAATTGTGTTGTTATGATATGAAAACAAAGTTGATCATGGGAAAATAAACTTGAAGTTTCTCGTGGCAAGAGAAAATATTAGTAGGTACTATATTTATTTATCTTTCTCTTGTTTATAATTTAGTTTCTAGAACTTGGTACTTTGTATTTATCATGGCCTATTTTGTAAACATCATATGACAGTTTAAGTTTCAGCATTGAACTTTGAACCTTCTTTTGAATTGTTGACTACATCATACAACTCTTTGGTAATTAATATGATGCTCTATTTCATTTAATGGTTGACATTATCTGTTACAATTTGTTGATGACAAATGTTATATTTTGAAACTTGAAAGAAGGTTGATGATTGATCATTTGATGACAATGTTATAAGTTATAGCTATATGATTGATGTTATATGTGTACTAAATGGTTGGTGCTTTAATGATCATCATCAATCTAGTAGTTCAATCTATAATTTCATGTTTTGGTTTGGTGTTGCTAAGGGTTAGAATGGAAATATATATTCTGAGGTCCTTTAGCATCTTACAATGGGGTTTCTATCTCCAAATGGATCCAATGTTAACCGTTGATATTATACTTAAAATTTTTAACAAAATCAGAGTCATGTCCATAAGCTACCTAAGTATACATGTTTCACGGTTAATTTTAAACCAAACCTCCAAGCATGTAGTTGGAATCCTAGGAAAGGGAAGACTCTCCACTATCATCATACATGGTTACCATGCCTCCCCAGAGCTTGTGTCATGTCCCCTCAACAGTGAACATTGGATCAAGATCCTAACCCAACCAATCTCTTAGGTTGAGGAGACAACTTCAGTATCATGGGGTTAAATTTTGTATTCCAGGCATTTAATTAATTAGGAGCGTGCATTTAATTTTATACAAAGTTTATTATGCACTTGGAATATTTAATTATGATGTATTTAATATTTTTATATTGAATAAATGAGGATAATGCTCCACTAGGGCGCATTAGTGGATAAGGTTGAATGAGAAGAGACTTGAGGAAGAATTTAGGAGAAAGCACATAAATCTAGAAAATCAAGAAAAAAGAAACAAAGGTGGAACAACTCAGGAAAAGAAACATAAAGCAGAAAGCAAGAAATTCAGAAAAGAAGGGAAGTTTATAAAACAAGGAAAGTTCAGAAAAGCCAGAAAAAGAAGAAAAATCTAAAGCAGAAAGTGGAAAAGCAAACAGAAAAGTAAAAAGGAGGAAAGCAAAGCAAAAAAGGAAAAGGTAGGAAAGCTAGATTTCCTTATCCACTCAAGGAGGGCGCATTAGCTAAGGATAATTTCTCCTCAAGTCACCCACTCTCTATAAATGAACCAGTACGCACCAAATTCACATCTTTTGTTAGTTTGAGTATTGGTATGCGAGCAATTTTGCTTCAAAGACTTGGGAGATGTGCCCCTAGTCCAAGTTGGGAGATGTGCCCCTACTGCCCGTGAGAGGATGATGGAATTCAGCCATTATAAATAATTTTATATGTAGTTACTATAGCTTATCAAGTCAAATTTGAAGTTCAGAAGAAGCATAATTCAGTTCATGGTTTGAATCTCCAAGCTTCCTATGGATTTATAGAGCTTGATTCTTGTGTAGAATAAGAGAGGTGTTTCTATAATGTTTTGAGAGGCCTATTGGCCCATAGAATATACATTCAATGTAAATCTATGATATCAATCATGTCAATTAAAATTGAATAAGTCTGAATTATTCTCATATTTCTCCACCCTCTCTAGATTTGCATAGAAATTGACTAGTTTTCAAACTATCTTGAATAAATGAATGAGTAGAGGTCCAAATGATTTTATTTATGTTATTGATGTTAATTAAAATGTTATTTGAACCAATCCATGTCTTATTTTAATAATTCGTGAGCGTTCTCTACCTGTTTGGAAGTTCCTAAATTTTACGAGTTGTGCAATCCTGAAATGCAATTTTGCTTGTATCTTTGTGAATATTTATCAGAAATTCCTATAAATTCCTGGAGAGACCTATGAATGTGTATTGACTTATATTTAATTTTATCCATCCTCTCTGAGTCAGAAACATTCATCCATAGCTTACAGTCAAAGTTTATATCCATACTAGTCTGCATATGCTAAGGTGCCCAAAAGCTTTGGAGAAAATTTCAGCCTTGATGATATTGAAACATTAATGGTATCAATAATTTGTGCATAGGTATTAAAATATATCAGAGCCTTCCTTCCATCCATATATTTTGATCTTGTCCACCCTCATTCAAAATAGCTCACATAAACATTGTTTTAATTGATTCTTTGAGGAAGAGAGTTTTTGTATCACTCGTCCTAGTTGGTACATTACAGTGGTATCATAACATGGTACTCTGAACCTACTCTTGAATTATTTCTATGATTCCAGAAAGATATTCAGATTCCAAGAAGAAGGGTCTGATAACAACATTTAAGGTAGGGACATGTCTACACTTAATTAGCTATATTACTATGAAGTGGTGAGGTTCAACGTGAGAAATGAATAATTATATAACATTTCCTAAGGTCTTAAACCAATTATCTAGCATTTACTAATATATTTAAGCATTATGAATTCAAACTAAACTTGAGAAGAAAAACTTAAACTCATGAATGGAAGGAACATTGAATTGTTTCATTTTATGCCAAAGAAGAAAAGATACTTGCAAACAATATAGCTTGAGATGCATCCATCCTCCCTTGCTTTGAGCTATCTTTATTCATCCTTTCCTTTGATGAATATGAGCTTTGCAATCCTCCAAATATCCCTAGCATGCCTTTTCTCTTCCTTTTGTCTCCTCTTACATGTCCCAAATGCCTTTGTTTTATAGTATTGGGAAATGGGTTCTCAAGTTTCATCTTTCAATGTGGGTTAATCCCTTTCTTGATATTTTATTCTTTTTACTCAAAAACCCACTTTCCATAGTATTTTTAGGCTTTTGTCACAAATTCGGAATTCTCAAGCACAATTAATGCAATCTTCTGCATTTATTCTCACTGTTGACTGGTGGAGCTTAGATTTGAGCCTTCAATTGAGCAGTTCAATCACTAAACCTTGTCTCGTTGGGATACCTCTTTATTCACTCAATCCTTCCGATAATGGAAGTAGTGATTAGCTAAGAGAGGATTGTTCTCTTATGTACTTGTCTTCTGACTTCATGTTGCAGGCGCATAATGAAATATGCTTCTACCTTACACTTTGTTAAGGGTGTTAATTTGATTTTTAACAGATGCCCCCTAATGTGTGAGGTTCGAACCATAGCTAAGGGCCGAAATACATTGTCGAAACTGATACTCTTCATACTGATACTCTTTATCGATCAAATCAAGGATGATAAAGGATTAGCTCATGGGTGCATGATTCAATAAAACACCTGCAAGTCAAACATTGCAATTTATCAAATATACAATATCTTCCTGAGGCAGGCATACCCATGCTCAGTAGTAAAAATGCATGGCCACGAACAATACACAGTGGATCCATGTCAAAAGTAAATTTTTCAGAAGTGTAAACATGCACTTCGATGAGTGCGAGGACAAGGTCTTCATTGAACTTCTGACATGGTAGTCTAATCTTGTGCAACTCGGGCAATGCATCGATGAGTGATACAACTATTTTTCCCAAGGTATTCAATACAAACTGACAATAGTACAAGTTTATATCATGCGAATAAATGAACTGATGTTGAGCATAATAAAACAACATCTGATTACTGGTCACTGATGTATACCATTAACAGATGCGAAGAGACCCACCGACAATGATGATGTAATATAAGGTACTGAGTACAAACTAGCAAGTGTGAATAGATGTTTTGAAGTCGAACACTTGTAGAATCAAATAATCAAGGGTCATTGATGTATACCCACTGTCATTTGCTAGGAAACCTTCCACTGATGACTGCAAGATCCAAGGTACTCCTGGGTTTCTAGATCAATTTCCTAGATGGTGATTTGGTGTCTATAGGAATATATCCATTGGAAGAAGGGCATTAACACATCCCACATCAACCGATACGAAACAAAGATCGATTGTCTGATATAGTTTGGCAGAACTATGAGATCCAACACTGTATACTGACACAACAAAGGCCGACATGATTGGTTAGGAATAATTAAGGAATGGACGACACAGTTTGAACTTCCCTTGAACACATAACACAATGTAGAATGGACACTTGGAAACATAGGACTCGAGTAACCGATCTTAATGAAATCCACCAATGTGAGATGCATTAACAAAAGCTCCATAGGTGACGGGAAGGATAACCCATCGGTGGAGATCTGTTCAAAATACTGGTACAGTTTCCTAAGGAAAATGTAGATGGTGTATTGACGGAAGATACCAAATTATGTGCCGTGTTCAAGGGTGACAAGGACTGATTGTTGCCATTTTCTACAAGGATATAATATGAAATGATTCAATTCTCCCTCTTTTTTGGATTTTTGTGTTTTCCAATTTTTAACCTTTTTCATTTATTAGCTTGAAAAAGGAATAAAGCATGCTATGATACATTAGAGGAAACACGTGTCTCAAGGGCATGCGCCTATATTTCAAGGGCATGGGTCAAGCCAAGGCAAAGATACATATTGCAAATAAGGGTTGAGCTAGTTATGTACACTCTTATGGGTGTTTCCTCCATGGGTATGTTTCAAATATACAAAATCAATGGTTTATAGGTATCATGTGACAAAAAGTGTCTGCAAAGGAAAATACATAACATAAGCAATAAGAAATGAAGCAGTTTGCATGGATGTTCGAGTGGATATTTTAACACATGCTTATATAAAATGAAAAAAATATGGGATGCCATCAGGATATGGTCAAGAATGTATGAAAGAGAAATATGTGGTCTCAAACTCCAAGTCATGACGGGACTAATAGGGCTCCCGGGCCTATGAGAATAACTCAACATGTGCACCAAAATGGAAATGGGGTGCTGACTAGGGTGTCCCATGTTCGGTAAGATCTTATTTCGGAATGGTTGAAAATACAAATATGATGGGGTAACCCACCAATTTCCAACAGGTTCGATCCTAAGGAAAATTTGGGTTTGAAAAGATTCAAACAGATCTTTACATAGGAATAATCTAAACCTATATGTAAGTTTCCAAATATACTTGATCAAATCAAGGAAAATGCAAAGAATTCTCCTATGCTTGGCTATATTTAAACCAAGTATGGTCCCAGTGGCCCCACAAAATATGTCCTTAGGTGGGTACAACCAAATGTTCATAAATTCAAGCATAGCTTCATCTGCTAATAAAATGTAATCCAAGAAATCATGTGAGATGGGAGATATCACATCCCAAATGGGCCAAGTAATCGAATCATATTCCTCCATGAAGGGAATATTTTGATCTGAATCTACTGAAGCTATTTCAGTAGCTTGGTATGAAACTTCTACGGCAGATAGGGGTGATCTAAATGCTTTCCAACATTTAAATGACATTACAAAAGTTGAGGTCCCTTCATCTACTATGGTTCAAAAAATATTCTTACCATGAGTCGTTACTTTAATATGAAAATAAACTTAGGAAAGGATCCTACATATTCAATGGTCTATGTCTAATGTGATCGAAGTCGCATCGGATGGATCAACAATGCCAATTGTAGACAATAGTTCCTTTCTTTTCGCAGGACGATATTGCAATACCTCCAAGGCTGACATGGCATATGGTGCTTGAGCTAGGTCCTCAATAAAATTATCGTTCTGAGTAGATCGCACGTTAGGATTATGCATGGTTCTACGTATAACACCTTTGGGGGGTTTGGTACTAAGTATATCGTTGGTTTCTTGATGGAGAGAGAATCACTTGGATGTGATAATGATTGATTCGATGTACTAGGAGAGACACCATAAGAATCAAGTCTTGTTTGAATGTTCACCTCATGATCACACATGAATCCTTTGTCATTGGGATCATTTACCCCTTGTGGGGGGGGTGGTTGGTTTCCCCCTTGTGGGGGTACCAGTGTCAAAATAGTGGGTTGTTGTTTCCCACCGCGTTGAATCATGTTCGATGCTACATCTATTTTCCAAAAGTTAGCATTTTGCTTACTCTTGTATTTTTTCTTCTTTTTCCTAAGGTATTTGGACTCGACTATAAGGATTTCATAATTATGGGAATGATTAGCACTTTGCTTACCCTTATACTTCTTCTTCCTTCCTCTAAGGTCTATCGATGAGACTGTGAAGATGTTAGAAATGTTGGAAGGATTAATAGGTTTCCACATTGCCTGGCCAGCTGTGGGTTACGAAGTATGAATCGAAACTTGTCCCAAATGTCGAATAATATGCTCAAGTTCATTGAAGGAATCCATCATACCATTGGCATGAGGTCCATGTGGTGGCCTGGATTGATCAAACACAGGTTTTTCAGGTTGGTTCCAAAAGGACTGGTTACTTCTTAGAACCTGACCATTCCATTGTGGAATGGGGTTAATGGTTGGATTTACGCCTTGCGGGGTTAGGCCCCAAAAATACTGGTTACTTTCTATTAGTTTTTCGTCAATTAATTCAATAGATATATGATCTTAACTGAAAGAACAACATGTATAGCATATCAAGCATAAGAGACAAGAGACAAGAGACACAAAACATTTCACCAGGGAAAACCAAGAAGGTGAAAAACCCTGCAACTTCCTCAGGGATAGAATAAGCATCAATACAAGGATCACCATGATCAAACCCAAGAGATAGATATCTTCAGCAGCATGCTCCTCCTCCACTTGTGCACACCCTCCTCTTCTCTCACTAATGTGAAGTGAGTGAATAATAGAATGTGTAAAATGAGAGAGACACACTCTCTATTTATACACTAACTTGACTTTCCTTTTAACTCTAACTAGGTCGGCCCCAACTTAACCACTTAACATAATACTGACTGGGTTGACCGCTCTAGGGTGGTCTAATAAGCCTTTGACCCACATGACTCATACAGGGCCGACCCCATCAAGGTGGTCTAATAACCCATCAAGTATAAGTTATGACACTTCCAATCGGAGGAATAATACATCTCCGTGGGGGATACAATAAAGTATAAATACAATATATAAGTGAATATATTCCAAAGTTACAAATACATCAACACTCCCTCTTAACTAGGAAGGTATTCTCTTGACACAAGTCATCAATACATACATGCACAAGTCTTCAATTCTGGAGCTGGATCATCAACATCACTGCTGCTGCACTCGACATCTCGATCACTGGGCTATCTCTAAATTCTTCTTGTCATAGGAAGTTCTACATAGCCATCCCCTTTTCATGTTGGATGTAGGCCCACCACCTGTAGGTCTTCATCAACACTAGCCATACTATGGAATCCTCAGGACTTATTATGTGTGTCACAATGCCTCGAAAGAGTATCCCAGGATACTTTACGTGCCAAAGCATGACCGACAAGATCTCCCAGGTCAACTTATATGTGATTCCCACCACAATGCCTTGAAAGAGTATCCCAGGATCCTTTATGTGCCGATGCACGACCAACAAGATCTCCCAGGTCTACTTACATGTGGTCACCACAAAGCCTCTAAAGATCATCCTAGGACTGATTACGAGCGTACTACTCAGCCTATCGGATCTCCCAGGTCTAGTTACATGTGGTCATGGAAAAACCTCAAAAGAGCATCCCAGGACTGATTACGAGCATACTGCTCAACCTATCATATTTCCCATGGTGCTATTATATGCCATAGGACAAAGCCTCGAAAGAGTATCCTAGGATCCTTTATGTGCCGCAGCACGATTGGCAAGATCTAAGGTCTAGTTACATGTCCTCCCAGAGCAATGCCTCGAAAGAGTATCCCAGGATCCTTTATGTGCCACAGCAAGACCAACAAGATCTCCTAGGTCAACTTACATGCTCATCTGCACAACCTGTCCACGGCCACAGAGTATCAACATGATACTCACCATACATCATCCTGATGTACATGATCATCCTGATCATCATCATAACATCGTCTTGATGCATATCATCTAGAGTATCATCCTGATACTCATCACACATGATCATCTTGATCATCGTCACTGCATCGTCCTGATGCATGTCATCTAGAGCATCGTCCTGGTCATCGTCACTGCATCGTCCTGATGCATGTCATCCGGAGCATCGTCCTGATACTCATCACACATGATCATCCTGATCATTGTCACTGCATCATCTTGATGCATGTCATCCAGAGCATCATCCTGATACTCATCATACATGATCATCCTGATCATCGTCACTGCATCATCCTGATGAATGTCATCATACATGATCCAACTAATCATACAAAGCATCCACCTAATGCATATTCATATACATGATCCAACTGATCATACAAAGCATCCAACTGATGCATATCAATATACATGATCCAACTGATCATACAAAGCATCCAACTGATGCATATCCAAAGCAGTAATTGGAGCATCGTCCTGATGCTCATCACACAACGCTTACATCCACAGCCATGGGAAGGATCCTCCTCTCACCATGCTTGGAATGGATCCTTCAAATGTGTCCCATCACTTCTTCCTCAAAGTATCTTCAATATGAAGAACACCAAGCCTCTCTCTGAAGTACTCATACTTCACTCTGGCTAGTGGTTTCATCAACAAATCTGCAACCTGCTCATCCGTCACAACATACAGGAGCTTCACTACTCCTCTCTGCACCATATCCATGATATAGTGATATTTGATCTCAATGTGCTTCGACTTGTCATGGAACATCGGGTTCTCAGAGAACTTCACACAACTCTGGTTGTCACAAAAGATACTAGTAGCATCCAATGGGAGATCAAACAACTCAGATAGTAGCTTCCTAATCCATACAGCCTCACAACTAGTCGAACAAGCTGCGACATACTCTGCTTCGACTGTACTTAGTGCTACGCAGGACTGCTTGCTGCTAAACCAAGATATCACACCTGATCCCATACTGAAGCAACACCCCGAAGTGCTCTTCCTATCTGCAGCACTGCCTTCCCAATCTGAATCAACATAACCTTCCAGGTTAAACTATTGATTCGTATCATACTTGAGCCCATAGTCAATTGTACCCTTCCGGTACCTCAGAATATGCTTTACAACAACCAGGTGAACACCTCCGGGATCCATTAGGAACTGGCTCAATGTGTTCACTGCAAAGCAAATATCTGGTATTGTGTTTGTCCAGTACATCAAGGACCCAATCATCTGACGATACACCATGAAATCAACCGGATCATATGAAGCATCACATAGAAACTTAAGGTTCGATGCCATAGGTGTGGCCATGGCCTTGCAGTCCATCATCCCGAACCACTTCAGGATCTCTACTACATACTTCCCTTGTCCAAGGAAGATTCCATCTGCACTCTGCCACACCTCCATGCCTAGAAAGTAGTGCATCATCCCAAAGTCCTTCATCTTGAACTCGACAGCAATCTTCTTCTTTGTATCAGCAATCAATCTATCCTCACCCGTAACAAATAGGTCATCCACATACAATTTTAGTATCACTGGATTGCCTTCCTCAACCTTGTAGTAAAGGTTGGAATCTGCTTTACTCTTGGTAAATCCCAAACTTCATAGAAAGCTGTCTATCCCACCATACCAAGTCCTAGGAGCTTGCTTCAAGCCATACAAGGATTTCTTCAATCTGCACACATATGACTCCCTGTCATGTGTCTCAAAACCGAGTGGCTGCTCCACATACACTTCCTCTTCGACTACACCATTCAAGAAAGCTGTCTTGACATCCATCTAGTGTATCTTCCACTTCATCATTGCAGCCAGAGCAAGTACTATTCTGATGGAAGTGTATTTGGCTACAGGAGCAAAAGTCTCTTCATAGTCTATTCCCTCTTTATGGGAGAAGCCACGAGCTACAAACCTCGCCTTGTATTTCTCTATGCTACCATCTGCAACATGCTTGATATTATAGATCCACTTGGAAGTCACAACAGACTTCCCTTCAGGTCTTGGGACCACATCCCAAACATCATTCTTCATGATTGACTGGTACTCCTTGATCATGGCATCCATCCATTACTCTATCCCAGATCCTGGGAACTTTAGATTCTTCAATATCTTCAATAGATAGTTTTCTTTGAACATCGTTGCTGGAAAAAATGTTGTAGTCCTTCTTTTGTAGGTGATGGTACATGGTCTTTCCTACAAGACAAGTTCAATTACATGATTAGAAACATCTTATATATTTCAAAACAATTTCTTACTCATAAAGACATATGTCATACAGTTATGCAATTATCTTAGCCAATGCTTCAATACAACATTTATCCATATCTTGTAACTTTCTAGATGCCTTCCATCTCTACCAGAACATTGTTAAGAGTGTGCACAACTCCCAACATGTCAGCAAAGAGGTTTCATTCTAGAAAACTAGCAATGGAATGTTGTATAGTACCATAAACCACTTACCCATTACTTGCATATTAGTAGTATCTTGTTCATTAATGCAACTTTTGTAATATGCATAATACATATCCTAAATCTAGGAACATAAGTATGTACATGACTAGACAACATCATTTAAGTAATCATATACATCATAAATGACAATTCAAATACTTATCTTTGTTTGGTTATTGGGTGGACTCCCTCTCAATCTTTTCTTCCTTGCAGGAACTACTGGAGTGTGCTCTCTCTTGATCTTTGTTTCCTGGATTACCTGTCCTTGAACTTATATCTATCCTAGACCACTATGCATGCTTAAGTGTGCGCTAGTGTCATCCTCAATATCTAATATATAATCATATATCCATTAGTATAATCTCAATACTATCAAAACATTATGATCCTAAATAATCTTAACATGTATGGTCATGAACATTTCACACACAGGTAATTTATCACAAGCATTAGTATTCAAGGTTTCAGGGATGACTTCTATTACTCATGCATATTCTTATTGACCATAGGACTCTTTTGGTTAGTCATATCATCAATCAAAGTAAGAAACATAATATGCATAAACCCTTGATTACTTAAACTTCTAACTTCAACAATAATCATTCATACACAAGTATAAGATCCTAACACAAGTTAGGATTCTAACTTGATATAGGAAAAACATACCTGGTTATCATGTTTTCTAGTTATGTCTAACATACCCAAACAATGTCTTCTTGTTCTCTTCAATGACTTGTGCTTAGTAACCTGCATAACTCATAAGTTAACAATTGTATAACCAAATTATACATACCTCGTAAGTAGAGCTTCTATGTGATCCATGAGTCTTTGTCTTCATGTCACCATGGTCGTATGTTCTTGATCTAGAACTTGATTTGTGCCTTTCATGTTAGTGGACAACATCATCCTCATACAATACCATAGTGCATTAGTACAATCATAAGTGTCATAACCCTAATCAATGAATGTCTTCTATCCTTCACATGTATTCATACTTTTATTAGGGTGATAAGACAAGTCTAAAATTAATCAAGATTGTTACTAACCTTAATAATATGAAGACAAACATATCATAAACTTAATCATGAATAGATTTCAAAACATACCTGTATCTCCTCAATCCATACCTGTTGAGATTGCTTGTAGCATTCTTATGTAAGGCCTTAGCCTCATCTCCCTTTGGAATTGGAACTTCTTCACTTATGCAGGTGTCCAATACATTCTCTTCTAGGATTAACCCAATCCACTTTGATTTGCTGAGACTAGATCTAGAGTTGGATTAGGGTTTGTCAAAGAAACCCTAAAAATTAAAATTTAGAATTTCAAACCTCTGAATGGATGGAAATATGTGCCTTGCTGAGCTAATCAAGCTTGTATACTTCAATTTTGAAAACTGCAAAATTTGACCCCTCAAAATTTCCTTTGAAACTTCCAGATCTTCTGGACAGGATCCCGAACTAGGGTTTGATAAAGCCCGGTATTATTCCCATCCAAAATGTTCGATCTTTTGTTCTAAACTTTGATTTTTCTGAGGAGCTTCCATTCGTGGTCACAGATTTCAAAAATTCCAACTTTTGGAGAAGCCCTAATTTTCCACCTTTCCGATCAAAATCCCGAACTAGGGTTTGATCAAGGCCGACCTTCTGCCAAACAAAAAAATTCAATCTTGGTCTATAAATTTTGATTTTTATGAGGAGAATTTAGTCGTGGAATCCGATTCCAAAAGTTCCAACTTTCTCCGAAGCCCTAAATTCTAGCAGCAGTGACAAGCCAAGAATGAAGGTGCTCAGAATCCAATTCTGTTTTGACAGAAATATGCACCTGATTGTTTCTGGTGCACCTCTGAAATTACAAATCCATAGGGTCTGAAAATTCATCTTGTGGTATCCTGACCTGTCATCTTTCCAACCCCATAGGTCTGACCTCAATTAGATTCTCTGATATATATTTATGCCACGTGTCGCAACGTGACCGTTTTATGGGATAAAACAAGAGAGTGAACTTGTACGAAGTTCCACGTGTAACTGGTTAAATTTTCAGCCTCTGAAAAATAGACCTGTGAAATTACAGTTCATTCCCTTCCTGCCAATTTTTACGAAATTTCATTTGGATCTTCCTAGCCCAAGTTGTGACCTTTTTTCCTAGGTCACATGTTTATGACTGAGATTTGGAAGAGGCAGAAACCCTAGATTGTATGGATCATAAAAATGAAAGTACAACGAATTAGATTCTCTGCTTCGGAAAAAAGGTACATGGGGATGTTATCTACCACCTATAAAAATTTTAGATCCTGAACCTTCGCCAAAATGTATTTATAGCGAAATTTCTACGATGACTGGTTTTTGCTATATCAAGCCCTAGCTTCCAATTTGTCGCAAGTGCAACAAGTGTCATAAATGCCATACCATGCCTTCCTTCAGGCTAGCTCTGATACCATGTTAGTTTTTCATCAATTAATTCAATTGATCGATGATCTTAACTGAAAGAACAACATGTACAACATATCAAGCATAAGAGACAAGAGACAAGAGACACAAAACATTTCACCAGGGAAAACCAAGAAGGTGAAAAACCCCGCAACTTCCTTAGAGATAGAGTAAGAATCAATACAAGGATCACCATGATCAAACCCAAGAGATAGATATCTTTAGCAGCATGATCCTCCTCCACTTGTGCACACCCTCCTCTTCTCTCACTAATGCGAAGTGAGTGAATAATAGAATGTGTAAAATGAGAGAGACACACTCTCTATTTATACACTAACTTGACTTTCCTTTTAACTCCAACTAGGCCGGCCCCAACTTAACCACTTAACATAATGCTGACTGGGCCGACCCCTCTAGGGTGGTCTAATAATCCTTTGACCCACATGACTCATACAAGGCCGACCCCATCAAGGTGGTCTAATAACCCATCAAGTATAAGTTACGACACTTACAATATAACTTGCGACACTTGCAAGTACACATGATGACACTTACAATCAGAGGAACAATACATCTCCATTAGGGATACAATAAAGTACAAATACAATATACAAGTGAATATATTCTGAAGTTACAAATACATCAACACTTTCTAGAACTTGACCACTCCATTGATGTGGTCCTTGGGTGTGATAAGAATTCAATGGTGGGTTGCGCCTTTGCAGAGATTGACCCCAGGAATATTGGGTACTTCCTGGAACATGACCAATGGGTGGATTGCCTCCTTGTGGAGGTGGTGCCCAATAATACTGGTTACTTGCTAGATCCAAACCACACCATGGAAGTTGAAATTGGGATCGAAAAACATTCCAAGGTTGATTGCATCCTTGCAGAGGTGGTATCCAAAAAGATTGGTTACTACCTTAATGTTGTCCATTCCATGGTGGAACAGGATGGATGGATGGATTTCCCCCTTGCAGAGGTAGGCCCCAAAAATATTGGTTACTTTCTGGAATCTGACCAAACCATTGATTGTTTCCTTGGTTTAGATAAGCGTTCCAAGGTTGATTTTCTCCTTGTGAAAGTGGACCTCAAGAATATTGGATACTCCCTGAAACCTTCCCACTCCATTGCAGAATGGGGTTGATAGGTGGATTTCCCATAGGGATTGGGTTAGGATCAGTCGAAGGATAACCCCCCTAGGAATTACCACTAATATGAGGGGCATGACCCCAATTGGCATAAATGTTCCATGGATCATTGCTTCCGCTAGGAATATTACCATTCCATGGTGAAGGGTTTCCACCAGAAGTGGAATTTTGACAAGTGTTGGGCATACCAAGAGGATTTTGGTTTAATCCTTGATTTTTTTGACCTTGATTAGCCGAACCATATGGAAAACCAATGTTTGGTAAGGCACACCCTTCAATAGGGATTCCTACAGACAAAGTGGATGTACTTCTGGGATTGGAACCCGAAACTGTAGCAACTGGCACTGAAGTACTGGTTGAACTTGTGTTAATAACATGTATGCTAACTGTTGGGATTGATGTAGAGGCCAAATTAGAAGTATTGCTACCTACAACAACTATTTGAGGTTGTGATGATGTAGTCCCTTGTGCTCTTGATGAAGCCATAGGGTCAATTGTTGGATTTTGCATGTTATTCAAACTTTCAAAAAGGGGTTTTATATCACCCTGTGATTTACTCATAGGAAGTACAACTAGTTCTAAAATACTCATCAAAGGTGGAACTACGTGAGCATTTGTGTGATTTTTTAATGTTTCGGTTTCAACTAGAGTAAGATCATCAACTATGTCTGTATTCAGTTCATGATGTGACGATGAATTCTCAAGGTTTGTTTGATGTTGTTCTTCTCGAGTAATATTAATTGAGTTTAAAATCAATTATGTTTCCAAGTGACTAGGATGTAGTTTTTGTATTTGTCTCTGTAACGTAGCAAGGCCTTCAATTTATGGTGACTTACTTCGCTGCCGCCGTGGATGGCGGATCGAGAGAGTAGCCGCTTCTAATAATTTGATAAAAGGATGTGTTTAAAATGATATTCTTAATAAAAAAATAGAATCAAACAATCCTAAGGCAGTCTATACTCAACAAAAAGAAAAAGTGTCCACATAGTAAAAAGTCCTATGGTTCCAAGCAAGTAGTCTACTTTTCTAAAGAATTGAGGATCAGTGAAAAGATGGATTAGAGGGCCTTCTGAAACTAGTAGCTGCTGAGGGATATTAAGCCTCAAACAATTACTACTAGCAAAGGTATGAGAAACAGTTACAATAAACTTTAATCATCAAGGGTGCAAGTATTGGTTCTCAACCAATCACCCTCCCAAGGAGTAAAAGCTTGAAAGTCTATCTCAAGTACTGTAAGTGTCCCCCACTCACAATAGCCTCTGTGATATCCTAGGAATAGAAACTAAGGTTACCACTTCACAATCAATGGTCAAACAGAACAATTGTAAGTCTAGGACAACTCTCATGACCGGGTATTCTAGAAAAGTGATGTCACCCCCGAGGACTTGTCACTTTACATAGAATTCCGTGATGAGCTCATGTCCCACTAAACAAGAAATAGGGGGGAACCGCCCTTACTTATCGATATTGACCTAGTGCTTGACGCATGTGTTATATGCACGTTCCCAACAAGAGTTTCATGCTACTAATGGATTTAAACACTCAATAAGCAATGCTAGTTTCAACAGTTTTGTATCCCAGGAGTGTTAAATCTCCAAACCTAATCCAGGTCACTAACCTAACCTTGTTGGTGATATGAAAAATCAAATCTTGGTTAGTTTTAGATTAAGCACCAATTTTAAGTGTAGTTTGCTTAGTTTCAAAGTGGATGTGAAATTGGTGGTGTGTTGAATCGAAAATGTGAACCAAACAATGCAATATGCTCACTACTCTACCTTTCAATTCGATGAATGTTCTAAACTAATGAAAAGTTAGAGGTTCATGTGTGTCTTTCAAACATGCAATTTTTTTTTGTAGATTTCTGGTATTTAAGAACAGTTCTTCTGAAATATGGATAATAACTGATTTTCAAAAATCAAGGTAAACCAAACAAATATCTCAGTGAAAATGAATCTAATTCTATTACACGAGGGATTTCTGTTTTTTCGTTTGCAGGGCCACCCGAAAGTGCAAGAAAAGAGTATAAAAAGGTCCCTTTTGATTTATTATGAATTAAATTCTTACACTTGAGATCTACTTTCTCATTTGCAGGGCCACCCGAACGTGCAAGCAAAGAGGATAAGCTAGCTCGAGAACTATATGCGAAAATTGAAATCTACACTATTACACTTGAGATCCACTTTCTCATTCACAGGCTCGATCGAAAGGCCAAGTGAAGAGGATACAGTGGCTCAGACACAACTTATCACAAGAAAATTGAGATCTAAATCTAGAACTTTCTCTAATTGTGCATGAGAATAATTAAAATATTATAGATCCAAAACAAAATTTGACTAATTAAAGCTTGTTTTCAGTTAATTTGGAGGGAAATTGTTTTCAAAATATATCAAAGTGTGATGTTCATTTTTTTTTGTTTTTTAATGAAAATGTGTTAAAGTGATCTTTTCATATGTCATAACTAATATTTGGTTCCAAGTTTCACATAAGCAAGTGTATGAGAGTAAAATATTAAAGGGTCTTAAGGTTCTTTAAACAAATATTTATGGTTTTTTTTTTCAATTTTCACTATTTGCAAACTATGAAATGAATCAAAATTATTTAAGGATCAACCCTAATCCTATCCAATTAGGGATCTAACAACAAAATATTACCTTAGGCAATTGGATCTACCACAAATTGTAAGAAAATTTTGAAAAAAATGCTAATTTAGGCCATTTTAAAGGTTTTTGGAGGGAAATTCCAAATCTAATAATCTCAAACCAAACCCTTCCAATTTTTTTCTAATTAGTGGTAAACTGATCCTAACATGTCTTAAATCAATTTTCTGGTCTGCAAGTACAAAAATGAAGCCTAAATGTGGCCCTAAAACAGTGAAATCTCAAAGCTAGTTCTATCAATTTTTGCAAATTTGAATAAAGAAAGCTTTAAAGTTATTTAAAAATATTCCAAACCTTTAGCTAAAGAGGATCCAAGTAAGGTCCAAAATATAATATAAGGGGTTCCTCTTCCAATCCAAGAAGAAAAAAGCACAAAAACCGAGACAAAAATGAAGAACCAAGCTCCAAAAATTCAAAAAACCGAACGACGCAGCCACAAAAAATAGAGTAGAGCATTATTGGCGGGGAGACACACCTTGCTATTGGGTGTATCCCAAGTGGAAGAATTTTTTATGGAAAAAGTACAATTTAAGTGAGGCCTAACATAAGCAAGTTTTGGGAGAAACAACTCCGCAATTCCTGGGAGCAGGGTATGGAGCGAAGCGAAGTGGCAGATAAGGATCTGTCCCCTTAGTAAAGGCGAAGTAATAAGGACAGTCAAGGTAGTTGGAAAAGTTATGAATGAAGCGGCGGACTTTCATCTACAATAGAGAAGAGTAAAAAATCATAATGGGGCAAAGGACGCACCATGACAGTGTCAGAGCCACGCGGTCAAATCTATGACTGTCAGAAGAAGCGTCAGAGCCAGAGAAGCAGCGCAAAAGGACAATAGAGCTCCATCGAAGTAAAGACAAGGCGTGGTCAATAGGAGAACCGTGCCATTTTGGGTTTAAGGGTACTATGGGGGTTGTCCCATAATTATTGTAAAGATGTGAACTTTGGGAACAATCTATATAAAGAGAATTTTTGTATAAGAACGGGTTAGATCTTATTAGACTGAAGTTAGATCTGAGACTGTTGGATTTTGTTAGATAAGATATTGTAGATCTATGTTGAGAGAGATCTAAAAGAGGAAAAAGACTCTGCAGCTGTGTGCGTAGAGATCTATTGTAGAGAAGAGTCTGCAGCTGAGTGCACAGACTGGAACTGTTAACCCCTTCCAAGAATTATAAGAGCAATTCCCGTGGACATAGCTCTCATCTGGGGGTGAGCCACGTAAATACTTGTGTTATGTGTTTGAATCTCTGTTATATTGAATGTTCATGAATGCTTATGCTTATATATGTGTTTTCATATGAATGTGAATGAGAATGATATGTTAAGTAGAGGAACATACTGTTGAATATTGTAACTTCTAAGAATATTATATTTGTACATTATTATTCCGGAGATGTTTTATCCCTCCGAGGCAATTCTATTATGTATCCGGAGATGTTTATTCCTCCAATGGTTTGTGGTAACTAGGGTTATTAGACCCACTATGTGGGGGTCGGCCCTGGGTTTATATTTTAGGGGTTATTATACTTCTCCAGTAGAGGTCGGGATTTCGGTCAGTCGGGATCTAGTATAAGTAGAGGAGAAGAGCTCCTCATTTGACACAGTTCCTCAACTCAGAAAGTAGCGCACTTGTGTCTGGGAGGTCTGCATGTGAGGTAGAGAAGAATGAAAAGTCTTGGAGCACATATTGTATTTTGGTTGATCATCTTATTGAGGAATGCTTTGCTGGGTTTTCTACCCCATGAGGGTTTCCCAGGGTAAATTCTATGTCTATCTTGTGATTATGTTTCTTTCAGTGATCTTGCTAGTCTATTTGGTTTAAAACTTAACACATGCATGTATGAACATTGTGAAGTTGTGTTAAGTATGGTAAATGCATAGTCATAGAAGCAAAGTAACAACGATTCAGTGAATCCTGTAGGTTGTTGAGATCTGTGAAGTGTGCAAATACCTGTGGGTCACGATCTGGGAAGTAGATGTTGAGTAAGCTGCGTAAATCAGCTCGCATAACATATCCGCGTGTCACCAGGTTACAGAAATTTGATTATGTGACCACCCATCTTTGCTTCGGGTGAGACTTCATCTTGCTCGCAGGTTGATACCGAAGAGGCTAGTGAAGGGGATTTTGTTGGACCAAAGAATAGAAAGAACCTCACAGAACTCGGTTCGGCCCCAAGGAAAGTAGGGAAAGAATAGGATAACCAACAAATGGTTCCGTTTTCGTGCTAAACAAATGGTGATATGCGATGTTGTTATGTTATGAGACCGTGAAGAAGGAAGCATAATGAACAAGTTCCATTGCCGTGCTAAGAACTCGTAACGTGTTATGTGGTATCCGTAAAAGACATAAATATAGAACTGGGTAAGTCAGACAAAACTTGAGTTTGCGAAAAAATAGAACAGACATCTACGTCTGACCACAGAACAATGGTTGCAGAGGTATATATTCACTAACCTACATAAAATTTTCTTTGCATCATTCGCTAATGAGTTGCATGAGTGGATATCGAGGATAGCAGAACGAAAAAATTGTTTCTAGGGTGGAGAACCTATAGTTTGGAATCCAAAGTTGATTCAGAGGCTTAAAGGCATTGACAACCAAATTTCTAGAGCAGAAGACTTTTGGTTGGATAACTTACTGGAAGGCTATGTTACTGAGTTTGCTATGGACCCGCTGAAGTCCTACAACGCAACAGAAGGATATTTATTTCAAGCATTTAGAGGTAAGTACCTGAAAAACCTTAGTTTATACATTAAGATGTTACTAGATGAAAAATGAGTCCTAAGAATGCAATCAGATTCCTAGGGTTTGAGCCTGTAATGTTTAGTAACACAAATAGTGACACAGACGAAGATATTGGTATTTTAAGAAGTGGAAAACGATTTAAAGTTAACACTAGAAAGAGGTCTTGTGGAACCGAACCTCGCATATTCCTAGAAACTGAGTTAGGAAGTGATAGAAAATCATATTAGGTTGAGTTTGATAGTGAAACAAAACCTAGACGCACTGGTGATCATCCTATTACTCCACATAAACTCATAGTTGATGACATAAATATTACTAGTTCGCAGAATGCTGGTAGTAGTAATACTGCAAAAGAAACTACTCAGAATCAGTCAAGTAGTGGTATACCTTGATCATCTCAGAGAGTCAGAACACTACACATCCTAGAAGAAGAATGGAAGATGACATTAAACTACCTACTTTTAAAGGAACTAGCCAAGAAGACCCAGATCAACATTGGTTTCTCTGTGAAGCCGTATGGAATATTAAGCAAGTAAAGGATGATGCTATAAAATAAGCTCAGCTAGTTACCACATTTAGAGACAGAGCTCTAACATGGTTTATGAAATATTATGTTGGACAAAACATAACGTTGGTGGATATCAGAACTGCGCTTATTAGAGAATTCAAGAAACCTAAGTCAGAATCGCAGTGCATCACAGAATTAAAAGAAATCAAATAGAAACCTAATGAGACTGTATGGGAGTTTGATCAAAAGTTCAAAGCATTATTAGATCAAGTTAGCTTTGAAATAGCACCACAACAACATCAAGAATGGTTCATAACTGCGTTGTTGCCCCATATTAGATTACCGTTGATGTAACAAAAGGTAGCATCGCAAATAGAAGCATTAGAGATTACGATGAAGCTAGAAGCTTCTTCTATAGGAGAAAGTAGTATAGGTATGGTACAAATACAGACATAGTTATCCAATTTGACATTACAACTACAATATATGAAGAAAGGAAAAGAAACCAGAGAAGAAGTTTGGTGTACAAAATGTAAAGGAGAAGGACATTCCAAGGAACAATGTCATGTGTTCAGAGACTACATCAATAGTGGATCCCCAAACGCATTGAATCAACAACAAGTACCATGGTTTGAGATTTTCCAATGTAGAGGACATCACCCAGAAGACTGTTACCTGCTTTATAAATATGTACAGACACCAAAGAATCTGTACTGCACATTCTGTAAGTCAGTTGGACATGATGATACCAACTGCAGAGCTTATGATCTCATGATAGAAAGAAAGCATGATGTATACAGAGTCCAAGGAGAAACACCACATAATAATGAAAATGTGTAGTATGACCAAGGCGCATATAGAGGACGTGGTGGATACAGAGGAAGAGGACGCAACCGGGGATGATTTTAAGGGCAAAATTTACCCCATGGGAGAAATTTAGAGGGTTTGAAATATTTATTGGGCGATTTTTTATAATTTAATATATTCATCCACTATTTATTCAACAAATAATATCTTCAAAATGATTAGCCCTCCCGTATTAATAAAGGAGAGAAAATTAAAATGAATTCGCCCTCTGAATTTGGCCTTTGAATCTCAATTCGCCCCTGACTTTCAGTTGAAATTCATTTGAAGGCTTTATTCGCCCTTGATTTCTTGTAGTAGAGGTTTCGGGAAATGATTTCGCCCTTAATTTACAGTAGTAGAGGTTTTTGGCAACGATTTCGCCCTCGATTTCTAGTAATAGTTATTTCTGGCAATGATTTCACCCTCGATTTCTAGTAATAGTTATTTCTGGTAATGATTTCGCCCTCGATTTCTAGTAATTAGGGTTTCTGGCAGTGATTTCTCAGTCGATTTCTAGTAATAGAGGTTTCTATTTGAATAATTTAAGGAATTGGTGCTAATGGGGTCCTGAGGTGGTGCAATTTTAGTGTTTGTATTCTTTGACATGTTTTTGAGCAATGGTGTATACAACATGTCGAGACGACTACGAAACTGCGACCTGTAAGTTACAATAAACATATTTTCCCTTATGCATGTGTGGAATGATACTATTGTTGGTGCCTTAAACGCTTCCTCTTGTGGATTGGAGAGGAAAGAGAGACATTTAGGTAGATGTATGAGCATATAGTAAATCTGAGTTTGTTGTTCAAGTTCATGAATCAAATTTGTTCTTGTTGATCCATGGCTTAGAAGTTTGGAAGAGGCTATCTATATTAGATTTGGTGACTTCAGTTGTTTTCATAATAGCCTCTGGCCGAGGTTGGAATGAAACCACCTAAGTTAATGTTGAGAAGACATTGTTTTCCATGACTTCTAGTGTGCTACCTTGAACTTCAATAACCATAGAGCACAAGACATGGCCATTCAAAGAAGTATGTTTCATAACTGGGAATGAATGTTCAACATTTCTATTTATCATATTTGATATTGCTTTAGTCACTTGGAAATTTTGTGTCATTGGTAAGTTCTATGTACCTTTTGTTATCATTTAGCTTACATCAATTGTAATATTGTTTTTTTTCTATATGGCTGGGTTTTCTAAAATAACCAATTTTAGAATGGGAATGTTTAGGTGTATATATTATGATTGATTTATGGATCCATATGCAATAGAGACAGGATCTTGAATGAATGTTGACATAGAAGCTCATTTTCTTGTTTGAATAATTAGTGCCTTCCACATCTATGGTTTGTTAGGCTGTTAGGAAATACTCAGGCTTGAGAATAGTGTTTATGGTGCTCATGTAAATTTATCTACACTAAGACAAAAGAGAAGAGTGGCCGGTCCTTGACAAGTGGTATTGGGACTAGAGGGTTATGTAACAACCTTTGATCTTGCGCACATAAATTTTTGCCATTGTCTAGACTCTATACCTTTCTTATATCAATGATTTCAATTGGCTTGGTACTTTAAGTCACTCCTTATTTTGTTTGAAAATTAGGATGCAACAGAAGCACTGGAACACCTTCTATCTTCCTTGAAATAAGAATGTATGGTATACATCAAACAATATATGCTACATTGTGGGTCTTTTGTAGGTGATTCTAAGCATGAAATTTCCAATCGCACAAAAAGGGGAGAACATATTTCTTTAAAAACATGGAATTAGTACCTTCATGGGCCCTTGTATGGAACCATTGAAAGCCTATTGACATGCCAAAGTTGTTTGTTTCATGTTAGCTATCTTTCTAGACCAAGAAATTATATCTTCATTCATACACACAACTAGATTTGGTGTGTTGAAACAATGGAATGCAATATAGCAGTATAGCAATATTTAAAGTAATGGTTTTGGAAAATATTAATTGTATCCACTGTCGTTAGAAATAAATGTGGTGGAGATATTTTTTGGAAAATGCATTTTTATATTCCATTATTTAACAATAAATAATACATCAAGAGTGATACATTCGAAGTATGTATTTGATCGTTTGTTTCCCTTCTATGAATTTTCTTATGGAGCCAAGAACTCATTGAGGAACTTGAAATATTGGATTTATATTAGTTTGACTAATGTTTTTTTTTGTTGCCAAATATTTATGTGTTTTTCCATTTTCAACTCAATTTGATTTCTTTCATATTTTACCAATCCCACCCATACTATATAGTGATGGTAACATTGTAAGTATGCTTGATTAATTTTCTATTGTCATTTATCACCCTTCTCTGATTTTAAACAGTCAACCCACCATGATTTATGTTAGGTTGTGGCTCATTCTTCAGTATAACTCTCTTGCATCACTCACTTTTCTTGCTAGATTGAGGGATGCACCATACAAGATTGTTTGAAACAATTTACCCCCTGACCATTGAATGGATTACCAATTATCAATGTAATCATTGCTCGCATCTCTTTGGAATTCAAGCTTTATCCCTGAAAACTAGGGCAAATAAGGTTGGCCTTGAAGTCCATTGCATTTTATTTTAGCACAGTGGAAATATTCTTTTATTGCATTCATAATATGAGAAATTTCTATTTTAGTCATGCTTGTGAATTTAGCATTGGGAGATGCTTAGCTCATAAGAATCATGATATGTGGGAAAAGTATAGCTCTTTCACTTTTCATTGTTTTGTAGGTGAATATTCAAAAAATTAAGGATTTTAGTAATAATGACAAGTGTTCATGTGAAGCACTCTTAGCAAAATAAGGAATTCCATGGCCAGTTGTTTACTGAAATGATTTCAAGCAGTTAAGAATTAGGCATTGTCCAGAGGTATTGAAAATTTGTTTATTTTCAAGTACTGAGTTATTTCTTGATTTTATGTTTTTATTTTTATTTTTAATTGTGCTTTTACTTTTAGTATGAAAATTATGATGGTAAAGTCACTCCAATTCACACTACTGTAAATATACTCCCAGTGAGTGTATTTCAGGGTTTCATTATTCTAAATTGGGCTATTGCATCTTTGTAAGTTTTGTGTATTAATCTACATAGTGAAGGCATAAATGAAAAAGGGGATTTGAATAAGGAAAGGGTATGCTTTTTTTATATCAAAAGCTTGAGATATATTCAACATTTGCATTTACTTGAGATAGCAGTATAGCTACTTTTTTATGTTTTCTAAAGATATTGACTTTTCATGTTGCATTTCAACTTCTAAAATTTTAGTGTCAATTCTATTTTTTCAGGGTCATGTGCCTTTCCGATTAGTTTTTTATTTGTTTCCATACACTGTTGTATACAAAGGAAGGGAAAATATGGCCTCTAGAAAATGAAAAACAAATCCAAATCAATCAAGGTTGTTTGTTGTTGTCTCGTTTAAAAGATTTTAAAATACAATTGGAAAGAAATTCAGTAACTTGGATATCTAATTTTGTTAGTAAATCGAGCTGCTATGCTAATTCTCTTATACATGTTATTAATTGTTGTGAGTGTTTTAATGGGAGTTTATCTGTGTTTAAAGCTTCTTTGGTTCATGGGATGTTCTAAACATTCATTCTCTACGGTAAGTGAGGTTTCCTTTCATATTTTCAATTTGTCTTGCAAAATACAAATGCCAACAGCTCTAAAACTACGACCGCCCATTCCATTATGAGTCATTATATCAATGGCTCTTATCTAAGAGCAGTTGCAACTCTTTAAATTGTTTCCAAATTAATTTTTTTTAAACATAATTGACTGTTGAGCATTTTTCTCACTAGCCCTTTCAAATGCGCCAGGGGATATTTTATCACAACTGATCCAATGGGTGTTTATTTTGCTTACTAGGACATTTTTCCATCTATGTGGGCATTTAAATTTGTGTAGGGACGTTTTTCACCTTTGTGGTGTTTAGATTGTTTGATGGGGCGTTTTTTTATCACAGCTGAGCTAATTTAAATGTTCCCGGGGTGTTTATCTTGCTTATCAGGATGTTTTTAATCTTTGTGGGTGTTCTGTGCATGTTTAGCTTGCTTACTAGGACGTTTTTTTATTTCTGTGGCCATTTAGATATGTGCTGGGACGTTTTTCCATCTCTGTGAGTGTTTAGATTGTTTGCCAAGACGTTTTTTCATCTCTGTGGGTGTTTAGGTTGTCTAATGGGACAACTTCATTTCTATGGATGCTTAATTTGTTTGCTGGGTTGTTCCTTTTGTGACAGGGGTTTCATAAAAGCATCCATGACCTCTTTTGGAAGCTAACGATAACTCCCACCATTGTTCCTTCGTTGCTCCACGCTCCCTACATTCAAGATTGGATAACCCACATCTTGTTCTTGTTGTCCAAACATTTGAGTGTGAGCTCTAGCCCTAGGAGAGACCCCATGTGATCACTCTTCATTGTTCAAGTGCAATGTGTTGAGCGTTTTTCTCACTAGCCAATTCAAATGTGACAAGGCATTTTTTATCACAACTGATCCAATGGGTGTTTATTTTTCTTACTGAGACGTTTTTCCATCTATGTGGACATTTAAATTTGTGTAGGGACATTTTTCACCTTTGTGGGTGTTTAGATTGTTTGATGGGGCGTTTTTTATCACAACTAAGCTAATTTAAATGTGCCTAGGGTGTTTATCTTGCTTATCATGACGTTTTTAATCTTTGTGTGTGTTTAGCTTGCTTATGAGGACATTTTCATCTTTGTGGCCATTTAGATATGTGCTGGGACGTTTTTCCATTTCTGTGAGTGTTTAGATTGTTTGCTGGGACGTTTTTTTCATCTCTGTGGGTGTTTAGGTTGTCTATTGGGACAAGGTCATTTATATGGGTGCTTAATTTGTTTGCTGGGTTGTTCCTTCTGTGACGGGGGTTTCATAAAAGCATCCATGACCTCCTTTGGCCACAATGCCACCCACGACCTCTTTTGGAAACTAACGATTCGTTGCTCCATGCTCCCTACATTCAAGATTGGATAACCCACGTCTTGTTCTTGTTGTCCAAATGTTTGAGTGTGAGCTCTATCCCTAGGAGAGACCCCATGTGATCACTCTTCATTGTCCAAGTGCAATGTGTGAACCTTAACTCAATCAGAACTTATGCACAAGGATTTTAATTAATTGTGGTTATGTAGAAGGCAAGTTCACCAAGTCGTCCATCATCCCTTGAATAAGACAAAGTGGCACTATTGATTGAATAATTTCTTTCTTTAAAAGAACAACATAGTTGAGTGTCCACAGAGTGTTGTTTTTTCACTGGGTTGGTGATGGTCAGAGTTTAATATTGGAATAGCTTCCATGCTATAAGTAAACCCTCTAGATAGAGATTATGGTAAGTAATCAACTTCTCATATTCAATGTTTGTTGTCTTTGATTATCTTCTTTTATATTTGGATGATCTGTGAAATCCAAAATAATCGAGTTTTAATTGATTTCAATGACTATCTTTTTATACTATTTTCATTTCATCTCCTAGGAGAGCTTGTCGACTTGGAAAAGGGATAAGGCAGATTGATGTGAAATGATAGAGAATTTGGCAAAGTATGACAAGGATTTTGGTAACTAGATGCCATGAGAGACTTATTATATAAGTATAGTTATAGAGGTTTGAAGTCCAATTTTGAAGATACATAAGTACTTGATAGTTTCAGCACATTGATATATATCACCAGTATATAAATATAAATAACCATAACCATTCATCTAGAAAAAAAAAATACTTCATTCTGCTTATTGAACTTCTTCATGGATTATGGATTACAATATATTAAAAATCCAAGAGATTGTAGTGTGCTCTCCTAGAGCATGAATACTAGTATGAAATGAAGTTTAGGATATTTCTGTGTGGTACCAAGGATGCCCCACAAGTAGATTCCCAAAAGCACATGATGTTTATCAACACACAAATAGTCATCCCTTACTATACATTGAATTGAATTTTTTTATTGTAGCTCCCTATATAGAATAACATTCCATACAAAATCTAGTTATCCACAATATAGTCAACTTGTGAATGAATCTAGTAAGAAGCAAAAGAACATATATGTATTATTAGAATTGAACATGTCCATGCTTTCCAAGTAATGTGGCATCCAATGCACACTAGAAAGACTAGAATATACATTCTCATTTCCTCTACCTTGACAATTGGCTCTGCTTCTTCATATATAGAATTTTATTTAGAAATGGTATCATACTTTAGATGAGTTTTATATTTCATCATATATACCATGTATAGCCATATCCTTCCCAAAATTTTCTATAATGATGATGTATCGATATCCTCCCTATATATGTATCATAGTAACTTATAGTTTTCTAAAGTGGTGTGTAATTGCTGAAATGGTCTTTATTTTCCTAGTTTCATAAGTTATTTAAATGGAAAATATACAAGAATGGAGTCTTCCAATGTGGAAGCATTGCATACATAATACTCATTAAAGGCTCTGTGAAATCAAGGTGTGCAAGTTCCCATCATCACTCTAGGACCTATATGTTGTTAGAAAATGTTTTTTTTTCACAGTCTCCTTCTAGATGTGCATATCTCAAAATCCTTTAGTTAATGGACTGATGGTTGTTATTAACCTCAATATCTATATTTGGAGAGTGGTAGAGTTAAGTCAGTAATTTGTCTGCTAAGGAAATAAGATAGTATATTGTCTTTTTGTCCAACCCAAGTAGAATGATTAGCTTCTATCTATAATATGGAGTTATGCAGATGTAGTTGGCAATAATACTAATAGAAATATAAGCATATATGAAGTTAGAAACTCCTCAAAATACAATGGGAGGGAGTATAATGAGATCAACGAATATACTTCTATGTAATTGATGTTAGTGCCACATTTGAGATTGAGTAGTTTCTATTCACCAATTAGTTCCCAAATGTAATAATAGCTACTGTAGTTTAACATTGAGATTGAGCAGTTATGATGCATCATTTACAATCCAAAGATAATCATAACCTGGAAAACATTCAACAAGAAAGTGGTGATTATCCAATACAAGGATCCGTGCTCAATAGTGAAATCATTTCTGTTTGAGAAAAGAAATATAGAAAATTTGGATTTTCATCTTCTATAAACTTAGGATGGTTATAAATTACACAAGTATTGTAGGGAATGCATACTACCTTGGACCTATTTTAATTAACTTCGAAGTAATGGCATTTTCTTTCTATTATAATAATATTTTGGCCCATTTTTCTCTGCATATCCATAATCAGATTTGAAAGAACTAAGTTCCTTCCCTTGGCATTGTACTAGAACATACTTGTATCATATTCATGACTCACAAATATGTTTTAAAACCTTGTACGTTGAATACAAAGTATGATAAGAAATACATCTTTTTAAAATAGTATATATATATATATATACATATGATACAAAAATTTCTGGTATTTTATTGAAATGAGAGTAAAAACAAGTGATTACATCTACAACCAAGAGACTAAATTAGCTTTATTAGATTTATAGTCCAAAAGATACATAACCTTGCGTACACGTTTCGAAGAGATAGCCTCATCTATTGAAGTAGTATGAAAAATACATCAAAAGTTTAGTATAATAGCCCATCACTTATAGTTGGTATCTAAACCAAGTCAAAAGACTATGATGTTGCCATTATAGAGAGTATATTGAAAACATATGATCTCATGCTCAAGATTAAGTGTTTTGGGCCAAGAGGTTATGTTTGAGAAATAAGAGATAGATTATCTCCTCCCATGTCACCTAGAATTCTTAGTTCGGGTGTTGGGAAATAACATTGAAGAATCCAACTTCTTCTTATATACCAAATCCAAGGAAACTAAGGATTTCTTAGTCTTACCTAAATCTTTTGAAATTGTTGAAAGAAAAGTTGGAACTAAAATTGTTGCATTGGTTTTTCCTGAAGAAACCTAGTTTGGAGAATTTACCTTTGAGATTCACTCGGATACATACTACACATCCTCGACCGTCATGATCTCTAGAAACATTAACTTGAGCTTGTCTTGTAGCTAGAGAGAAAGAGTGGAGATATAATAATTTCTAGGAAATATCAACCATAATTTCATTCACTGGAGAGTCAATCATAGTCTGAAGAAGAGCCACTTGCCCCTTTGATTGATTTCCTTCTTAAGGAGAGTCTGAAACCCCACTCTTTGACTCCAATATTTCTTCATTCAACACTAACCTTATACAATCGTGGAGTGACTCTACCTTTTTTTGGTCATGAACATGATCATCTTTATCTGCAGCCCCTTGTTTAGATAGGGAATGATCCTCCTTTCATACTTGATACACTTTTGAAGGGAAAATATTTTGAGAGCACAATGTAGAAACAAAAGGTCATGTTTGTGATAGTTTAGACATTTGAAAGGAATGTTTTCATAATCTGAAATCCGGATTCTCTTATTACCTCCCATTCAAAGATAATTTATTTTGACAAACCTCCCAAAATAGACATCTTAATCAAGGTTCAAGGTGTTCCCTCTCAATCTAGGGTTTTAGATAACACGCAATAGAAAGATCCATGTTTGTCCTGCCTTTTCTTTATGGTACCATTGTTGGGTAAGATGGAAATGAACACTAAATTCGATATGGGGTGTGCCTGTCATAAGGTGTGGTAGTTACATATAGATAGTAACACCATATTTTGTTATTTAAAGAGATAAGTCAATGTAGTCAGTTCCATCCCTTATCACAGCTTTATAGGAAATATTGGTATAACCTACATAATCACCACTAACTCTGTCATGAGAAATTATTAATGGTTTTCCTAGAACAACAAGTTTCAACACACTGAATATTGTCAGTCAATGTAGAGCATTCCGTATTTATATATATTTCAAGGAGAAACTATATCAAAGAGATAAAAAAAACACAGGTAAATAATGTGAAACAAAAAGGTAGAAGGATACGAAGTGAACTATGCACCTTCTTTGGATGATGTACTGACATTGTTGTGAATATAGCAAGCTGTATTTTCATTATTTAATGTTAATATAACTACTTTATGATACTAAGAATCTCAATGAAACAAATAAATTTAAATGTAAAATTTAAATTTATAAGCATTGAATCTAGTGTTTTAAAAATTTAATCTTGAATATTAGTAGGAGTAGGGACATTAATTAGTCCACAATTGTTATTAAAAGTCTGGTAATTTATCCTTAAGGCATAGTCGATGCTAATGTCTCATCTCGGCACCAAATCTCGCTATTGTAGTGCACTATCTCTTGTTTATCAAATGTATGTATGTGCATTTGGTACTTCTTTGTGGTGTTGCCCCCATTTTCACATGGGTGTCATGTAGGTATATTTGTGATGATGAATGAACAGTTATGGGGTAGGATGGGTTTGTCAATATGGGAATTCCATCAGTAATGAGGAAGGTTATCAATTAAATCTAGGCCATGTCTTCCTTCAAATAGTCACATACAACCTTGAACAACTGCATAAAAAAGGGAAAATATTTGATGTAATTTAACACATGTTGGGTATATTATATGAAGCTATGGGAATAAAACAATCTAAGGAAATTTGTTGATCGGTGAATGCAGCCTATATGAAAGGTTCAGGGATGTGGTAAATTCAACCCAAGAAGCCATTCCTGTAGCCCTCGTCAAGCCTCTTCCATCAAGCCTCTTCCACTGTCATTTTCTTGTTGTATATAGGCCAAAATTATATACCATGTAGGGCGTCATCCATTTGGAGTATGTAGCATTGAAAAGGGTGTATTAAAAGTTAGTATCACAGTTTTGAGGAGGCCACTGATATAGAACTGTATGATAAAACTTGAAGAGCAATTCCATTACCAGGAAAAATAAACTAGTGGCCTCGTGTTTAGAGTTATTGATTTGAGTAAGTTATGTTTCAAAATGATATATGATTTTATAGAAGTTTCATATGAAGAAGCATTCATGCCCTATAGTGACAAAGGACAACTAGCAATGAAGGCTCGTGTATGTGGAAGATTTCGAGGGGTTGAATAGTCATTATCAACATACTAGTTAGGGCTGTAATGAAGGTCAAAGTGATCTTGCAGCTGCAATGAATAGGCTCATACATTAATCATTAAGTCTGGGCGTAAAAGGACATAAATAATGGTGTAATACCAAGTCTAGGCATGAAAAACAACCTCCCAAACTCTTCATTTCATATCTTAGGGTAGCAGTGAGCAACCTTTTTGAATCTAGGCGGATCTATGTGAAAGATAAGTGAAAAATGATGTTTTTTTGGGCATAATTCCTCTTGTATGAGCCAATTCTTATGGATGATCCAGTTAGGAATTCGCCTTGTTGTTGTGGTTTCATCCTTGTTCTAACAGTTTAATCATCTCGAAGGAAACCTGTAGCCGTAGATTAACATCAATACATGCTATCTAACTCAATGCAGTTACTTCCTTAGCTCTATTTTAGGATCACGACTGCACCTCCATCTTCAAGCCTCAGATCTACACTATGTCATCTTAGTCGCACCTCAGCCCAGTCAAAGGATGTGTGGAAGAAAGTCCCATTATTTGGAGGATGTCACCTACATTGGAAGGTACCTTATACTATTTCTTATGGAGCATTGTTGGGGTTTTACTTTGGGTATACCTTGAAGAGGAGAGTTCCCTTGGGTGTCATCATTTTCCTTTAAAAGGTTACTTTGTAATCAATATGTGGAGTGGCCCTTCTTCTAATTGCTAAGATGGATGTTTCTTGGCAAGGAGTTTTAGGGTTGAGTACACTACTGGTTGATATTGGTGAGAAAGAGTGTGGACATCATCTTGTTAGTATGTGAACAAATGTGCATCTTTTATGGTTTCAAACCCATTTTTTTGATCTAAAGGTTACTTTGTAATCAATATGTGGAGTGGCCCTTCTTCTAATTCCTAAGATGTATGTTTCTTGGAGAGGAGTTTTAGGGTTGAGTACACCCTTGGTTGATCTTGGTGACAAGAGTGTGGACATCATCTTGTTAGTATGTGAACAAATGTGCATATTTTATGGTTTTAAACCCATTTTTTCGATCTTGCTTGATGAACAAGTCATCTTGGAGGAAGCCTTTGGATTTTAATGTGGGCATATTTTGGTTGCTTGGAGCACCTGGTGGGTCGAAGCCCCATTTGGAGAAGGCTTTGAAGAGGCCTTGTGGACATTACTTGGAGCATATTTTCTTAGAGGGGCATTTGGAGGTCATGTGGCATCATCAACCACCTTGTTCCTTGCTTGTTGGAGCATTTCCCCCTTTGTTAGGGGCCCCATGTATCTCATGATTGTATAAGTGGCTTTAACCACCATTTTTTATTGGTTATTAGGAGTTTTTTAGAAGAAAGTGGGGATGTTGTATTATTTACCCCACCCTATGATAGATATTAGGAAATATTGAATATTTTATTGCAAAGGAAGTTTTATTGAAAATTTGATACCACTACTTTAGATTGCATGCTTAAAGTATTGATGTTCAGAGGATACATCTACCTCTAACATGCTCTTCCAAGCCCTAATTTGGCATTCAACTCATCACCTTCTAAAATAAGTCTCCTCACATATTTGCACCTTTAGCTTCTCTTTTAAGAGTCCTCCAATATTCTGAAAACACATCCGCATTGTGTTTTCTTGTACTTTGGATTTCAACCTATCTTAACCACTGAGGTTACCTTGTAATGTGTGCCAAATCTGCTTAGACACCTGGTTTCTACCTCAACTTATTTACCCACTACTACCTAGCAATATCTTGTTGTTTACCGTCCAAATTAGTTATAAATGTCTATTTTCATTTGCCTAGAATTGGATGGGAACTATCTTGAAAAATGTTCCAAAGTGTTGAAGAAAGGAGCTAAATTTTGTAAGTTATGACTATTGTTTTTGATGAAGTATGTAGATATCTCTCCATTCTGATAAATAAGGGAACTTACAGGTAATGTAAGTGTTGTAACCTGATATACCTATTGGATTTTGTCACTACTCCAACTCTAGGGTGCTAATATTTTTTTGCGAGTCAGAGTAGCATGAGAGTAGCATTCCCAACAAGTTTTGCGAGTCATTCATGATATTATGCTAATTCAGAACTAGGATGCATCAATTGTGCATATGCTTTATCCAGAAAATGGCCTATTATCTCACTATTTTACACATGCATCGAGGATCATCATCATTTTTTCTCCCCTAGGAGATATTAAGATAAGATGTCATATTTATTCAGCCTTATTTCTGATGTTTGAAAGGATCGAACCTGCTATATTAACTTAAAAGTTCTTATGCATTCTGATGTCTAATTATATCATTTTCTTTGAAGGTTTGATCTATCTGGGAAACAAAGCAATGGGATGAAGCATGAAGAAATTGAAGAGAAAATAAGAGTTCAAGTAAGTTTACATTTTATTGTGCAATAGATAGGAATCTATAAGCAATTTATTGTCCTTTGGTCACTGTATTTGAAATTTTGACTGGGCATTGATAAGAAGTACTTTTCTAGGTAATTTCAAAGTTTCATTTGATTCTTAGACCATTTCTTCTCAGAAGGCTGAAGGAAGAGGTTGAACAGTCCCTGCCTAGGAAAGAGGAGATAATTTTGTATGCATATATGACAGAACATCAGAAACATATCCAAGATCATTTAGTCAATAAAACACTTGAGGTTTATGTGCAAAATAAAGGAGAAAATGGTGAGTTAACTTGAAATTTGATTCACATCTCCAAGAGCGGTAATCTAGCATTTCAACATGATATTTTGTTTGTGTAGAGTTAAGCAATAGGTCACAACAAATATTGTATGCTATTTGCACAGATTGAGGGTTGGTGATTTGATAGAACTTGTTTCATCTATTTCAGGCACATGCCTAAAAGGAAAGCTAAACAACCTGATGATTCAGCTACGAAAGAATTGCAACCACCCAGATATTTTGGAATCACAGTTTAATCAATCATGTAAGGGTCTTGTATTTTTGATATAGTCTTTGGGGTTGTATGTAGTGAACTTAGAAAGTTAGTTTCTTTATTGACAAATAATAATAAAATTTTGATATCTCGAAATTGGTATGAATAATGGAAATGTCTCCTGAATTGTTTTTTTTGGAAAGTTCACAAGTCTGATCTTGGCTGTTTATCCAATTGAATATCCACTAGTGGAGCAGTTTGTTAAGCAGTGTGGTAAATTTGGTTTGCTAGACAGACTATTATTGCATTTGAAGGCTCATAAACATAAGGTAATATATTTTCCTTTGCACGTTTCTGCTTCACGTTCAATCATTTTGCTATTTAAGCCTGCTTTCTCCATTTGGTTCATGATATCGATGTCTCATGGTGGGAACACAAGGTGATAAAGAGAATACAATGATGCATATTTCTGGTTATCAAGGAAATACCCTTACTATGTTAAACCTTTCTTTTTTTTCTAACAAGATTCCATATCTGATTACAGATGTTGATATTTTATCAATGGACTAAAGTTCTAGACTTGCTGGAATACTATCTAAGTGAGAGAGGACATGAGGTTTGTCGCATTAATGGCGGTGTTAAATTGGAAGAAAGAAAACATCAGGTAAAAGGGAAATTCTTCCTATTTAAATGGTACATGTGATTATTAGTTTTGAGACAACTTTAAAAACATGACCAAATGAATTAATAGAATGTAATATAGCATTGTCAATACTAGTGCCATATTTCAACCCTAGTTCCGAAGTATAATTTGTGACACTATTTCTTTCTTATATGATGCTAATGATTGGCATTTATAACTTGAAACATGTCAAGTCTACTGGATGCAATTTCATTGCTAATTTTCCTCACAGATAAAGGATTTCAATGACCCAGATAACAAATTTAGTTTCTTTTTACTGAGCACACGTGCTGGTGGGCTTGGAATCAATCTTCCTACTGCAGACACTTGTATTATCTATGATAGTGACCTGGTAAGAATCTAAAAAAAATAGAATTGTCGGACATGATTTCCATAGTTGTGTGAGGGATTTAGGTATTATCATGCATATCAGACTTGTTATAAGTAACAATGGGATTTTTTTTATTTTTTTTTTGTGTCAAATGCATGTTTTATATAGATCTTTTTTTTACTGTATTATCAGCTTATACTATGTTGGTAATGAGTTTGTCTATACAGAATCCTCAAATGGATATGCAAGCTATGGATCGATGCCAAGGGCTTGGACAAACAAAACATGTACATGTCTATAGGCTTATCACTGCCCACTCTGTGGAGGTAACAGTAATTCCCTTTGAGCAATTGAATGCATGTTTATTATATGGTTATGTCTTAATATAAGAGATTTTGTATATAGGGTCGCATGCTTAAAATAGCATTTGGTAAGTTAAAGTTGGAGCACTTGGTGATTGAGAAAGGACAATTTCATCAAGAATGAATTACCAACATGCTAGAGGTTTGAACATTTTCTTAGATAATTTAGGTTTGATTTTTTCTTTCTGTTAGAGTGTTTATGTTTCTTGCCTAAGAACTTGAGCACAATTTAGATGGAAAATGCCAAAATGTAGACAGTACTATAAAAGTATGGAATGCATAATAAATTGGAGATGGTATTAATCATGTCCAGGAATCAGATCTACCTGCTTTGCTCCAGCAAGAAAAAGATGAAGAGGAGGAACTTATTGAGTGTGAAATTAGTGAAGCAAATCTTATCAGACTCATGGATTGTTCGAATATGTTAATTGATTCACCTGAAAATGCAAATGAAAATGTTGATACCCTTCCTCTCAAGGGGCCTGGATGGGAGGTTATCAGTGCTATAAAAATTTAATATGAAGGTTCAAAATGAAGGTTTCAGAGGATTTCTAAGGATTTATCATTAACTTCCATAATCCAGCCACAATGAGCTAAAATCCCTCTAGATTGGTCATGAACAAGAATAAAGTTATGGATAATGTAGAATATTTTGCCCAAACCTTTCATAAAAAAACACTAAAACTTGTCAGCATGGTCTTATCAAGGATGGTGGCTGTCTCAGTAGAGATTTATAAGACAACTCATTAAGCTAATCAAAATGTAAAGGTGATTGAACAAGGATACAACAAGATAAAAGAGAAACTGAGAAGGTCCTATAGCATTCAATCTATCAAAGTGATGTTGAAAGTTGAAACATCTCACTTGGAATAACCATAGAAACGGTTAGTGATGCTTGGAAGCCACTATTGGATTAGTGTTCCCTTAGTATCATGCACTCTGTCATCATACCCACAATAACAAATATTGTTCATTGCAAGGTAAAAACTCACTCATTTTGAAATGTAACTGTTTCTCGTGGAACCATTAAAAAAAGTAATAACCTCTTAAATAATAATTTGATGGTTTTATATGTGCCGATAAATCATATTTCCAGGCCATGTTAATTAAATCTGTAAACTTGAAAAGTAAACTTATCAAGTTTATATGATATCGAGCCCATCATATAGCACAACTGATGGTCATGCAATTGTAGGTTGTGGTAGAAAAGAATTATAACCTAGGAAGTGCACAAATTTACAGGTGGAAAACCCAAAATTGCAGGAACTAGAACCCAAGCAACATACAATTGTGGGAATTGATGACCTACAACTCAAAGTTGTGGAATTTGCAACTCAACATTGCAGTTATTATATGTTTGCAACACAACATTGTAGCCATAGAGAATAAAAAATACACTATTACAAAAACCAAAAACTATGCAACTATGCACAAGACATCAACATGGAAAGAGGATCCACAACAATAAGGAGACACACAACATGATGTTGCAAGAAGACAATTAAAGGATCTCACAATTTTCCAAATATGAAAGAAGATGACGAAGCTGAAACAAATTGTTTGATATATTATGTGACTCTGTAACTTCCTTAACAATTTAAATAGTTATAAAAGGTCCTCAGAGCCTTTGTTATGAAATAGTGAGTCTTATAGGATCTTCTAGAGCTTGAGACAAAGCTTTGTAATTGCAAGTTCTCATACCATCCATCTATGAACTTTCTTTGCAGTAATAAAATATCATTATTCAACCTAAAAGCTCAACAAGATTGAAGTATTGAAGTGCCTGGGGAAATTTTGATTTTGAAGTGCTTAGGGAAAATATTGAAGTGCTTAAGGGCATTTTTATCATCTTTTGGAGAATTTTGAAGTGCTCGGGGAAAGTATTCAAGTGTCTAGGGCATTTTTCTTGTCAATGGGTGAATTTTGAAGTGCATGGGGCGTTTTTCTCATCACTGGGTGAATTTAGAAGTGCATAGGGTTGTTGTTTATCAATGTAAGGATGCTTTTATAGTGTTGGGACGTTTTAAAATAGTGATGGCCAAATTTATCACATGCTGAGGTAAATTGGTGTGTATTGGGGCATTTTTGTGATTGCCTGGGTGATTATATCATTGTAGGGTGTTTTTCTAACTTGCCTAAGGAAAGTATTGAAGTTCCTAGGGCATCATTCGACAAATTTTGAAGTGTCTAGGGCATGTAATGAATTGCCTGCACAAATATGGAAGTGGACGGGGGCGTTTTTATCTTCGTTACGAGAATTTTGAAGTGCCTAGGGAAATTATTGAAGTGTCTACGCATTTCTATCATTGTTGGGAGAATTTTGAAGTGGCCGAGGCAAGTATTGAAGTGCATGGGGTGCTTCTATCATCATTGGGTCAATTTAGAAGTGCATGGGGCAAGTATTGAAGTGCCTAGCGGCAATTTTGAAGTGCTTGGGGAAAATATTGAAGTGCATGGGGAGTTTTATCATCATTGGGAGAATTTAGAAGTGCCTCGGAAAATATTGAAGTGCTTAGGGCATTTTTATCATCTTTCGGAGAATTTTGAAGTGTCTGGGGCAAGTATTGAAGTTCCTGGGGCATTTTTCTTGTCAATGGGTGAATTTTGAAGTGCATGGGGCGTTTTTCTTGTCAATGGGTGAATTTTGAAGTGCATGGAGCGTTTTTATCATCACTGGGTGAATTTAAAAGTGCATGGGGCGTTTCTGTCATCATTGGGTCAATTTAGAAGTGCATGTGGCAAGTATTGAAGTGACTCGGGGGAATTTTGAAGTGCTTTGGGAAAATGTTGAAGTGCATGGGGAGTTGTTATCATCCTTGGGAGAATTTTGAAGTGCCTGGGAAAATATTGAAGTTCTTAGGGTAATTTTATCATCTTTCAAAAAATTGACGTGCCCAGGGAAAGTATTGAAGTGCATGGGGCATTTTTCTCGACACTAGGTGAATTTAGAAGTGCATGGGGTATTTTTCTCACCACCAGGTGAATTTAGAAGTGCATGGGTCGTTTTTCTCCTCACTGCATGAATTTAGAAGTGCTTGGGGTTGTTATTGATCAATGTATGATTTCTTTTATAGTGTTGGGACGTTTTAAAATAGTGATGGGCAAAGTTATCACTTGCCGGGGAAACTTTATGTGGATTGAGGCATTTTTGTGATTGCTTGGGTGATTATATCATTGTCGGGTATTTTTCTCCCTTGCCTATGACAACTATTGAAGTACATAGGGCATCTTTATCATCATTGGACGAATTTTGAAGTGTATGGGGCAAGTAATGAAGTGCTTGGAAAATCATGGAAGTGGATGGGGGTGTTTTTATCTTTGCTAGGAGCATTTTGAAGTGCCCGGGGAAAAAAATGAAGTGTCTAGGTGTTTTTATCATCGTTGGGAGAATTTTGAAGTGGCTGAGGCAAGTATTGAAGTGCATGGTGCATTTCTATCATCATTGGGTCAATTCAGAAGCGCATGGGGTAAGTATTGAAGTCCCTCAAGGGAATTTTGAAGTGCTTGGGAAAAATATTGAAGTGCATGGGGAGTTTCTATCATCCTTGGGAGAATTTAGAAGTGCCAAGGAAAATATTGAAGTGCTTAGGGCATTTTTATCATCTTTGGGAGAATTTTGAAGTGACCGGGGAAAGTATTGAAGTGTCTAGGGTGTTTTTCTCATCACTGGGTGAATTTAGAAGTGCATGGGGCATTATTCTCATCACTAGGTGAATTTATAAGTGCATGGGGTTGTTATTTATAAATTTATGGATGCTTTTATGGTGTTGGGACATTTTAAAACAATGATGGGTGAATTTATTATTTGCTGAGGAAATTTTGTGTGGATTGAGCCATTTTAAGTATTCACTGACAAATATGCAACCCTCCTACCATTCGACACCAAAGAGAAGAAATTTTGGTGATAAGATTGGTGGAAATCTTGGAATTGGTCCAATAACTATCTCTCTATATAAAGAAAGTGGCCTACTAATAGGATATTCACTTAATTCTATCAATTTGTTGGCATGTCAAGATTCGTGACCCGACATGTCCATTGGACCATTAAGGTATGAGATAACGAGTAGAGTCCCTACTTTCCCTGAATCTAGTTAGTGCAGTCGTGTTTCGTCGACACCTTCTATTTGTGAGTGATCAAATACTGCTTGTGAAATGTATAAATAAATCCACCCTCTTCTCATTCATACACTTGTTAATTCGAGAGTCTGGAAGTCGAGAGAGTCCATATTTGAGTTCTGGTGTATGTTCTTTTGTTGCACTACCTTATTAATATATAGAATCAAAAGCTTGAGTCTTATTGGAAAATGATTCGCCAAATTTTTACTATATTTTATAAATCACTGAAAGATTCACCAAGTTTTTACAATTTTTTATAATTAAGTGAAATATTCGCCAAGATTTTACAATATCTTATAATTTAGTGAAAGATTCGCCAAGATTTTACAACATTATATAATGAAATGAAAGATTTGCCAAAAAAAAATTATACATATTATATTATTGATAAAATTGCCTTCAAGTTTTCCTATATATCGGGGAGACTTGCCCATGTTTTATACATATAAATTTTGGGGGGGTTCTTAAAATCATCCTTGGACGCAAAACTGGCCAAGGGATAGGAAGAGGGTAGATTGTATGCTATAACTGCGGTCAACCAAGACATATAGCCAGATACTGTCATAACCCATGCACTACTTGTAAGTACTGTAAATCATTTGACCATGTCATTGAAGCATTTCCCATTTTGCAAGGAAAAATGCAAGATAAAATACTAGAAGGACAGAACCAGAATATACAGGTGATCACAACTGAGAAGAGGAATAAGGATTGCAACATTCATGTTGATTTTCGAAGTGGAGCCGTGATAGGAGATGACAGGACAGATGAAGCTTTGAATTCTGAAGATCACTTAAACATACCAAAGCCTACTCATGGGCCTTGGGTAAGAAAAGAAACTGGAAAAATGCCCGTGTTTAAACCCGACCAAGAAAAAAAGGTATTCATGGAAGAAAGAAAAGGCTTTTAGAACTCAGAAACTTTGACCACAAGAACCTAGTTGCGAAGTGATCAGACACCGATACGGGATATGCCGATCTCGTATGATGGATCACAGACTTTTCCAGAGTAGATAAGTCCTGTAATGCAGTTCTTATAGAACTACATAAAGTTGATAAGACATGAAAAATCCTTAGGTGAACTACATAACCTATTGGGAAATTATGAACAACGTAATATAGTAAATGATGCACACAGAGTAGTTCATCGTATCAAGAACCATAGAAGGACAGGAAGAGAAATGAGGCTAAAAGCGTAGATCAAATATTTTGAAATGAACTAGGTCATTCTCAACCTAGGATCATAAGTGAATGTCCTGAAAAAATAAACATGGGAACATATGGGAAATCCAAAGTTATCATGGTCACCTATACAGTTGAGACTATCTAATCAACAAAAGGTTATACCTTTTGGGAGATTATCAAGTGTCCTTGTAGACATTGCTGGAGTGCGAACTAAAGCAGACTTCAATGTTATCGAGATCATATATGAAAACAATCCTTATCCTGCATTTTTGGGGATTGAATCAGAAATTGACAACCTCACAATCATCAATCTAAAAAAAAAACAAATGATATTTGAAGGACCGAATATCAAGATCATCACACCCCTGTATCCTTCACAAGGACCTAGATATATTGAACCAATTCGAGAAGAATGTAGATCCCAAGAACTTGATAATATCTACAAGATGACCATGAATCAAGTAGATTACACTAATTGTTGGTCGCAATACTGTTCTAAAGGTTTCCAATGTAGACCCAAGTACTTCGTGGTACAAAATACCAACAAAACCCCTATTCACTGGCCCATTCGGCAACAGACTGCGAGCAGTCTGAAGTCTCACCTGAGGCGAAGTTAAGGGGGTTGTTGAGGAATCAGTTTTCCACAACTCGGTGATGCGAGTGCTTAACTGATTGATGCACAGCGCGGTATAGAGCTTCCAAGCTGTGGGCAAGGGACTGTGCGGAGTCTTATATCTTGCGTCAATGGGACTGCGCAGTACTATTAGGCTATTGCGGCGAGACAACGCGGCTCTTATCAAGGATCAATGCGTCAACCAGACGGCACGTTCACTGAAAGACTTAACCAACTAATCAATCTTGCTTAACAGTCTTAATCATTCATCCACACTTAAACCGATTTCAAACATATGCAATGGAATAATTTGTGGAATGCTGTGCACCCTGATGTAGCACTCAAATTCTTATTATTAACTCTGCGATTATTTCAATAGGTTCATGCACCCGAATATTTAGAGATATTGATCATTAACATTCATCCATATATGAGTTACCTAACATCTTTTTCCATCCCTTCCACGACGAATATAGATAAAAGTAAACACATCTAAGATAACTGTAAGTTCAAGCATTCATACTGTAAATAATTCAAGGAACTAAATAATAGCAACCATACACAGCAATCGCAGAACACAAGATTTAACATGGTTCACTCCCCCAGATGGGAAGCTACATCCACAAGAACTGTTGTTTTATTATCTTAGGAAAGGGTACAACAGTTATTCATCTGCGCACTCAGCTGCAGACGCGCTTCTTCCTCAAAATTAGGTCTCTGCGCACTCAGTTGCAGAGCCTTTACAATGGTTTCTTGCTCAAAAGATTCTAACAGTATTCAATATACCCAAATACAAAAAGCGTAACCCTTTCCCATACAAAAATGTCTTATATATATATCATGCCCGTAGGTCATGTCTTTACATTACAAAAGCTAAAACCCTTAGGTTTACAAAACTATCACGGTTTACCAAAACCGGACTGTTGATGTCAGGTAGCATATCTTTGGTTGTGGCTATCCTCTATGCAGACACGTTGCTATCTACTCCCATGTCATGTGCGCCAACAGCTTGCTTCCACCAAGCTGTTCCTTCTCTCATGGTCTTTGGCAATTGGTAAACTAGTAGTTCTCTGTTTGTGTCACCAGTTGTCTATCTCAATCTGCACCTACCCACTGCTTGGTAGCTTATCGACGATCTTTGCTAAAAAATAGGTCTCCTATGACCTAACCGAAATAACTGTCGTTGTCCATCCAACGCTCTGCTTAGCTGGATCTCCGTTGACATGGCACATCATGGTGTTGTAATCCTCGCAGCTTCCAAAAACTGATTTTCACAAAAAGTGTCCTTCCATGTTGCGCTTAGCTTCGCAGCTCTGAAAACTTAATGTGTTCAAAATTTGACCCCCTTGGGCTAGGCCCAATAGGCCCCTAACAATTACATGTGCCTCACCCTCAAGCCACCTGCAACTTCTGCATCTTCTAGTTGTTCCTCCTCTGGTGGTCCGATCGACGTAGCGAAGTCATTGTATTCGACAATCAACTTCTTGATTGCTTCCTTAGTGTCCTTTTTTACTTGCCTTACTATGTTGAGCATTCCAGGTGTTATCTCTTGTCCTTCTTGATCTTCTACCTGTTGCTGACTATTACACCCAAAATCTACTCATCATTAGATTCAGTGTATACACCCCTGAAGATACTTGGACTAATAATCATCCTGGGAGGGTTTGTACCCATTTGTGCTAAGTTCTGAAGGGCCATCATAGGTTTCACACTAGCAATGTGCGACGTCGCAGTCTACTCCAATGCAGGGTGCGACGAGGTCTATTAATGGGAAAAAATAGCTTACTCGAGATCCTTCTCGAAACTTGCTCATTTGGGGGCTTATCCCTAACTTCTAGGAGAGCTTTTGAAAAGGTATTCGAATGATCCACGATGGTCATTTTCGTAGTCGACGTCGACTACGAAAATGGCCACCGTGGATCATCCGAATACCTTTTCAAACACTGCAAACCACGAAAACCTAAAATTCTAGGAGAGCTATTACTCGACCCCTAACTCTTTGGGAAAATCCCCTATCTCTCTCCTATCCTTTCTCAACCTATCCTATCCATACCCTATCCACTTAATCCTATATAAGTGAGGCTCACTCCCATACCAAAGGGAGGAAGGCTATGGTATCTACATGCTGGTGAAATCTATCTTAGGAGGAAGCCTATAGTGCTTACATGTTGGGGAAATCTCTCTTAAGACATCTTCACTCACCTCTTGGAGAACTCATACTTCTTCGGAAGAACATGGCAATTGGCTTGGTCGGAGAAGGGCTGCTACGTTAAGTCTCTGGTTGTAGTCCTATATCTCTATCATGTACTCCTCTATTTACAGTAATACAAATTCTTTCCACCAATATCATTCTTATGTGTAATGATGTTGTGTTGTTTACCTGCTTAACTGTTTACATAGATCTCTTATTGTATAGATGCTCTTTACTCGTTTCTGTTGCTTTTGTGTCTTGACAGGTCTTGCAGCTTGGATCTGACGACTGTGGGATGTGGAGCAACATTTGGGAGAAAGGATAGCGGACCAAAGAGGTAAGACATCTAGCAATTGATCCTTAAGTAGATCTAGGAAATGTGTTTGTAGTCTGTTCTATTTGTTCTAGAATCGCATTGAGCTAGGGAGATCCTGCTCACGCCCACTCGAGTGGATTGTCCGATTGAAAATCTGGCGACCATACTGGGGAGTAGTGTTTGTTTTGTTTAGTAGTCATTAAATATGGAATTCATTTTCAGTAGATTGCTTGACACAAGCCTGTTTATCATTTTTTCCATTCACTTTCAGAATCTTCACATTGAAGATCCTGATCTTCTTCCTCTGAGTCCATACAACTCAGATCCAAGTCTGCTTATGGTTCATTATTGAGAGATCTGATTCATTTTTGAATCTAGAACTCGCCTATCGCACCTGGGTAGTGGAAACAGAGCGACACTGTGTTTTTATGAGTCCCTGTCCTTTGTCTGTTGCTTACCCATCGCGACCTTTGCATTGGTACACTGCGACATCGTCGCACCTCCTGTGAAGGAAAACTGCGATGTCGCATTGTGTGTGAAGCCAGAGTGCACCGATATGCCAAAAGTTGGCATACAGGCATCCATCCTCTCATCTGACAGTTTGAGCCTTGGTCTGATGTGTGAACTCCCTCTGTGCTGCCAGATCCATCCAGAGACCCCATTTATGATTTGTGTGTTGAGAGTTTGGTTTCATTTGGATTGATTTTGGGTTTCGTTTTGGACAAGCTTGAAACCGGTAGTGGTGGATACCTTTTTCTCCTCCACCTTCATCCGTTCACTCTTACATTCCCTTCCTTCCATCCCTGATTTGATTAGTACATCGGATCAACTTCCAAACCTCACTACTTCTGTTTTGAGCTTTGCTTGCTTAGTTTGCTTGCTGCTGCTTGATTTTGAGTTAAGTGTGTCTTTCAACTTGGTTGAGTGCTTGTCTTTTCTTGAGTTTTCTGAGTCTATGAGTGCTACAAGTAGTGTTTTCTTTTCAGTCATTTAAGATATGAAGGCAAAGTTGTTATCGAGTCTATTCTTTGATGCATCCATTGAAAAGATTAAAAGTGCTTCTTTCCCATTGTTTCTCAAAAAATTATTGAAGAAAGATCGTTGTGCATTGGAAAATTCTTGTTTATATTTTGGAAAAGTTGAATGAATGTATGATCTATTGTGTTTTTCTCGAAAGGCTCAAAGTACATTTCGATTTTTGCAAAATTGATTCCATGCTAAGGAAAGATAGATGCATTTTTAACTTTTGTTGCTTTTAGAATCATTGAAATTGAAATTGAAAAGCTTGCATATTTCATTTCAAAATCCTTTCTTTTCATCACTTAGAGTCATTTTACTTTGAAAAGAAAAAAGAAAAGAAAAAGTTGTTTTGATTTGGTTTAGTAGTGGTGTGCTTTTGTGTTTCGTGAAAAGGAAAATAGTACTTTCATTGTCAAATTTTTTTGAATTGAGATTGTGTTGCATTGAGTTTGTTTGGCAATACCATTGGAAAGAAAAAGCTTTCTCCTTCCCATAGGTAGAATTCATCGAAAGAAAAGAATATTTCATGCATGTAGCTAGGGCTTGCATTATGTTTCCGATTATGTACTCACCTCATGCATTCACCAAACCATCCAAGATAAAAATAATGGTAGAACTAGGTAAATTTTTTAGCAACTTGTGTGTAAGTTAGAGACATGTTCGACATCGTCAAGTGTGGCAGCTGTCGTTATTTGCCAACACTATAGTCCGGGGGTATTGTAGTCTTCCATGTACATCGGTATATCGAGCTCCTTCATGTACCCACCAAGTACCATAATCCATACTTGGCGTATATCGAAGGGTGTATCACGTACTCGACACGTATATCGGAAGGTCTTGTGCTAATGGTTATGCATTAGACAACACGACTACGGATTTGAGCTCCCACGTACCTTGAGTATATCGGGAGACACCATTAGGATTCCTGAAACCAACAGAGTTAACCATTTGGCCGTCTTGGCAAAGCAATACACCAAGAACAGTACTCGGGGAGATTAGCACACATGTACTGTCCAGGTAATCGGGTATGCAGGAAAGGGTATGGTCCCAATCCTCTGTGTCACGTCATATTGTTGGACCCTGCAGTATATTGCGGTTTGCGATGCCTTGATAATCCCGTGAGGTTCCAGAATTTTGAATCCACTCTATCACATAAGTTTGCTTGTTGCCTTAGTTTGAGTATGTTTTTCTGGACTGCTTTTCTTTTAGCATACCTTTAGGAGAAACGCTGTTTCGGCCTTTTTTGGCTGATTTTCCTGATACTCTGGTGGATTTTCCTTGGAGAAGGTCCCGTAGGATCTTGAACTTACCACCCGAATATCCCCTTAATTCTGAGGTTATTTCGAGGGTAAGAATGGATCAGCGTAACACGGTCGTAGTTACTGAAGTGGAAAACCCTACTTTGAATATTGGAGGATTTTTGTTTCCACAAACTTCTCTGAATTCACTTGCCTCTCATCCCACGCAAGATGAAGAAGCACACACCCCCACTTCACGAAACCTTCCTCCCGTCATCCTGAGAGAACCTGGATTGTTGGAATGGATAAACCAACCCCAGGGTGACCCTGCTGCAGCTATTGGTCCTTCAGCAGCTTATTGGACATCTTCTACAGACCACCCAGTGGCTCATTTTTCTATCTCATCCCCACCTAACTGGACTACTCCAGAGTTCACTAGGCCTTACTATAGGCCTGACCCTGCTGATATTTTTGGCCCCATCCATGAACGTTTGGAACAGTTACGTATCAAAGGTGATGAGCTTCGAAGACAAAGTCTCGAACGACACTCTGAAGAGTTCCATAACGTCACTTCCAACTAAGACTTGACGACAGAAACACCCCAGTTCATCCGATATCTTTCGGATCACCTGAAGCACCCCACCACGAGACCACTAACAAGACTGGTCAACCCTCACAAGATTCCAGTCCTGCACCTCAAGCGAACCAACCAGTGGAAGGACAACAGTCCAACACACCTATCACTACCACAGTTACTTTACCAGTTTCTCCCCCACCTCAAAATTCTAGGGGAGGGTATTCCATTCCCACAGATTATCTTATTGGTAATGTTATTACCACGGTAGCTAGTCAACAACCTACGTTGGTTCAACCTTTGACTAGTGGTCAACTTGTTGTGGATGGGAGGAAACCCCCGTTACCTAACCAGAACGTAGGCGGCGGAAACCCCAACGAGCCTTCCGTTGGACTGTCCCAACCCGCTAGACCGTCCACCATGGGATTATCTCATGCTGGAGGGCTGTCAAATGTAACCCAACCCTCATGGAGTCAAGCATATCCAGGTTCCATTAACCCTGTGCCAGGCCAAGCTAACCCCGGAAACGCGCCATACGAGATACCTTATCCCAGGAACCCATACACTCTATGGGGGAAACAACCTGTGTTGCAACACGGACCCCAACCGACTATCCCTCAAGTACCACCACCCCCGTTTGGTCCTCCCCCACCTCCTGCTGGAGGTGGTGGGCCCCCACCTAAAATTGGCTGGAGGCCCACCTCATTTTACCTACAACTTCCCCCACCCCTCCGGCGGTGGTGGGAATGGTCCACCACCCCCTCCAGGAGGAGGCGATGGGGGACCACCCTATCATGGTGGAGGAGGAAATTTCCCTTTGGGAGGTGGAGGCGGTGGAGGACATAATCACTATGGTGGTGGAGACCCTCATCCTTCTCTGCTGAAGAGAGAGCTAAAGTAGTCTGCTTTTTTCTCGACCAAAAGATAGGTCCAGATCCAAGCATGAAGACAAAACCATATGTTGAATTTCAATCTGAGCTGTCTCCAACCCAATATGAGTCATTATAGCCAACACGGTTCAGAGGAGACCTAGCTTCCTAGTGAAGACCACAGGCCTTTTTCCCTTGCCAGTAATGCATGATCCTCTTTGCTTCCTTTCACTGAAGCTCATGAGGCTCTTGCATGTATCTGGAGACAGCACTGGCTGCATAGGAAAGATCAAGTCAAGTGTGTGTAAGAAACAATAGACTCCCAATCAATTGTTGATACAATGTACTATCCACTAGAGGTGTGGAAGAACCATCCTCAAGGCTGATCCCTGAAAGAAAAGGAAATGTTGCTAGTTTGCATTAACTCATATGGAACTAGTCAGGAAGATCTAAAACATACTTGGACTATGCAACCTTGATTCTTGAATCACTCTGAGTGACTTCAAGACCAAGAAATTGTTTCAACAATCAAAGATCTGACATGGAGAAGGAGTTGTGCAAAGTTGTTTTTATAGATCTGATGCATTAAGTGTTACTCCATGTAATAAATAGATCATCAACATATAAAACAATCAGGAGTAGAGAGTCACCATCATGTCTCATATAGACATTCGAATCAAATTTGCATCTCATGAAATCTTGTGACAGAAGGAAGGAGTCCATTTTTGCATACTAGCTCAGGGAGCTTGCTTGAGTCCATACAAGGACTTCCTCAATTTGCACACCAGTGAAGAGTCTTCAACATACCCCTCAGGTTGCTTCATGTATATCTCCTCCTCTATATATCCATGAAGGAAATCACTCTTGACATCCATGAGAGGCACTTCCCAATGCTTGGATGCAACAAGAGCAAGAACAAGACAGATGGAATCCATATTAGCAACAAGAGCGAATGTCTCTGAGTAGTCAATCCCATGGACTTGGGAGTAACCCTTTGCAACCAGTCGAGCCTTGTATTTGCTAGTGACCCCATCAGAGTCCATCTTAGTTCTGTAAACCCACTTGAATTGAACACGCTTCCTCCTAGGAGGGAGAGAGACAATATTGCAAGTTTCATTTCTTTGAAGAGACTCATACTCTTCATCCATAGCTGCTACCCATCTTGGATCTTTAGAGGCTTCAAAGAATTTCTTTTGATCTGATCTAATCATAAGAAAACATCTCTCATCCAGAAATGGATCTGTGTGAGAGAGAAGATCAGATATGGTTGTTCTTGAAGATAGTGGATCTCCAACAAGATCATTGGTGGATGCAGCAGTAGTGGTGACCCATTTTGCAATAGGATTTCAAACCTTAGCTTCTAGATCTTCATTTTCTTGTAGATCTAGATCTAGCATTCACTCTTCTTTGTGAGTCTTTTTTTTCTCAACCTTCTTTGTTGGATCTTTTCCATTCAAGCAACCTTTGTAGGTGCCTTGGGAAAAATTGAGATTGGGTTGGCCTTCAACCACTTTTTGAGTTTGCATGTCTTGCAAGTGATTATAGTTGAGATGCCCAAATATTACATGCCATAGCCTACTCTCTTCATTTGCATGAGTGTGAAGAGAAGACTTTTTAGAGAGAGGTAGAAAATGGTAGAACTCATAGAGTTTCGACTTGTGGTTTACAACACCCTTTGCAATGGTATATCCTAATACCATGTATTGGATTTCGACCTCATTTGGAGAGAAGATCACCCTCTTGGACTCTCTAGTGTGGGTCATCTGGTAGACTGAAAGTAGATTATCAATGAGTGTAGGGACATTGAGCACATCTGATAAGTGCTCATGATCAAGTTTGATTCTTCCAATCCCCTCAGAGGAGACCTCAGAATCATTCCCCAACATGATGGATGGTCCAACAGTGGATTTGAAACCAGTAAAGAGATATTTGGAGGAAGACATGTGTCTTGATGCTCCTGAATCTATGATGAAGGAGGATTTTGTTGATGCACCTGCCATGAGAGCATGGCATCTCTCTTTGTCTTGTGATCTTGATGGGTTCACCTTATTTATTTCTAGCACATGCAGGTACTGGAAGGTTATTCTTTTCAAGAAGTGAAGCCATGAGATCTATTGTATGTGATAATCTGCAAGGATCTAGCAACTGTAACAAACTCACAATCTAACTCTCAGGATTATTTGCAAAGAAGAATAAGCATGCATTCAATAATCACTCATAAACACAAAATAATGGACAATATCAATATCATACAATGAATAATGAATGTAGAGAATGTGTTACAATAATCAATGATGAGGCATCATATAGGATTCGAATTAGCCAAGTAGGGAATTCAAATTTTGAGCTCAAAGTCTAGCATGAATAACTATGGAGACATCAACCATTTGGTAGTGTCAGTCATAAGTGGTACGAGTCAGTCAAGTGTGTCTAACTGAGTCTAACAGAGCTATATAGCCATAAATCAAGGAATGGAGACTCTAAGTGGTGTGCATGAGGCTGTCTAACTCAAAGTCTAGCTTGGATAAAAATGGAGACATCATCCAGTCAACAGTATCAGTCATAAATGGTAATAGTCAGTCAAGTGTGTCTAACTGAGTCTAACAGAACCATCTAGGCATAAATCAGGAAATGCAGACTCCAAGGGGGGCGCATGAGGTTATCAAATAGTCAAGTGGAACTCCAGAACTAGCTAACTAGAAGCTACAAGCAATCAGCATGAGAAATCAGTGGAAGAACTGTTGAATATTGTAACTTCTAAGAATATTATATTTGTACATTATTATTCCGGAGATGTTTCATCCCTCCGAGGTAACCCTATTATGTATCCAGAGATGATTATTCCTCCGATGGCTTGTGGTAACTAGGGTTGTTAGACCCACCATGTGGGGGTCGGCCCTGATATTATATTTTAGGGGTTATTAGACTTCTCTAGGAGAGGTCGGCCCCATTATGGATTTTGGTCAGTCGGGAACTAATATAAATAGAGGAGGTGAGCTCCTCATTAGACACACTTGCACAACCAAGAAAAGTAGCGCACTTGTCTGGGAGGTCTGCTAAGGAGGTAGAGAAGGAGGTAGCACATCTTGTATTTTTGGTTGATCATCTTATTGAGGAAAGCTTTGCTGGGTTTTCTACCCCATGAGGGTTTCCCAGGGTAAATTCTGTGTCTATCTTGTGATTATGTTTCTTTCAGTGATCTTGCTAGTCTATTTGGTTTAAACTTAATATGGTATCAGAGCTAGCCTGAATAGAACATCTTTCACAAGGTAAGAATATCTCTCTCTCTCTCTCCAGTGAAAATTAGGGTTTCTACAAAAAGTTGTTATTATTGAATTCTGATTACATGGCTGGATAGCCCTTGTCAAAACCAATCTTTTGAGCCCTAGATCAAACTTTTTGGTTTGGTAGAACTCCGGGAAAGTCAAACCCTAGTTTTACCAAAAGTGCGATAAACCAGAAATTTCTGTTGCAGATCCGAAAAAGTGAAAAGTTAAAGTTTCCGGGTAAGTACTACTCTACATCTTATCTCTTGGACTCCCCCAAGAGAAGATGGCTCCCAACACTAAGCTTGAAGACAAGCTAGAAGGTATAGAAAATTTTCGGGCATGGAAATACAGAATTGGTCTCATTCTTGAAGAAAATGACCTTGCTCATTATATCAAGGATGAAGTTGCAGAACCTGAAGGAGATGAATCCAAAGAGAAGCATAGGAAGGATTTGATTAGGGCAAAGAGAATAATATCTGATTCTATTAAAGACCACTTAATTCCCCAAGTGGCTTCCAAGAAGACTCCAAAGGAAATGTATGATGCCCTAGGAAGGATGTATGAAGGAAAGAACATCAATAGAAAGATGAACCTAAGGACTCAGTTAAAGAGTACCAAGATGCACAAAGGAGAATCTATTCATGACTACTTCTCAAGGATCTCCCAAATCAAGGAGCAACTAGATGCAATTGGTGATACTCTTGATGAAGATGAACTTGTGATGACAACTCTAAATGGTCTCACTAGACCTTGGGAGTCATTCATACAAACTATGTGTACCAGAAAAGAAAGTATGAAATTTGATGTAGTTTGGGAGGATTGTGTACAAGAAGAGGCTAGGGTTGCAAACCAAGAAGCCCTGCTCAAAGAAGATGACCAAGCCTTGGCCACCCACACCAAGAGAAGAAGGAATCAATCCTACTCCCAAAGCGATAGTCACAGGGAGTTTCATTCTCCACATAGATTTCAAAAGAAAAGAGGAAATTTTCAAAGAAGAGATTACTCCTCTTTCCAATGTTTTTCTTGTCACAAAATAGGACACCTTGCTAGATATTGCCCTCTACAGAAGAAAAAGGGTTCTCATTACAAAAGACATCAAGCACATCTTGCAGAAGATGATAGTGAAGAAGAAGTAGAAGAGGAAGAAAGGCCTCACAATAAAAGACCTAGAAGAGAAGAAGAAGAAGAAGAAGAAAGAACCTTCTTCAAAAGAAGATCTAGGAGAAATAAAGAAGAAGATGCAGAAGAATATGTTCTTTTCTCCACACTCTCTGGATCCATAACCCCTGGAGAAGATACATGGCTTATAGATAGTGGTGCTTCAAAACACATGACAGGTCAGAAAATGACTCTCTCAAATCTTGAAGAAAAGACTTCTCCACAAAAGGTATCTCTTGGGGATGACTTTCAATATCCCATCAAGGGAATTGGTGAAGCAAGCTACAAGCTTGATTCTGGTACCTCTATGAAAATGAAAGAAATATTGTATGTACCAGGATTGAAGAAGAACTTGTTATCCATCTCAGCATTGGATAAGAAAGGCTATAGGGTTGCATTCATTGATGGACAAGTATTAATGTGGTCCAAAGGAAAATCTATCAAGGATGCAATTATCATTGGTGAAGAAGAAGGAGGTTTGTACAAACTAAAGGGCCTTCCAGAAATAGCTCTTGTTCATGAAACCATTAGCCCAAATGAACTATGGCATAGGAGACTTGCTCACATTAACTACAAGGCACTACCTTATGTAAGCAAGGTAGTTATAGGTTTTCCAGACTTAAAGATTGATCATGATGGCACTTGCAAAGGATGTGCAAAAGGGAAGAATATCAAGAACCCATTCCCTAGGAGTGAAACAAAGACTAAAAGTACCTTGGAGTTAATACACTCTGATGTGTGTGGACCAATTCCCTCCACATCCTTGAGTGGATATGAATACTATGTCACTTTCATCGATGACTATTCAAGGAAAACTTGGATATCATTTCTAAAAGGTAAGAATGAAGTCTTTGAAAAATTCAAAGAGTTCAAGGCCTTAATAGAAAATCTCTCAAAAAAGAAAATCAAGATTCTCAGAAGAGATAATGGCGGGGAATATACTTCAAAGGAATTTGAAGACTTTTGTAGAGAAGCTGGAATCAAGAGGGAACTAACCACTCCCTACAATCCCCAACAAAATGGGGTTGCTGAAAGAAAGAATAGAACTATCATGGAAGTTGTAAAGACTATGATACATGACCAAGATCTTCCCATGTATCTATGGGCTGAAGCAGCTAGGACAGCTGTATATGTACAAAATAGACTTTCCCATAGTGCTCTTGAATTTAAGACTCCAGAAGAAGTGTTCACAGGAAAGAAGCCTGAGGTAAGTCATCTCAAAATATTTGGATGTCCTGTGTATATTCACATTCCAAAAGAAAAGAGATCCAAGTTGGATCCCTTTGGTAAGAAAGGAATATTTGTTGGATATTGTGAAACATCCAAACCTTTTAGAATTTACATACTTGGTTTTCATCATATGGAGGTAAGTAGAGATGTAACATTTGATGAAGAAACAACTATCAAGAAATCTAGGAAGTGCCAACTTGAAGAAATCTATGAAGAAGATTCACCTCCTAGAGTTACAAAAGCTGTACCCATCCCTGAAGATGATACACCAGAAGACCATGATATGATAGAACCTCAAGAACCCCCCATTACAAATCTATCTAGAAAAAGAAGACCAGCATGGGCTAGAGACATTCTCCAAGGAGTTGAAAAATATGGAGCTCCTGAAGGATCCACTAGAGAAAGAAAGAAACCCAAGCTAGTATCCAACTATGTGGCCTTAATATGTGATCTTGTAGATCATCAACCCACCAGCTGTTATATCTCAAATTGCCACACCATGTGTAAGTGAGAATATACATGTTTCACCACCATGGAAAATATGATGTTTATGCCTCCTAAGGGTGTTAGGACCCTTCATTCTAATGTTGGTACCTTCCCTAGTCACACTTGGAAGAAAATCCAGCAAGCAAGGGGTCGAAACCCACATTAACCACCTCCAAAAATTAAGCCTTCTGGAACTACCGTGCCCTGCATGCCTATGGGGGAGTGGTAGTGTCACACTACCGCGTTCTGCATGCCTATAGGGGAGCGGTACTACAACGCTTTGCTTAGTTATAGGGGAGCGGTAGTCTTGGTTTAGGCTTATCCCTTTTATTTTGGATCTTGGATCTCATGGAGATTTTCTTGGGATGAGGTACCCCTTCGAATCCCATCTCACTTTCCCTCCTTGGTATGATTTAGATCTTTGATCCACATATTATTCACTTAGATCCATAATCTCCTCTTAGTGGTTGGCCTCCCAAATCCTACTTAAAGAGAGCCATCCATGAGCTATGGGGGGTGATCTTGGAAACACTAAACCTATGATCCTATGAGTCTTGCAAGGGTGATGTTGGAGAGCTTGGAAAGAGGTGCTACTACTTTGGACATCAAGGTATAACATTGTAATCAGCTTCTTTTGGCTTTTCTTATCATTAATATAACTTAGCCTATTCCTCTCATTTTCATGTCTTTAATGATGAATGCATGAAATTGTCTCTATTTATATAGTTAGATCTTTGTTTATACATATATTGCGTTGGACAAGGTGTTGTGTTTCCTTTGTGAACAGGTTCATAAGTCCATAATCAAAGGCTGGAGCTGTAGCAACCTAGGAGCAGCAGGACAACCATCAAAGTAAGGTATGCCATCTACTTGCTTTGTATTTCCATAGCTTGTTAGCTGATGTGTGAGCTAGATCTAGGAGGACTATAGTGTCTTTTTGTTTCATCTCTGTCTTGGGTAGGCAACTAGGGGCCTTTTCTAATCCCAAGGGGATATCTACCTATCCGTAGGGATATTTTATTACAACAGAAACTGGCGACCATACTGGGGAGGATTTCTTCCCTAGTTTCACCTTTGCTTGCTTGTTTAGATCATCAAATCCTCTTCTAAGTGTTGTTTCTCATCACCTTAGATCCTCTTTGATCATCATTGAGGACCATTTTTAAACTTAGGACCTTATCCTTGCTCGGATCTTGGCCAAACTTTGATTTTTTAATCCTACAGGAAACTACTGCTCCCCCACAGTGTTCTAGGGCACGGTACTGTCAAACTACCGCTCCCCCACAGTGTTCTAGGGGGCGGCACTGTCAGTTTTTGGTCATTTTTGAGCTTATTTGGAGGGGTTCCTTTAGTTTTTTTGCTCCCAAACTCTTGGGGTTCCTCCATATGGTCCATTGGCTTCTTTTTTACACATTTTTGAAGAGATTTGAGTCTCTTTTGAGTCCTTTTCATCCAGATTTTTGTCTCTAGTCCTTCATTGGCATCTTTGAGGCCATTTGGTCAATTTTGAGTCCTCTAAGCCATTTTTTTAGTTCTGGGAGTCAAGTGTACCTTCCCAGTCACTTTAGGATCTCTATAACATAACTTTGAACCCTTCCAAACCTCATTTGGGAATATTTGTGCCCCTTTTTCTTTGTTTGGAAGACTAGGTTCTATCTTGGAAATTTGAAATCCCCTTGGGTTAACTTGATCCCTTGTGTACGTTTTCAATTTTTCTGATTTAGAGTCTCTTGTTCAGTGGTTTTGTGACCATTCCATGACTAATTTGGACTGATACAATTCATTTTTAGCTTGTTTTAGAAACTCTTTGCATCTTTTGGAAGATGAAAGCCTTTGTTTGGTTTCTTGAGTCAGACTAGTGCTTTGTTTGCTTGTTGGGTAGAATTGTCATTATTTTCAAGCCCCAATAGCTTGCATTGGTTTTTAAAACTTCTTCTCACCATCGGATTGTGATTGGATTCATTTTTTTTTTAGAAATCTCTTTAGTGTGATATTCCAAATGTTTGTTTGGTTTGGCATCATTTGGATTGATTAGATTGGCTTTGAAAAACTTGGGACATCCTTGTCTTTTGAAGTCATTTTCTTGGGTTTTGCGCTTTGTTTCCTTTGCATCTTTAGCTATTTATTGGTCATTGGAATAGATCGATCCCTTGTTTCCATTTTTTTTTAGTTCAAAGAGAAGCGTGATTTTGTCGTTCTTTTACCATATTCATGAAATTGAAACACAAAGGTATCCTTCTTGCCTTAATTTAATCATTTGACATTCTTGGTATTACATTCATGAGAAGAAGAAATGCTTGTTTCATATTTATGTGCATTTGAGTTAGACAATATTATTAGGTGCTTCTCTTTGTCTTGCATTTGATTGGAAGCGTTTGTGGAGTCCTTCTTTCCATAGATTAGATGTGTCTTTTTCAAGTGTAAAGAGATGGGAAACATATTATAATTTTTACATTTGGTGTTCATATAAAGAACTTTTTTATTGCTTTGGGTTAGTTTTGGGTACATATTTTAATTCTTTCTATCATTTTGAAAAGAAATCAAATTGCATGTGCATTGGGTTGTGCATATTGGGAACGGAAAGAATTCTTCCTTACTTTAGCTAGTGTTCATTGAAGAGAAAGGCTCATTTCGATTCATCTTCATTTGCATGGTTTGAGTCATCACAACACCACCAAGTTTCACGTCCATTTACCCGATTGAGTAACACAACCACTAAAATTAATCTCCCTAACTAAACCAACATTAACCTCACTTGAGGAAATAAAAAGAATTTGGTAGTTAGGTAGGACACCGGGGATAGGCATCAAAATAATTCCCCCTTGTCATTTTCATCTAAGACAAAGTTGTTGTCCTCTAGGGAACTAAAATCCTCTAGTATTTATTGACACGGTCACAGCTAGTTTGTGGAGGGGCCTCCTGACTGTTTTTAACTTTCAGGGGTTAAACAGCCGCGAGATTGAGAACCGGACGGACTCTGTGGAATTCCGCACTCCACTTAGCCCTAAGGCAACATCGATCATTGTCTTCCTCGGAAGGCAGAAGTGCCCAAAACCGTTTCCAACGTGTCATGAACGAGGTAGCTTAGTGACTTTTCTACTAGGGCTCTTTTAACCAGGATCCCTTTCGGTAGAGGGATATCCTTCTCATATTGGTCTCTCACGTTGTATTGTTCGACTTGGATTTCATCACCTTGCGAAGGATACAGCTTGTTGAGGTCTCCAGGTCTTAGTTAGGAGGTTTTGCTTGCTATCTTGTAGGGGGTCTTTTTCTTTGTAGGGCTGCTTGTTGGCATTCTGGCCATTTTGTTGCATAGCTCGCTTACTGTGGCAATGGCCTCAGTATAGTTTTTTGAGCTTGCTCTTTTGACCTATGAGCCTTGTCTTTTCCTAGCTCCCCTTTCGTACACTCGGTTTCCTGAGGGTTTTTGAGTTCTTTTTAACAAGACTTCCTCCACATCACTTAGTTTTGTTTCATGGAGAATCCACCTCCATTCACCCATGCTCCTTCTGGGACTGCAATTCCGGAGACCCCTTTTCAAGGGGTACCTTTCACTTTTCCTCCAGTTGGAGATATTGGTCCTCCCTTTATTGCCATGTTAAATCTTCCTCGATTAACCATAGGATTACCGGTATGGTTATTCAATCCGGTAATTCCGATTGCGCCCAATGTTTCAAATGTTAACTCTCCACCACGAGAGAGTCAATCCCAAACTAATCCTTCCCCTTCTTCGTCGGATGAATCTTCTTCCATTCCTTCTTCCTCGCCTGATCAAAGAAATAGTGTTAGTAATCAGGTGGATAAGAAGAAGAAGAAAAGGAAAGTTAAGAAGAAGAAGGATAAGAAAGAGACCAAGCGTAAACCAGTTGCCCCTAATGGCACTCATTCTACGAAAACACCCCATAAGCCCAAGTTCCCTTGCAAACTTTGTAAGGGTGATCACCTTCTCAAGGATTGCCTCGGTCTTTCCCATGTATCAGAAGTGTGGTCTAGAAACCCCAAACCACTTGTATCATCAACCTCTGACCATCATGTCGATGAAACTCCCTCAACCAGTGACCCCTTGGTGAAGCGTCGGAAGGGTAAAGTCCTATATCCCTGTTTGATATGCAAGAATATGCACCGTACTTTCCTTTGTCCAAGCATGGATGAAGCTTCGAGGTGGTTGGAAGATATTACTAGTTCTCAACTAGTGCTTCCGACAAATGATAGTAAGTTGTCCCTCGACCCCCCGCTGGTTGACCAAGTGATCAATTCAGTTTCATTTGCAATTAATCCCACTCTCCCTCCTGAGAGTGAAGTGATCGAGTCGCTGTCATCCCCACTCAATCCCGCTCTTTCATTGGAGAAAGTCCGGACTGAAGCAGTCACCTTGACACAATCTTTGTCTCATTCTTATCTTCCAAGCGAGAGTGAATTGGAAACCGCTGATGTTTTCCTTATCAATTCAAAATTTCCTCGACAAGGGGAAACCCTGTCCGTTTCTGCGAGACCCCCTCCAAGTACTGAGGTTATTTCCTTTGATTGGAATGGTCTAACAGAATCTCGTCTTCCTTCGAGCGTTCCTTTTCAAATATCTGTAGGAGTTTCCGATAAAGAAATTTTTCGTATGATAGTTGATGAAGGAGCTTCTATTAGTATTCTATCCTCAACTGCTTGGCAAGCCTTAGGTTTTCCTCGGCTTGTGCCCGTCACTGACCAGATACTAGCTTTCAATAGAAGGCCTACTGGACCTTTAGGGTCCCTTCCTCAGTTACCTATCACTTTGGGAGGGAAAACTGTCTGTATTGATGTTATGGTCATCCAAGGTCCCTTAGATTTTAATCTACTCCTTGGATGCGATTACGTCCATGCCATGAAGGCTGTAGTGTCCTCACTCTTCCGAGTGATGTATTTTCCCCATCATGGGAATGTTGTGACCATCGATCAACTTTCCTTTGTGACGCTCACTCATCGCATGAATCCTAGTCACCAGACTTCCCTAAATGTTCCACATGTTTTAGTGGTTTCTTCCCCCAAGGGGGGGACGTTGGAGCAAAGTTCTATTCTGGTGTCAAGCTCGTTAAAAAATGAAACCATTTTCTGAAGCATAGTTTACTTTTGGTTTTAAGCTTGTGTAAAAATAAAACCAACCATCATCTCAAGCATAGTTTACTTTTGGTTTTAAGCTTGTATAAAAATGAAACCAACCATCATTTTGAGCAGAGTTCCCTTTATGTGTCAAGCTCGTTAAAAAATGAAACAGGTCACCATGAGCATAGTTCCCTTTCTATGTCAAGCTCGTTAAAAAATGAAATAGGTTCCTATGAGCATAGTTTATTCTTTGTTTCAAGCTCGTTAAAAAATGAAACCGATCCTCAAGCACAGTTTACCATTGGTTTTGAGCTTGTGTAAAAATGAAATCAATCCCAAGCATAGTTTACTTTCAGTTTCAAGCTTGCGTAAAAATGAAACTACCTTCGAGCATAATTTCTTTCTATTTTAAGCTCATTAAAAACTAAAAAGGACCCTTTCAAGCATTGCTATTATCTATTTCAAGCTTGTGTAAAAATGAAATAGATCTCCCTTCCATTTGTTCGAGTCTCTCGCTAGAGTTAGGATTTGAACCTTCATTTCATCTGCCTGGGTCACTTGGTCCTGGTTCTCCCTACCCCCCTCGTGAACACATTTGGATTAGTAGCCAGGATTTTTGGGTAAGGAAGAAGAGTAGTCAGACGAAACAAAGCTTGGGGGGCATGTTTAGCCGTTAGCAATCATGCTGGGGGCATTTACCAACCTCTGGTCATCATGTTGGGAAGGAACCCATCAATGGGCCTTAACCGTGAGCAGAGTTTACCATTGGCTTCAAGCTCATTAAAAAATGAAACCAGTAATCTGAGCAAAGTTCTACTCCTCTGTCAAGCTCGTTAAAAAATGAAACACATATTTTCCCTTTGAGTCGAGTCTCCTCGTAGACTTAGTACCTGAACCTTCTTTTCACCCACCTATACTTTAGGCGAATGAAATGAAGCTTGGGGGCATGTCTTCAACCTCTGGAAGTTACATTGAATTCAACTCGATCGCCTCTCCACACCACGTTGGAGCTAAGTCACTTCTAGCAATCATGCTGGGGGGCATGTACCAACCTTTGGATTTCATGATGGGAAGAAGTTCACCATTGGGAACATTTTCAAGCATACTTTCCTTTTTTAGGTTTCGAGCTCATTAAACCATGAAAATTATCCTGAGCATAGTTCATTTTCTGTTACAAGCTCGTTAAAAAATGAAGCAGACATCATGAGCATTCTTCCAACCTATCTTCGAGCTCGTTAAAAACAGTAAGATGGTGTTTGAGTTACTTTTCACTTTTTCGTGCTCTAGTTAAAAATATGAAAAGTGGTTTGAGCTTACTTTTTCCTTTTTCGTGCTCTGGTTAAAAACATGAAAAGTGGTTTGAGCTTACTTTTTCCTTTTTCGTGCTCTGGATCCAAACATGAAAAAGATTCTGAGTTCTTTTGATACCATTATCGTGCTCGTTAAACAATTGGAGTAAAAAGGTGTGTCTAACGAGTATAGGTTTATCACTTTATCCGGCCTCGCTAGACTATTTACGGAAAAGGAACTATGCCGAGTTTACTTTTCCTTTGTCGTACTCGGTCATCAACCATGACAAAGTTGTACATGGAGTCAATAGTTAATCTCTTTTCAGACTCCCTAAAATTGAAAGATTGCCAAGTGATCTTGACTCTTTCACACTTGTAAAAGTATTTGAAAGGTTGTCTATTCGGTGATAGGTTATCCTTTTTTTGGCCTGTCTAGACTATTTATGAGAAATGTATACTCTAGCCAATCATGACTAGAAGAGTCCTCTCCCGCGTGGTTTTACCCTTTTTCGGGCGATGAGGATAAACTTTACGAAAAAGGACCATTGGAGTCTTCTTTGGTTCTTTTCAGACTCTCTAAACATGAAAAACTGCCGAGTTTTCCTTCCTTGGACTCGTAAAATCAAAAATTGAAGGACCCTTTTGGGACCGAACCCCTCCTTTCTCAGGTTCGTAAAACATGTGGGATTGGACTCATCCAAAGGATGAGCTATGCCGAGCATCTGTTATCCTCCTCAAGCTCGTTAAAAAACAAAGAGGTACTCATCAAACATGATGGGGGTTGGGGGGGAATAAGTTAAGTTTCTTTTAGAAAGTTTCATGGCAGCTTGTGTCGCCCTTGAACATGGCATCTTTTTGCATCTCGTCATATAGTTGGGTAATCTAATTATCTCTAAGTCATGCCAATTCTATGAGTTGTCCCGCTCCTTCAAATCATCTGAAGAATGCCTCAGTCATCATTGCATTATGTCTTGGTCTCTGCCTCGTTGAGTCAATGCTGCCGAGTCATTATTGTCGTGCCATTCATGTTCAAGGGAAGTTTACCTTAGTCATACTCTGCAATATTGTTAGCCTTTACATCCCCGTGTCAGTCCATACTCATCTGATTCATTACTTCATATCACTTTCCTATGTCGGTTTCGTGTCGATGATGTGGGATCCATTATGGCCCTCCTTCGATGAGTCTATTCCTGTCGACTTCAACTCATTATCCAGGAATTAGTCTTAGAAACCAACCTTCGTACCTTGGTACCTGCATGCCTCAATGGCAGGTTTCCTCGTATTTGACTGTAGGTTTTCATCATTGACCTCTGATCAAATGATCTCGCGGATGTTCGACATCAACTCATCTATTCACATTTCGTCGAGATGTACTATGATACCTTGGGAGTCATTTTCATCATTGGTGATTTCCCTCGCACTTGTTAACGGTTTCAATCATTGACCGGTAATCAAGTGGTTTCTACCATGTTCGACTTCAACACCTTGTAATCACATGGTTAGATTCGTATCAATTTGGGATCAAGTAGAAGACCCTGGATAGTTCTAAAGTCTTTTTAGCACATCCAGGTTGCGATGGATATTTTTTGAGTAGGTTCCCACATATATATTATGTTGGTGACCTCATTGATGTACTGTCACACAGATCCACTCTTGTATTGGTCGTGGCTATGTCATTGTCTTTACATGGATCTACGCTTGTAGTCTAGTAGCCATGATTTGTCTCCAGTCATTGTTAAGTCAGTATTATCATGGATCTGCAATGTATTGGTTGGCAGTCATGCTTTCAGTCAGTTGTTCCGAGCATGGGTATGCCCACCTCGAGGTCGTTAGACATATTGTCGATATTTGCTTGTAGCTCTTCTCCAATTCTCCTTCAGATATCCTTACAGACTTATTATTTGTAAAGTGTTTCGGCCATCAGATTTCTTCTGACCTCACACTTTAGGGGGCATCTGTTATACCTCAAATTGCCACACCATGTGTAAGTGAGAATATACATGTTTCACCACCATGGAAAATATGATGTTTATGCCTCCTAAGGGTGTTAGGACCCTTCATTCTAATGTTGGTACCTTCCCTAGTCACACTTGGAAGAAAATCCAACAAGCAAGGGGTCGAAACCCACATTAACCACGTCCAAAAATTAAGCCTTCTGGAACTACCGCGCCTTGCATGCCTATGGGGGAGCGGTAGTGTCACACTACCGCGTTCTGCATGCCTATAGGGGAGCAGTACTACCACGCTTTGCTTAGTTATAGGGGAGCGGTAGTCTTGGTTTGGGATTATCCCTTTTATTTTGGATCTTGGATCTCATGGAGATTTTCTTGGGATGAGGTACCCCTTCGAATCCCATCTCACTTTCCCTCATTGGTATGATTTAGATCTTTGATCCACATATTTTTCACTTAGATCCATAATATCCTCTTAGTGGTTGGCCTCCCAAATCCTACTTAAAGAGAGCCATCCATGAGCTATGGGGGGTGATATTGGAAACACTAAACCTATGATCCTATGAGTCTTGCAAGGGTGATGTTGGAGAGCTTGGAAATAGGTGCTACTACTTTGGACATCAAGGTATAACATTGTAATTAGCTTCTTTTGGCTTTTCTTATCATTAATATAACTTAGCCTATTCCTCTCATTTTCATGTCTTTAATGATGAATGCATGAAATTGTCTCTATTTATATAGTTAGATCTTTGTTTATACATATATTGCGTTGGAGAAGGTGTTGTGTTTCCTTTGTGAACATGTTCATAAGTCCATAATCAAAGGCTAGAGCTGTAGCAACCTAGGAGCAACAGGACAACCATCAAAGTAAGGTATGCCATCTACTTGCTTTGTATTTCCATAGCTTGTTAGCTGATGTGTGAGCTAGATCTAGGAGGACTATAGTGTCTATTTGTTTCATCTCTGTCTTGGGTAGGAAACTAGGGGCCTTTTCTAATCCCAAGGGGATATCTACCTATCCGTAGGGAGATTTTCTTACAACACCAGCTATGAGGAGGCAGCTCAAGAAAAGGAGTGGGTAGAAGCTATGACAGAAGAGTATCAGTCAATAATGAAAAATGATGTTTGGGATATAGTTCCCAAACCAAAGGATAAAAGTGTGGTTTCTTCCAAATGGATATTCAAGATAAAACATGCTGCAGATGGTAGCATTGAAAAATATAAGGCAAGATTTGTAGCCAGAGGATTCTCTCAAAAGGAGGGAATAAACTATGAAGAAAAATTTGCACCAGTTGCTAGGTATACATCAATTAGAACTATCATGGCACTTGCATCTATGATGAAGTGGAAATTACACCAGATGGATGTTAAAACAACTTTCCTGAATGGTGTCATTGAAGAAGAAGTGTACATAGAACAACCACAAGGATTTGAGATTAAAGATAGAAGAACTCATGTATGCAAGCTGAAAAAGGCTTTGTATGGATTGAAGCAAGCTCCTAGAGCTTGGTACGGAATGATTGACAGTTTCTTAACAAGTATGGGCTTTACTAAAAGTAAAGCTGATCCAAATCTTTATCTCAAAATTATGGATGATGAACCTGTTATATTACTATTGTATGTAGATGATCTATTTCTAACAGGAAATGAAAACCAAATTATCGAATGTAAGAAGAAGCTTTCTTCAAAATTTGAGATGAAGGATCTAAGATTAATGCACTAATTATTAGGTCTAGAGGTATGGAAAGAACCAAAAGGAATATTTTTAAATCAAGGTAAGTATGCTGTGGAGATTTTGAAAAGATTTGATATGTTGGAATGTAAGGCCATGACTACTCCCATGAACTCCAACTTGAAATTATTAGTTGATGACTCATCAGAATTAGTGGATGTAACTCTATATCGACAAATCATTGGGCCATTAATGTATTTGACAAATACCAGACCAGATATATGCTTTGCTGTAAATACCCTGAGTCAATATCTAGTAGAACCAAGGAAAGTTCACCTAATAGCTGTAAAGCATGTAATGAGGTACCTAAAAGGTACATTAGATTTTGGTATTTACTACCTTGGAAATCATGAACTTAGATTACATGGTTACTCAGATTCCGATTGGGCAGGAAGTGTTTCAGACAGGAAGAGTACATCAGGTGGATGCTATGGACTTGGATCTACCATGATCTCTTGGTTCAACAAGAAACAATCCAGTGTGGCTCTCAGTACTGCTGAAGCAGAATATATAGCTGCCTGCTCTGCTAGCTGTGAAGCAGTATGGCTTCGGAAACTACTATATGGAGTATTTGACTTAGAATTGGATCCCACTGTGATTATGTGTGACAATCAAAGTTGTATCAAGATGACAGAAAATCCTGTGTTTCACGATAAGTCAAAACACATAGAGATCCGATACTTTTATATACGAGATATGGTGCAGAGAGGAGCTATTAAGCTCGAGTATGTGAGCATTGAGGATCAAATTGCTGATATTTTGACCAAACCTTTATCTCGAGTAAAATTTGAATACTTTTGAGACAAACTTGGTGTGGTTCAAAAGGACCCTCCTCGAAAGGGGGAGTAGTGTAGTCACTAATGATGAGATTGACTCATCGACAGCAAGGTCAATGATGACGATACTTATTTTAGATACTTAGACTTAGGAATCTTATACTTAGAATACTTATTTTCTCTTACTTAATTTTTCTTTACATGTTTTATTGATGTATTGATGAGAATACATGTTTTGATGTGGACAGATGGGGATTGTATCATCCCTGGACCTTGGTCCTTGAATTGATCCGTAGACGTATGGTCTCCGAGAATAAAGTCCTTAGTGGACAGATGGGGATTGTATCATCCCCGGACCTTGGTCCTTGAATTGATCCGTAGACGTATGGTCTCCGATAATAAAGTCCTTAGTGGATAGATGGGGATTGTATCATCCCCGGAATTTGGTCCCTGAATTGATCCGTAGATGTATGGTCTCCGAGAATAAAGTCCTTAGTGGACAGATGGGGATTGTATCATCCCCAGACCTTGGTCCCTGAATTGATCCGTAGACGTATGGCCTTCGAGAATGAAGTGATGGGGATTGCATCATCCCGGAACCACTAGTTCAAAATGTACGTGATGGGGATTGCATCATCCCGAAACCACTAGTTCAAAATGTACGTGATGGGGATTGCATCATCCCAAAACCACTAGTTCAAAATGTACGTGATGGGGATTGTATCATCCCCGGACTTCAGACCCTGAATTGACCCGTAGACAGATGTCTCCGAGAAGTGGTCCCTAGTGGACGAGAGGGGATTGTATCATCCCCGGACTTCGGTCCCTGAATTGATCCATAGACATATGTCTCCGAGAAGTGATCCCTAGTGGACGAGAGGGGATTGTATCATCCCCGGACTTTGGTCCCTGAATTGATCCGTAGACATATGTTTCCGAGAAAGTGGTCCTTAGATTTTGACTAAGTTGATGAGTGGACTGTATCATCCCTAGACATGCTATGGTGTCTTAAATGATGATGTCAATACTTGTATTGGTATGGATACTTGTATTGATGATGTGTATACTTGTATTGGTATGGATACTTGTATTGATGATGTGTATACTTGTATTGGTATGGATACTTGTATTGATGATGTGCTAATGATGTTGATGATCGTGTGATGACGATGTTGATGATCGTGTGATGACGATGCTGATGATCGTATGATGACGATGCTGATTATCGTATGATGACGATACTGATGATCGTGTGATGACGATGCTAATGATCGTATGATGATGATGCTGATGATCGTGTGATGACGATGCTGATGATCATGTGATGACGATGCTGATGATCGTGTGATGACGATGCTGACGATCATGTGATGACGATGCTGATGATCGTGTGATGACGATGCTGACGATCGAGTGCTGACGATGCTGATGATCGTGTGATGATGATACTGACGATCGAGTGCTGATGATACTGATGATCGTGTGATGACGATGTTGATGATCGTGTGATGGTGATGTTGATGTTCCAGTAACTGGTTGAGTTACTGATGATGATGAATTAAAGAAAGCTTCCGATGATTTATAGATGTATCATGTATGATGTAGTCGGTGACTCCTTACTCCTGCAGACGCTGTTATAATATCCTTCTCGTTAAGGGGGAGTGTTGAATATTGTAACTTCTAATAATATTATAATTGTACATTATTATTCCGTAGATGTTTCATCCCTCCGAGGTAACCCTATTATGTATCCTGAGATGATTATTCCTCCGATGGCTTGTGGTAACTAGGGTTGTTAGACCCACCATGTGGGGGTCGGCCCTGATATTATATTTTAGGGGTTATTAGACTTCTCCAGGAGAGGTCGGCCCCATTAGGGATTTTGGTCAGTTGGGAACTAATATAAATAGAGGAGGTGAGCTCCTCATTAGACACACTTGCACAACCAAGAAAAGTAGTGCACTTGTCTAGGAGGTCTGCTAAGGAGGTAGAGAAGGAGGGAGCACATCTTGTATTTTTGGTTGATCATCTTATTGAGGAAAGCTTTGCTGGGTTTTCTACCCCATGAGGGTTTCCCAGGGTAAATTCTATGTCTATCTTGTGATTATGTTTCTTTCAGTGATCTTGCTAGTCTATTTGGTTTAAACTTAACAAGAACTACTCAATCAATGCGCTAACTAAATGATAACTCCCGGTAGGTGAGATAAGGCACCCTAACTGAGTGATAACTGAAGGTAGGTGAGTAAAGGTGCTCTAACTGACAGTGGTAAGTGAGAAAGACTCACTTGCTAAGAAGATAACTCAAAGAGGGCACATTAGGTAGGTAGGAGGCCAAATGAGGGCTAAAGATAGGCTTTGGAGAGCTAGAAGCAAGCTCTAGGTGTTGGGGAGACAACCATGATGATGAATGGATGCATGCAGTGGCATGGAAATGCATGCAATGTGTAGATTTGCATGCAGGCATGCAAAATACAAAAATGATGGTGTGAATATTCCAACATGGTATTCTTCGTACATGAAATCTCAGGATGGAATCCTCTATTGCAATATGTGCATTTGGATTTCCCCTTCTGAGTTTGCTTGTCTTTCTTAGGATTCCAAACTCCATCTTACTAATTTGGAGCCTCCTTCTGCTTCTGCTCATTCAACTTTATGTCAACTTATTTTTTCTTACCCTTTCCATTCGCTCTCTTCATCTTAGTGGCTGCAAGAGTTGAATCCAATTTGGGTTTTATCATTCCCATATGAACTAACTTATCCTCGTCAAGTGTGAGAGACTAGATGAAGTATTCAAGAGTGAACTTCCATTTTGGGATGGACAACTTCGCTGACTGAAAGGTGGAGACAAATACTAAGTAGTTTAGGGCCTAGTTTTGATAGTATGGAAAGGATGAGTTGCTTCTCTTCCTTCTCTATCCCATATCTCTTCAATTGTGAAATAAAGCTTTTGAACTTGTTGAGAAACTCAGTGATGGTTTCAAAACTACTTGGGCTCAAGGAGATGAGCTCATTTTCCAACTTATGACCTTTCAAGTCATCTTTCTGTCCAAGAAGAGATTCGAGCTTGTCCCAAACCTCTTTTGGAGTTGCTAGATCTATGACATGAAAATGGAGGTCTTCAAAATTTTTGAGGAGCAACAGTCCTACTACTTCATCAAGTTTGTCTAAGTACTTTGATTTCTCTACTGCACCAGTGGGTTCGACTGTAGTCCCATTCAAAAATATAGAGATTATCTTAGACTTCATGAAGATGTCTATCTTGGCCTTCCATTCGAAATAATTGAATGAATTCAATTTTAGATCCATTGGTAGTTGTTGAAGTCGAATTGAAGATGAATTCGAATGATGGAGATAACCAACAAAACAATGAGAATTATAAATGAAGATCTATTGCAATAAAAATTGAACGTTGCCTTAGGACAATGAGAACATGTGACTAAATCCTTCACACCTGGCTATACCTCACTGGATTTCTCTAGTTAATTCAAGACAATTGCACCAGGAATTGCTGTGGAAATTCAGAGGCTTCTAGTGCTCAATGAAAGACACCTGCTCAAAGAATTGTTGCAACTGCTACTGCTGCAATTAGAATAGCTGACTCTAGCTATGATAGCATGTGATAATATACAGGATAGATCTCACATCTAGAGAAAACCTCACTAAAACTCACTCAAGAATAGCAGAGAAGAGAAGAAGAATTGCTAAATCAATAATCACTCATTAACAAAAGAAATGGAAAAATTGTTGTATCATACATCAGTTGTAAGATGGCACTGTGAAAAATGAATAATAATTGAATACAATTAAATGGATTCGAATGCCTCCTAAGTTGATTCGAACTCTCCTCAATGTGTGGCTTGGATATCATTGGAGATATCATCCAATCAGTGGCAGTAGTCACAAATAGTCAAAAGTCAGTCAAATGAGTCAAATGAATCTAACTGAGTCTAACTGAGTCATGTGAGCACAAATCAAGGGATGGAGACTCCAAGGAGGGCGCATGAGGTTGTCAATAGGTCAAGTGGCACTCTGATACAGACAACTGGAAGCTACAGGCAGTTAAACTGAGCAATAAATGAATAAACTAGTCAATAAATGCTGCAACTAACTGTTAGTGATCCAAGTAGTGTAGTAGGGCGCATATGGCATCTGGGTGAGGAAAAAAAGGCACACTAGGTAGGTAGGAGGGCTCTTGAGGGCTAAAAAAAGGCTCTAGGGGGCTAAACATAGGCTCCAGGTGCTGAGGAGACTACCATACTAATGACTAGATGCATGCATGATGACTGGATGCATGTAAAAATGCAAATATAAAAATGATGGTAAGAATATTCCAACATATATTGGGGTAGGCATGTTCAAAGATTCATCCCTCATGAGAACTTTTGCGATTCCACCAATGGTATTGACCCCTAGCATTGATCCCATTTTCACTATTACATCATAAGTATACTTTCCATTAAAAGTTTTTTCTAAGTCCATACTAGAAGTTGGCTCCACCTCATCAGAGGGAGCCTCCAAAGAGGACATCTTAGTTGAAAATAGTGATGGAAATATACCAACTTCTATACAACATAATAAAAGATAGAGTAGTGTTCCCCTTACTACCGTAGAACTTTCTTATCAAGCTATTCAAATGGATTCGACAGACTCAGATAAAAATCCTTCCAAGATGGAGGAATATGATCCTTATACTTCACCTATATGGACCATGAACTCTCATAGTACTCATGACAGTTTGGATCAGAATTTTTCTTCAGATGAAGCAATCCTTGAGGTCATGAATATCTCTGAAAGGCCTTGGGATGATATGCACCACAGATACTCATTTATTCCAAAGATTGATTCATTAGAAGTCAAACCCAAAATTTTTTATTTCAATGATGACATGGAAAAATACCAATGCCCGTCCAAACACATAATGTGAGTTCGGAAGAAAATTTGGCAAACATCTCGAAAACCATCCCAATCGATATATCCATTAAGCCTGGCATCGTCGAAAACATTAATATAGGTACAGATTGCTCTCTAGAAGAAATCATACATTACACTGCTATATTCAAAGAGTTTTGCGATGTTTCCGTATGGTATTACGAAGAAATGTCGGGAATCAACCCCAACATTATCGAACCTGATATAAAATCCTATAAGAATGTTAAACCAGTGCGGCAGAAGCTACACCCGATTAACCCTAAGAAACTGGCTGCCATCAAAGTAGAGGTTGAGAAACTATTGAAAGATGGATTCATCTATCTTGTTCCTTTAGCTAAAGGGGTATCCAACCTCATTTCGGTTAATAAAAAACAAGGAACTATCCAGGTCTATACTAACTTTAGGGATCTAAATTTAGCTTATCCCAAAGAAAACTATCCCACACCCTTCATTGATCAGATTATAGACGAATGTACTGGGAATGAAATCTTTTCTTTTATGGATGGATTCTCCGGTTACAACCAAATCCAGATAAAAGAGGAGGACCAGCATAAAAAAACTTTCATGTGTCCTTGGGGGACTTTTGCATATCAAAAAATTCCATTCGGTCTTAAAAACGTCAAGGCTACTTTTCAAAGAGCCATGTCATATGCATTTCATGACATTAAGAAAATCATTGAGGTTTATCTTGATGACTTTGCAGCCAAATCTAAAAGGAGAGATGGACATAGTGCAAATTTACATTAGAGGAAATTTCAATTTAAAATGGGCCTTCCAAAAATTATACAAATTCCATGTCATCATGTATTAGCCAATCAAAATGCTTTAAAATTCAAAAAGGGAGCACCTAAAAAAATTGGAGGGAAAAAATAAAAACTACTTTTTTGGATCGTATTTTCAACTTATCTCCTTGTAGGTTTACTCAAATTTCAAGTGGGAGGACTCGTTGGATGCATAATTAAATTATGCATCCAACGAGACCCATGTTGCATACTTTTAACAACATCCACACCATGAAAAATTGAAAATACATTAAAAAAACGTGTTTTCTCTCACTAGAAACACGTTTTTCAATGTATTTTCATTTTTTCATGGTGTGGATGTTGTTAAAAGTATGCAACATGGGTACTCATTGGATGCATTATTTAATTATGCATCCAACGAGTCTTGCCGCTTGAAATTTGAGTAAACCTACAAGGAGATAAGTTGAAAATACGATCCAAAAAAGTAGTTTTTTTTACTCTCTCTCTACTATTATGTTATTATTTTCTTATTATTTTCCTTAGGAGGCCCATTTTTTACCCAAATTTCCTCTAATGCAAGCTGTCTTTGACCAATGTCGCAAATACAACATTAGGTTGAACCCACACAAATGCATGTTTTGTGTGGACTCTGGGAGATTACTTGGGTTCATAGTTTCAAAAAAATGGATTATGTTGGATCCCATCAAGGTTGAGGCAATAATTTAGTTTCCTTCCCTGAAAACAATAACACAACTCCAAATCCTTCAAGGGAAAGCTAATTACTTGAGAATATTTGTTGACGATTTTGCTGAAAGAGCTAAAGGTTTCATGCATCTCCTAAAAAAATATGCATTATTCATATGGGATGACCAAGCTCAACGCTCATTTGATGCAATAAAGAAATATTTGGTCTCTTCCTCTGTTGACACAATGACTATCAATAGGGTTTCACTGCACACTGTCGTCAACAAACACCAACCCAAACTCCCTTACGCACCGAACCAGAAGGGTGTTAACCCTTCCAGAAACACTCGTAGAGTGAATGAAGTCTCACCCGAGATGCACAAGGGGGCTGCAGGAACCATGTTTTCATAGTGGAGTTGAGGACATGCATCAAACACACTTCGCAACCACAGAAACCAGAGATTATGCCATTCGCACTATACTAACATTTTATTATTCGTTGATTCATCAACACATTACAGATATTCACATTAACATGATCTGATTACTCATTAGCATAAACAGCGATTACTAAAACCACAGAGCATTATCAGACATTCGCATCCATCATTCAATAGAAACAAAGACAGAGATAAAACCATAATCGAACATCTTCATGCATTCATTAAAACCTCCAGAATGACCTCCGCAGAAAAAACCAATACATCATATTGCGGATACAAAACAGATCAAAACTCACAAAGTCGATAGCTCTATCCATCAATGGATCTTCAATTACATTCCATACCTTAGGCTTACAATCATTCTCCTATTTATACAAAACTACATGGTTACAAAACAGTCCACATGACCCTTATCTAACTAACTATCTACTTCTGCGCTTCCGCGTTTTTCGCGAATGACCCTTTCTTCCACGGATTCTTCCTTTCGTGGATGTCGGCTTCCGCACTTCTTGCGGATCAATCCTGTGTCAACATGCCCCCAACACAAACTTGTGGCTCTCCCTCGAGCCACCTCAGCTAGACACTGCTAGTTCTGCTCTCGGCTGTCACTTTGGTTAACTTCTGAAGTTATTCTCGGCATCTGGATCTTGTTGTCATGTACTTCTTGAAATCATCCTCCAGTCTCTTGAAACCTTGGTCATATACCTCGAACTCATCCTCCATTCAATTGAAACCTTGATCATATACCTCGTCTACACTTTCTTGGCCACTTCAAGATTGATGTGACCCGGGGACAAGTTCAATGTCATTTCAAAATTGTGAAACATGCCAGCTACTCTTACATATCTATTTCACACATTTGACAGTCCACTGCTGGAGCTAACGGGCCTCCACCCCTAGTGTTCTAGTGGTTGGGGAAATTCTGACCCTTCTAACTACTACCACACTCTTAGACATCTCGGGTGAGACCTCGTCTCTATTCCTACCAAGTTTCCACATTTCCTCCTTCACTAGTTGTTTGTGCACCGTCGTCGTTCTTGCTCTTAGCGCACCTAGGGTGCTTCCGCTCGAAATGAAGTGCACCATTGAAACTATCTCACTACCCATTTCCATAGCTTCCTTGGGATTTTCTACTGAACTTCTTAATGTTCTGCATCTAACTTACAGACTCGCATCAGACAACGCACTATTCCTCTTTTTCGATTTCCTATACTTTGACTTGCATTCTTTCATCCCTCACGCCGGTATTTATGCTTGATTCTTGACACCTACTTATCATCTGGAAAATATTATCCGCAAATGAGGGGAATCTGTCATCATACTCCTCTGCCATCTTTAGGTGATGTCGATCTGCAGTAATCATACTCGGATTTGACTCCTACGTGCTAAATCGTGCGAAGCATCAGTGAGCGACCTGGATGGCCATGCCTCCCACATGATTCCTACTTTTTTCCTGGATGGCCATGCCTCCTGCATGCTTCCCACTTTTTTCCTGGCTGGCCATGCCTCCCGCATGCTTCCCACTTTTTGTCATTATATTTTTTTTAAACTACGCTTCTCAACCGCTATGTGCCTGATCAATGTGATAGGGTTTCAACTGATTTCCGTTTACTATCTTAGGAAACAGCATGCCATCTAAGCTCTTCAGCTGCACCGCACCTCCATCAATAACAAATAATATAACATAGGGACCTAACCAATGCATCTGTAACTTACCTATATGCTTAGCGAACTTACTGTCGTATAGTAGAATTGTATCCCCGCGCTGAAAGTGATTTTGTTTAATATGGTGATCATGCCAAGCCTTATGTCAATCCTTTTCCACTTTCTGATGAAAGCCTCCGATGAACCTGTCCTCATCGAGCTATACCAATTGGGCCAATTCTTCCTCCAGTGCTCCATCGTCGCTCATACCGGTGACAACAGCAATCCACAGACTGGGGACAATATACTCCATCGGCATTATGGATTTCTGCCAGTAGATGAGTTTGAACGGTGTCTGGCTAGTCAAACGTTTGTACGTTGTGCAATACGCCCAAAGTATCGCAGTGATCTTCAAATCCCAATCATCCTGATTCATGTTAAATTACCTTTGTGAGCGCATGCTCCAGATTTTGTTAAATGATTCCACTGTTCCATTTTCTTGTGGATGGTAAGGGGTGCTCTTTATGTGTTGTATTTGAAATGTTTTTGTCAGTGTTGCGATTGTCTGATTAAAAAAGTGAGTCCCTTGGTCACTCATCAATACTTTTGGGTACCCGAACCTAGTGACCACATTGTCGAAGAGGAATCTTGCGGCCGTTGCAGCTGAGCAATCGTTCACTTGGGCTGCTTCTACCCATCGCATCAAGTAGTTCGTTGATGTAATTATGTAGTGCGACCCTGTTCTTTTTCCTAGTGGGTTTATGGGTCCCACGAAGTCAACTTCCCACTTGTCTAAATCCTGCAACTTCAATTAAGGTACTATTGTCATTTCGTCCCTTCTTGATGACTTCCCTGCCCGTTGACATACATTGAAAATTTTAGCATAGTCCGTGGCATCTCCATGCATCGTTGGGCACCATAGTCCTGCTCGCAGAATCTTCCTTGTAGTGGCACGTCCTCCGTAATGTCCCCCGATGATCCCGTCATGAGCTTCTGCAAGGATCCTCTCCTGTTCATGTGGAAGGATGTATCAACAAAGTATCTCATTTGGCCCCATTTTATACAATTGTCCTGCGATCAATTGAAAGTCTACAGCTCTCACGACTAGCTGCTTCTTTTGGTTGGTAGTGAAGTCGACCGGTGCTTTCCCTATTGTCAAAAAATGAATGATTTGTTTGCAATGGTCATCAACCATTCCAACCCTGAACACTTGAGCATTCGACAATCCTTCGTCAATGCTCCTCGGCTCTTCCCCTGAATCGATTCGTGACAAGTGGTCTGGGCCTGCATTCAGTCATCCTGGATTTATAATGATTTCAAAATTAAATTCCTAGAATAACAACAACCAACGACATATCTTCCCCCCCAACACAGGCTTGTTCACCAGGTATTTTAATGCTGAGTGATTGGTGAACATTTTAAAATGGCCCCCTAATAGGTAGTGTCAGAATTTCTGTAAGGCATAGACCATCACCAACCCTTCTCGCTCCGTGGTGGTATAATTCTTCTCCGCAGTATACAACTTCCTACTTGCGAAGGCTATTGGGTGGTCGATGTCGCCTTCTCCTGGTTGGGCCAAGATGATTCCTAATGCGACTGATCACGCATCGACGTGAAGATGAAATTTCTTCGTCCAATATGGAAATGCCAATCTAGGGGTGACAACCATATTTGCTTTTAATATGTCCAAACTCTTCTGGCACTCTTCATTCCATTCAAACTTGGCGTCTTTCTTCAACAAATTCTCCATTGGTGTTGTGATTGTTGCATACCCTCTAATAAACTTCTGGTAGTAGCCTATATGGCCCAGCATTGCTTTCAATTGTTTGACTGTTGTTGGTGGTGGGTGGTCGACAATAATGGCAATCTTTGTTGGGTCTACCAACATTCCTTCCCTACAGACAATGTTCCCTAGCAAGATCCCGAACAGAGCACAGAAGATGCACTTTTTCAAGTTCAATTAGAGATTTGCAACATGATCCTTGACCGACCCATACACCGTCAAATCATCCATGTAGATCATAATAAACTTATGGATGTAGTCCTTAAGTGAAGCAACAACCAATATGGAGAAGATCGTCAACGCATTCTTGAGGCCAAATGGCATCACTGTATACTGAAAACATCCCCATTTAGTGACAAATGTTGTCTTGTGCTGATCTTCCTTCACAATCTTTATTTGCTGGTAGCCTGAAAACCCATCCGTAAATGAGTAGATTTCCTGACCTCCTACTCCTAACCTCCTACTCCTTCAAGCACTTCATCCGTGAATGGTGTTGGGAATGGGTCATGTAAGCATGCATCGTTCAATTTCCACAAGTCGACACAAATTTGAACTTTGTCATTTTTCTTGTCCTTGACCACCATCGGACTGATCCACTCAAATTCCTCTACGAGTTCTATGATGTATGCTTCCAGCATCCTTTCAATCTCAACCTGCACTCTTTACTTGTGCCTTGGGTTCAATCGATAGGGACGCTGCCTGACTGGTTTTGCATCGGGTTTCAGGGGAATCTTCATTTCGCCTAAGTCCCTGGAAATTCCTTTCATCTATGAGAATTTCATTGGGAACAGATCCTGAAACTCGTGCAGCAGATCCATCATCTTTCAATGGTGGACTCATCCTAGTAATCCCCAATGCTTGCAAACTTTGGGTTCTCCTCCGACCCAATGGTTTACTTTCTTGATCTTCAGCGGTTGCTGGAATTTGCCGGAAGGAATTTCTAGTGCCTCAACATTGCGACTTCCCTTCGATTCTGGTACATGCGTGGCCCTCGAATCATCCTCATCATCTGACTCTCCTATGATGTTATAGCAGTCCATCATTGTTTCTGGTGTCGCAGTGCACCAAAGTTCTAATGGTTGTTATGTCGGTACTGCGTCAAATATCTTTTCGTGGATCACTTGTAGCGCACTATGGATGAAGGGGTTTTCATCTGAGAAACAAAACATTTGGTTGAAGCCAAGTGTCAGCTCCTCCCAAGAAGTCGTTCTGCATTGCAATTCTTCTATAACATACCAACTCCACAGTACTTCATCCAATGTGTGAACGAGTGCATGGACCCACTCCTCTTTTGCTCGTAATCCCCATTTTCCTTCACACTCAGCCAAATGCACCTTCGGGTCGCTTCTGCCGTCAAACTTCCTTCTGCTATATCCTTCTGCATCGTCGAACCTAACTGTAATTAGGTGGCGACATAGTGGCCAGTCGGTGATATTAGACTTGTGCGTTTCCCACTAGCACGCAGGAGTAGCCTTCAAGGCTGTTAATTTTTGAGCATTAATTCAATAAACTCTAGGATATTTACTGAGAGAATAACATGTACAATATATCAATGCATATCAATCATAGCAACCATATCAATCATCACAAGATGCAAACATAAGAGAAAATAGACACACAGAGTTTCCGTGGGGAAAACCCTAAGGTGAAAAACCCCACAACTTCCTTAGAGATAGATAGAGCAATGATACAACCAAAGTACAACCCAAGTACACAGAGATAGTCTCCTCGTAGCAGCTGATCCTCCTCCTCGCATGTGCGCCACTTTCGAGTGATGGATAAGTGAGTAATGAAGTGATCAAAATAGAGATCGGGAGATCTCTATTTATACTTGTCTTGACTGCCCAATAAACTGATGGGGCCGACTTGTCTAGCTTAGTACAATAGCCCATGGTTAACTTAGTCAGGGTCGACCCCACACCTCGTGGTCTAATAACCCATCGGCAAGTTACGACACTTGCAACACTTGTCAATACAAATGACAACACTTCCTTATAGAGGAATAACACATCTCTATAGGAGTACAATATACATAGATGAAATACATTCCGAAGTTACATATACATCAACACTCCCTCTTAACTAGGAAGGTATTTCTCGACACAGATCTGCTAGCACAAGTCTTCTTCTCTCGATCATCATCAACAAATCATCATCCTCAAATCATCGCCATCATCACTGCTGCTCCTATCTCAATCAATCTCTGAATCTACTCGTCATAGGAAGTTCTACAGAGCCAGTACTTTTTCATACTGGGTGTAGGCCCACCACCTGCAGGTCTTCATCATCACTAGCCATACTATGGAATCCTCGGGACTTATTACGTGCATCAAAAAACCTTGAAAGAGCATCCCAGGCTATTATGGGTACACAACTCCGAACTGTAGGATCTCCCAGGATCTTTTACATGTGACAGTCACAAAACCTTAAAAGGGTGTCTTGCTAAGCAAGAACCCTAAAGAGCATTTGAGGCCTTTTTCATCCTGTCTAGATCTCTAGGTCTAATTACATGTGACTCCTACCACAAAACCTTAAAAGGGTGTCTTGCCAAGCAAGAACCTCAAAGAGCATCTAAGGCCTTTTTCATCCTGTCCAGATCTCCAGGTCTGATTACATGTGGTCATGGCAATGCCTCGAAAGAGCATCTGAGGCCTTTTTCATCCTGTCCAGATCTCCCAGGTCTACTTACATTCCATAGGACAATGCCTCAAAAGAGCATCTGAGGCCTTTTTCATCCTGTCCAGATCTCCCAGGTCTACTTACATGTCCTCCCAGAGCAATGCCTCGAAAGAGAATTTGAGGCCTTTTTCATCCTGTCCAGATCTCCCAGGTCTACTTACATGCTCATCTACACAACTTCCAGGGCCACAGTGTATCAACCTGATACTCACCATACATCATCCTGATGTACACATGATCATCCTGATCATCAACACTGCATCATCCTACTGCATGTCATCTAGAGAAACATCCTGAATCTCTTCATCCATGATCATCCTAATCATACAATGCATCCACCTAATGCATACACAGTATCTACCTGATACATATCACCATACATTATCTACCTGATCATACAATGTATCCACCTGATACATATACAAATACATGATCCACCTGATCATACTTGATACATATCAACATACATGATCTACCTGATCATACAATGTATCCACCTGATACATCTACAGATACATCTACATGATCCAACTGATCATATCCAGCATCCAACATGATGCGTACATACATATACATATAAATAATCCAACTGATCATATCCAGCATCCAACATGATGCATACATACATATACATATAAATGATCCAATTGATCATATCCAACATCCGACATGATGCATACATACATATACATATAAATGATCCAACTGATCATATCCAACATCCAACATGATGCGTACATACTTATACATATAAATGATCCAACTGATCATATCCAAGAATCCAACATAATGCATACATAGAGCAGTAACTGGAGCATCATCCTGATGCTCATCATCCAGTGCTTATATCCATATCCATGGGAAGGATCCTCCTCTCACCATGCTTGGAATGACTCCAGCAAATGTCTCCATCACTTCTTCCTCGAAGTGTCATCAATTTGAAGAACACCAAGCCTCTCTCTGAAGTACTCGAACTTCACTCTGGCTAGTGGTTTCATCAGCACATCTGCAACCTGCTCATCCATTGCAACATACAGGAGCTTCACTGCTCCTCTCTGCACCATATCCCAGATATAGTGATATTTGATCTCAATGTGTTTCAACCTGTCGTGGAACACCGAGTTCTCAAAAAGCTTCACACAACTCTGGTTGTCACAAAAGATACCAGTAGCCTCTAGCGGGAGATCAAATAGCTCAGACAGTAGCTTCCGGAGCCATACTGCCTCACAACTAGCCGAACATGCTGTAACATACTCTGCCTCGGCTATACTCAGTGCTACGCAAGACTGCTTCCTGCTAAACCAAGAGATCACACCTGATCCCATACTGAAGCAGAACCCAGAAGTGCTCTTCCTATCTGCAGCACTGCCTGCCCAGTCCGAATCAACATAACCCTGTAGGTTAAACTTTTGATCCGCATCATACTTGAGCCCATAGTCAACCATACCTTTTAGGTACCTCAGAATATGCTTTACAGCAACCAGGTGAACACCTCTGGGATCCGTCAGGAACTGGCTCAATGTGTTCACCGCAAAGCAAATATCTAGCCTCGTGTTCGTCAAGTACATCAAGGACTCAAACATCTGACGATACATAGTGATATCAATCGGATCGGATGAAGCATCACACAGAAGCTTCAGGTTTGATGCCATAGGTGTGGCCATGGCCTTGCAGTCCATCATCTTGAACCTCTTCAGGATCTCCACTGCATACTTCCCTTGTCCAAGGAAGATACCATCTTCACTCTGCCACACCTCCATCCCTAGAAAATAGTGCATCATCCCCAAGTCCTTCATCTCGAACTCAGTAGCAAGTTTCCTCTTGGTATCAAAAATCAAACTATCATTACCTATAACAAACAAGTCATCTACGTATAGGAGTAGTATCACAGGATTGCCTTCCTCAACCTTGTAGTAAATGGTGGAATCCGCTTTACTCTTGGTAAATCCCAAGCTGGATAGAAAACTATCCATCCTACCATACCAAGTCCTAGGATCTTGCTTCAAGCCATACAAGGCTTTATTCAATCTGCAAACATATGACTTCCTGTCATGTGTCTCAAAACCAAGTGGATGCTCCACATACACTTCCTCCTCAACTACACCATTCAAGAAAGCAGTCTTGACATCCATCTGGTGTATCTTCCATTTCATCACTGCAGCCAGAGCAAGTACTGATCTAATGGAAGTGTACCTAGCTACAGGAGCAAAAATTTCTTCATAGTAGATTCCTTCTTTCTGGGAGAAGCCACGAGCTACAAATCTCGCTTTGTATTTCTCTATGCTGCCATCTATAGCATGCTTGATCTTGTAGATCCATTTGGAAGTCACAATAGACTTCCCTTCAGGTCTTGGGACTACATCACAAACATCATTTTTCATTATTGATTGGTATTCCTCGACCATGGCATCCTTCCATTCTTTCTTTTCCGTTGCCTCTTCATAATTTGAAGGTTCTTTGTTCATGATATCACAGAGTAAAGCAACATAGCTGGTATGTGGTCTAGTTCTCTTCTTTTCTTTGTGTTCTTCTTTTGGAATGCCATACCTTTCTACATCTTGAACGAGCTCTCTAGCCCATGCAGGTTTCCTCTTATGAGAGTCCTTCTCACGAGGTGGATCTACAGGTTTTTGCGGATCTTCAATTTCACGATCAACATCTGGAATTGCTTCAGTAATAGTAGTGTCTTGAAATCTGGTTTCCTTTGGTTCTTCATGATCTTCAACATGTGTCTTCCTTGATTTGATGAATGCTGAGTTTTCATCAAATGTTACATCCCTGCTGACATCAATCTTGTTGAACCCTGGAAAGTATATGCTATAAGCCTTCGAGCTTTCACTGTAACCCACAAAGATACCCTTCTTTTCTGAAGGATCTAGCTTTGTCCTCTTTTCCTTTGGAACATGTGTATATACTGGAGAACCAAATATCCTGAGATGGCTAACTTCAGGTCTCTTACCAGAGAAGACCTCTTCTGGTGTCTTGTTGTCCAATATCTTGTGGGGTGTTCTGTTCTGCACATACACAGTTGTCCTAGCTGCTTATGCCCATAGATGCATGGGTAGATCCTGGTCATGCAACATTGCCCGTGCTACTTCCATGATTGTTCTATTCTTCCTTTCTGCAACTCCATTCTATTGTGGATTGTAGGGAGCATTCAACTCCCTCTTAATCCCTGAATCACCGCATAACTTCTTGAAATCTCCTGAAGTGAATTCTTTGCCATTGTCAGATCTGAATGTCTTGATCTTCTTATCGGTTTGATTCTCCATCAAGGTTTTGAATTCCTTGAATTTATCAAACACTTCATCCTTTCCTTTTAAGAAGTAAACCCAAGTCTTCCTGGAGAAATCATCAATGAAAGAGACATAGTAAACATACCCACTCAGAGAACTGGATGACATCGGACCGCATACATCAGAGTGGATGATTTCCAAGATTCCTTTTGCCTTCGTTTCACTGCTTGGAAATGCCTTCTTTATGTTATTTCCTTTTGCACATCCTTTGCAAATACCTTCATGTTTGGTCTTGATTTTAGGAATACCCTCTACAGCTTTGCTTGCAATTGGGAGTTCTCTATAGTGCACATGAGCAAGCCTTCTATGCCAAATTTCACTTGGCTCCATGGATTCATGTAGCATGGCATGTTTAGGTTGTCCCTTCAATTTATACAATCCTCCCTCTTGCTCTCCAATCACCACTACTTCATCAATAGTTTTACCTTTTGGCCACATTAGGACTTGGCCATCTACAAATGCAAACCTCATGCCCTTTGCATCTAATGCAGAGATGGAGAGTAGGTTCTTCTCGAGCCCAGGTACAAATAACACATCTTTCATCTTCAAAGACTTTCCAGAGTCTAGGTTATAGGAGGCTTCCCCACTTCCTTTGATAGGGTATTGATAATCATCCCCAAGTTTCACCTTATGGGGTGATTCATGTTCGAATAAATTTACAAAGGATTCTTTAAACCCAGTCATGTGTTTAGAAGCCCCACTATCAATTAACCAATCATTACAACCATGAGAAATAGTACCTATGAGAGCAGAGATTAGAACATACTCTTCTTCACTTGATGAGTCATCATCACTTTCTGCTCTAGCCTTCTTCTTGGGAGGTTCATCATCCTCAGCAGCATGAGCATGATATCTCTTCTTGTTTCCCTTCTTCTTGTTGTTGTTGTTGGAACCCTTTTTGTTCTTGGGACAATCTATAGAAAAGTACCCCTTCTCATTACAGGTGAAGCATCTCAGATCCTTCTTACCCTTTTGGTGATGGTGGTGAGAAAGTCTTCTGTTATGAGATGGATCCTTCTTGAACTTACCTTTCTTGGTATGTGTTGTGAGATCTTGATCTTCATTTCCCATCTTTTATTCTCGGGCCACGAGCCTAGCTTCTTCTTGAGAACATTCTTCCCGCAGTCTGTTGAAGGAGATCAACTTCCTTCTTGCACAAATTCCTTGAATAAAGGAATCCCATGACCTGGGTAGGCCATTCAGAGTGGTCATGACAACTTCACCATTCTCCACCATTTCATCCACCGCTTCTAGTGGTTCCTTGCTTTGAGAGACCCTAGAAAAATAAGATTGAATGGTTTCTCCATTCTGAAACTTTACCCCTTTCAATTGGTTCCACAGGGTCATCTTCTGATTTATGTTCTTCCCTTCAAATAGCTTGGTTAGGGAATCAAACATCTCTTTAGGTGTCTTTAGAGATGACACATATGGGATGAGATGGTCCTTGATAGAATAAGCAATGGTCCTCTTTTCCTTGACCAAGTTCTTCTTGTGGAGGGTTTTAGCCTCTTCTTCCTCTAGGACAGGGACCTCATCCCTTATGTAAGTGTCCAACTCATTTTCTTCCAGGATTAACCCAATCCTATACTTCCATGCTCGGAATTTATCATCCCCTTCAAGCTTATCCTCAAGCTTGGTGTGGTGAGACATCTTAAAGAGAACTTCAAATGGAAATAGAAAAGATTTAGGTCTTACCACTTGATTTGATAAAAAATGGATCTAGTCCCAGATTAGGGTTTGTCAGAGAAACCCTAAAAATTCAAAATGTGAATTTCAACTTTCTGAAAGGATAGAAAGATGCACCTTGATGAGTTGATCATCCTGGTGTACTCAGAATTTGAGATCTGCAAAGCTTCACCCTTCAGAAATGCCTTTTAGTCTTCGTGGGTTCACTAGGGAAGACCTTGAATTAGGGTTTGAGTTTCCCAGAGATTTACCCATCCAAAAATCTCGATCCAAAGATCTAAACTTTGATTTTTCCAAGGAGCTTCCATCTATGTCTTCAGATTTCAGAAATTCCTATTTTTGTGGAAACCCTAATGTTTAGGGCCAAAACTGAAAGTGCTCAGAACTGAATTCTGATTGGACAGAAAGATTCACCTTGCTGAGGAGAGTCAATCCATCATATTGCTTTTCCAAAATCTGTGGAGAGAAACCAATAAACAAGAAACCCTGGTTTTCACCACTGCACAATGTCTTCTTCTCAGGGAAGCTCTGATACCATGTTAATTTTTGAGCATTAATTCAATATACTCTAGGATCTTTACTGAGAAAATAACATGTACAGTATATCAATGCATATCAATCATAGCAAGCATATCAATCATCACAAGATGCAAACATAAGAGACAATAGACACACAGAGTTTCCATGGGGAAAACCCTAAGGTGAAAAACCCCACAAATTCCTCAGAGATAGATAGAACAATGATACAACCAAAGTACAACCCAAGTACACATAGATAGTCTCCTCCTAGTAGCTGATCCTCCTCCTCACATGTGCGCCACTTTCCAAGTGATGGATAAGTGAGTAACGAAGTGATCAAAATAGAGATCGAGAGATCTCTATTTATACTTGTCCTGACTGCCCAATAAACTTATGGGGCCGACTTGTATAGCTTAGTACAATAACCCATGGTTAACTTAATCAGGGCCAACCCCACACATGGTGGTCTAATAACCCATCGGCAAGTTACAACACTTGCGACACTTGTCAATACAAATGACGACACTTCCTTATAGAGGAATAACACATCTCTATAGGAGTACAATATACATAGATGAAATACATTCCGAAGTTACATATACATCAACAAAGGATTCCTCCAAGGCCAATAGACACTACGGCTCCACCACTTTCTCTTCAAACCCTGCAATAAAGGTGCTCAAATTAGGCAATACCTCATATGTTGGTAGCGCACACTCTTCTGTGGCTTCCCATCACAGTGACTGTGTGATCCTTGCGCATCTCCTAAATGACACTTCATGCATCCGGTTCTGCCAATTCTTGAGCGCCTCATCTGAATCCGACGACCCTGAACTAACACTGCACCAACCCAATTAATCGTCTGCGGTAGGATTAATGTAATCCTCAGATATATTTTATATACTATCCCATCCCTCCATAAATTCATCTCTCGCTGGTTCAACGTATCACTACCCTTCCACAAGATCCAAAGGTGCGATGACCCTCAGTTCGCGATTCTCAAATGACATTGTCTGCTTCTTAAAGTTGATAACCACTAGATTATCGATTTCCCAGTTGATCCCTAGCAGCGTTGGGTAGGGGCTAGTATCGTCTACAATTTCAATTACATCGAAATATGCATAAGACTTGAGGCCTTCAATCTCAACGGGAAGTTGGTACACTCGTCCAAGTGGAGTAACCTTACTCTGGTTTGCTAATATCAACTATACTGGTGACCAAGACAAATGCATTTTCCCCATGGTCTCCCATGTCTGCTTGGTCAAAATGTTGACATCCTACCCTAGATCTAAGATAATTGAGTCGACATCAAAATCTCCAATTTGTGAAGACATTCGCATCTCTCTCCCTGTCTTCCTCTTGTGTATGCGATTAACTCTTTGTTCCTGGCATACACCCTCCCATCGAGTCAACAGATTGGATATCTCCTCTAGCGCATCGTGATCCTTTTCCAACTCCAGGAAACTCTTTAAGAACGCCTTTAAGGTACTAGCCTTTCCCTGCGACTTCGTCTTGTCGAATGTCGGTGGCATATCGTAGATAAATTCTTCCTAAAGAGGAAACTGCCTCCTCTGCATCATCGCCTCTTGTGCTTCCAAGAAGATATCCCTTTCGACCTCCACATCAAAAGTGACAGGTTTTCGTATTTTTTGTCAGACAGTAGTTCGTGGCCCATCATCTCCTTTTGTTGCTCCTCCTCGTGTCACCACTCCAAGAATCGCATGTTGTTTTCGAGCCTCCGTCGATATCATCTTTACAACCGGTCGATTCTGATTCTGGTTCTGTGGAGGTGGTGGTTGATTCTTGGTTTTCCATTTTGCGATGAGATGCAAACAGTCTTCAATGCCATGATCCACAACGCTGCAATAAGTGCACTAATGTGGTGCTAGATTCAGGAAATCCCTCTGATAGTGCCCCTGCTATCCAAAATTGTAGCATATAATTGGTCCTCGTCCTCATCCAACAACACCTCCTCATCATCCAACAACTCCTCCTCATCCTGTGCCAACACCTCAACCTCCACGGAATCCTCCTCTAGCCCCTCCACACTATGGGCCATATTGTGGCTACTGCAGCTGCCCATACTGCGGTTGTTACGGTGGTCCATATGGTGAGTACTATGGTGCCAGATACTGCGGTGTTGGATACCACATTTTCCCATACTGCATTTAATCGTACTACTGCGGTTGGTGATTATACTGGGCCAGCGGCTGGCTTTACTGTTGCTGTTGCTGAACTGGTGCCTATTCTTCTCCTACCATAAAATATGCGGCTGCAGTTCTCTCCTAGAGTAGGCCATAAGCTCTGCAGTTGTTGTCATCGTGGCCAACTGATTTACAAAAAGTGCAATACAAGTTCTCTAGTTTCAACACCATTTTCTGTAGATAGACACACTCTTCTAGTCGATGGCCTCTCATTTGGCAAACACAACACCAAAGAAACCCTCCCTGGTTGAGGGTATTTGGTGCACCGGATTGCAAATAGTCTCAAAAGTATGGGCACTGATCCTTGGGGTGTCCCTCTGTCCTACACCTAGTACACCAGATCTCTTCGCGAGCCTATTTCCCTTTCTTCATGTCTTGCAGTTAAATCGTCAAATTTTCCATCTATGCTTGTAGTCAATCCATACCCAAGCATGTTTCATCGATTGGTGAAGCCTCCAGCTTCATCGTAATCTCTAATGCTTCTACTTGGGTCACAACCTTCTGTTGCATTAGTGGTCCATGGATGTGTGGTACTAGTCCTGCGATGAACCACTCCTTGTGCTGCATGTCATTTATCCGAAAGCTCACATCCACTATCAATGTCTTGTATCGCTGATCGAATTCCCAGATTGGATCATTTGAGTATTGCTTGATTTCTTTGAGCTCAGTGACATACTGCGATTCCAACTTTGGATTCCTGAATTCATAGATAATGCCTTCTTTGATTTGTGCCAATGTCTTGGTTGGTGTTCCCGTCAGAACCCTTGTAAACTTCATAAACCAATCCAGCGCACGAACCATAAGGGTCGTCGCTAGCTATCCTTATTTAATAGCTTCATCCTGGACCTGCTTCACGGTCCATACTGCCTCGCACAGAAACCAAAATTACTCGAGATCCTCGGTCCTGTTTCCCTGGAATGTGGGCATTTTTTTGTTGTCTACCATTCTAACGTTCCTACTATTATTGTTTACTTATGCGCTACGTTTACTGCTGCACGTAGGGAAACTATGCGAATAGCTTGGGTTTCCTCCTATGAAATTTTAGGTAGTGGGCGGGGTTGCAGGAATGTTGTAACTTACGATCTGTGTCTCTTCTGCTTCTGGGGTAGCCTGGTCACTGTGTTTGTCGCAATAGGGTCACTTTCTCCCTTGTGGTCCTATTTTGTAGTATTCTGTTCCGGTCCTCTTATGAAACTCTCTCTCAGTCCTCCTCTTCTTCTCAAGACGTCGAAATATTGCTCCACTCCTCAAGGTATCACACTCCTTGTCAGCTTCCCATACAAACTCGTCGTCGCTCATGTCCATATACCCCACATCTTTCTATCGGATCTGCATTCATGTGACACCTACAACCTTCACACACTGATCCTTCTACTCATCGGAAGTCATCCTCAAAATTCCCTTTTCACACACGAGCATCTTAATCCACAGTTTTAGAAACAACAAGAACCTTCCCCTTGGTCCTCTAAAGAAATTTCTCTCCGCATTGCTGTATGAATTGATCATGTCTACTGCAAACTCAGTGATATATCCCTCTAGGATATTATCCACCCAAAACTTGACAGCCCTTGATACTGTGGTGTCGATATGTTTTAGTTATCGAATCAATTCTAGCGTTCAATGCTTAGGCTTAGTCTCTTGGAAATGGTGCTTCTGGAATGTTAGTTGCACTAACCACTTGTGCAACAGTACTGGGAATTCGCAGAAAGATATTTCGTGTATATATGAATAAATGTACTTCTGTAACCAACTGCTTACCATCTGTCGAGGGTTTTTCTTTTCTCCTTCTGTGAATTCTTCTGTCTTTATGTCAAACCACTCTTGGATCTCTGATTTTGTTGGGTTCCACAGCATATCCTCTTCTTTTCCTCTTCAGGGTCCCAAAAATGGAACCATTTTTGACACAACAACTATCAACAGTGGTTCACTGCACACTGTCGTCAACAAACACCAACCCAAACTCCCCTATGCACCGGCCAAGAAGGGTGTTAACCCTTCCAGCAACACTCGTAGAGCGAATGAAGTCTCACCCAAGATGTACAAGGGGGTTGTAGGAACCAAGTTTCCGCAGTGGAGTTGAGGACATGAATCAAACACACTTCGCAACTACATAAACTAGAGATTATTCCATTCACACTATACTAACATTTCATTATTCCCAGATTCATCAACTGCAGCATCAATGCATTACAGATATTCGCATTAACATGATCTGATTACTCATTAGCATAAACAACAATTACTAAACCCAAAGAGAATTATCAGAAATTCGTATCCATCATTCAACAAAAACAAAGACAGATATAAAACCATAATCGAACATCTTCATGCATTCATTAAAACCTGCGGAATGACCTTTGCAGAAACAATGAATACATCATATTGTAGATACAAAATAGATCAACACTCACAAATTCGATAGCTCTATCCATCAATGGATCTTCAATTACATGCCATACCTTAGGATTACACTCATTCTCTTATTTATAGAAAACTAGATGGTTACAAAATGGTCCATGTGACCCTTATCTAACTAACTATCTAATTGCGCGTTTCCGCATTTTCCGTGAATGACCCTTTCTTCTGCGGATTCTTCCTTTCGTGGTTGCCAGCTTCCACACTTCCTGTGGACTAATCCCGTGCCAACAACCCCAGTACTTAGTCTACCGAACTATAATAGAGACATTTTTCTATATTTGGCAACATCTAGTTCCACCATAGGAATGGTATTGGCACAAGAATATGAATCTTCACAAGAGAACATTATTTACTATCTTAGTAAGGGCCTCGCAGGTCCCGAATTGAGATATTCCCAAGTTGAGAAGCTGGCCTTGGAAGCATTTTATGTTGTCCAAATGTTGGTAGAATTTTTCCCTACGGATAAGTCAAAATTCTCTTAACTTAAAGTAGATTCCTAGCTGACTCTAAGGTAAGAACAAAACAAAACAAATGCTACCTTGAAATTCCTGAACTAAATTTCACAACAAGATTACATGTATTTAGAAACAATGAAAGATATGACTCACCTTTCAATCCGACGTTTGTCCCGCTTTAGCTCTTGATCCATAGCTCCAATGTAGAACCTGTTGAGATCAAACAAAAAACAAGCATACAAGCTTCCAAATACCTTGAAGTAAAGATTAGATTCAAATCTAGACTAGATACATTTCATGCTAAAGACTTGTACAATACACATGAAATGGGAAAAACAAGACAAGTTATCTTTATTACAAACTTGAAGAATTCTTACAAAGGTTGCTTGATGTCCAAGCCAATCCTCCAGCTCCAAGTGCTTCCTCCTCTAGCTATCTCCACAATGCTGCAAGGTCATAAGTTTGGTACTTCTAAGAGTCCACCCCCTTTCCCATGGAATGCCTCTCTTTTATAGTGTATGGTCGGGTTAACCAACAAGAGAGATGGGTGGATCTAGGGAGAAGTAAGTGGATCAGGGTTTCTAATCACAGAAAATGAGTTGAGATCGAATCAGGGACCCCAATCTTCCATTATCTTCGAAAATCCAAAATCCCACAAGCCATGGAAAAAAGGCTATAAAAAGAGTACCGCGCCCTGAAATCTGAGCATAACGCGGTAGTACCGCGCGGCAGAGACAAAACATAGTGCGGTAGTGTGGACTACCGCGCACATATAACTGAGCAAGGCGCGGTAGTTAGGGTAAATAAAGTCTCAGCTGGGTGAAAACTTGTCAGGGTAAGTTTACCTTCAAGGTTCACTCATCATTTTTCTCCTCTTAGTGGTTTAAAGCAGTAGGGGAAGTGTCGTAAGCTCTTTTTGTGGTAAATAAAGTCTCAGCTGGGTGAAAACTTGTCAGGGTAAGTTTACCTTCAAGGTTCACTCATCATTTTTCTCCTCTAAGTGGTTTAAAGCAGTAGGGGAAGTGTCGTCAACTCTTTTTGTGGTGGAGATGCAACACTGTGTAATATGGAGGTACAATAGATGCCCCCTAAAGTGTGAGGTCAGAAGGAACTAATGGCCGAAAGACTTTATGAATATAGTGTGCAGAGATAGCATCGAGGAGAGCGGCAAGGAGCTGAAACATAAACAAGGTGTTAGACATACCACCGAGGCGGGCATCCCCATGCTCGGAAACAAATGACTCAAAGCATGGCTGCCGACCAATACATTGCAGATCCATGAGTACTGAGATGATATAGACTGTGGACAAATCATGGCTACTATGAACAAGCGTAGATCCATGAGACGGTAATAACACAGCCACGACCAATACAAAAAGTGGGTCTGTGTGACAATACAAAGGACATCTCCATCGCAACCTGGACGTAATCAAGATACTGAGGTATGCCCAGGGTCTTCTACCTGATCGCAATAATGATACAAATCTAGCCATGTGATTACAAAGTGTTGAAGTCGAACATGGTAGAAACCATTTGATTACCGGTCAATGATGTGAACCGTTAACAAATGCGAGGGAAATCACCAATGATGACGATGATCCCCAAGGTATCTGAAGTACATCTCAACGAAATGCGAATAGATGAGTTGATGTTGAGCATTCGAGAGATTGTTCGATCAGAGGTCAATGATGTGAACCTACTGTCGAACACGAGGAAACCTTCCATTGAGGCATGCAGGTACCAAGGTACTAATGGTTGATCTCTAAGTCCAATTTTCGGATAGCGATTTGGCATCGACGGGAATATACTTGTCGAAGGTGGGCCATAATGATTCCCACATCATCGACACGAAATCGGAACGAACGATAAGATGATGAAACAATGGAGTATGTACTGACACAGCAGAGGCCTAACACAATGAACGACTCTGAACAATGCAACCCTTTGAACATATAACGGCATGTAACAGGACTTGGCAGCAGGGATTATTGAAAGCAGAGGATAGACACCGAATGAGTAGGCTCGTGGCCAGGGAGACGACTCAGGATGATGACCATAACTCAGTGAAAAGTGGATACCCAATATAGACAAGAGACAGACACATGCCATGTTCAAAGGTAACGACTGACAAGCTGTCATAAACAAACTTGACTTGTTCCCCATATTCTCTCGACATGATAGACGAGTACCTCTTTGTTGTTTTTCGAGCTTGAAGAGGATAACAGATGCTCGGTGTAGCTCATCTTATAGATGAGTCCAATCTCACATGTTTTACGAACCTGAGAAAGGAGGGGTTCGTCCCAAAGTGGGTCCTTCGATGTTAAATTTTAACGAGCCCAAGGAAGGAAAGCTCGGTAGTTTTTCACATTTAGAGAGCCTGAAAAACTTAAAGGAAGCTCCGCAATGTACTTTTTCGTAAATTTAGTCCCTCGATCTCGAAAAAGTGTAAAACAATTCCCGAGAGAACTTTCCAAGTCAAGATTGACTGAGGTATACCTTTCTCGTAAATAGTCTAGACGGGCCGAAAAAGGGGTAACCTATCACCGAATAGATGACCTTTCAAATACTTTTGCAAGTGTGAAAGAGTCAAGATCACTTGGCAATATTTTCAATTTTAGGGAGTCTGAAAAGAGATTTAACTATGGACTCCAATGGTCTTTTTCGTAATGTTTTAATTATTCTGGTCCGAAAAGAGAATAAAATACAACCAGGATAATACTTTCCTCATCGTTTTAACAAGCATGAGTAAAGCTGACCGAACTGGACACCATTTACTTGAGTTTGACAAGCACGACATGGGTGTAAAAGCACTTGGAATTTTTTTCAAGTTTTAAATCCAGAGCACGAAAAAGATAAAGTAGGCTCAAAATGAAGGTCAAACAATGAATAAATGCCAGTGTGAATATATTGCTTTTTGAAGGAGATCCTATCAATAAAGTGCTCATAAAACCGGATATTAGCATTGTGAAATGGATTTTTATTTTAACCATATAAAATAATAATTAAAAAATAGGTGAAAAAGCTATAAAAAGATGGTTAAAAATAGAAATTTACCATTTCATTTTTGTTTTTACCCAAAGAGGAGATTTTACCCATTTGAGGAGCAAAAACTTCAAGGATCCATATCGGGAGTTTCAGGACACCGTTTCAACAACCGTCTGCGCCAAGTAAGAGCTCTCAAACTTCTCTTTCATTTGATGTATGAATAATTTGCTTTCAGTAAGAAAAATTGATTTTTGGGCGAGCCCTACTGGGAAAAAATTGCCCTTCACAGTATCACGTGGGGCCCATATCGGGAAATGCGGTACTGTTCGATAGTACCGCGCTATGTATTTAAGCCGAAACGCGGTACTATGCAGTACCGTGTGGCAAGATGTACCCCAGGTGCGATGAAGACGATTTTTAAGATGACAAAATCGATTTTTCTCAAAAATTTTGCTGAAACCAAGTTATTAAATAGTTACTAAATGTTTCCCCTGACCTTTTGCAGGAGTTTGCAATTCGTTTGGGTCAAAATGGTTAGTTGGAAAGAAAGAGAGCACGAAGTAGACGATCTGGAGACCGAAAATGACCTACCGACCGTGACCGCGTTGTGGGAGTGTGGCTTGTTGAAATTTTTCAAGACCAAAGGCATCCGTCATCAAGCCAAACTTCTTACTCATCTTATTCAATTGTGGGACCCTGACATTCAAGCTTTTCGAGTGGGAGAGCATGTTCTCGAAATTCAACTCGAGGATATTTATTTCCTCACGAGCCTCTCGAAAAGAGGGGCCCGGGTGAACTTTACTGGATACACAGCCTCAGAGACGAGCACAGATGCTCTGATTGCTCGGTATTGCCGTCAGGGTTTGAGTAAGAAAAGTGACAAAGTGGTCATAAAAGATGTTATAGAACTCCCTATAAAAACCATACTGTTCACCATCACACGTGCAGTAGGGAGTGTGGGTCCGCATCAGGCGTCCCGCACACAGATGAACCTGGCAATGGATTGTATGGCTGGAACAGTATTCAACTGGTGTGAGGTGGTGTTGACCAATCTCAAACAATAAGTGCACAAGTGTAGGGTTGGAGAGAACTCCCAATTTGGTTATGGGAGTATCCTGGTCACCTTCTTTTTGGCGAGGGTGCCATTGCTGCATCCACAGATATCTATGCCCCGTCGCCCACCTACCGAGCCATGGATGGCTCGATGGAGTGATTATGCAGGGCGTCTTGGGGGACCTCAGCGCTTGGCGTTTGGTGAGGATTTCTTCTCCTGGCTCGAGGAGAAGATAGTGATGATCGATGACTACCCCTACTCAGGGGTGGACTTCCGCGAGGACATCGACTTGGCACTGCCAGAGGATGAAGATTGGGACAACTCAGGTATGACCTTCATGGGTATATATTTTTTCCTTTTTGAATATATAATTTTTATTACTTTTTTAGAATGTGTAAAAGATTTCTAATATATGTTCGCATGCATGTCGCAGATCGTGGACCACAGAGACTAGCTAGGTACTCGCCCTTACGTCGCGGTGCTGTTGATCGCCAAGCTGTTCCTGACGAGGAGGAGGACGAAGATGAAGTAGAAGGAGTTCGGGACATAGAGAGGAACTTACAGGGGTTGACTCATGGTATCCCTGCTATGAGGATGGATGACGTCCCTTTACATCTCCAGCGGCATACTGTAGGTGTGCCTAGTTGTATTGGTCGACTTCTTCGTAGGGTGGCTCGAGCTATAGTGTGTTATCACCAGTAGCGGGAGGAGCCTGACGAGGGACATGATAGATCTCCCAGATCTCCATAGATGGTCATTTTTGTCTTTTGCGGCATGTATACGATATGTAGGCTTTGAGAGCCAAATTTTTGTATGGGATTTGGTCCCAAATTTTGTCTTTGACACAAACTTTATGTATTTTGGAAAAACACTCTTATATACAGTGATATGGACCTATTTTCATGATCTATTTATTCACAATGACTTGTGCATTTTATCTTTTATGATGTGTTTATGTATGGGCAAGATGCCAATCCAAAATGTAATTAGCCAATGAATCAGCTATACAATTGAATTCTCTCGGTATGTGTTGATATGTAATGAAATTAAATGATCGTTCCAAGAGGCGTACTCTCCGAAATAAACGAAGTAGTATAGGATCGCGAACTGTGTAAACACGGTTTAGATGAGAAACCACGAGTTGGGAGTCTAAAAAGACTGATATGGAGTCAATTCCGAGTGAAGCAACCTCCATCAAGAGACCAATGACTACATGGTACTCCGCGATATTGTTGGTTGCAGGACCTAAACAATTGGCTCCTGAAGAAATCAACTCGCCAGTGGGGGAATAGATTACCCATGCTGCGGAAGTGAGATTCCGGGTATGTCGGCTTGCACCATCGGCGAATCCGAAGTAGGCAGACATCTGCGCATGAAATCACGAGTCAAAGTAAGAGTGGATACATGAGGTCCACGCGCACACCAAAAAATGAGTAAAAGCAAACTAAGTACATTATGTACAACAAGTAACCCGCATCAGGAAACCTTACGTGTAGAAGCATTTGAGGTATAGCCCATTGCGGGGCCGTGCCAATGGCGTACCATCACAATCGATTAGTTCATAGGCTCCTTTTTCCAAGACACGTTTTACAACAAAGGGGTCGTACCACATAGATTCAAGTTTTCCTTTTCCGAGCTTATCGTGCATTTGATCATATGTAAGTACGAGATCACCTTCATTGAAGATCCGAGGTTGAATGGATTTGTCATATTGAGCTTTGACGCATTTTTTATGAGCTTCATTAGCTAAAGCAGCGTCGCAGCGGGTTTCATCTAGCTTGGCTAGGTATAGAAACCGTTCCTCTTCGGAAGTGGTGTGGGGAAGTAGCTCTATGGCTATCTTAAGTGATGGAATTTCAAATTCAATCGGCAAAATGGCTTGTAGGCCATACACCAGTTGGAATGGTATAAACCCAGTAGCACTTTTCACTGAGGTTCAGTATGCCCATAGTGCTGAGAATAGAGCTGAGTGCCAGTTGGATTTCTGGGTACCCACAATACGCTGAATCATTCGTTTCAGGACTTTGTTAATGGCTTCAACTTGGCCATTCGCTTGTGGGTAATACGGGGTTGAGTTTTCATGGTGAAAACCCAGCTTGGCACTTAGTTCTTCGATCATATGGTTCCTGAAATGGGAGCCATGATCGGTCACGATGGATTGTGGGAAACCAAATCTAGCTATAATATGATTGAATATGAATTGCGCTGTTGTTTTGTCGTCCTCAGCATACGTAGGCATTTCTTCAGCCCATTTTGTGAAATAGTCGACAGCTACTATGACATATCTAGGCCCCCCGGCTGAAGTGGGCTTACAGTGCATGAAATCTATGCCCCATTTGGAAAAAGGGCCGACGGCAATAACAGGATGGAGTGGAGCAGGGTGCGAGCGTGCTTTACTATGAAAGAATTGACATGGTGGACACTTCTTGACTGTTTCAATGCAGTCTTTGAAAATTGAGGGCGAGAAGTATCCTGCTCGCAGTATTTTCTGGGCTGTAGCCATCCTAGAGAGATGACCACCACATGCTCCAGTGTGGCAGTCATTAAGAACGCGTTCCGCCTCATCTAAGGTCAAACAACGTCGAAGAACGGCGTCGACACCACGTCGATAAAGAGTATCGTTGACTATGAGGTAGTATTTTGCGTGATGTCGGATGCGTTGCCATTCATTGCGAGTGAGGTCGGGGTGGAAGCGTTGAGTTTGGAGATATAAAAGAATATCCTTGTACCATGGATTAGACGTGCTAATGAGGAACAATGATTCATCAGGAAGAGAATCAACGGGCTCGGATTGCTCAGTAGCAAGGGGCAAGTTACAAATTAACTCAGCATAGACCAAAGATTTTTTGGACTTGGCTTTGACAAATTCCAAGTCGAACTCTTGAAGGATGACGATCCAATGAGAATATTTGCCCCCAAGCACCTGACGCATGAGGATATAATACATTGGATTGAAATCAGCTATAACGGTGGTCCGACGGAGTAAGATGTAATGACGGAATCTCTGGATAGCAAATACTGTTGCCAGAGCCAGTTTTTCAACATGTGAATAACGAGTTTCGGAGTCGATAAGACTCTTACTGAGATAGTATACCACATGTTCTATGCCGTTGTGGTCTTCCTGGATTAGCACCATACCGATGGTGGAAGTCGAAGCTGCGAGATAAAGAATATAATCCCGTGTGTAATCGGGGGGTTGGATCACAGGATATTTGGTTAAGGCTACCTTTAGATTGTCAAAGGAGTGTTGGGCTTCATCATCCCAGATAAAGGGAATGTTCTTCTTGAGAAGCCTCATGTAGCCTTTTGTTATCTCGAAAAGATTGCAGATGAAACGACGTAGAAAGTTTGCATGCCCTTGCAAACATTGAAGTTCTGGAATGTTGGTGGGTGAAGGCAGGGCTAAGATAGCTACTACCTTTGCAGGATCTAAACGTATCCCACTTTTGGAGACTATGAAGCCCAACAGTTTTCCGGCTTCTACACAAAAGACGCACTTATGCGGGTTCAAACGTATATTGTAGCGATGACACCTTTCGAAAATGGCACTTAAGTGGTCTGGATGGTCTTCCTGGGTCCGAGAGTGAGCGGGAAGGTCATCAAGATATGGTTCTACAATATGTTTGATGTCGTGAAATGCGTATGACATCGCCCGTTGGAAATTTGCCCCGGCATTTTTAAGGCCAAAAGGTAACTTTCGATATGCAAAAATCCCCCAAGGGAAGATAAAGGCCATTTTGTGCTGGTCGGTTGGGAAGATATCGATCTGATTATAGCTAGAAAAGCCATCCATAAATGAAAAGATGACACTTCCGGCACAGTTATCGATGATCTGGTCGATGAACGGAGTTGGGTAGTTTTCCTTTGGACAAGCCTTGTTCAAGTCGCGGTAATCGACACAGACTCTAATCGTTCCTTGTTTCTTGGCTATGGGAACGATGTTGGATACCCATTCTGTCAATGGGTCAGGATAGATAAAACCGGCACGCAAAAGTTTTTCAACTTCTGCTTTGATAGCAGCTGCCTTACGAGGATGGACGGGTCGAAGTTTCTGCCGAACAGGTCAGGTGCCAGGGAATGTTGGAATTTCGTGGACCACAATCGAGGGGTGAATTCCTGGCATTTCTTCATAACTCCAAGCAAAAACATCGCGAAAAGTTTTGAAGTAGGCACTATAGAACTCCATTTCAAGGGGAGCACATGTTTTTCCGATATGTACGTTTTCCATGATACCAGGCTTCACTGATATATCAATGGGAGTGGTTTCCATGAGGTTAGCCAAGTTTTCTTCGGAAAATACCTCGTCGAGGGAAGTGGGGAACTTGGTTTGAACCATCCCAAGTGAAGTACTGGGTTTTGTATCAGGTTCAAGTGGCTGAATGGTGGGGAATGAAGATCGATGATGAAAATCTCCCCATGGTGGCTCATCACCGCACATAACCTTCATAATTGATTCGTCAGTGGGAAAAATCAAATTGAGAGGATCAAAAAGTGGTGGGTATGGATGAGTCTCAGCCGAGAGCTGTGCCATGGAATGATGAGTGGAACAGTCGACCCAATCGGTGGCTGATTGGATCGCTTCATATGCTGCAAGCTTTTTGTTCAAGGGCATGGAGTTGCCGTAGTCTTCAATCTGAGTAGGACTCGGAATCACCCATGAATCATTGGAAGGGGTGACATTCGATGAAATCATGTTGACTGGTTGAACATGGGTTCCCAGCTCTGGAAAAACTCCAATAAGGGATGAATCCTTCATGAGACCAACACCAATGTCTTGGAACTGGTACCGAGGTTGATCCAATAACGGGACGGTGTTGGCGGAGTTTGGATGGGAGTCTGGGATACAGTAATCCAGTTGATCAATAGTGACAATTTTCCCTTCATGAGGAAATTGCACAATCCGGAAGACTGTAGATGCTATGGCGGTCATGGCGTAAAACCAGTTCCGGCCAAGGAGGAGATTGTAATCCAATGGTGCATCTACGACTTCAATGTGTACGGATACTGTTTTTCCCCCCAGTTCAACACCAATTGAGGGAATGAGTCCATAAGGTTGAAAACCGTGTCCATCAAACACCCTGAGAGTAGTGGGAGAAGTTGTGACTTCGGGTGAGCCTAAGGCTCTCCAGCAGTTCAAAGACATGATCGACGTGGAAGCACCTTCGTCTAACACAGTGCGATGGATGATATTTCCATGGATTTTTGTGTGAACCTGGAAGGCTAACTAGTGAGAAAGCCGAGGTTTAGCGTGCTCCAAGTTAAACATGATAGAGTTTGAAGTATCTGGGTCCATTGCCCCCAGTGCTGAAAGTAGGGTTCTACGCTGTGTGGGGAAGTGTTGGAGAACCTCGAGAGTCGACATGGCGCAAGGTGCTTGAGCTAGATCCTCAACAATATTGTAATTTTGGGCGGCTCGAGCATTGGGATTAAATGTCACCTTTCGTATGGTGCCCTTGGGTGGGCGTAGCACTGTATCCGTAAGCGGTCTCTCGATATGGAGATGGCCAGTAGGGGGGGAAATAGGAGTCGGATCTTCAACGGGAGATTTGCCTTTGGCTATCTCCAATTGTTTGTTTGAACTTGGAGGATTGTCATACGTCTTTGAACGAGTGGTTATATGAATCTCTTCATTACTTGTCATCAGGATTTCGCGGTTTGTGGACGTCTCTCCGCGGGTTGGATTGGTCGGGTTGCCCCCTTGTGGGGTTTCTTGGGCAACCATCTGCTGTTGTTGTTGAGGGAAAGGGTCAGTTAACACTGTCAGGCGAGAGGATCCTTTAACAAATTTGTTGACTTTGTCCTTGTAGGGACAGTCACGTGTGTAGTGATCGTCTTGACAAATTAGGCAGGGAAACTTAGCCTTTCGACGTGGTTTCTGGTCATTCTAGGTGGGTTGTGGCTTGGGGTTCTCCTGCTGGGTTTTCTTGGGTTTACCACGATTGTTTTTCTTCTTTCCCCCGGATGGTTGTGACATAAATTGAACTGCGTTCACTTCGGAGGAAATAGCAGGAGAAGTAGTTGTTTTTGAAGCAGCCTGGGGTAAAGCGGGGGAAGCAGAAGCTTGTTGTCCCGTCAAGTTGGTAGTAGGCTGGATCTTAACTGAACCGACAATACCATCAATGGGGGTTCAGTGGTAGGTTTGGTTGGATCAGTGTTAACGCGGGCGGCATGAGGAAGAAGTTCATGTAAAGTACTGGATTGAGTGTATACCAAATCCATGTACTGGGCTGCCGAGATGGCTTGTTCTTCTGTAACCGGCCCGTGCATAGCGATATCTCTAGCTATGGGAGGCAAAAAGGATTTCATGAACCAATCAGCGAGTAGCTGATCCGAAATGGGTGCCTTAATTAGCCTATGGTGTCGTCGCCACTCATGGATGTGATCTGAAATGTGTGTAGAAGTGGTTTGACGCAATGAGGTTAACAGTTCTGTTCCAGTCTCACACCGGATGGGGAGCTGGAAATGAGTCAGAAACTACATAGCCAAGGTGTTGAAATCACGAAAAGAGTGTTGTGGAAGCTCGATGTACCATTTTTCTACCGTGCCGGTAAGCGTACGTTGGAAGAGCCGAAGTCGAATGGAATCATCCATCAAGGAGTTGGATGAACACCAAAGATGGAGGGTCATCACGTGGTTCTTGGGGTCTTCCCCAGGCTTAGCATCGAACTTAGGAATGTCTGATGGTAGTTTGGTTGGAATAGGTGGCCAGTGAGGTTCATGCCATATAGGATTGTTAATAAGCCTCAACAAATCAGGTAAGTCAAGTGTGGCCAAAAAGGGAAGTTGACGGTTAGTCTGCGGGTATGAGTAATGACCATGTGGTGTAGAGAAACCTGGAGGGCCCTGCATAGCATACTGCTGCGTGTTATACCCATATGTGTTTCCCAGGGGGTACTGCTAGAAGTTCTGTGGGTAATAAGCCATCTAGTTAACCGATTGATTGTAAGTAACCGGTTGGTGGGTGTTCTGCTGAGTGGGTATGGTACCCTGGGTTTGCGGAAACCCAGAAATAGTTGTTGCTCCTGGTTGGGGAAAAGTTCCTTGGAATTGTTGTGTTCCAGGAATGTTACCACTATATTGAGTAAGTGGAAGGTTTCCCATAGTAGGGTTGGGGGGTGGCTGCGACGGTGGTGTCCATGGAAGGCTCTTTCCTCCTTGGGGAGCGAGTGGAAATTGAAGTGATGAGTTCCATTGAGTTGTAGCAGCTGAAGGGTAAGGGAAGCCAGAATTCAAGTTGGGGGGAATCTGAGATTGCCCCCCAACTTGGTTCTAGTTTCCAAAAAGTGAGTACCCCCCACTCTGTGGGATTTGAGATTCCCAAGAAGGAAGCATACCTGACGGGGGAGGTTGAGAGTGAGGTCCGGTTGGAACACCAGAATAAGGTTTCCCACTGCCAGGTGTGTTGTACGTACCATACTGAGCAGATGTTGCTGGTTGGGAGAGTTGTTGGATGGAACCAATGGGTTGTCCGCCAGCAGATGGGTTGGATGGCCCTATAGGAGGAGGCTGTTGACTAGGAACGGGGTTCCCAACAAAAGGTTGTCCTCCAACTAGTTGGGTTGATGGCGCTATAGGAGGAGGTTGTTGACTAGCAATGGGGTTCCCAACAAAGGGTTGTCCTCCAACTAGTTGGGTTGATGGCCCACCAGGGGGGGTTTGCATGTTGGAGTTGGGGACCACTGCAGTCGGTTGTCCACCTCCTGAGATAGTGTAAATAGTGGCCGAAGGTGATCCTCCGGTCGAAACGGAAGATCCAGCAGTATGACTAGGTGTTCTTCCGCCGCTAGCCAAATATGATAGTGTGGATTGGCCAACGACGCCAAAAGTACTGATTTGCGGAGGGGGTCGTCCATATCTGACAGGCGAGGACGGAGAAAAAACTGGGTTATCCCTCATAGAATGTGCGCCAAAAATGGGTGATGGCAGCAAATGTGGGGAATTTAGCCCAGGGGTATCAACGTCGTCCATAATGTGTTCAATGATAGGAGGACCATCGAAAACTGGGTCCGAGTTCATGTCCTGAAAAGGGTTTTGGGAATCCGGCGGGAACCTAGGTATAGTAACGTCCGAAGGTCCGGAGCCGTCTGCAAAGGAGTGACGAAACTCTGTGCTAGACGGGTTGTTGGGATCCTGATAGTTAGAAGGATGAGTAATGGGGGGATATCTAGACGCTGTCGAGAGCATTTGCTCTGTGTCGTGTCGAAACCGTGCCGATGCTAATGGGGAGTTCGCTAGACTAACCATACTAGACTGGATGGAAGCCATGATTTCATGTCCCGGAGGGAGGTTGGGTAGAGATATAGTACGAGGTACGTTGCTAGAAGAACTTGTTTCCTGTGGATGAACACTAGGTGACGTAGTGGTAACAGGCGGAAGCTCTGCCTGGGACGTGATGAAGCCATAATCAGGTTCAAAAGGTGTGTCAGGAGGTTGAGTATCTTCAATCATTTCAACGTACCCGCCTGGGACTGAAATCAAGCCAGGTATGTCCTGGTCGGACCCTTCGGTGATGCCAACAGATCCATCTGTGTCATCGTGAAAAGTGTCTGATGGACGGGAAGTGCTGACATCAGGTAGGAGGATGACCTATGGTCTAGTATTTTGGGCAGTACTAGATTCAGCCGCTGTAAAGGTGTCCACTGTGGTAGATATATCTAGAATAACAGTGGGTGAAGTGACAGTGGAAATCTCAGATATGCTAGTGGTTGCATAAGCTGCCATAGATTCTGAGACTGTGCTGTGAGTAGCAGTTACGGGCGGAACTGATGATGTTGTATCTATCGGCGATGGAATGTTCCCTCGACCAGCACCGCGGCCGGGAGGAGCGGGAATGTGTGATGCAGGTGGACCATAGGTCCATGGAAGTGGCGGTGGTGGAGGGCTTTTTCCCTGTACTCGTCATGATCTTCATGGTGGTTCTGACATGATAACAGGAAAATGAAAATCAGGGGCAGTTTCATGACAAAGAACTCAAAAACTCTAATGCAGCCGAGTGTGCAAAAGAGGAGCTAGAAAAAGTAAGGCTCGCAGGCCAAAAAAGCAATCTCTAAAATCTATACTGAGACCGATGTCTCAATAAGCGAGCTGATAAAAAGAGCGGCCAAAATGCCAACAAGCAGTCCCTACAAAGAAAAATGACCCTCTACAAAGATGAGATAACAAGTAAACTCCTAACTAAGAGCTGGATACCTCAACAAGTTGTATCCTTCACAAGGTGATGAAATCCAAGTCAAACAATACAACATGAGAGACCGATATGAGAAGGATATCCCTCTACCGAAAGGGATCCTGGGTAAAAGATCCCTAGTAGAATAGTCACTAAGCTACCTCATTCATGACATGTTGGAAAAGGTTTTGGGCACTTCATCCTTCCGAAGAAGACAATGATCGATGTTTCCTTAAGGCTAAGTGGAGTGCGGCATTCTACAGAGTCCGTCCGGTTCTCAATCTCGCGGTCGTTTAACCCCTGAAAGTTAGAAACAGTCAGGAGTCCCCTCCACAAACTGGTTGTGACCGTATCAATAAATACTAGAGGATTTTAGTTCCCTAGAAGACAACAACTATGTCTCAGATGATAATGACAAGGGGGAATTATTTTGATGCCTATCCCCAGTGTCCTACCTAACTACCAAATTATTTTGGTTTCCTCAAGTGAGGTTAATGTTGGTTTAATTAGGGAGATTAATTTTAGTGGTTCTCTTACTCAATCAAGTAAATGGACGTGAAACTTGATAGTGTTATGACGACTCAAACCATGCAAATGAGAATGAATAAAAAATAAGCCTTTGTCTTCGATGAAATCTAGCTAAGGAAAAGAGAGAGTTCTTCGATAAAAAATGCATGAAATTTTTCACAAGCAATTTTAAAAATCAAAGCAAAAGATTTTTTCTTTTCTTTTTGTAAATAAAGCCAAACTGAAATAAACACTCCTTTTAATGCACTGATCCTACAACTAAGATGCTTCAAATATGAGAATTTCTGTGGCAAATTCAATGGTTCATTTCCTAATGCAAAATGATACTACTAGACTTTTTCAATTCAAACAACAGAATTGTTCTCAAATGATAATTTTTTAATTACTGAAAACGATGAACACAATGTGACTGTAAAAGTTACAAAGTTCAGTAAAAGAGAACAACAGTGTTGGGTTGGTTGTGGTGAAAAAATCAAGTCAATGCAATCAAAATGGAAAAATGAGCAAATATGCAAATCATGCCACTAATTCACACAACAATCAAGCTCACAAATAGGGAAATAAGCACACCACACAGACTGTAAAATGACCAGGATGATAACAGGCAACAGTAAACACTACCTAAGGCAGAGAGAGACTCAGGAAACCAAGCAAGGATAAAAAAAATTAAAACATTGCAGACACTACCGCGTGTCAGGGTCAGACTGTAGCACGGCACTGTTACAGTACCGCTCTGGTACTAATGAAGAGAATGCAGTACTACCGCGCTGTAGAGAATTCTAAGGGCGCGGTACTGTTGCAAGGTAAGAAAAAAGCACAACTTTAGAAAGGAAAATGGAGTTTTCAGGGTTGCTGCTAACCCAGGGGACTCAGTGATCATACAGGGAGAAACAATACAGCGAGGAGGGGTGAATAAAGGTAAAAAAAGACCAAGATTCAAAACTGGTTTGAAGTGCAATAAAAAAATCACAATCAAAAGATGGATGACAGTGAACTGAATCAATCAAGCAGAAATCAAAACCAGCGGAGTCGCCATTCTTGTTGGTATAATTTTTCCCTACGGATAAGTCAAAATTCTCTTAACTTAAAGCAGATTCCTAGCTGATTCTAAGGTAAGAACAAAACAAAACAAATGCTACCTTGAAATTCCTGAACTAACTTTTACAACAAGATTACATGTATTCAGAAACAATGAAAGATATGACTCACCTTTCAATCTGATGTTTGTCCCGCTTTAGCTCTTGATCCACAGCTCCAATGTAGAACCTGTTGAGATCAAACAAAGAACAAGCATACACGCTTCCAAATACCTTGAAGTAAAGATTAGATTCAAATCTAGACTAGATACATTTCATGCTAAAGACTTGTACAATACACATGAAATGGGAAAAACAAGACAAGTTATCTTTATTACAAACTTGAAGAATGCTTACAAAGGTTGCTTGATGTCCAAGCCAATCCTCCAGCTCCAAGTGCTTCCTCCTCTAGCTATCTCCACAATGCTGCAAGATCATAAGTTTTGTACTTCTAAGAGTCCTCCCCCTTTCCCATGGAATGCCTCTCTTTTATAGTGTATGGTAGGGTTAACCAACAAGAGAGATGGGTGGATCTAGGGAGAAGTAAGTGGATCAAGGTTTCTAATCACAGAAAATGAGTTGAGATCGAATCAGGGACCCCAATCTTCCATTATCTTCGAAAATCCAAAATCCCACAAGCCATGGAAAAAGGCTATAAAAAGATTACCGCGCCCTGAAATCTGAGCATAATGCTGTAGTACCGCGTGGCAGAGACAAAGCATAGCGCGGTAGTGTGGACTACCGCGCGCCTATAACTGAGCGAGGCGCGGTAGTTAGGGTAAATAAAGTCTTAGCTGGGTGAAAACTTGTCAGGGTAAGTTTACCTTCAAGGTTCACTCATCATTTTTCTCCTCTGAGTGGTTTAAAGCAGTAGGGGAAGTGTCGGCAACTCTTTTTGTGGTGGAGATGCGACACTGTGTAATATGGAGGTATAACACCAAAGACTTAGACATTATATACTTCCATGAAAAATGACCATAGTAGCTGAAATGAACCCCATGAAACACATTTTGTCCTTCCATATAATTGGTGGCGAATTTTCAAAATGGATAGTAATTTTGCAAGAATTCAATCTCGAGTTCAAAAACGCTAAAGCCAAAAAATCGTTGGCATTTGCTGAACTAATGTCCAAGTTACCCTGTGAGAAAGAGGATACTATATATGTTGAATCTTGGGCAGATGAACACGTATTCCTCATTGCAACATCATATCCTTGGTATGGAACATTTATCACATATCTCCAAACCTAAAGGATTGATCCTTAGTTTTCTAGCATTGAACGATGTCACATTCGGAACCAAGCATGAAGATACCTCATCATAGGGGATATTTTGTACCTTCGAGGAGTATACATTATCTTAAGACATTTTTTAGTACACTAGGAAGATGAACAAGTTCTAAATGATTTCCATGTTGGGGCATGTGGTGGTCATCTTTCTGGGTTGGAAACTACCCATAAAATCTTGCGTGAAGGATACTTTTGGCCTACAATATTCAAAGATTGCATCAATGTGGTTAAAAAGTGTCACCCTTCCCAAATCTACACAAGAAAAATGGGCGCACATCCTGCTCCATTACACCATGTAGTAACCATGGGTCCATTTTCAAAATGGGCCATTTATTTTATGACAATCAACCCGCCTTCAGTTGATGGCCACCACTACATCATTGTAGAAGTGGACTACTTCACCAAGTGGGATGAGGCAATGCTTATATTCAACTGCATGAGTAAAACTGCAGCATATTCCCTATTCAATCACGTGATAACAAGGTTTGTTGTAGCCAAAGAGATCACTACTGATAATGAAAGTCATTTTTGGAATTCCTTTATGGATGAACTTACCAACAGGTTAGGATTGCAACATGGCTTTTCCTCGCCATATTACCCTCAAGCTAACTGACAAATCGAATCCAACAAGCATTTGAAAACTATGTTGCATAGGACAATTGATAAGAACAAAACTAACCAGCACATAATGTTGTTTACTGCTCTTTTGGCATACTGTACCATTGCTAAAACCCCAACTGGATTCACTCCTTTCCAATTGGTTTATGGAGAGGAAGCTGTGTTTTCGATTGAATGTGAAATCCCATCATTAAAAATAGCAGTTGTGTAATGTCCCCAGCTTGACCCTATTGCATTAATATTGTAAATGATGTAAATATTGTAACTTAATCATGGTGAGGAGCTCAAGGCCAAGGCCCCACCATTGATTTAGTATTTTATGTACCGAAAATTAAAGAGATAGATGCCTATGGATCTTGTGCTAGAGGGGCACGATTGTAAATCAGACATCATGTAAATACGGATTTAATGAAAGAGACCCACAACCAGCTACGCAATGCAACGAAGAGATGGGGGCATGATCTTTACAAGGAATGGGGGGGGGAAATAACCAAACCCTTGAGCTATGGTGTTAAGCCATTTCATTGAGGAAACCCATGAACTCTCAACTACCCACTTGGTCTCATGCACCCAATCATTTAATTCTTCCAAGAATGGGTTGAGACAATGAATGCCTTGGGATGGGAGAGGTATGGCTGTCAATTTTCGTGCATGGGCAAGCCATCAACTTGGAAAATCGTGTTTTTGCTTGTTGGGCAAGAAAACCCCCATGAAATTGGCCCAAAATCCATTCTACACCCATGGCATTCATCCTCTCACGCAGTCTGAGCCTGTGGGTGTGTTATCCTTCACGTTTTTCACCATCTCCGGCGTTTTTCCATGCCCATAAACTCGTTTTGGTTAGCTCATTGGCTGGGGAGAAGAGAGCCACGGTTTTTGGGGTTATGGAGGCCGTTTTTGCCCACGAAATGCCCATGAGTATTCTTCTGAAAACGAATCTGCTCTCCTGGGGTTGATTTCCCATTTTCTCCCTTTCGTTTTTGCCCACGTTTTTCTGGAACTGTTAGAAACCCATTATTGGGAACTTCACTTTAGAATCGTTTTTCTCATGCCCAGCACTTACTCTTTTGCTGTTACATGCATCCATCTCCTAGCAGCCTCAAAAACCCAACTGTTGGTTGGTATGTCTGATGCTGGAGTATCTATGGTTATGAGAGACCCTGTTGTTCCCTAGTTCCTTGTGGAGATCATGCCCAGCTCGGGGGTGGCAGTGGTGCTAAGATATTGAGCACACTGGACTACGGTTGGGTGGAACGTTGCAGAAGCGTAGCCGGTTGCTTGGGACTACCTTATTGAGATAAGTATTCCCTTGTGTTAAATTTGCAATTATCAATCGATGGATATCTTGAATGTAAGATGAATGTGTATTTGAAATTACTTCCGCTGTGTTATTAAAACATTTATATGCCTGTTTTAATATCTGAATGCTTATGAATAAGATCATGGGGCTAGATGCCCAGTTGTAGCACAATGATCCTCTCTATCATGCTGGTATGATAGGAGGGGACATTACAAGTCGAACTCCTACCTAACACTTCTGTAGAAGAAGAAAGGCTTCTCCATCTCCATTCTATTGATGAAAGTATACTAGGGAATCTTTTGTAAATTTGGAAGCACACAAGAAAAGGGTTAAAATGCAATATGACAAGTCTACCCATCCCCGAGTCTTTTCTGAAGGAGATCTTGTTTTAGTTTATGAGCAAAACCAAAACAAAATAGAAGAAGGGAAATTTGTACCAAAATGGTTTGGCCCACTTGTATTCAAAACTGTGCTAAAGAGAGGAGCTTATGAATTGATCAATTATGATGGGGAACCTATGTCGGAGATTAGAAATGGTATCTATCTGAAGAAATAATTCATGTAGGCATTGATCTCTCACAACACTTGTTGTATTATGTTGTATTCTTTGTACAAATTTTTTTAAATTAGTTATTTCAGGAACACACTTATCTTGCTTGGCATTGTCACTTTGGTAGATGGAACAAGAAACCTTCACATATTTGGGATATGCGGATGGTGCCAGCAGTAGTTCTCAGTACATTGCTTCTGCCGCATGGGTTATTTTCACACCTAATGATGAAGTTTTTAGTTCAGGAGTCATTTTTCTCGGATTTGCAACCAATAATGTTGCATAATATAGCGCAGTCATTGAGCTTTTTATCAAAGCTATCACCCTTGGAATCCGACAGATAATAGTCAAACTGGACTCAGAATTAGTTGTATCTCAATTAAATGGCCGGTATTAGGTTTGAAATCCTACACTGTTTAGAAATTTTCTACGAGTACATCTTTTAGAACGCTAATTGGATTTAATTGAATATATTCATGTTCCTAGAAGTCTAAATAGTTTGGTTGATGCCTTATCCAACTACATACTTTATTGGAATCTAAGTCATTAACATCATACCGAAAAAAGAAAGCATGTACATTATTCATGGCAATTTAATTGAACATATCATTTAAGGACATAAGTAAAAACCCAAATAAACTAGATTACATCATAAACCAAAAACTGTGTAACTTTGCACACACCAAAAAAGAATAGTGTAAATACTTTTCTCTTTTTGTTTATTTTTCTTCAAGATAAAACCCCAAAATTTTTATAAAAACAATGAAAATATTCGAAAAATTCAAAAACATGTGAAACCGTTCAAAATTTCCTAGTCCGAAATCAAAATTCACCCACAACTAGCAAATCATTGAATAAAGGTTCACAGCTTCTAGAAATTCATGCTGAAAGATGATGCTTCCTCTCATCCATTAGCTGCACCTACAACGAATATGGTAAATAATGAGTATTTTTACTTATCTTTTATTCATACATGTATAAGCGTATCCTTTTGAATGATAGAAATACGCATCATTCATCAATTTTGGATATCTTTTTATTAAATGCACATTTGAACCGGTTTCTAACTAAACAGTTGGGTAGTGAAATGGTTTTGATTACAAGACTTGGAGACTCTAACAATTAGAACTATTTGATTTAGGTAGTTGGAGATAGACCATGATTCATGATAATTTATGATTTTTGAATTTTTCACAAGACTCAACATGAAGTAAACCTCATTGACCCATTCCTACTTGACCATTACACCAAATTGGATAAACCTCAGTTACATGGTATTATTTCACCAGCCGTCGACACATAATCTTACTTCATATAGCCTACCCATGGAGGGAACATCTGTAAGAGTGTGCACAACTAGCTCAACCTTTGTTTTCAATATGGATCTTTGCCTTGGCCTGACCCATGCCCTTAAAAAATAGGCATACACCAATGCAACACACATTCTCTCCCATGTACTATAGCATTCTTTATTCTTTTTCAAGATGATAAAATGGAAAAAGCATAAAAATTAAGAAACACAAAAATCCCAAAAAGGGAGGGAATTGAATCATTTCATATTATATTATTGAAGAAAATTGCAACAATCAGTCCTTGTCTCCCTTGAAAATGACATGTAATTTGGTATCTACTGTCAGTACACCATCTACATTTTCCTTAAGAAATTGTACCAGTATTTTGAACAGATCTCCACCAATGGGTTATCTTTCCCATCAACTATGGAGCTTTCGTTAATGCATTTGGCATTGGCGTATTTCATTAAGGTAGGTTACTCAAAGTCCTATGTTTCCAAGTGTCCATTCTGTGTCATGTTATGTGTTCAAGGGATGTTCAAACAGAGTCGACCATTCCTCAAATATTCTTGACCAATCATGTCGGACTTCCTTGTGTCAGTATACAGTGTTGGATCTCGCAGTTCTACCAAATTATATCAGACTATTGATATTTGTTTCGTATTGTTTTATGTGGGATGCATTAATGCCCTTGTTTCGATGGATCTATTCCTATCGACACCAAATCATCATCTAGGAAATGGATCTAGAATCCCATAAGTACCTTGGATCTTGTAGTCATTAGTGGTAGGTTTCCTCGCAAATGACAGTGGGTATACATCAATGAACCCTTATTATTTGATTCTACAATTGTTCAACTTCGGAACATCTATTCACACATGCTAGTTTGTACTCAGTACCTTAGAGTCCATCATCATTATCGGTGGGTCTCTTCACATATGTTAACGGTATACATCAATGATCGGTAATCAGATGGTGTTTTATTATGGTCGACATCAGTTCATTTACTCACATGATATAAACTCATACTATTATCAATTTGTATTGAACTAGACCTTGGGAAAAACAGTTGTATCACTCATCGATGCACTTCCTGAGCTGCACAATATTAGACTACCATGTCAGAAGTTCAATCAAGACCTTGTTCTCACACTCATAAAAGTACATGTTTACACTTCTGAAAATTTTACTTTTGACATGGATCCATTATGTATTGTTTGTGGCCATGCTTGTTTACTGTTGAGCATGGGTATTCCTTCCTTAGGAATATATTATATATTTGAGAAATTGATATGTTTGACTTGCAGATGTTATCCTAAATCCTGCGCCTGTGAGTTTATCCTTTCCTCATCCTTGATTTGATCAATAAAGAGTATCAGTATAAAAATAATGTATTTCGACCCTTAGCTCTGCTTCAGACCTCACACATTAGGGGGCATTTGTTAACAATCAAATTAACACCCTTAACAAAGTGATGGGAAGAAGCATATTCTACTATGCACCCGCAACATGAATACAGAAGACAAGTACGCAAGAGAACAAGTCCTCTATTATCTAATCACTACATCCACAATCAGAAAAATTGAGTGAAGAAAGAGGTATCCTAAGGAGACAAAGTTCAGTGATTGAACTACTCATTAAAGGCTCAAATATAAGCTCCACCATTCAAATAGTGAGAATAAATGCACAAAAGTGCCTTACTTATACTTAAATATGCTAAAGTTGTGACAAAATCCTAAAAGACTATGGAAAGTGGGGTTTTGAGCAAAAATAATAAAAAAACAAGAAAAGGGATAATCCCACATTGAAAAGAGAAACTTGAGAGCCCATTTCCCAATGCTATAAAAGAAAGGCATTTGGGGCATGGTAAGAGGAGGAAAAAGGAAGAGCAAAGGCATGTTGGAGAGATTTGGAGGATTGGAAAGCTTGGCATCTTCATCAAATGCAAGGGTGGAGAAAGGATAGCTCATGGAAAAGGAGAAGGGATGCACATCAAGCTACATAGTAAGTTCGTATCTTCTTCTTTAGCTTAATATGAAACAATTCAATTCCCTTCTAATTCACGATTTTAAATATGTTAGGGGATGATAAATGATTGGACTTTGAAGATTCACCTACTTCATAGTAATATAGATGTTTTAAAGTAGATCTAACACTACCTTAAAAGCTGTTATTGTTGTTGTCACCATAGGTTTTGATTTAAGAGGCTTGAGTGAAAACCTATACAACCCCATCTTCCTCACATCCTTATGTTACTACTTTTTATTTATCATCCTTGTTTTTATCATATGTGAAATGAGATTAGTATTGTGGAGGAAATTTTTGGCAGTATGATATTTATGAAAGTAGTGTTAGATAGTGTTGTATCATCCTATGCCAACTTATTGTTGAATGATTGGAAACAACTCTAATTTTTAGGTGATAGTAAAAGGGGTGTCTCAACTAATCATGCTCGTGTGGATGAGTATTCTTTTTAGTTGTAAAGGATATTAGGGTTTTATTTTCTTTTCAGAATGATTACATGGTTCTTCATTCATAAACTGCTAAAATTTCTGAACAAAAACAGGTTCAAAATGGATTTTCTTTTGATGTGGGTGTTCTTTCCACCCTTTTTACAATAATCCAACTTGACAATAGAAAATTTAAACTCAACAAGAGGGTATTGGATTCAAAACAAAATGCACCCAATTAAAATCATAATTCAATTCAACAGAATAATGATATTCACAAACACAACAGTAAGTACCAAAAAAATTGCAAACACACATAATGCAAGGATAAAAATATGAACATGCACAAGTTCAAAAAAGACATGTTGAATTGTTCTTAAGCTTTGGATGTTGGAAACTCTGTGCTGGAAACTCTTTTTTAATTTCACTGCTGATTCAAATGTCAATGGTTGCAATCACTCACACTAGCTTCAATAAAGCTGCAATATTAGGTGTGAACACAAGAGGAAAATATTTTTTAGACCTCTTATTCAAGTGCAACACATGAATTTTCAACAAATCCATATATAATAATGACTGAATTGTTCACTGTGGATGTATTTCAGTCTTCAAATGGTAATATTAATTCTATGATTAGATTTAATTTCAACAGAAAATGCACTCAATATATCCAAATCTCATATGCCATACAAGTTTGTTGAAACATACAAATTTGTTGGAAGTAATTTCTATACTCCACCTCCCAAAGATACAGAAAAATATATGAAGAATATAAAGAAATACATGAAGACCAACAGTGGAAGAAAAGGCATACTCGATAATAATTAATGAGCAATTAAGCTATCTTCAATATGCACATAGATGTACATATATAATATAAAAAAGACCATAACTATCATGTAAATGAATAATATATAGGTAAACTAACGAACTATGATTAGAGTTTTTAACAATAAGATGCATACAAGGAAGAAATATCTGTGCATAATGTAGAAAATCAATTGACTAATGTTCAGTTAAGCAATGAAACCATATAAATTACCAGGGATTACCTACAAACAATTCCACAAATAACTTACCTGTGCTTTCAAGTTACCATTTGGTCCTTGATTAAGTTTCCTTGAAGCCAAAAGAGTTTGTTTCATCAAATCTTCACTAGGACTTGAGGAAGATTGATAAAAATAACACTTGTAAGTTATATTGAAATAAGGATTATAACATTGCACCAAATAATAAATTGTTTGAAGCATACCTTCAAGTTCTTAGATGGTGTAGGATCAATTGCACTTTGTTCCATTGAAGATTCAATAGGCATATTCTGGAAACTCTCATGAAAAATAAACACTTGTGAGATGTATTCAAAGAATGAAAAGTGACATTTGAAAAAATAAGAGGTAGTTTAAAATATTACATGGACTGGGCTCACTGGACTAAGAGGTGACATTTGCAAAGGTCCTTGATTTGATGCAACATCTAACAGGGAGCATTAGTCTAGAAATATAGTAGTTTGCATGAGATACATTGTAATACGAAGAGACAAACATTTAAAATATCAATCTTCAATGATGACATACATCAAAAATTAAATAATCTACACATGCAAAATTCTTACAATGTTGGGGTTTGGATCACCACTACCATTTTATTTCCTCTGATCCATGGAAGATTTCCATTTCAACAATTCATCAATAGTTGATTTCATTATTCCAATTTCCGTATCTTTTTCTCTCATTTTCTCTTGTGCATTAAGCAATTCCTTCTTGTAGGCATGGTATTTTCCAAACAATTCAGTTGGAGTGACTCCCAAGACAAACCCACATACATGACCCCTCATCTTGGGGCCCAACACTATATTGAGGGCATCCTACTTTGCTGCATATGCAGGAGACACTGAATTTGATTGTTCTATTTTGATTTGTTTCTAGCAATGTTAAACATTTCAACCAATTAATATTAGAAAACAAATAAACATTAAAAAATAAGCCTAAATAATGCATACAACAATAGGTTGAGAACTTACTATTGTCTTTGCTATAAATGATGATATTGGAGTGCCATCCTTCTTTGTATGGCATTTCACCCACACTTCATCCCTATTACAGGCCTATCATCTGGATTGTGAGCTTGTTTCTAGTCATGACAAATGCAATAGTGTGGATAAGTATATTTGATATAATTTTACCCATGAATACATTCATAAATGCTAATTGTGAGCAAAAGAAGTAGAATCCATTACAAATTACAAGTTCATGTTTGACCCTAAAGTAACATCTATGACCATAAGTGTGGGTCTCCCGTTCTATTGACTTTTTTTCCATATTTATGTTTTCCTTCTCCTGCAACTCAATAAAAATTGTGGATGCTTATATTAAAGTTAAATGTATAACCAAGTATTTAAAATCACATGTCATTTGATTATAACGTGCATATTTCTCTTTCATTTTTACCTTGAATTTAGGGTCAGATCGTATTCTAACAAATTCAATCTAATCCGTTTTATTTACTCCAATTGGAACATTTTCCATCCTCTCCTCGTCTGTTTGGTATTTCAAATAGTATTTTGTATGCAAAGGACATCTATAATTTTGGATGCATTGAGATATTACTGTATTACACCACTTTTCTGTTGAAGGATCTACTTGGACGTCCTCTGCAATACATAAATAGTTTATTGTTAGACACAAACTATTATTTGAAACCAAATTTGTCACACACATGGTCAACATGCACCAACAAAATTAAAAACAAAAATCGAATCATTATTTGGTTGATTCTCACATTGATTGCATTCCATGTGTATTTCTTCAACACTTCAAGAACTTGTTTCCAATCCATAAACTTAATTCCTAGAATTTCTCTTGCAAGGACACCTAGATAGGTGGTAAATTTCTCTAGCCCTGGAACAATAAGTTGGCCCCTCTCATTAACTTGAATTTTTGGTAATGGACTGTCCTATGGAGTATTTCTAAAAAGACATTTTGTTGTTCCTCTACCCTTTCTTTTGGAATTTGTTTCAATCATATATTGGTTAGATGCACTTTCCCCTTCCAACCCATGCTCTTGTTGTAGTGATGGTTCCTGCTGAACATTTTCTGGAAAAATAAACCATGCCAATTTAGACAAATATTGATTCCTTAATAGAAATTTTGGAAGTAATTTTGTGGAAAATGTTGGTCCTACACCCTTTCTTTTGGATTTTGTTTCAATAATATCTTGGTTATATGCACCTGCCCCTTCCAAACCATGCTCTTGTTGTATTGATGGTTCATGCTGAACATTTTCTGGAAAAATAAACCATACCAATATAGAAAATGACAATATTGATTCCTTAATAGAAAATTTTGAAGTACTTTTGTTGAACATGTTGGTACTCTACCCTTTATTTTGGAATTTTTTTCAATAATAGCTTGGTTAGATGCACCTGCCCCTTCCAAACCATTATCTTGTTGTACTGATGAGTCCTGCTGAACAATTTCTGGAAAAATAAGCCATACCAATTTAGACAATGATCATTTTTATTCCTTAATAGAAATTTTTGAAGTACTTTTGCAGAAAGTGTTGGTCCTATACTCTTTCTTTTGGCATTTATTTCAATAATAGCTTCGTTAGATGCACCTTCCCCTTCCAAACCATGCTCTTTCTGTACTCATGGTTTCTGTTGAACGTTTTCTGGAAAAATAAACCGTACCAATTTAGACAATGACAATACTGATTCCTTAATAGAAAATTTTGAAGTACTTTTGCGGAAAATATAAATTCATGAAGTGATCATACCTTTCATTGATTCTTCTACCTTTTTCTCAGAACTATGTTAATCATCGTTGTTGTCACTTCTATGGTAACTAGATTGACATTTTTGAGGGACAATCGAATGTGAGGCTATCCTTTGTGGGATTTTTTCCTCATTTTATCTCCTATGGTAAAGTATGTTAGTAAAGCTTTGCTGACAATTGTATACTAATATTTTTTTATTAAACACTATGTTTTTTAAATGTTTAACTGAAATTGTGTCACATCTATTATTTCAAATGTTTTTGGTAATGCTCCTTGCATTTGTGGTTTTAGATACCCTATGTATAAAAATTGCTCTGTTTTCCTTTCTATTGCACCCTTTTTCTGGCTACAAATATGGATTGCAACAAATGAAAAAAGTAAGCTTTACAAGTATTGAAGAACAATTAAAGCACAATAATCATTAAAAATATATTGAAGTCCAAAATAAAAATATTTTATACCTGAACATTCAGATTCGCAAATAAAATACAAAACAAAATAATATCCCATCTCTGAGCACATGCTTACCATTTCAAAATTAAGCAAAACTAACAGATTGAATAAAAAACCAGCATGCAAAATAATCAAAGATGGCTGCATGATAATAAAAAATAGCATTAAATAAATATATCCCATGGGATTTATTCGACGAGGCATGCCAGCAATAACATTTAATGTGCATGGGAGGTGTTGTATTACATATATCAGATACATAGTCTTTCAAGTTAACAATGGCAGGATATCCTCCACAAGATATAATGATCCATTAATTTTTTGCATGATAACAAGGCCATATTTAAGTGTGAAAATAGTGCTTTAATAGGAATCGAATCCATGACTCTATGAGCAATTATCAACAATGAGTACACACAAAACCTCACTCGTGCTATGTTTGGCATGATTATAATCAAGGCTGGTCTGGTATGTATTTGTGATTTTGTATTCCATTGAAAGTACCCTTTTGTTTTTTAATTATGTTGGTGGTATCAATTGAAATCCCAACGATTGCATTTAAATTAAAATAACCACCAGTGGTTATCCCTTGTAGGCTCATGAAGGTTATGGTTTCCATAGATGCAACAACAAGGAATGACGATGACTATATTTTGAACTTTCAAATTCGTCAATGTAATGCCAAGTGATACATTACTTTTTTTGTAGGATAATGGGGCCATCTTGAGGACATGCCATCTTCAGGATAGTAGGGCCATCCAAATATACACCTGGAATATTTCTACATATGTAATTTTGTACTCTTTTGAGAAATAAAATTACAAATATGAAAAATAATCGAAGATGCAAAACAAAATTAAAAAAAATTTCTTGATAAATCATGGGAAAAAACATGGAGCTCAAAATAATTGCAACATTAAACATATGCAGCTACAAATTACCCCTCACCACACTGAGTTTTCATGGCTTCATCCCTTAGCCAGATGCTCCAAGTGGATTCTGCTCGCCTATAAACAACAGGGATTACACTAGGCTTTGTGGAAAACATAAAAAATGGCAGGAGATCAAAGTCCAGGAAATACATTTTTCCACAAATGGGCGGCATACTCACAAGAGATTCCAATCTATCTAAGTGTATCCAAGATTTTGTAATTATTAACAAAGGTCGATTTATTTCTCTTGTCAATTTGGTAAGCCTTTCAAATACTAATTTTCTTTATTTCAATTTCATAATAAATTACCTATTTCCAGTGAATATCGATGGGCATTCCGATTACCCTCTCCATGTAATGAAATGTGGACCATTGGCACTTCTAAATCCTAAGATCTTGGTCATTGGCATATTCCCATTTCAGGTGAATGTCTCTTCATCCTCCGATGGGCACGATCTAAGCTGGGGGAATATCTGGGTCGTTCATGTGCCATATCTCCTTCGTATCCCCGCAAAAATTCATCCACACGCGAATGACCATGATCTATGTCAGAATTAATATCCTTTGTCCGTGTGGACTTCCTCCTATGGCACGTACTTCACGCCTCTTTCCCCATTGATGGCTGTGATCACTGGCCAAATCAATATGGATGACTCGAATCTTCCCTCCCAGTAAAAACTACGATAAAAGGAATCAAGGTCGTACATGTGTTTCCCTATGGTGGATTTTGATAAATCCATACTTCTAAGTCCATACCCCTCTAAAATTATAAAACTATCGTCGTAATTACTCATGATGTGATGATAACAATGACTTTAATAATATCATCAGTAATATTTATCATATGATGGAGGTGGACTTGGAATCACCCATTTGAGGAACAAGGAAATTTATATGTAGAACTTGGGTCAAAATTGACTTCAATAAATCTTGTGTGTGTTAACCTAGTATTCCCTTAAATGTTGTATTCTAGGATTTTGGAAGTGCATCCTTGTAATTGATCACTCAAGTATTTGAGAGGTGAAATTTTTGGTATGAGCTTGAACTCTAAATTTTATTGTCTCAAAAGCAATAAATTACACAAGGAATGAATGGGAAAGGGATGTGCTCAAATATTTTATTTAGATAGGGCCCAATTTTAACACTATAAATCTTTACCTTGAGAAAATATTATATTTTCTATGGAAAGAGGCTACATAATAACTAATAGGATATGTTGTTGAGGAAATTATTTGATATGGGTTGGAACTTAACTTAGGAAGAAATGGAACTACCCATAAGACATGTATATGGGAAATGACTAAATAAATTTGATAATGGTTACCTATATGTGATTCCTTATGATGTATGAAAATTGAAAAGTGGAATACATAGGATTTGGTTCCATATCAGAATCTAAACTAAAATTATTAACTAAGACTTTATGCATAGTTATAAAACAAGGAATTTAGTCAAGTCTATTAATACTCCAAATTTTGATCATTGTAGTCTTTAAATACACACCCTTTGAGAGAGAGAAAAAAAATCATCAATCAAATTAACGAGTATATATTTGTAATGTCCCCATCCAAATAAATCACTAGAAGGGGAAATTCCACCAATCTACTAGTTTCCTAGGTTGGGGTGGAAACATTTAGATTTGGAATAAGGGAGCTATAAAACCCCAAATGGACATTAGCTTGACAAAAATATATTAACATGGGGATAAATAAATATTTATTATAGGAAAATAAGGTGGCACTTGGTTATGATAGAACATTTGTGGTATGGGGCCCACACAAGCAAGATTCTCCATGCCACATGGCATCCTACTCTCGCCCATTCGAATCCAAGGCGGATTCTAACATTATTGGGCAAGTTGGAAGGGCATTATACTTGGAATGAATCAATGAGGGTCGAATTTGAGAGGAAGAGTAACTCCCATGGAATAGGAAGAGCCATCTTAGAAGTATTGTGAATTGATGGAAGAGGGAGGCTAGGAATTGTTGGACAAGTGGCACACATTGGAATCTCTCCCCAATTCGAGTTGGCATGAAGATCTTGGAGGGAATTTGAACCATGGAGGGCTTGGGAAGCTAATAAAAGACAATAACAAAGAATGATATGGTCTTTTTATCATTTTTCATTTGGTAATTTGGAGAGAATAGCTTGTCCATGCAAGTTGGGTGTTTATTCTACTTGCCTTAGCACTAATTTCGAGGGTGAAACATTCCCATCCTAATTGGAAAATGGAGAGTACATTAAGATATTTAATTTGGAGCTGAAATGTATTCATTTGTTACATATTTAAGCTACAATTCTTATTGTGATAATTTCTTCTTCAACTTGTTCCCACATCTCTCTCATTTTTCTCTTCATATTCTTGCTCTTGGAGGAATGTCGCACATGGTGAGATGATGATATAGTTGGGGAAGTTCAAGGGGACCCATTTACTTGTAATATGATGTCTACACTCTGTATTTTATTATCATATGAACCTCATATCAAAACTCCAAGTGAAACTATGAAAAAATACCAAACTATGTATGAATGGTGCCATTTTCCCATATATCTTATTGTAGAAGCTTGAAGTTGTTTAATATGGAATTGTTTTAGTCAATATCAGAGGTTTTATTGTCTTTTAGAGAGACATTAATGTATTGAACAATTTTCATGAACCTTATGCAAGTATTTGGAACATTTCTCTCAAATTTCATAGCAAGTTATAGCGTTTTTATCTCATTTCCCCCTATGTGAAGATATGTTTACAAATATATGATTTATGGGTCCGAGTTTAAGAATCCTTTAGGACCTAATTAATGATGAATTTTGGTTCCCATTGAAGTCATATAATTAATCCATGTCTCTATTATGAAATTTGAGAGGTTCTTACTTCATTTGGGAAGCCATTAGTGACATCTACCCATGGGGGTTTGAACCTCGAAATTACTAGTAAATTCCCCATTTCATCCTAATTGCAAATGAATGTTTCAGAAGTCTTTTGAGAGTTTCCAAGAACCTATCAGCCTCATTTTTATTTCCTAATAACATTCAAGTACCTTCATACCCAATTCTAAAGCCTTAGGATCCATCTAGAAGCACTTGGGTCATCACTAGTCCAAGGTTCGAATTGACCAAAAAATTGCAATTATCAAATTTTTCCAAATTATTCAAAATGGACACTACAAGTGGTATCAGAGAATGATTCTTGAACCTGGTTTGGGTGACCATTTATGAGGTCAATAAGTCAGCCCCCACCCTTAGACACAGAAACTGAAAGTACCTTTAGTACAGAGGAAGAAGACAGAGAAGAAGTTTTGTTGAGACTATGGCTAAGGATGAGAAATGAACTTCTAATATGGAGGAGAAAGAGGAGTTTAGAAAATTCCTGAAACCATTTTTTGAATACATGAAAAGGCATATAATTCAAGGGTTCCAATTGATGGCTAGTCAAATTGATAGAAAATTGGAAATATGAGGCAACTGTAATTCCTCTAGAGAGGAAAAGAAGGGAGTTAGTGGAAGCATTTTCTCAAGGACAAGACCTCATAATAGACCCAAGGAATTTCAGATCTCAATAAGAGCCACGACACCCAATTTTCTTGAGACTAAAGAGGACCTTCAGACCAAATTTGGAATGCAAGAAGTTCTAGCAGAATGGTAACAATAGAGTGAAGATTGTAGGAGGACCTTACCATTTGATCAATTTTTTATTGTCTCAAACAAGCTCAAGATGAGGGGAGGAAATAGAAATACTTTCCAAAACAAAGAATTGAATTATTCCATAGGTAAAATGGCCCTTCCTACCTTTGATGACTCATCTCAAAGTTCTGCAAATACTTGGATACAAAAGTTAGATGTATATTTTCAGCTGAATCCAATGGTTGAAGAGGATGCTCTAAAAATGGCTATTTTTCATATTGAAGGAGAAGCAAATGAATGGTGGTCCCATGGGATTAAAAAATTGGGACATGATCAGGTCATAACATATGAATAATGTTTTAACAACTTATCGGAAAGATTCGAGCAAAAAGACCCTGAAATTCCTTTCAAGGAACTAGCATAGTTGAAGCAAATGGGAACCCCTAATGTGTAGATGTTGGAATTTCAAAAACTATCAGTTAAGGTGGCTGATATATCTATGGTTTGATTGGTATTTATATTTACTGAAGAATTAGCTGAACCATTGAATGGTTTAGTTAAATCCCACAAACCTACTTCATTGAAAGATGCCATGAACTTGGCAAGAGATCTGCAAAATGTGCTACCCAAGACAAAGTATCCCCCCAAGCCCAACTTTACTTCCAAGTTCAGATTTGACAAGAAGCCATGGAAAAAAGATGCATTTGGAAAAGACAAGAAATAGGGACCAAGGAAGGAAGAACTCAGAAGAAATAAACTATGTTATACATTCTTCCAACCATGGTTACCAGGGAATAAATGTGCTAAGGGGAAAGCACAATTCATTGAAGTATTTTCTGATGATGAAGAGGAAGGGAACATGGAGGAAGAAGAAAATATTTCATCCCAAGAAGAGGGATATGACACAACAGAAGAAGATCATCCATCACCTGAAAAAGGGAGAATAGCAGTGCTTTCAGGAGTGCCTCGTTTTCACACCATTCGATGCAAGGGAGTGGTACAAGGGCAAAGAGTTTTGATATTGGTAGATGGAGGAGCCAGTCATAAATTCAATGATTCAGCCTTGGTGGAGAGGAAGAATTTACCTATGAATCAGTTGATGGGTTCACAGTCATCATTCCAGGTAACACTTCTATGGAATGCAAAACATGGATTCCAAAGCTACAACTCACCATAGGAAATTACACATTTTATGATAACTTTTATGTGGTTGATGTTGCTGATACAAATGTGGTCTTCGGAGTGAAATGGTTGGAATCTTGTTGCTGCTGCAACCTTATCCCCAAAATTTTCTTAAAATTGTAGGGCCCCTGCTTATATTTTTTATTTACTTAGAATTTTGGTTTGGTTTGATAAGTTTACTTTTGTCACTTAGAGTTAAAAAAAAAAAAAAAAAAATTGCCACGTTTTTGGTCGACGCAATTTCCTGAGTTTTTGGTTGAAGCAATTTGTCGAGTTTGGTCAGAGCAAATCGTCGAGTTCCACGGAAACAGTCGGAGCAATTTGCTGATTTTTTGGTCAGATCAATTTCTGGACTTTTTGGTCGGAGCAATTTGCCGAGTTTTTGGTCAAAGCAATTTCCTAAGTTTTTGGTCAGAGCAATTTGTCGATTTTTTGGTCGGAGCAATTTCTTGAGTTTTTGGTCGAAGCAATTTTCTGAGTTTCGCCAAAATGGTTGGAGAAACTCGCCAAGTTCTATCAAAACGGTTGAAGCAATTTTTCGAGTTCTTCCACCGAAATGGTTGGAGCAACTCGCCGAGTCACACTGAAACGCTTTGGCGGAGAATGGGAAAGATGTCGATAAGCTTCGTCACGAAAACAAATTTATTGCAATACCTAAGGAGGAAATAGTTAAAATATTTAGGCCGAAACGGCCTTTACCAATTGGTTCAAAGATATTTAAAGAGTTAAACCCCTAATATTTTAAGCGAAAATCCAGTTTGTGTACTTTTTTATCATTATTTGGATCCTTTAAAACAATTGGTCTACAATAAACCGTAGCTATAACTGTTCCAAAATAGAAATATGATTGGTCTAATGAGACCATGTTTGAAATCAAAGACATTTTGGTGACCTTTCATAGAGTGTTTCCACAGGAAAATCCAGTTACACTTTGGCTATTGCACACAAGTGAACATTTTGAAACACAACCAATATAACCAAAATCCACCAGGCACCATGGAAGTAATGAATTTTCTAACTTCATTTTTATGTAAATAATATTGATAAGGGATGTATTTACACACTTCCTAAATTCAATGCTTTAAAATTCGCTCACACATTGATTCACTGTCTCAGTAGTATTCAGAAATGCAAAAGGGGGCTACCAGGCAAAAAATCAAGATAGCTAAATCAGACTCTGACATACGAGTTGTTGCAGACAATACAATGGAGGCTATATTTGAAGAGACCAAAGCAGCGACAGAAGTCATCTTGGAATACAAATGGGGTGAACTATATCATCTCATCAAAGATCATAATGTACCTAATGCATCCGTCAAAGAGATGATGGTGTATCAAAATATTAAGGTATCTGGTTTCCATAGAGTTGTTTCCAGGTTCTGAAGTCATCGGATGGATTCTACCTTTAATAGACGTTGGCACAAGGATTATCTCCAACACAAGAGGGGAAGGATTTGCTTCGCTCCAACCGGGTCACATCACTACGGCACATAGATTACCATTGCCCAAAATCATGATGACAGAGAATTGAATCAGAGGTGTGAATATAGACCACTTTGAATACGCCAAGAAGATGATGATCCCGGGGAAGCAACTGAGGCAGAGAGCAAGTGGAGAACACGACAGCTACAAAGCCGCAATAGAAGGAGTGATCAATGTAGAGAAGGAATTATCCTATCATGAAGTGTCTTTGGAATTATTAGAACCTCTCCAATGCAATATCATATTCGAAGAGGCATAATTATGGATAATTACCTCTCCAGTGTAGAGGTCCCACCAGGAAATTAATTTTTAAATTGTAATTAATTACATTTCTTGTGCAAACATTAGAGGACGAATTGGGGGTAGTCCAAAGGTTGGGAGTAATTGAAACAAACGGTCCTGTAAATACAAAACTTATTGTAATATAAATATAGGGGAGGAATATTGACTAAGGGACTTTTGCTAGCATAATAGATGGACATTTTGTAAGAGAACTATTTTTCTGCTAATGAGAAGGACTATTTGCTAGGAAAAGCATGCACAGGATGTTTGCATGGAATGTGTGGAATGCCAATGTGTAACTACTTCTTCTTTCATTCTGAACTCATACTGTGAGATTGTTCTAACTTTATTGAATTATTTCAAATGGTGATGAACGATTTCATTTTCTATGCAAATATGTATGTGTAGCATAGTAATAAATTGTTTTAATTATATCAGAGCTATCTTTGATATCTTTCTGTTGTAAATGTGAATATTTATCTTAATGGCTAGCTGTTAGGTTTATATGAACATTTCAGCTTATTACTCTTACTTAAAATTTTCTCCCTGTAGGGATAGGTTAGAATAATATAGAATATGATTATCGAATTGATTGGGTAGAAGTGATAAGATGGAGGGAAGAACCTACTCATCACTTGTCGAGGCTTCTTCCTATCAGCTCTAGGTTAAATGCATTTAGTTAGAAAGCACTTGCATCTCATATTTTAAAACTAAAATTACATAAACGGTGGATTGGGCCGCAACTGGTAAAACACACACAAACACACTTATGGTAGCCGGACCGTTAATCGGATGGATTCCCCTTACCAAACGGTGAGTGATCTAATTGGGATTATTTACCGAGGAGAGTTTCTACTGTAGATGCTGTGATTTTTTGGGCATCAACAATTTTTGGCGCTAGAAGGAGGGATGGATGACAAGCCAGCCTATGTGAATTCATTTTTTCATAATTTGATGGATTACTAATGGCTTCTTCCCCGATCCCTGTCTTGGAACATGCTTTCAGCTTAGTAAGACCATCCAGAAGTATTTCCAAGAAGACAATTGATCTCTTGGCATGATATAAATTTGATGGTGAAGGAAACACCTCTGCAGTTAGGCATATTGTTCATTTTGATGTTACTCGTCAAAATATCAAAATTGAGGAAGATGCTAAATTATGCGGGTTGTTTACCCTCATTTTCGAAGGATGAATTAGGTCTTGGTTCAAAACGCTACCTCCTAAGTCTATTCATAGTTGGAAACAGTTCATGGAAATTTTTATCTCTTCCCATGAATACTATGACTATGAGGAATTATGTGATGAGCTTAAAGGGATTCGAAGAAAGAAAGGTGAGTCTGATGACAATTTCATCTTGAGAATGGCTTAGATTTATCATAGGTTTCATGAAGAAGACAAGCCCAATGAGAAAGAGTTAATTGATTGGGTTTTGCACCTCCTCGCTTTTGCTAAATACGATGAAGTTTCACCTGATAATTGCTTGACTGATACTAACCTAGGAACTTTGGACCAAGGAATGTCAAATTTTAATGGCAAGAAAAATATAGAAGAGATTGATTTCGCAAACATCATTCTTAAAAAGTCTGATATACAGAATGCATGTCCATTTCCTGATGTAGGTGCACATGAACAAATTTCTACTCCATGAGAAAGTGAGTCGAATGGAAAATTTTGTGAGGAATATTTGGGACATGTGGATAAATTAGGTTATTTCAATTTATTAGATGATGATTTGGAAGTACCATTCCTCACATCCTGTGTGAACTAATATAATAAAATGTTGAAGATGAACCTCTAGCTAGAAGGATGGATGTCCCAGATTTCCAAATAACACCTCTGTCTGAAATTGTAAAAGAAGATAAACCATTGTTTGCTGAGAAAATAGATGATCCAATTGTTGCAAATATGCTTGATGGTAATGACCATTTTGCAACTAAAACACGACAGGATCATGTTGATTTGATCTATAATTTGTTAACTTACAATTCTATGGAACATGGAAGTGTTGAAGGAAATTTGTTTAGTCATGAGGAAACAATTATGGATTCACATTCCGAAAATTTTTACTCTCTGTATTCATACTTGTTTGTTGAAATTATATAAGAAGATGAATCAATATTTGACCAGAGAATGGATTATCCAATTGTTGAAAATGTGATTATTGATGATTGTTCTGTTGTTGAAACACATCTTGAACAAAATCATAATGCTTTTACTAATCATTTATTTGAGCAACAAGTGATTGATGATTTATTTGAATGTGCAAAAGTTAAAAGAAGCTTTCTCAACCCAGACATATTTATAAACTGTACAACTGAAACAAAAGCCAACAATCTACCTAGATTGAATAATATTGAGCCTGAATTTTGCATGTCAGGGAATATTGACAAAGGTGAATATGTAGATATTTGTGATGTTCACTTTAAAGGCTGCAATGAAGTAGAAAATGTTTTCACAAATGTTTTCAATGAAACTCAAGCTAATAGTGATCGTAATGATGATGTGGAACAACAGGAGGTTATCTATGATACTCCATTGTATCCTAATGAAGATGAAATGTTTGATATTGAAGAGTTTCATGGTAAGGAAGAACGCATTGATGAGAATGATAAGGCACTTAATCATCTGGTGATGGTCATGTCAAGAACTCACATCATTAATCCACACTTTGTATCTGATAACGAGATGACCTCTATGAAATCTGACATTGGATTTTCATCGCATGGTCCTATGGAGATACATTACTCATATTCAATTTTTTTCACACGAATCACATAACTTATATTATGATTTTCATGATTCTGTTGATATATGGCTGGAATAGTCATTTTATGAAAAGTTCCCACAATGCAACATGTACTTGATTTTTTCTATTGTGAATGGTTTTAGGATTGGTGTTACTTTTCTAACCTTGAATTGCATAATGCATCAGTGTTACATACCTATGCATGGAATTCCTTTCCTCGTGGGATTGAAATTCCTTCGATGGTTGCATTGGCTCTATGATTTTACTTAATTCTATTGAACTAGTGAAGTTAGGTTAGAAGTAGCATAGCTTTTCTTTCTCTAATATTTCAGAATAAGATTTTCACTCACATAGTTTTCTTTGTATAGGATAGCTTCTAGTTAGTCGTTAGGTTTTTTTTGATAGCTTAGCTTCCCCCTCTACTATCATTTTGTCCCTTTGGATATTTGGAAATGAAGATGATACCCTGTTATGGACTCAACTAGGAATTCATGAGGCATGTGCAAGAGATATCTCACCTGGATGCATTCAATGTTTTATGAGAAGGTGCATAAACAACACATTCAAAGTGGGTCGAAGTTGAACAAAGTTTGGATATGCAAAACTATTGGTTTGAGAAAACATTCTATGTTTTTTACTAAGTGGGATTTTATTAAAAGTAAAATTAGTATTGGTACCATTGATGATATAAGTGACGATGGAAGAAGAAAACAATTTGTCAATTAAAGGTTAAATTATCAATGAGCTATCATTGAGGCACTGATTGAAGAATCAAAACACTTTCACGAATAATTTTGGAACAGTTGATCACACAAGGATGTTTTCATTAAAATTTCTATTCATCACAACATGGTGACATAAAATAATCAATACAAATGATTTAAACTGGTTATGATATCTGATACCTCATAGATCACTAGCTGAAAAGTTTGATCGTACAAAAATTCATGAAGCAAAGCTGAGTGGTGAAGAAGGAAGGTAGTTTCTTATTAACAGAACAATAACTCATAAGATGATATTCAGGGTGAAAGAGTTTGATATGTTGAAGCCTCAGAGTAACTAATTGGTAAAGGGTACTTGGTTAGAGTTGAAGCATTCCCATGCGCACAATTGTTTTTTCAACTCAACCATAAGATTTGGGTAATATTACATTAGACAAACTCTAGTAAACTTTATCATGTTTTTAGGTGTTTAAGGAGCAGGGTTTCCATTCTATCTTGTTGATATCTCTTACTGCACCATAAATGTGAATGACACCTACAATATTTTACCATTTGAAATGCCTTATGAGGTTGAACTAATTAATTGATATGATAATCTTGCATATGAATTAATTGTCAATGATTAGCAGTAAAAGGTAATAATAACAGGAGTTTGATTACATTATTATTTCCTCCCATGATTTCATTACTCTTATTCAATTATATTGTTTTGACGGGTATTTTCTAGAAGGAAGTACGTCAACTGATTAAATACCACGCCTAGATTCACAAGGAAGTAGTTTGTCACTTAGAAAATGAGTCCTAACAATTTCTTTTCAATTACATTACTTTCCGAGTGATTTTGAAACTATGTTATTATTGTTGTAGCGAATTAAAACAATCTAATTGTGCAATGAAACTAGTGACATTATAATGAAATCCTTAGACATACTTGACCTCATCTTAACAAATGCTGAAATATGTGGTAATGAGACTCCTTCTAATCCCTTGGCACAAGCTTGGCTTGTTCTATCCTTCATTCACCCTAATAGTTTTCCTAATCATGACCCTCTAAGTGAGTTTAGTTTATTTCCTATTGACTCAACCCTCAGACTAGAGATATCATAATTTTGTTCGGGAAGTTTCTATTGGAACACTTAATCAACTGTATGTTGGATATTTTGAAGCAATATCAAAGGTTTAGGTGGGAAGTGAATTTAGGAACAATTTTGAAATCATGAAATAAGTTTGGGTAGTAAAATGTTGAACTGAGTGATGCTTGTAATTTGGCTTGGCTAATTTCCTGTTTGTTTCCCTAAAACCGTGTTTTACTTGTCTTCAACTTCCCACATAATTTAAGGTTGGAATTGATGATATGATCTTTGGTTTTTCTTGCATCCCTTCACTCGTGTCTCTTGTTTTGAAAGTAAATCTAAAAAAAAAAGTCAGGTGTGCTCAAATTTGATCTGAAGTTCTGGTTTGCTTTTGATTATGCTAATTTACAAACCAGATATTTATTCTCTACCTTTCTGTGAGATCAACCATGATGGAGTATTCTAGTACTTTTCCTAGATTTAGGGGGACCTATTGTACATAAATAATTTTTTGTTGATCCTTAGCTTGCATTTGTTTTTCATTTATTTTATTATTAGGTTAGTTAGTTTCAGCCTTATCTCATTTTGGTTTAATTTTTTTTGGTTGATTTTTGATTGATTGAAATAAACCCCAACTCAACATTTTGACATGCGGAAATATAGGAATCTGAATAATATCAGGACATTTTTTCAATCACGGGAGGATCAGGATCTACTTATAAAAAGGGAATTTTTTGTATAACATTGTCATTTGGGATTTTAATTGCTTCCCAGTTTTAGAAAGGGGAATCCGCTTCATGTTTATGTTGAGTCATTGTAAACCCTGTAAAATAACTAAGACTCGTGAGTTCTAAATTACTATATTGGGGCTTCATTCACTCTCACATTAATAACCATCTCAGGTAGCCTACTATGAAGGACCCACAGAAATGAAGTAGGTCTTACAGATGTATGGAAATTAAAATGATCCCATTCTACAAATTCAAAATCCAAAAGGCTTATATCAAAGAGTCAAATTTCTAAAAGTTTCAGCTCCATCAAAGAAATGGTTTTGAAAACAAAGACATTCAATCAAGAAGGTTTCCTAGATGGAAGGCCCAGAAAGGTTCTTTTCCATTTGTGAGCATGACAAAAAAATAAAGTTAACACTCACACAAAATGACATTATGGATGGAATAACCCATGTCAAATTTTGAAGATTGAAGAAAGCTATCAAGGAAGACTCGGACGACAAAATTCGTCAAGAAAGAAAGCATCTAAAGAAATGCTTAGAGCATGGGAGTAAGGAACAAACAAATACATCTGTTTGATTTTGTTATGATCATGTGGAGTCATATTTAGTGGAAACCAAAAGATGGAACTAAAATGAAATCCATATTTTGGCCTCAGGAGAGTGGTCAGGAAATCTAGTCCAGGTTGCCCTATCTCCCGGAATGAATGACCAATATGATACAAGAAATCATATCTCCCTGTATAAAACTTTGGCCCTTTAAAATCTTGGAAAATTGATTAAGGCATTGTCTTACAATTAGGATTGTTAACATACAAGCAATTGTGATCTTCAAGGAGAAGTTGTTCAGAGATCTGTGTTCACCAGCTAGTTGCCAATTGTTGTTGTTGCAACCTTATCCCCAAAATTTTCTTAAAATTGTAGGACCCCTCCTTCTATTTTCTATTTAATTAGAATTTTGGTTCGGCTTGATAAGTATACTTTTGTCACTTAGAGTTAAAAAAAACAAAAAACATTGTTGAGTTTTTTCGTCAGAGCAATTTGTTGAATTTTTGGTCGGAGCAATTTCTTGAGTTTTTGGTCCGAGCAATTTGCCGAGTTTTTGGTCGGAGCAATTTGTCGATTTTTTGGTCAGAGAAATTTTTCGATTTTGGTTGGAGAAACTTGTCGAGTTCCGCTGAAATGGTCAGAGCAATTTGTTGAATTTTTGGTTGGAGCAATTTCGTGAGTTTTTGGTTGGAGCAATTTGCCGAGTTTTTTGTTGGAGCAATTTGCCGAGTTTTTTGTTGGAGCAATTTGCCGAGTTTTTGGTCGGAGCAATTCGCTAAGTTTTTGGTTGGAGCAATTTTATGATTTTGGTCGGAGAAGCGCACCGATTCCACCGAAATGGTCGGGTCAATTTGCTGAGTTTTTGGTCGGAGCAATTTGTCGAGTTTTTGGTTGGAACAATTTCCTAAGTTCTGCCGAAATGGTCAGAGCAACTCGCCAAGTTTTGTCGAAACGGTCAGAGCAATTTTCCGAGTTCTTCCGCCGAAATGGTTGGAGCAACTCGTTGAGTCACACTAAAATGCTTCGGCTGAGAATAGGGAAGATGCCGATACGCTTTGGTGTGAAAACGAATTTGCTACGATACCTAAGGAGGAAATAGTTAAAATATTTAGGCCGGAACGACCTTGACCAATTGGTTCGAAGATATTTAAGGAGTTAAAACCCCAAATATTTTAAGGGAAAATCCAGTTTGTGTACTTTTTGATCATTATTTGGCTCCTCTAAAACGATTGGTAAGCAATAAACCATAGCTATAACTCTTCCAAAATACAAATATGATTGGGATAATGAGACCATGTTTGAAATCAAAGACATTTTGGTGACCTTTCTTAGAGTGTTTTCACAGGAAAATCCAGTTACACTTTGGCTATTGCACACAAGTACACATTTTGAAACACAACCAACATAACCAACATCCACCAGGCACCATGGAAGTAATGAATTTTCTAACTTCATTTTTATGTAAATAATATTGATAAGGGATGTATTTACACTTATTAAATTCATTGCTTTAAAATTCACTCACACATTGATTCACTATCTCATTAGGATTCATAAATGCAAAAGGGGGTTTCCAAGCGAAAAATCAAGATAGCTAAATTAGACTCTGACATATGATTTGTTGCACACACTCCAATGGAGACAATATTTGAAGACACCAAAGCAACGATGGAAGTCATCTCGGAATACAAATGGGGTGAAGTATATCATCTCCTTAGAGATCAGAATGTACCTGATGCATCCATCGAAGAGATGACGGTGTATCAAAATATCAAGGAATTTGGTCTCCATGGAGCTGTTTCCAGGTTCTGAAGTCATCGAATGGATTCTACCTTTCATAGACGTGGGCACAAGGATTATCTCCAACACAAGAGGGGAAGGATTTGCTTCTTTCCAATTGGGTAACATCGTTGTGGCACATATATTACCATTGACAAAAATCATGATGACAGAGGACTGAATCATAGGTGTGAATACAGACCACTTTGAATACGCTAAGAAGATGATGATCCCAGGGAAGCAACTGAGGTATAGAGCAAGTGGAAAATACTACAGTTGCAAAGCCCCAGTGCAAGGAGTGATTAGTGTAGAGAAGGAATTAAACTATCATGAAGTGTCTTTGGAATTATTAGAACCTATCCAATGCAATATCATATTCGAAGAGGAAGAATTATGGATAACTAACTCTCCAGTTTAGAGGTCCTTCCAGGAAATTAAATTTTTAATTGTAATTAATTACATTTATTGTGCAAACACTAGCGCACGAATTGTGGGTAGTCGAAAGGTTGGGGGTAGTTGAAACGAATGGTCATGTAAAGACAAAACCTATAGTAATATAAATATAGGGGAGGGATAGTGACTAAGGGACGTTTGCTAGCATAATAGAAGCTGGACATTTTTTAAGATAACTATTTTTATGCTAATGAGAAGGAATATTTGCTGGGAAAAGCGTGCAGAGGATGTTTGCATGGAATGTGTGGAATGCCAATGTGGAACTACTTCTTCTTTCATTCTGAACACATACTGTGAGATTGTTCTAAGTTTATTGAATTATTTCAAATGGTGATGAATGATTTCATTTTCTATGAAAATATGTATGTGTAATAGAGTAATAAATTGTTTTAATTATATCAGAGCTATCTTTGATATCTTTATGCTGTAAATGTGAATATTTATTTTAATGGCTATCTGTTAGGTTTATCTGAACATTTTGGCTTATTACTCTTACTTCAAATTTTCTCCCTGCAGGGATAGGTTAGATTAATATAGAATAGGATTAGTGAATTGATTGGGTAGAATTTATAAGATGGAGGGAAGAACCTTTGCATCACTTGTTGAGGCTTTTTCCTATCAGTTCTAGGTTAAATGCATTTAGTTAGAAATCACTTGCATCTAATATTTTAAAACTAAAATTACATAAATGGTGGACTGAGCCGCAGTCGGTAAAATGCAAACAAACACACTTACAGTAGACAGATCGTTAACCGGACGGATTCCCCACACCAAACGGTAAGTGATGTAATTGGGATTATTTACCGGGGAGAAACCCTATTGTCGATGCTGGGATTTTCTGGGCATCAAAAACTCTATAGAAGAGAATACAATGAACTACCAAATACCTAAAATGAAATTCAAAGATTCAGAAGGAAAACAAAGGGTAGTGAGAGTAATGCCTATCCTAACCAAGTGGTGTATTCCCACATTATGAGGTCCATATTGAGGCATGTGTATATTGAATGGGATGCTAAATGTTTCATCACTTCCCCCAATCAAAACATAAATATTGTAGAACATCCAAGGGAGATAAGGAAACTACTACAAAAATATGAAAAGGTCTTTGGAGATCTTCCTCCTGGAAGGCCACCTGACAGAGGAGTTGAGCACACCAGTGTTTTGGAGGTGGGTACTTCACCTATACAAATACTACCATATAGACACCCAAAAATATTCTGAGATGAGATTGAGAAGGCTATTCAAGAGCTCTTTGGATTGGGACTCATTAGACCAAGCTCAAGTCCATATGCTTCTTCAGTTGTTTTGGTGAAGAAAAAGGATGGAACCCTAAGGATGTGCATTGATTTTATATATCTAAACAAGAAGACAATAAAGAATAGATATCCCATTCCTAAAATAGATGAGCTCATGGATGTTCTATTTGGAGCAAATTTCTTCTCGAAGTTGATCTTATATCGGGTTACCATCAGATTCAAATGAAAAAGGATGTGCATAAAACTGCTTTCAGATGTCACTATTGTCATTTCGAATTTATTGTCATGCCTTTTGGTTTGACCAATCCTCCAGCCACATTCCAATCACACATGAACAAAATATTTTGCAAGCAGCTTCATAAGTTTTTTTTGGTTTTCTTTGATGATATTTTGATTTACAATGAGACATGGGAGGAACATTTGCACCATTTATAAGTTGTATTGAAAATATTGCATGAACAATCTTTTTTTGCTAAGTTGTCCAAGTGTGAATTTGGGTTGAAAGAGGTTTTGTATCTTGGGCACATAATTGGGAAAGATGGAGTAAAGGTGCACTTGGAGAAAATAAAAGCTATTCTTGAATGGCCAACACCCAAAAGCATCACTGAATTGAGAGGCTTCATTGGTATATGCACTTACAATAGGAATTTTGTGAAGGGGTTTTCCAAACTAACTGCTCCCCTTACTCATTTGACCAAGAAGGATGCTTTCAAATGGGATTAAGAGTCTGAAAAGGCTTTACAAAGAATGAAAGAGGTCATGAGTAGTTGTCCAATAATTGCATTACCATATTTTTCTAAACCATTTGTCTTGGAATGTGATGCATCCAGAGAAGGAATAGGGGCGATCCTAAAGCAAAATCAACACCCCATAGCTTTTGAGAGCAGAAAATTGCATCCACCTGAGAAGCTCTAATCCATATATGAAAAATAAATGTTAGCAATCATGCATTCCTTGGCCATGTTTAGACAATATTTGGTGGGGAACAAGTTTTTGGTTAAAACCGATCATAACAATTTAAAGCATTTCCTCACACAAAAGGATCTCAATGAAAGGAAACAAAAATGGGTAAGTAAGGTCCAAGCTTTTTATTTTGACATTGAATATGTAAAAGGGAAGAATAATATTGTAGCAGATGCAATATCTAGGAGACCTTCATTTTCCCTTATGGACATTGTAGCTAGGGTTTTCACCCTAGCTTGTGCTAAAGAGCACCTACTCAGGATTAAGGAATACTTAGCAGCAGTCCAGTAAACAGTACAAACTAAATGTAAAACAATAAAATGAATAAGCAATAACATGTGCATGAAAACAAATCTAAGCTATAACAGTAAACAATAAATATCCATGAGAACACAGTAAATAAGATTTACAATTTTTTTATTGATGGGAAAACTGGCGTTTGCATAAATTTTACCTCAAATGTTGAGTTTGTTGGAGCCTTTGCATCAGTACGGAAGTTGTGCACCAATGCTCCAATGTTCCCTTCTCTTCTCCAAATGCATCAATGGTGGCTAAAACTCTATTAAAATGGTGGGCTCAAGCTCAAAGTGAATGGCTAGGGTTCAATAGGAATTTCGGGAGCATAAGGTTAGAGTGGAGGATGGATGGAAAATAGGGGGTCTCCATCACCTTTTTATAGATATTTCAGGTGGTGGAATATTGACCCTTGGTTTTAGGCACCAAGTGGTTTAGGTAAATGGTTTTAGGGTTTTTTCCCTCTTTTTTCCCTCTTTTTTCCCTCCCTTTTCCTTTTTTGAAGTTATTTTCCCTTTTTATTTGATTTTTTGGGAATTTTGGACCTCTTTTGAGGATTTTTTATATTTTTGGAGGAATTTTATTTATTTGAGGGAAATATTGATTTTTTGCATTTTTGGTAACCATTTGAGAGTTTTTAAGGTTTTGGAGGCCAAAATGGTAGGAAAGTGGACAAATGGGTTATGTGACTAGGGAGATGAGCTAGTGAACAATTTTTGTTTGTTAATAGATTGCCCCCTGATGTGTGAGGGCAGGATCTCATCATATGGTCGTTAGACATCATAGGTTATGTCGTTTTCCAAGGGTATGAGCATTGTGATGGAGAAGATCGGAAACTGGTTGGAGACCGGAACACGTGCTCCATACGAACTACAAAGAATCAAATTGAACATGCATGTCCTCAATAATGAATGAGAAATAATATAAATAGATGGACGAGGTGGGAATACCCATGCTCGTATCAAGACATAATAATGAGGCCCAAAAAGGGGACCTGAACAATACATGGAGAACTGATGTGTACATCATAATGGTCCAGAGGGGACATACATCTGAGACATACTCATGATCTGATCATAGCTAATCGAAAGATCTGATACATGGAGACAATGGAAGTCATACTGAATGTCATATGATAACAACTGATGCTCTGTTGGATATGAAGGTGTCCAACAAATGTCACTAGACTCGATGACTAGGAGTTGGAATCTCAAAGGCACACTAAAATGCGTTTGAACTAGGTACTCAAGGAAGCATATAACTGAGGTGCTTCCGAATACTGTTGCCAAGCGTAGCCCGGATATCCATGGGAACATACAACTGGGGGGTTTCAAATAGACTCACCAATGTGCTAGAGTCAGGGGACATCCGGCGTCTTCGAACAATAAATGAAGGGACCAATACCCTACATGAATCTCAACGGTTCGATCAAGGTGTCGACGTCGAGCATGTGAGAAACAACCATTCTAAGAGGCATTAAGGACTCTGCTCAAAATTTTTCGTAAGCACTCACCACTAATGGTGATGAGTCCAAGGAACATGGACCTTTGGGTCTATCCTATGGAATAGATGGGTTGGCGTCGACAGAGGGAGACATGCAACTACCAAGGGAATAATGTTTCCTTGATAGGAGCGCGACGTCTACAACCAAAAGGTGATAGTACTAAAGGTGGGACTTACATACTGTGGGGGGGGGGGACAACTGAGTTTGAAGAGTGGGGGACAGACTCAAACTTCCTTTGTTTAGAGTATGATGGCAAGGTTGACCTGGAAGCATGTAAAACTAACTTCGGGGAAGGGGATCATAGTGTAAGGGACCAAGGATTGTGACTGCAATGGGGGAGACTCGGGGGGGGGGGACCTGATGAAGGATATCAGGAGACTCAAAAGATGACACATCGCAGAATAATCTGAACAAAGGAGACTGTACCGAGGGTGCTTCCATAATGTGGGGACTAGATATGATCTGTCATGGGCACCATTTTGACCTTCTTCATGGTTTAAGGAGCTTGAAGAAGAGATAGAAGTGTGCTCAAAATGGTACTGTCATGTGGATTTGTATGATCCTAGGATAGTGCATGCTCATGTGTGCTTTCAATTTTAAGGAGTCTGAAAGTGATAAGAAGACTCTGAAGTGGTGTAGAGGTACCGTCATGTGTATTTGTGCGAGCCTAGGACGGTAAATGCTCGTGGTTGCTTTCAATTTTAGAGAGTCAGAAAGAAAGTAAGAAGACTCCAAGAGGTTCTTTTTCGTATGTTAGTCTCCAAGGCCCGAAAAATCATAAAATTATGAGATGAAGAACTCTTCTAGCCGGTGTGACTAGAGTATTCATTTTTCGTAATTAGTCTACAAGGTCCGGAAAATGGGTAAACGTATACCAGGTAGACACCCTTTCAGATACTTTTAGCGAGCATGAAAGGAAGCGAGCATGAAAGGAAGGAGTATTCATTGTTTTAGGAGTAAAAAAAGAGCTTAACAAAAAATCCCTAAGTGCCTTTTTCGTAAAGGAATTGCTCAGCCCAGAAAAGGGGGTAAAAGTATATCGAACAAAAGAAATGGCCAAGCAAGGAGGAAGTGTTCAATTCGAGGGACAATTACGAGAACCAAGGATAAAGGCTAGGGTGGAACATTGATGGGGCCTCCTTGTGGGTTGATGAATGGTGGCCAAATAAAGCAGTGACTGCAGTGTGGATGGAACAGGGGGCTCATGGCTAGTTCGTGTTGCAAAAAATGGAAAAAAATGATGGTGACCGATGTGGCACACAAATCGAGGCGATGAGGGGCATGGAAAAAATGCCCGAATTGTTTTTGGGTGAAAGAGAGAAATGATCTCAAGCATCAGCACTGGCATGGAAATCTGAATCTGGTGGTGCAAACGGTGCAAAAAATGGAGTTTGGAACGCAAATGGAGGTGGTGGGGGCATGGAAAAAATGCTCGAATTGTTTTTTTATGAGAGCGAGAAATTATCTCAAGCATCATCATGGGCACGGAAATTTGAATTTGGTGATGCAAACAGTGCGAAAAACGGAGCTCGTATGGCTTTAAATAGCAATGGGAGCCCACCTCCACATGTCATTGTCACTATGCAACTTTGGAGGAGTGTGGAGTGGCCTAGAGGAGAAAACTCATAATGCTTGCATTCTGACCGGTGGAATTGCATTCAGCGACTTGCAGGTAAATGTTATAGTGTTTTGTGACGTTTTTAGTGATTTTCTAGGGGGAGTTGGGTCTCTGAGGAGGCATGCCAAGCATAGCTTGGGAACCACTGTGTCGAAGCGTGGGTTTTGAGGGAAATCCCGTGCTTCAGAGCATGGCTCTGGGATTTATGGTTGCGCTTTCCGAGTGCGGTTGTGGGCCTGACAGTCGGGCTCTGAAGCACATCTTTTCTGGAGAAAATCGTGCTTCAGGGCATGGCTGTGGGCCCCACTAGTGCACTCAGGGGCATGCTTTTCGAGGATAAAAGTCAGCTCCAAAGCGCACCTATGAGGAAAAAAGGTGAACTGTGAAGCGCATTGTTTTTCCTAAGTGCGGGTATGCCGATTTGGAGGAGAGTGGGGTAGGGTTGATATGATCCTGATGGGTTTTGTTGGTTTTACTGGAAGGATGCCGAGAGTTGCATGGATAGAGGGAGATCTGAGGAGCACACTATTAGATGTGATCCAGGATAATGAGGATGTGCAGGAGGGTTTGGATCGTTGCGGACTACTGAAATTCACACAGGTGCCTCCGATGGCCTCGTCTAGGTTGTTGTTGAACAAGCTGGTTGGGTTTTAGGATGCAGACGCCAAGACCTTCATGATACAGGGTGAGCGGCTAGATATCATGCTCACATATGTGTAATTTTTGACTGGGCTGCCCCGACTGGGTATGATTTTAGATACTCAGTGGAGGAGGCCGGGGGATGTATCTATGGAGGATTTGTTGGAGAGACATTGTTATGCGACAACTCATGTGCATGAAAATGCTCTGTTGATCTGTGATATTGAGAGTGCGGAGACTCGAGCGATTGCGTCACTGGTGGTGCGCATACCGGGGTCGCACACCCCTAATCGGGTATCAGGGGGACAGATGGTGCTAGTGGAGCGGGTTCTGGAGGGTACTTATTATGGCTGAGGTCATACGTATTTGGCGGTTTTTCAGCGTGAGCTGATCAAGGTGAGACGCCTAGGAGGGGAGTTCTGTTTTCCCTCATTCCTTTGATCATTTTTCTTTGAGAGGGTCCTGAAATTGCGACAACATACAGCGGTATGCGACGAAGCCGCGGATGCAGCGCTAGGGCGAGATGATGACTCGTGGGGGTGGACAAATGGTCGGGCAGTTCTTCTTTGAGGATTTATTCAATCAGTGGATGCAGCTGTCGGTGGTGATTGATGACTACCTGTATTACAAGATGGATTATAGAGGGGATCCCGAGCTTCCGTGGCCCCCTAGTCAGGCGTGTGGACTAGATGGTATGTATTTGTTTTGTTTTGTTTACAGGATCATGTTATATCTACTCAATATCTTAGATGATAGCTAGAGTATTTTATGAGACTGATGATCTATTTTTGCTTGTGCAGATGTGGGGCCGCACCCCCCGAAAGGATAACGGTCCTGGAGGCGGCATGTAGTGGGATTATACTCCCATGGATGTGGAAAGGTTCAACAACAGAGTAGTTCAGCGACTTTGGATACTTTGCGGGTCGGGATTGATCGTCTTTCGGATGCGGTGGTGGAGGACAGTTGGTGGAACTTAGACCAGGACCTGATCGATTTCTGCTATGATGCTCCATGGGAGTGGAGGCCTATTATGAGGTGCATCATGATGGCATCTGAAATGGTGTGGGTCATGGAAAGAGGGGATTCCCCCTACTATGGTGATGAGGATGCTGAGACCGAGTCTGATGAGCCGGAGGAGGACTGGCAGAGGAGGAGGAGGAGGAGGAGGAGGAGGATGACGACGACGAGGACGACGAAGATGACTCTAATTGATCAGGTAGTTGATGGAACTGCCCCCATGCGATGAGCATGGGGATTTTGTATTCGGATGTATTATACGACGAGGATGTTGTTAGGGCTCCTCTATGTATGTATGTGTATGGGGTGCTATGGGCACAATGAAATTTTTATTATGATGTATATATATATGCACGTGGATGCAACTTATGATGGTGGCTATGTTTATGTATATGCATGTGGATGCAACTTATGATGATGGCTTCTTTTTGTTTTTTATGATGTTTATGTATGTGCACATAGATGCAACTTATGATGATGGATTCTTTTTGTTTTTTATGATGTTTATGTATGTGCACGTGGATGCAACTTATGCTGATGCATGTTGATGGTTTACTTCCTAGATGTTGTGTTTTATGTGCCAGTCTATAATATTGTTAGCCATTTGGTCTGCTACACTATTTTGACTTCGTGGGACATGAGTGACTAAAATAGATTCAAACTGTCAGACCATTTTTTTAGTGCGCAGGAACTTTCTAAAAAGGAAAGGATCCCGTACCTGGTAAAAGTTGTTGAGTTGGGTGACAAGGAGCTGGGAGTCGAGAAACTCACGAAGGTGACTTAGACCCATCTGGAGGGAATCAGCCAGGAGACCGGTCACAACATCGTACTCAACCTGGTTGTTGGTAGTAGCGCCTACACACACTTCTTCGAGGTGGATCAACTCATGTGAGGGGGAATATAATACCCAAGCTACGAAGGCGAAGTTTGGAGACCAATGACTTGCACCATAGTCGAAACTGACATAGTATGGTGGAATAGGATCCATCTGTGGTCATGCAGGGAAGCAAAGTGTAAGGTTTTAGATGCAAAAAGTGAAAAAAACAAAAACAAAATGGAACTGCACAACATAGACTAGTGGGTCCAAAAAAGTGTTAAGGGTAAAAGAATTTGAGATACAACCCATTACGGGGGTTGCACAAGGGGTTTCCTTCAAAATCGGTGAGGATATATGCCCCATGTCCTAGGCAGGTGTGGACGATGTATGGGAGTTGCCACATGGATTCAAAATTTCCTTTCCCATTCTTGTCATGTGCTTGGTCATAGACAAGGACTAAATCTCCTTCTCAAAAATTACGTCGGTAGACGTGTTTATCATAGACGAATTTAGAGCGGTTCTTTACGTCCTCAATGGTTTGGAGGGATGTTCAGTGATCTTCGTTGGCTTGCTCCAAAAGGATTAAGTGCTTCTCAAGAGGTGAGGTGTCCGGGAAGAGTTCAACAACAATATGTAATGTGGGTATCTGACATTCAATGGGAAGCACAGACTTGACACCGTGAAGCAAAAGGAAAGGGGTAAAACCTGTGGCGGCCTTAGTGGATGTTTGGTAAGCCCAATGTGTGGGAAATAACATGTGATGCCAGTTGGACTTGTGGTGGTCCACACTGAGTTGAAGGATGGTTTTCAAAATTTTATTAATATTCTCTACTTGGTCGTTCCCTTGAGGGTAATAGGCGGAGGTGTATTGGTGTTCAAATTTGAGAAAAGTCAATAACTCCTTCCAGACGAAGTCCTCAAAATGTTTTCCATGGTCAGAGACAAGTTTCTTTGGGACCCCAAATGGAGTGATGACATGGTTCAAAAAGAAACGGGCTGCAGTGTCCTCTTTGCAGTTAAACGTAGGCATAGCCTCGACCCATTTGGTGAAATAGTCGATAGCCACAATGATGTATTTATGGACATTCGCTGAGGGGGGGTTACACTCCATAAAATAAATGGACCATTTACATAAATGACCAACGGTGATAACTAGATGGAGAGGGGCAGGAGGGGTCCTCGCCTTGGGGTGAAAGAGATGGAAATTTCGTCAATGTTTGACTATTGTGACGTAATCAGTAAATAGGGTGGGACAAAAATATCCAGCGCGGATAACCTTTTGAGAAATGGTCATCCTGGATAAATGATCATCACAAGCTCCACTATGAAAATCGTTGAGAACTTGTTTAGCCTTGTCTCGAGTGAGGCATCAACACAAAATGGTGTCGACACCATGTCGGTACAAGACATCTCCAAGGAGGAGGTAACATGAGGCATGATGGCGTATGTGACGGCAATCATCGCGTCTGATATTGGATCGAAAATTCTATGTGCATAGGTACACGAGGATCTCTCCGTACCAAGGGTCATCCGACGAAATGATAAACAAGTGGTCGTCTAGTAAACTGGTATATATTGGTGGTGACGTAGATGAAGATAGTAAATCTTTCATGAGTTGTGACAATGCGATGGATTTGGTACTCTTGGGTGTAGTGAACATGAGGTCGTACTCTTGAAGTATGATGACCCATTTTTCCACGTGGCCTTGAAGAAGGCGATGACTCAAGAGGTAAACCATGGGGTTGGAGTCCGCCACAACTTTAGTTTGGCTTAATAATATATAGTGATGAACCTATTGTACTAAGAAGATGACGAAAAGGACCAAATTCTCCTTGTGGGGGTAACGGAGTTGTGGACCAGATAAGGTCTAGCTCACATAATAGATGACGTGTTCTTGTCATGAACTATCTTCTTGAACGAGCACCCCCGAAACGGCATAGTCGGATGCCGAAACATAAAGGATAAAATATTTTGAGAATCAGGAGGTGAAACCAATGGGGCATTGGTCAAGGCTTCTTTGAGGGCTCCAAAAGCCACTTGCGCTTGTTCATCCCAAACAAAATGGATGTGGGTACGAAGCAAGCAAAGGAAACCATGAACTATCATAGCATAGTCCAGGACGAAGCGATAAAGAAAGTTGGCTTTCCCTTGAAGACTCTATAATTGGCGTAATGTACGTGGGGATGGAAGGTAAAGGATGGCTTGAACCTTCAACGGGTCTATGGAAATTCCTTTTTGGGAAACGATAAAACCCAACAATCGGCCTGCAGGAATGCAAATTACACACTTGAGGGGGTTCAAGCGAACTCTATACTTGGGACAACGCAGAAAAACTTGCCGGAGGACGTTTAAATGGTCAGATCATTTCTTGGAGCGAGCCTGTAGCTAGGGTTTTCACCCTAGCTTGTGCAAATGAGCACCTACTAAGGAGAAGGGCCTCCTTAGTAGCAGTTCAGTAATCAGTAAATTAAAGCAATAAAAAAATATGAAATTTAACCTAGCATGAGCATTAGCATAAATAACAAAACATGAAAATATGGTGAAGATCTCTCTTTTTGAATTAAAAATTACCTAAGATGTAGAGGTTGGTGGAGCCTTTGCAGCAGTCCAAGAGGGTTTCTTCCAAGCTCCAGTGTTGTTCCTTCTCCTTCTTCCAAATATGTTTTGGAAATGGGGCCAAAAGGGTTCTCAAGAATTAGCTCCAAATGGAGAGCTAGGGTTTCAAGGGAATTTGTAGCAACGTACGGATAAGGATGATTGTGGATGAAAAATGGGGAGCCTCCATCACCTATTTATAGGTTTTTAGTGGTGGAGTGCTAACCCATGGTTTTGGGCACCATATGGTTTAGGTCATCTGTATAGGGTTTTTGCTTCCTTTTTTCCCTCTTTTTCCTCTTTTTTGTATTTTTTATTCCCTTTTTAGAGGTTTTTTGCTATTTTTGGAGGAATATACATTATTTTGGGAGAAAAAATGGGGGTTTTGGCCTTTTGGAGGCTTTTTAATAGTTTTTTTGGCCTTTTGGAGGCTTTTTAATGGGTTTTTAAGGTTTTGGAGGCAAATATGGTAGGAAATATGGACAAATGAGTCATGTAATGAGGGAGATGAGGTAGTGAGCACTTTATGGGTGTTAACAGATTTCCCCCTGATGTGTGAGGGCAGGAGCTCATCGTATGGTCGATAGACATCATAATTCTTTTATGGTTTTCCTAGGAGGGGGAGAGGAGAAGAAATGAACTAGAGCCCAGAACAACGGTCCCGAACAAACTACAAAAACTTAAAGTACATGACCTCAATAATGAATGAGGAATAATCTGAACATATGGACGAGGTGGGCATTCCCATGCTCGTATCAACATATAGAACAATAACAAGGGGGTCCAAAAAATGGGGACCTGAAATATACATGGCCTCAAATGAGGAAGAATCTCAATATATGGACAAGGTAGGCATACCCATGCTCGTATCTAGATATATATAAAAAATAACAATGAGGCCCAAAAATGGGGGCCTGAAGGATACATGGAGAACCATTGTGTACATCATAAGGGTCTAGAGGGGACACAAATATTGGACATACTACTGGGTTGACCATGTCTGAGCTGAAGAATTGATACACTGGAATAACAACAGTGTTGCTGAGTGTGGTACCAGAGGAACTGATGAGCTGCTGGATCATAGTGACGGGGATTCATACCCTCAATGGTACACTGAACTGGAACTGAACTGGGTACTTGAGGAAGTATATAACTGCATGGCTTTCGAATACAATCGCCTACGCAACCCGAACATCCATGGGAACATATAACTGGGCATTCCGAGGGGACTCACCAATGTGCTAGAGTCGGGGGAGATTCGGGGTCTTCGACCAATAACTGAAGGGATATATACCCTGCGCGATTCTCAATGATGTGATCAAGGTGTTGAAGTCGAGCATGTGAGAAACAACCACTCGGAGAGGCACTGATGACTCCTCTCAAAATGATCTGTAGGCACTCACCACAAATGGTGATGAGTCCAAGGTGCAAGGACCTCTCGGTCTATCCTCTGGAATAGATGGGCTGTCGTCGACAGAGGGAGGCCTGCAACTAGCAAGGCAATGATGTTTCCTTGATAGGAGCACGAGGTGGAGAACCAGAGTGTGAGAGTACTCATGGTAGGACTGACATACTATGGGGGTAGGGAATAACTGGGTAAGTAGAGTGGGTGGACTCAAACTTCCTTTGTTCAGAGTATGATGGCAGGGATGATCAGGCAACATATGAAACTGATTGGTGGGAGAGGGATCATAGCTGTAATGGACCAAGGATGGTGACTGGGATGAGTGATACTCAAGTTGGTTGAAGATGGCAAGAGACTGCAGAATACTCTGAACAAAGGCGACCTTATTGGGGGTGCTGCCGAGATGATCAATCACGGTGCCAAGAGGCACGGGGGGGAACTTCTTCATGGGTTAAGGAACTAGAAGAAGTGTGTTCAAAATGGTACTGTCGTGTGGATTTATACGAGCCCAAGACAGTTCATGCTCATGATTGCTTTCAATTTTAAGGAGTCTGAAAGCGATAAGAAGACTCTGAAATAATGGAATGGTACTGTCGTGTGGATTTGTACGAGCCTGGGATAGTTCATGCTCGTGGTTTCTTTCAATTTTAGAGAGTCTGAAAGTGATAGGAAGACTCCATGGGGTTGCTTTTTCGTGTGTTAGTCTCCAAGGCCTGAAGAAGCATAAAACGATGCAATGAAGAAATCTTCTAGCCGGTGTGACTAGAGTATTCCTTTTTCGTAATTAGTCTACCAGGTCCGGAAAAGGGTTAAACTTATACCAGATAGACGCCCTTTCAGGTACGTTAACGATCATGAAAGGAAGAAAGATTGCTCGACAGTCTTTTCATTGTTTTAGGAGTCAGAAAAGAGCTTAAGAGAAACTCCCTAAGTGTCGTTTTCGTAAAGGACTTGTCCGGCCCAAAAAAGGGATAAAATTATACCGAACAAAAGGAATGGTCAGTTAAGGAGGAAGTGCTCAATCAAGGAACATTGATGATGACCAAGAACGAGGGTAGGGGGGAACACTGGTGGGCCTCCTTGCAGGATAATGAATGGTGGAAAAATAACGAAATAATTGCAGTATGAATGGAGTAAATGGCTCATGTAAAAATGTGGAACAATCCGATGGTGGTCGATGTGGTGCGCAAACCGAGGCAGCAAGGTGTCGGGACACAATGTGGAAATTGTACTTGGTGAGAGAGAGAAATGATCTCAAGCGTCATCACAAGCTCGGAAAACTGGATCCGGCGATATAAAAAGTGTCAAAAATGGATAACTGCCGAGGTGGCATGCAAACCGAGGCGACGGGGTGCATTTTGGAAAAAATATTGGAAAAATCTTGGGGGTGAGAGCGAGAAATGATCTCAAGCATCATCACGGAGGTACTCAGAACATGTGTAGCACATTGACATTTATTTTTTGATATATATTTTCACATGGATGCATCTTTTGCGATTATGATGTAGTGTACGCATGTGGATGCGCTTGTGGTTTTTTATGTGTTTGTACTGCACGTGGATGCAAGTAGTGTAGGATGATGGGCACATGGATGCCCCTTGTGTATTTGTATGTTACATATTGCACATGGATGCAACATTCTGTATGTAGGATAGGCACGTGGATGCCCCTGTATAGTATTGTGCACATGGATGCAAATATTTATGTGATGATAGGCACGTGGATGCCCCTTATTGGAAATGCAATATTTTTGGGTTTTTATATATTTTTGATGAGAGGATATGGGATGATGATGCATGATGGATGTTTTTACATGGTGTGATTGATATGCCAATCTAGGATGTTGTTAGCCATTTGATCTGCGACACTATTCTGAGCTCTTGGGACATGGGTGAATGTTATGGATTCAAATTGTCGGCTGAGTTGTTTTGTGCGTAGGAATTTTCTAAAGAGGCAGGGATCACGCACCTGGTAGCAGTTGTTGAGATGGGAGTCAAGGAACACATGAAGGTGACATATGCCCATCTGAAGGGAAGTGGTCAGGAGACCATTCACAGCATCATACTCCGCCTGGTTATTGGTAGCAGCACCTATGCACATTCAGTCGAAGTGGATCAACTCATGTGAAGGGGAATATAAGACCCATGCTGCAGAGGCTAGGTTTAGAGACCAACGGCTCACTCCATCGGCGAAGCCAATGTAATGAGGTGGAAGATGGTCCATCTATAATCATGCAAAAATGATGAATGTAAGGTTGTGGTAAAAAAGGTGAAAGACAAAAAGAAAGCAAACTGTACAATACAGAGCAATGGGGATGTGGGTTTGTTTAAGGATAAAAGTGTTTAAGATACAACCCATTACAGGGGTTGCACAAAGGGTGACCTTCTGAGTCAGTTAAAATGTATGCCCCATTTCCAAGGCAGGTCTGCACGATGTAAGGGCCTTGCCACATGGATTCAAACTTTCCTTTACCGGTCTTGTCGTGGGCTTGGTCATAGGCAAGAACGAGGTCTCCTTCGCAGAAAGTTCGTGGGTGGACATGCTTGTCGTAACTAGCTTTGGAGCGGTTCTTGGCGGCCTCAATGGTTTGGAGGGTGGCACGACAGTATTCATCAGGTTGCTCCAATGATAGCAGACATTGCTCGAGTGGGGAGGTGTCTGGGAGAAGCTCGGCGGCGATGTGTAAGGCAGGTATCTAACACTCGATGGGGAGGATAGACTCTACACTGTGAACTAAATGAAACGAGGTAAAACCGGTGGCAGTCTTAGTTGATGTACGGTAAGCCCATAATGCAGGGAAAATCATGTGATGCCAATTGGACTTATGCCGGTCAACAGTGCGTTGGAGGATGGTTTTTAAAATTTTGTTAATGGCCTCTACTTGGTCGTTGCCTTGGGGGTAGTAAGCAGAGGAATACTGATGTTCAAACTTCAGTAGGGTGGATAACTCGCGCCAAATGGAATCTTCAAAATGTGAACCATGATCTGAGACCAGCTGTTTGGGGACCCCGAATTGTGTGATAACATGGTTAAAAAAGAAACGGGCAGCGGTGTCAGCTTTACAATTTGAAGGTGGGCATGGCTTCAGCCCATTTGGTGAAGTAGTCTACAGCGACAATGATGTACTTATGGCCATTGGTGGATGAGGGTTTACATTCCATGAAGTCAATGGCCCATTTACAAAAGGGGCCAACGGTGACGACTGGGTGTAACGAAGCGGGTGGTGTCCAAGCCTTAGGGACAAAAAGTTGGCAATTATGGCAATGTTTGACCGCTGTGATGCAGTCGGTAAAGAGTGTGGGCCAGAAGTATCCGGCGCGGATGACCTTTTGGGTGGTGGCCATTCCAAAGAAATGTCCGCCACAGGCACCGCTATGGCAATCATTGAGGACTTGTTCAGATTCCTCGTGTGTAAGCGAACGACGGAGAATCGTGTCAACCCCTCGCCAGTAAAGGACATCACCCAAGAGGAGATATAGAGAGGCCTGGTGACGAATATGATGGTGTCCATCACGATTTATGTTGGGTCGAAACTTCTATGTGCGAAGGTATAACAAAATATCACCGCACCATGGGTCATCAGACGAGATGATGAACAAGTGATTGTCAGGTAACTCATCGGAGATTTGTGGGGACGGAAAAAGGGATGGGAGATCCGTGATGAGTTGGGCAAGCGCGAGGGCTTTAGTGCTCTTAGGGGTTGTGAAAGTGAGGTCATATTCTTGGAAGATAATTACCCATTTAGCAACGTGACCTTGTAGGAGGCGCCGGTTCAAGAGATAGACCATGGGGTTGTAGTTGGCGACAACTGTGGTATGACTGAGTAAAATGTAATGTCGCAATTTTTGGACGGAAAAGACCACAAAAAGGGCTAGTCTTTCCTCATACGGGTAATGTAGGGGTGGTCTAGACAAGGTCTGGCTGACATAATAAATGACATGCTCCTGGAAAGCAGCACTTCTTGAACAAGGACTCCAGACACGGCATGATCGGATGCTGAGACGTAAAGGATGAAGTCTTGAGAGAAATCCAGAGGGGAGATCAGAGGGGCTTGCGTGAGAGATTTCTTAAAGGCTTCGAATGCAGCTTGTGTGTGGTCATCCCAAACAAAGGGTACGTGGGTACGAAGTAGGTGTAAGAAACCATGAACGATGGTGGCATAATCAGGAACAAAGCGTAAGAGAAAATTAGATTTTCCCTGCAGACTCTGGAGCTGCCAGAGCGTGCCAGGAGTGGGAAGGTCTATGATGGCTTGGAATTTCAGGGGATCAACAGTGATTCCTTTATGGGAAAAAATGAAACCCAACAACCGGCCTGCCGGAAAGCAAAAGACACACTTGAGTGGGTTCAAGCGGATTTGATATTTGCGACAACACAAAAAGACTTGCTGGAGGTCGTTAAGGTGGTCTGATCATTTCTGGGAACGAGTTGTAAGGTCATTGAGATAGACTAACAGGATATGAACCAAGTCGTGAAAACAGTAGGTCATGGCCCGCTGGAAGGTAGCACTAGAATTTTTTAGGCTAAAAGGCATGACGCGATAGGAAAAGGTTCCCCATGGGGTGGTAAAGGCAGTCTTGTACTGATCTTCCTTGCGGATCTGAATCTGGTTGTATCCGGAAAAACCATCCATAAAAGATAGGACTTCATGCCCTGCACACACATCGATGAGTTGGTCAATAAATGGCGTGGGGAAGTTGTCTTTGGGACAGGCTTGGTTTAAATTGCGGAAGTCAATACATACTCTGACGGTGCCTTGTTTCTTGTTAACAGGGACGGGGTTAGAAACCCAAGTGGTATATGCAATAGGATAAATGAATCCTGCTTTGTGAAGTTTTGTCAATCTTTGCTTTAACAGTGGGGAGCTTTGAGGGATGAATGGGGCGTTGTTTCTGGTGAATGGGGGGTACATCTGCCCATGTGTCAATGTGGTGTTCTATAATAGCGGGGTCGAGACCAGGCATTTTGGTAGAGGACCAGGCAAAGACATCACATAACTCTTCGAAAAGTTTTTTGTACTCTTCGATCTCATACTCACTGCAGGAGGTTCCTAATGTAATGATTTGAAGAGCACCAGGTGGGTCAGAGATATCGATGTGGATGACGGGTGAGATGTTTTCCATGTTACCTTCCTCAAAGGCATCAGGAACGGGAATGGGAACCTTAAACTAGTCGACTTTGGTGGGGAGGAAATCTTTGGACTCGACCACAAATTGGGTGGCTGTGGTGGAGGAGGACTCTTCAGGAGGAAGTAGGAATGATGGTGCATTTCTTCCTAGGGGTAATCCGGGGCAGTGAGAGCCTCTAGAATCTCCTCATCATTGCGGAAACTTTGAGTTTTCAAATCGGTTGACGAGGGAGTGGTAGTAGAAGAGATCATATAGATGGTATTAATCTCGCCGGATGAGGGGGATGCTGGGGGGTGGATCTCCTCAATTGTGGGGGGCGTTGTCTCAAGGTCCAAATTATTCATCTCGTAGAGAGCTGCTCTATAATCTGGGAGATCAGGACAGTGATGTGAGTAATGGCCGTAAATACCGCATATTGCACAAGGGTGGTTGGTACGCAGTGATTTATCACGAGGCTTAAGGGCTGGATTGAGTTGGACAACCGAGATGTTGGGGTCGTCGTCAAGCATTTGCATGTGCTCTTGTAATGTAGGTAATTGTGGACATTGATGGGTAACTCATCACACAATGAGCATTTAGGAGGAGCACGAAACAGGGTGGGGTTTTTAACTAATTTGGACGGGGGTACAGTAGTGTATGGTTGTGGGCCTCTTCCCCCAGTGTTGTTGATAATGGGGGGTGGATTGGTGGATGAGGAAGGAGTAGAGACACCGAGTGGTGGTTGACTAGTAGTGGCGATGGGTTGCACCAGTTGTAGGACAACATTTGGTGTCGGTGGGGGAATGGGAGGCAAAATATACCACACGGGTAGTCCTAAGGTTAACCCAGGGAGGCTGAGAGTATCCATAACCGGGGCACTTACTACTCCCGAGGGAGGGAATAGGAAGGGGATTGTGTGGATGGGTGTAACACCAATATGACTAGGTACCAATGGTGGTTTGGGTAATAAGGGCAGTTGATTGTTGGGTGTTTGTGCATTGTGGGAAAGGGTACATAGGTTAGATATTTCGATCGCTGGTGTGGGGGTGGAATGGATTGGAATGTTGAGGTCATTGACGTATTTGAGTAAACTCCGGGTCCCACGGAGAAAACCAACGAGGTAGATGCACCACAAACAGGTTGTTCAACCATGGGGAGAACATTTTCGGGTGCAGCGGGGGCATTGGGATCGTAATAGGTGAGTTGATCGACCTTGACCATGCATCTGTCATGGGGGAACATCATGGTACGAAAAACGGATGAGGCAACCGCCCGCATGGCATACATGTAACTGTGAAGTAAGAGGTTATAATCAAGTTGGGCGTTGATGACCTCTATGTCAATGAGCACTGTCTTACCAGCCAACTGGACATGGACATTAGCTAAGAGACGTTAGGGTTGAGCCGAACGGACGTCGTAGGCTTGCAATGCAGTGGTGGACTGCTAGAGAGTAGGGGATCCCAACTTCTGCAAAACAAATGTGGACATAACCCATGTAGAGGCACCTTCATCGATAATGCACCGATGAATGACAAGATTCCAAACGGATACAGAAACTTGGAACGCTAAAGTGGAAGGTAGGCATGGTTCAAATTGGTCCAAATCGAAGGCCACTAGTCGTGAATCATTTGGGTCAATAGCACCAATGGCGGAGAGCAAAGTCTGGCACTGTGAAGGACAACTTTTTAAGAACTCTAACGCAGACATGGCTACGGGGGACTGGGCTAAGTCATCTACTATGTTGTAATTAGACGCAACGCGAGCATTGGGATTATTGTTGATGCGACGAAGTGGGAAGCGAGGTGCTTTGGAGGCGCCATCTAGTGGAGCCAGAGGTATACATAACAACTGATCAGTGGGATGAGTGTTAGTGTTTTTGTCAGCGGGAGGTGCTTCAGGGGTGGAGCCATATTGATTATGACGAGTTTGAAGGTTGACATCGATGGATGACATCATTAACAAGTGATGGGTACCTGAGTCTAACATGGGTTGATCAAGAGTGGCATAAGTGATTTGCTATTGTGGTGACGTGTTTCCTTAAGGGGGAGCCAACGGCTGAGTGTTCACTACGCCTTGAGTCGGTAAAGGGTTTTGTAGCACCAAGGGTTGATGCTGAGGTGGTGGGGGGTTGGGCGGCGCCTGAGGAGCCGTGTGCCCTTGACGGTGGGCATCATCGGTCCAGAGTTACCGAGCTCACTCCAAATGTGGGAAAGCATGTGTGTAGTGGCCATAGACCCCGCAAATAGAACAAGGATGGTTTGTTTGCAAATTAGGATTTTTGGCTTGTTTGGGCGGCCAGTCAGGGTTCTGGTTGGCAGGTGTCGTGTTATTGTTGTTTGGGGGATTGGGAGGTTGACTGCCTTGGTTTGGAGGGGTGTTGTTCCCACGGTTGTGACCTTTGCCACGGTTTTGCTGGCCCTATTGGTGCTGGTTATTTTGGTTCTGTTGTAGATTCTGTTGGGCATACACTTGCCCTTGGGCAGCAAGTGGGTTCTGGGGTTGTGCAGGTGTGGGAGCAGGCTACGGTGGATAATAAGTAGGTGGAGGCGGCGCAGGTGCTGAACCTTGTGGGGGTTGCTCATACATCTACGGAATGGGTTGTGGGTTTGCCGCAGGGGTTTCCTGTGGTGGGTAATAAGCAGGTTGGGATTGAGAGGATATAGGAGTTGGTGCAGCCTATGGGTGGTAATATGGCTGAGGTGCGACCTGGGGGGCGTAAGTAGGGGATGCAGGACCAAAGAGCTGAGGTGGACATGAGGGTCCGTGGGAATGGTGGTGATGTGCCATGGGAGCATATGAATTGGTTGCTCCAGACTGAGATGTATTCCACGAAAGGTTAGGGCCATGGCTAGGACGTGCTATGGAAAAGGGTTGGTTATGTGAGGCTATATGGCAAATGGTGCCATCTGTGATAGGGGATGCCCCTGGTGCATCGTATCGAGAGGAATCGCCGTGGGGGGCATCAGGGATGATGGAATATAGGTAACCAGACTTGGTGTATATAAGGTCAAATTGCTAGGCTTTGAGGATGGCCTCTTCTTCGGACTGGGGTCGTTCGAATGCCACATCCTTGGCAATGATAGGAAGGAGAGATTTTAGAAACCAATCTAAGAAGATACGGTCGTCTAACTTGATTTTGCAGAGGCTGCGGCGTCGACGCCACTCATGAATGTGGTCGGTGATGTGGGTAGCCGTGTTCTGTCTGCAATACAGTAGGATCTCAACTCCCGCATCATAGCGGAAAGGTAACTGAAACAACTGTAGGAAAGTCGAGGCAAGGGAAATAAAGGTGGCATGGGTCCCATGGGGCTGCTCGATGTACCAATTAGCTGCAGAGCCAGTGAGGATGCACTGTAACAGACGAAGGCGGATAGAGTCGTCCACTATGGAGTTGGAGGAACACCGTAGATGGAAGGACATAATATGGTTCTGGGGGTCTTCACCTGCATTGGCCTCAAACTTAGGGATGTCGGAGGGGAGCTTGGTGGGCATGTGAGGCCACGCAGGGTCATGTCTGATGGGATCGTTAGTCAGTCTAGCCAGGTCAAGAAGGTTGAGACTAGCCATGAATGGCAAACTAGTAGAAGGATGTGACATACTAGTGGTTGTGACCATGTTGGGGCCAATGCCCCCAAGTGGAGGGGCTAGGTTTGGGATGTTGCCCCCAAGTGGAGGAATGAAAGTGGTATGGGACGGTCCTGCACCGCCAAGGGTAGTGTGAGTCACTGATGGAATTGGGATGGGTATGCTAGCTCCTGGAATGGGTACAGTGATCGGAATGGTAGATGTGGGCCCCATTGAGGGCATACCCAAAGTGGGTGTGGTAGCTGGTGTGGTGGTGGATGCTCCACCAATGGTCCCTACAAAGAAAGGGTTGGAAGTCATGCCAGCCATGGGGATGGTTGGTGCAGTGTAAGTGGGGTTCTCTGACTCTGCCTCAGAATCAGAGGTAAAATAAGGGGCATCTAGATCGGGTGACAGAGTTCTATGCCATTTGACAAGTGGATTCAAGTGACAAAGCTCGAGATCTATGATGAGTGGTATCAAGTGATGAAGATCTATGTCTATGATGGGTGATGTCAAGTGAACTGTGCTGTGGGGGCTCACCCTAGAGGTGCCGAGAATGTCTCGAGGACTCAATGGTGACAGATGGTGTCAAGTATCTAGGGATTGTGTTGAGTGAAAAACATCTCAAAAACCCTAATGCAACCGAGTGTGCAGAAGGAGAGCGCAAAAAATATGGCACTCAGGCCAACAACCAACTCAAAACACTTACTGTAATAGTTGTGCTACAATAAGTGGAGTATCAACAGAAATGGTCAGAATACCAACAAGCAGTAGGTTTCCTAGAAAATAAAGATAGTGGACTTGCTAGACCAAAAGGAGGTAAGGGAGCATGAAAACACCTAGCTAAATAGTATTCTGACTCAACCAGACATATCCTCTGCAAGGTGATGAAATCCAAGTCAGACAATATGGATAGTAGAGCCAAGTGGCTAAAGATATCCCCCTACCGGGAGGGACACTGAGTAGTCAATCCTAGAAGAAAGGCAACTAAGATACCCCGTTCATGACACGTCCAGAAAAGGTGAATCTACAGTTTGGTTATATCGCCGCCGTATCCCCATACGGGTGATACACCGAGAACTACGAAAGGTATCCTTCGATTACTGAATGGAGTGCAGTATTCCACTCAGGCCTCCGAAACCAGTCTGGATACTTCAACCCTCCTAGGGAAGAGGCCCTCTGATAAACTGGTTGTGACCATGACAAAAAGTACTAGGGGATTTTGGTTCCCTAATGGACAACAACTATGTCTCAAGTGTAAGCAACCGAGGGGTGTTATTTGGATGCCTATCCCCCCGATCCTACTTAACTACAAGATTCTTATGTGTTCCCCAAGTGGGGTTAGAATGTTGGTTATGTTAAGTAGTATTTTAGGGCTCACTTGAATTAGGTGACAGAGTGTGTGCATGTGAGATGATGAACCCAAGTAAAAGTGCCACGGGGTGGGCAACTTTCTAACTAAAAATAACAATGCAGAAATTAAACTTTGAAATGCAAAATTTTCTCTTTTCAATTAAAATGTTGAAATTTAAAAAGTTATGTAAATGGAACAGAAATAATACTACAGAAAAAGGTTGTAGGGAAGTAAGGCTGTAGATAGGACAGATGGCTGTGCAGGTGCAGAAAATATTGCAGCAAAGTACTGGGTTTAAACAGGGAAAAGGTGCAGAAAACAGACCACGGGTCTGTGGTAAATCTGCGCGGTCAGACCGCGGGAAATAGGTCGACAGTCGCAGGTAGATTGTGGGAATATGGCTGAAAGACGCAGGCGGACCGCGGGAAAAAGGTTGAAAATCGTAGGCGGATAGCAGGAAAATGGTTGAAAGCTGCAGGCGGACGGGAAAAAGGCCAAAAGTCGCAGGCGAATACCAGGAAAATGGCTGAAAGCCACAGGCGGACCGCGGGAAAAAGGCCAAAAGTTGCAAGCAGATAGCAGGAAAATGGCTGAAATCCACAGGCGGACCACGGGAAAAGGGGTGAACAGCCGCAATCGGACCGTACGAAACAGGCAGAGAGCCACGGTCAGATCGCAGGAACACTAGGGGAGTCGCCAAAACTGTAGCTAGGGTTTTCACCCTAGCTTGTGCAAATGAGCACCTACTAAGGAGAAGGGCCTCCTTAGTAGCAGTTCAATAATCAGTAAATTAAAGAAATAGCACAATATGAAATTTAACCTAGCATGAGCATTAACATAAATAACAAAACATGAAAATATGGTGAAGATCTCTCTTTTTGTATTAAAAATTACCTCAGATGTAGAGGTTGGTGGAGCCTTTGCAGCAATCCAAGAGGATTGCTTCCAAGCTCCAGTGTTGTTCCTTCTCCTTCTTCCAAATATGTTTTGGAGATGGGGCCAAAAGGGTTCTCAAGAATTAGCTCCAAATGGAGAGCTAGGGTTTCAAGGGAATTTTCAGCAGCGTAAGGATAGGGATGATTGTGGATGAAAATGGGGAGCCTCCATCACCTATTTATAGGTTTTTAGTGGTGGAGTGCTGACCCATGGTTTTGGGCACCATATGGTTTAGGTCACCTGTATAGGGTTTTTGCTTCCTTTTTTCCCTCTTTTTCCTCTTTTTTGTATTTTTTATTCCCTTTTTAGAGGGTTTTTGCTATTTTTGGAGGAATTTACATTATTTTGGGGGAAAAAATGGGGTTTTTGGCCTTTTGGAGGCTTTTTAATGGTTTTTTGGCCTTTTGGAGGCTTTTTAATGGGTTTTTAAGGTTTTGGAGGCAAATATGGTAGGAAATATGGACAAATGAGCCATGTAATGAGGGAGATGAGGTAGTGAACACTTTTTGGGTGGTAACAGAGTCGTGAGGCCATCTAGGTAGACTAGAATGACATGAGCTAAATCATGAAAGAAATAAGTCATGGCCCGCTGGAACGTGGAGCCAACATTTTTAAGACCAAAAGGCATAATGCAATAGGAAAAGGTGCCCCATGGGGTAGCGAAAGCAGTCTTGTATTGATATTCCTTGCGAACCTTAATTTGATTATACCTAAACAAACTGTCCATGAAGGATAGTATCTCATGTCCTGCACATGCATCAATAAGTTGGTCAATGAAAGGTGTGGGGAAGTTGTCTTTGGGACAAGCACGGTTTAGATCGCGAAAATCAGTACAGACGCAAATGGTGCCCTATTTTTTGTTAACTAGCACTGGATTGGAAACCCAGGTAGTGTAAGCTATGGGTTAAATGAACCTGTCTTTACATAGTTTCTCAATCTCAACTTTGACAGCTGGGAGCTTGGATGGGTGGATGGTTCGTTGCTTCTAGAAAATAGGTGAGACATCCGACCAAGTATCAATATGGTGGTCAATGATGCTAGGGTCAAGGCCAGGCATCTCGGTATGGGACCAAGAAAAGACATCAAGAAACTCTTGGAAGAGATTCTTAGAATATTAGCTTCAGTACAAGCACATAATGTAATGAGTTCAGGTGCACCGGGTGTGGTGGAAATGTCAACCTCTATTGTAGGTGAAATGTTGGCCATGTTACCTTCCTCGAAGGCATCGAGGGCTGGGATGGGGTTCTTAAACCAGTCCACTTTATTTGGGAGGAATTCCTTTGACTCGACTGAAAATTGATTGACCGCAGTAGTGGTGGACGTTCAGGGATGAAGTAATATTGACGGTGAATATCATCCCAAGGGTAGTCAGGTGCGGTAAGTGTTTCAAGGATTTCTTCGTCACTACGAAAGCACTGTGTTAACAAGTCGGTAGCGAGAAGGCTAGATGTTGGAGGTGAAATGGGTTCACTCTCCATGGAAATCATGTAAATAGTGTTAATTTCTCCCGAGGAGGAGGATATAGGGGGTTGAACCTCCTCGATAGTGGTGATGGACATCTCCAAAGAAGACTGATTTAGCTCATGGAGAACCAATCTGTACTCAGGTAGATCTGATAAGTGATGTGAATAATGACAATAGATTCCACATATGGCGCAGGAATGGTTGGTATGCAGGGACTTGTTGCGTTGTTGAGGGGTGGGATTTAGTTTGACTACCGGAATGATAGGGTCATCGTCCAATGTTTTCATATGTTGTTGGAGGTTTGGAAATTATGGGAAATCATGGGTAGCATGGCCCAAGTCATCGCATAAGAGAACTTAGGAGGTGCGTTGAATGGGGGGGGTGGTTTCACGAGTGTCATCGCCTATGGGGTAATGTAAGTTTGAGGGCCTCTGTCCCTAGTGGTTTTGGGTGGTGGAGGGGAAACGTTGGATGTAGATGTGGTCGCCACACCAGGAGGTGGGCAATTAGTGGTGTGAATTGGTTGGACTAGTTGGAGAACGACATGTAATGTCGGGGGAGGGGTGGGAGCAGGTAATTACCACATAGGTAGTCCTAGTGTCAACCCAAGGAGATTTAGCATAGCCATAACAGGGGCACTTACTACTCCTAAAGGTGGGAATAAGAATGGGATAGTGTGGATAGGTGTTGCTCCAACATGACTAGGTACCGATGGTGGTTGCGGAAGCAAAGGGGGTTGTGGGTTAGGCACCGTTTGTTTGGACGAGATGGTGCACAAGTCAGATATCTCTACTGCTAGTGGGGGGGTGGAATGGACCAAAAAATAGAGGTCATAGGAGTCTCCGAGTAAATTCCAGGTCCAACGGTGGAAACAAAGGAGGTGGGTGCACCAAGAATGGGTTGTTCAGCCATGGGGAGAACATTTTCTGGTGCAGCGGGGGCATTCAGGTCATAATACGTAAGTTGATAGATCTTAAAGACCCGTCCCTCGTGGGGGGACATCATGATGTGGAAGACTGATGAAGCAACAAACTTCATGGCATACATGTAACTGCATCCAAGCAAGAGGTTATAATCAAGTTGTGCATTGATGACCTTGATGTCAATAAGGATTGTTTTACCAACTAATTGTACTGGAACGTTGGCCAGGAGGCCATGAGGTTGAGCTAAATGGCCATCGTAATCTCGTAAGGCGGTCATGGATGGATGTAGTGTAGGGGATCCGAGCTTCTGCCACACGAATGTATACATAACACATGTGGAGTCACCCTCATCGATGATGCATCGATGGATAACAAGATTCTGGATGGACACTGAAACTTGGAATGCTAGTGTGGAAGGCATGCATGGTTCAAACTGGTCCAAATTGAATGCCATCAACCATGAGTCTGAAGAGTGTATCACATCAATGGAGGATAACAATGTCTTGCGCTGTTCAGGACATTTTTTCAGAACCTCGATGGATGACATAGTAGCAGGGGATTAGGCTAAGTCATCCACGATATTATAATTGGGGGCAGTGCACACATTGGGGTTATTATTAATGCGACATATGAGGTGGTGGGGGGTTGGGTGGTGCTAGTCGTGTAGCATGTCCTTGGCATTGGGAATCATTTGTCCACATTTGGTGAGCTCGCTCCAAATGGGGACAAGTGTTCCTATAATGGTCGTATACCCTGCATATAGAACATGGGTGGTTCATTCGTAAATTGGGGTTCTTTCCCCGACGAGGTGGTGTGTGAGGGTTTTGATTAGCTGGGGAGGCATTGTTATTGTTTGGGGGATTGGGGGGTTGGCCGCCTTGATCTTGGGGTTGGTTGTTCCCGCGGTTATGTCTTCTTCCCTATTTTTGTTGGCCTTGTTGGTTTCGTTGGGCAAGTTGGTTTTGTTGCTGATTTTGTTCGGCATAAACTTTCCCTTGGGAGTTAGGAGGATTTTGTGGTTGAGAAGGCGTTGTTGCCGCTTGTGGTGGATAGTAAGTAGGAGGGGGCTGGGGTTGGGAAGGAGCTTCTTGCAGTGGATAGTAATCCATAGGGGCTTGAGGTTGTGCAGGTGCTGCCTGCGGTGAATATGAAGCTGGGGGGGCTTGAGGTTGTGCAGGTGTCAGTGAAGCTTATTGGTGGTAATAAGCTGTAGGTGTAGCTGGAGGGGTGTAAGCTGGTGGTGCATGACCTTAACACTATGATGGACACAAAGGTACATGGACATGAGTGTCTTGGGCCATGGGATCATATGAGGTCATTGCTCCAGACTGGATTGTGGCATGCGAGAGGTCGGGGCTGCTAGTAGGGGGGATGGCAGTATAAGGTTGACTATATGATGCAACGTGTCTGATAATGCTGTCGGTAGCGTGGGATGCCCTTGGAACGTCGTTCTAGGAGGATTCACCATGAGGAGCATTAGGTAAAATGGAATATAAGTAGTCAGACTGAGCATATACGAGGTCAAACTATTGGGATTTTAGGATGGCCTCTTCTTTAGATTCAGGCCATTTAGATGCCACATCCTTGGAAATAACTGGTATAAGAGATTTCAAAACCTAATCTAGGAAGATGTGGTCATCTAATTTGATCTTGCATAAACTTCGATGTTTACACCACTCATGAATGTGATCACTGATGTGGGTAGTTGTGTTCTGTCTGTAAGAAAGTAGGATCTCTACACCAGTGTCATAACAGACTGGTAACTGAAAGAACTACGAGAAGTTTGAAGCGAGGGATGTGAAGGTGGAGTGGGTCCCATGAGGTTGTTCGATGTACCACTTGGCTACAGAGCCAGTGAGTGTTCATTGTAAAAGGAAAAGGCGAATGGAGTCGTCCACTATGGAGTTGGAGGAACACCATAAATGGAAGGACATGATGTGGCTTTGGGGGTCCTCATCTGCCTTACCTTCGAACTTAGGGATGTCCTAAGGGACTTTGGTAGGCATGTGAGGCCAAGCGAGGTCATGTCGAATCAGGTCGTTGGTCAATCTGGCCGGATCAGGGAGGTTGAGGCTAGCCATGAATGGAAAAATGGCAGAAGGATGTGACATGGTTGCAGGGGCATATGCATTAGTTGTAGCAGAAATGGTGGGGTCGTTGCCCGCAATGTGTGGAGCAATGGTATGAGCCATGATGGGGATCGTGGGTCCTCTAGTCAAGGGTGGGGGAATCGTGTAGGAAGGGCCCGAGCCCCCAAGGGTGCTACTAGTCACCAATGGGACTGTAGGTGTAACCAATACACTAACCATAGGGATTGGTGTGGTGACAAGAATACTAGGTGTGGGTCCTACAGAGGGTATGGTAGGGATAGAAGCTGAAGTGGTAGTTGGGTTAGTGGTGGATCCACCACCAACGACCCCGCTGAAAAAGGGGTTGGAAGGTACGCCAGCCATGGGGCTAGACGGAGATGTGAATATGGGTATTTCTTATTCAGAATCAGATGTAAAATAAGGGGCATCAGGATCTGGTGACGAGGCTCTACTCCTGTGACAAGTGATGTCGAGTGAACCGTGCTGCAGGGATTGGCCCCGTATATGCCGAGAATGTCTTGGAGACTCAATGGTGACAATGGGAATGAAATGAATGGTTTGTGGCAAGTGAAAATCTGAAAAATCCTAATGCAACCGTTTGTGCAAAAGGAGAGCGCAAACAATATGCCACTCAGGCTAGCAACAAGCTCAAAACACTTGTTGTAACAACTATCCTGCAACAAGCGGAGCAGCAAGAAAAAGTGGTCAGAATACCAACAAGCAAGGTTCCTAAAAAAGAAAAAAGGTAGACTCACTAATCCAATGGTGGTATAGGAGCATGCAAACACCTAACTAGAAGATATGGAAGCTCACGAAAATCGTATCCTCTGCAGGGTGATGAAATCCACAGTTAGACGATACGAAATGGAGAACCAAGTAGGTGGGGGATATCCCTCTACCGAGAGGGATCCCGTGTAAAAGAGTCCTAGGAGAATGGAAACTAGGCTACCCCATTCATGGCACATCCAGAAAAAGAAATCACCGTGCCAGTCCTTTGGTCGCTGCACCCCTGGTATGGAATTGCAACGAGAACAATGAGTAGGTGTCCTTCAGAACCAAGTGGAGAGTGACAGTCCACGTAGTCCTCTAGAACCAATCTCATGACTTACTCTCTTAAGGGAGAGGACTTTTCCCACAAATCGGTTGTTAAATGTGCCAACAAGTAGTAGGGGATTTTGGTACCCTAATTGTCAACTGCTATGTCTCAAGTGTAAGTGACAAAGGGGTGTTAATTGGATTCTTATCCCCAACGTCCTACCTAACTACAAATTTATTTTTTGTTCCTCAAATGGGGTTAAAGCTTGGTTGACTTAAGTAAATTTTAGGTCCCACTTGAGTTAAGGTGACAGAGTGTGTGCAGAATATGTTATGTACCCAACAAATGCCAAGCCGTGGCAATTAACTAACTAGAAATGTAAATACAAGTATTAACTACTATGTAAAAATTTGATAAACTTGCTGAAAATAAAAATGTTGAAATAATTTTGTTTGAGTTGGTACAACAAGCAAAAAATGGGATGGAAGCAAAACGGGTGGCTATTAGGGAAGAGAAAACATAAAAAATAGCTGGTTGTAGGGGGTAGGAAATTGCAAAAAAAATTGGGCAAAAAAGCCTGCTAGGGACAAAAAACAGGGCACGGCTATAAGGCAGGAACATGCGTCCTAGGATGCGGCTGTTAGGTCGAGATACGCATCCTAGGACGTGGCTATTGGGCCAAAACCTGCGGCCTAGGATGCAACTATCAGGATGAAACGCGTGGCCTGGGGCACGAAGGGCTGGCCAAGGGAAGCACTCTGGGGTGCGGTGGGTTGGCCGATGGTTTTGTTGCGGGGAGTGGGAGAGCGAACCGAAGGCAACATCTGTGGGTGTAGGGGGTTTACCAGAGGTAACATCCGGTGGCACATGGGCTGGCGAGTAGCTACACTCGGGAGCGCAGGAAGTGGGCAGAAAGCAGCGGTTGGGGGAGCTAGGAGTTGGCCGAAGGTTGCATCCGAGGGCGCAGGGGGTTAGACGGAGGTAGCGAATGGGGTGCAGGGGCTGGCGGGTGGATGCACTCGGGGGTGTTGGGAGCATGTCGAAAGCTACGACTGGGGTCACCGGAAGTTGGCTTGAGGTTACGACTGAGGGTGCAGTGGGGTTGGCTAGAAGCTGCGGCTGGGATCGCGGGGAGTGAGCCAAAAGCTATGGCTAGGAACATCGGGAGTTGGCCGAAGGTTGCAGCCAAGGGCGCACTGGGGTTGGCTGGAAGCTGTGGACGAGGGCATGGGGAGTGAGCCGAAAGTTGTAGTTGAGAGGGCTATGGGAGGGCCGAAGGCTACGGCCTGGGGTGCGGGGAACAGGCCGAGATCTGTAGCCTGGGGAGTGGCTGTCGGGACGAGAGCTGCGGTCTGGGACATAGCTGTCGGGATGGAAGCCGAGCTTGTGGGAGCGACTATCGGTCCATAACCTGCGCTTCGTGAAGCAAAAAATGACCGCGAAAGGTGTCGACCGAAGTGCAAAAATAGAAGGTTAGGGGATCACAGAGATAGTAGGGGCCAAGGTCTACAAGTATTGGGGTTCAAGGGTGAACCAGACCTATAAACAAAATAAGCAATGATGGAAAATACAAATTAAAAAAAACCAAATATTCAACCTAGTGGAGTCGCCAAAACTGTAGCTAGGATTTTCACCCTAGCTTGTGCTAAAGAGCACCTACTAATGATTAAGGAATCCTTAGTAGCAGTTCAGTAAACAGTAAAAACTAAATGTAAAACAATAAAAGGACTAAGCATTAACATGTGCATGAAAAGAAATATCCATGAGAACACAGTAAATAAGATTTACAATTTTTTTATTGATGGGAAAACTAGGGTTGGCATAAAGTTTACCTCAAATGTTCAGGTTGTTGGAGCCTTTGCAGCAGTATTGAAGTTGTGCACCAGTGCCCCAATGTTCCCTTCTCTTCTCCAAATTCATCAATGGCAGCTAAAATTCTGTTAAAATAGTGGGATCAAGCTCAAAGTAAATGGCTAGGGCTCAATAGGAATTTTGGCAGCATAAGGTTAGAGTGGAGGATGGATGGAAAATAGGGGGCCTCCATCACCTTTTTATAGATATTTCGGGTGCTGGAATATTGACCCATGGTTTTAGGCACCAAGTTGTTTAGTTAAATGGTTTTAGAGTTTTTTCCCTCTTTTCTCCCTCTTTTCTCCCTCTTTTTCCCCTCATTTTTCCTTTTTTGAAATTATTTTTCCTTTTTATTTGATTTTTTGGGAATTTTGGACCCCTTTTGAGGGTTTTCGATATTTTTGGAGGAATTTTATTTATTTGAGGAGGGGAATATTGTTTTTTTCCCTTTTTGGTAACCATTTGAGGGTTTTCTAAGGTTTTGTAGGCCAAAATGGTAGGAAAGTGGACAAATGGGCTATGTGACTAGGGAGATGAGCTAGTGAACAACTTTTGGGTGTTGACAGACATTTCGAAAGATTGGAAATATATGCTAATAGTAGAGTATGCCAAATATAGTTTTTCTTGTGATGTTTTAGATGGGGTCAAAGGAGATGATAGATACAAGATATTGAATGGCATAATCTACTATAAGTACCGAATATACTTGGTTCATGGTTCAAACCTAAAGCACAAGATCTTGAAGGAAACTCATGATTCTCCGTTAGCAGGTCATCCTGGTTTCTTTAAAACATATAGGAAATTAAGACAAAGGTTATCTTGGAAAGGGATGAAGTAAGATGTTCTAAAGTATGTGAATGAATGCAAGATATGTCAGCAAAAAAAAGTTGAAAACACCCATCCTTTTGGTCTATTGCAACCATTTCCCATTCCAGAACAAAAATGGGAAAGCATTTGAATGGATTTCATCACAGGTTTGCCCAAGGATTTGGGTAAGGATTGTATTTATGTTGTGGTGGATAGACTCACCAGATTTTCTCATTTCTTTGATATTACATCATCATTTACTACTGCACAAGTGGTTGATCTATTCTTTAGGGATATTTTCAGATTGCATGGAATCCCAAAAATATTGTGAGTGATAGGGATAGCAGATTTATGAGTGACTTTTGGAAAGAAATATTCAAGTTGGTGGGCACTCAATTGACTCCTAGCACAATATATCATCCTCAAAATTATGCCCAAACAGAAAGGGTGAACAAATGGTTGGAAGGGTACTTGAGAAACTATGTTGGTGAGCAGCAAAAAGCTTGGGTTAAATGGCTACACTTGGGTGAGTTTTTTTACAATACTACTTTCCATATGTCCATTGGCATGTATCCTTTCAAAGAAATTTATGGTTATGAATCGCTCCTCCTTGTTGAGCACATTGTTTTTTATAATAGAGCCCCAAAAGCTAAATATTGGATTGAGGAAAGTCAAGAGATTTTGAAGCTTCTAAAAGACAATTTGTAGGTTGCCCAAAATAAACAAAAACAATATGTGGATCAACATAGGGAGGAAAGAACTTTTCAAGTGAATGATTTGGTCTATTTGAGGCTACAGACATATAAGAAAACCTCCTTAAAATGGAAAGGATCAGAAAAGATTAAACCAAGGTATTATGGTCCATATAAGATAGTTTGAAAAGTTGGGGAGGTAGCTTATGAGTTGGAACTTCCAGAAGGTAGCAAAATCCACAATGTATTTCATGTTTCATGCCTTAAGAAGGATATTGGTCAGAAAATTTCTATTTCAGAAACAATCTCTCCATTAGATGATGAAGGACAACTCATACTTATTCCAAAAAAAAAAAAAAATTGAAGGCAAGAGAAAGGTAATTGAGGAGAAGAACCATAAGAGAATATTTGGTACAATGGAAAGATTTTCCAAGTGAGGATGCCACGTGGGAAGAGGAACAAATGTTGTAGAACCCAATTTGGAATTTCTTGAGGGAAATCAATCTTGGGTGGGGAGGACTGTAATGTCCCCATCCAAATAAATCACTAGAAGGGAAAATTCCACCAATCTACTAGTTCCCTAGGTTGGGGTGGAAACATTTAGATTTGGAATAAGGGAGCTATAAAACCCCAAAAGGACATTATATTGAAAAAAATATGTTAAAATAGGGCTAAATAAATATTTATGATAGGAAAATAAGGTGGCATTTGGTCATGAGGGCACAATGGTGGTGTGGGACACACACAAGCAAGATTCCCCATGCCACATGGAATCCTACTCTCACCCATTCGAATACAAGGTGGATTATAAAGTTATTGGGGGAGTTGGAAGGGCAGTATACTTGGAATTACTCAATGAGGGTCAAATTTGAGAGGAAGAGTAACTCCCATGGAAGAGGAAGATGCATCTTAGAAGTATTGTGACACTTGGGCTAGATTCCCTAGCTTCTATGACAACAATGATGAATATGCTATGACACTTATGACAAGGATCAGACCTGATTGCTGAAATCTAACCTATATTACATGCTAGGGATAAACATATCCTCCAAAAAGGCGCACAAGGGAGTTAGGGAAGCCAAATATTCCTCCATTCGAATTGATGGAAGAGGGAGGCTAGGAATTGTTGGACAAGTGGAACACATTGGAATCTCTCCCCAATTCGAGTTGGAATGAAGCTCTTGGAGGGAATTCGAACCATGGAGGGATTGGGAATCTAATAAAATACAAGAACAAAGAAGGAGAGGGTATTTTTATCATTTCTCATTTGGTAATTTGGAGAGCAGAGCTTATCCATGCAAGTTGAGTGTTTATTCTACTTTCCTTAGCACCAATTTCGAGGGTGAAATATTCCCATCCTAATTGGAAATTGGAGAGTGTCACGTCCCCACTTTGACCCTGGTAATAATTTGGGTTACAATATAAATATTGTATGCATATTATGTATGATTCCTAGCGTGGATCTCAAGGCCAAGGCCCCGCTAGCGAACGCTCAATCTAGAAGAGGAAAGCATTTGAAATTATGCTACCCATGTGCTAGTGAACCATGGGAATTGTAAATATGCATCTTAATATAAATGGCCACAACTAGCTATGCAACGCAACAAGAGATGGGGGCATGATGTTACAAGGAAATTGGGAGGAAAATATTCAAACCCTTGAGCCAATCAATTCAAGCCAAGTGTCAATGAGAGAACCCATTAACCCTCAACTACCCATGTTGACTTTTGTACCCAACCATTCATTTCTCCCAAGAGTTGGTTGAGATAGTTAATGCCTTGGGTAATGGAGAGGTATAGTTGTCCAAATTCGAGTATGGGCAAGCCACCCTTCCTAGAGATTCGTGTTTAGCTTCTTGGGCAAGTAAAGGGCCACAAAATTTCTCCCCAAGCCATTATTCAACAAATCAGTCTTTCCCTCTCAAGAGCTAAGAGCTACTTGGGCGCTTTCTTTTATGGTTTTGCTGTGTTTACTTTCATTTTCCTAGCTGGAAAGGGCATTTTTGTTGTGGTTAATAGTGGGGAAGAAGGGGAAAATGATTTGGGGTTTTATTGAGGCCGTTTGGCCCACTGAATGCTCATACATCTGTGGGAGAAATCGGTTTTCTTCCCTGGGATTGATTCCCTCTTCCCACAATTTGTTTTTGGGTGTACCCATGTTTTGGGGAAAACCCATGCCCATCTAGTTTCTAAGTCCCATTGCTGAAAGTGTGTTCCCAAGCCCATATCTGAGTTTTGGGTGCAAGAGAATGCTAGGGTTGAGTTGGGTATCCATTGCTTTGGACTGTGTTGAGCTTGAGGGTTACCTTTTCCTTTTGATATCATGCCCAGCTCAGGGGTGGTCTCTGAGTGCTGAAAGAATACAGGTTGGGCAGAGACCTATGGTTGGGAGGAACGTTGCAGCAACATAGCTAGTTGTTTGGGACAATTGCACAACAAAGATAAGTGTTTTCTATCTATGTGTTTTCCCTTTGCAAATGAATAATTTCATGACTGTTATCGATGTGATTGAATGCATATGAAAAATGTGTGTGGATAGTTCTATTCCACTGTGCTTGTTTGTTGTGAGTTGCATCTGCACCCATAGGCATTTAGTTGTAATGCCATAACCTTTATTCATGATGAATTTGGCTAAGTTGTTCTAAAAAGCCCAAATTTTAGTGCCATGTTCCCTCCCTTGCATTGGATAGATAGGACGGTACATGACAGAGAGGCCATTCAGAAATTTCATTTGGATATGAAATGGATTCATTTGTTATAGGTTGAATCTATAGGGCTTCTTGTGATCATTTCTTCTTCAACTTGTTCCCAAATCTCTCTCACTTTTCTCTTCATATTCTTGCTCTTGGAGGAATGGCGCACATGGTGAGATGTTGATATATTTGGGGACGTTCAAGTGGCACCATTTACTTGTAATATTATTTATACACTCTTTATTTGATGCTCATATGAACCTCATATCAAAACTCCAAGTGAAACTATGAAAAAATACCAAACTATGTATGAATGGTGCCATTTTCCCATATATCTTCTTGTAGAAGCTTGAATTTGTTTAATATGGAATTGTTTCATTCAATATCAGAGGTTTTATTTCTGTTTGGAGAGCCATTAATGTATTTAAGAATTTTCATGAATCTTATGCAAGTAATTGGAAAATTTCGCTCAAATTTCATAGCAAGTTATGGCGTTTTTATCTCATTCCCCCTTATGTGAAGATATGTTTGAAAATATCTGATTTATGGGAGTTACAAAATCCTTTAGGACCTTATTGGACCTAATTAATGATTCATTTGGGTGCCCATTGAATTTATATAGTTAATCCATGTAACTTTTCTGAAATTTTGGAGGTTTGTACTGCATTTGGGAAGCCATTAGTGACCTCTACCCATCAGGGTTTGAACCTCAAAATTACTAGTAAATTCCCTATTTTCTCCTGATTGCAAATAAATGTTTCAGAATACTTTTGAGAGTTTCCAAGAACCTATAATCCTCATTTTTATGTTCTAATACCCTTAAAGTACCTTTAGACCCTATTCTAAATCATTAGGAGCCATTTGGAAGCACTTGGGTCATCACTAGTCCAAGGTTTGAATTGACCAAAAAATTGCATTTTTTCCAAATTATTCAAAAGGGACACTACAATATTAGGTAGAGAAGGGAATGAAGTAAAGGGAGTAATAAATATTTTGAAGAAACATTAAAAAGTATATCTAGAATAAATAATTGAAATGATTATACCTTAGTCTTAGACATGATACTTTAGAGACGACCAAAAGGTGGAGAATTGTTTGATGCTTGATATGCTTAATACACAATGTTATCCAACCATGTATGAAGTATACCATTGGAGGGAGTGTATTTAAATTTTCCCAACACTAAATCAAGGGATCTAGTGTACTACATTGTTTTGTTCCAATAATATCCATAATGGGGTTGTCCTAATGAACAGAGCCTGCTTGTCCTCCTCGTTATTGGATTCAAGTTGCTCAACGTGAAATGGAGGAGGAAGCTTCAAAAGTAATTTTGGCATGTAGCCAAATCTATACCACTTTTGTCCTCGCTCCAAGTCATTCCCACTTGACACCTGCACACAAGTAAGCAAGGAATGCCTTTCTCAAACCATTTCTACTAATAATTGTAATAATTAAAAGGAATTCCAATTTTTTTATTACCTAAATAACTACATTCCAGGATAAGATTATTCCTCTGCCATATACACCACTAAATGCATGCAATGTCCAATACAAATGTTTTTTTTTGTTTCAGGGTGTGGTTGGGAAGAAGAGGTATACTCTACGTATTAAAGGGATAACAACAAATATAGAGTCTTTGGTGTAGTACCTCATTCGCCAAGTCTTTGGTTACTCCAGTATAGGACGTTGAAAATAATTCAATATTCCATTGCTTCTCCAACTTGAAGGGAAAGCACAATTCATTGAATTAATGTCTTGACTAAATATTGGAAATAAAATAAATAAAAATAAGGAGGTTCCTAATAAAAATGGGATGTAAAAACCCTAGTCGATTGGTTCATAATTCCTCCAGCTTAAGGGTACAATACTATTGTGTTTCCCCTTCCCAACCTTAATACCCAAAATAATACTTGCATAATATGGACAAGGTGGTTGGTACAAGTCTTAATTGTGTTAAATATTGTAACTTCAAAGAATATTATATTTGTACTTTATTATTCCGGAGATGTTTCATCCCTCCGAGGTAACCCTATTATGTATCCGGAGATGTTTATTCCTCCGAGGGTTAGTATTAACTAGGGTTATTAGACCCACCATGTGTGGGTCGGCCCTGTAGTTATATTTTAGGGGTTATTAGACTTCTCCAGGTGAGGTCGGCCCCAACAGGTCTTTTAGTCAGTTGAGAGTTAAGTATAAATAGAGGAGGTGAACTCCTCATTAGATCATTCACTCACTTGTGAAAAGGTGCGCACTAGTTGAGGAGATCTGCTAAGGAGTCAAGAGGAGAAGGAGCACATCTTGTATTTTGGTTGATCATCTTATTGAGGAAAGCTTTACTGGGTTTTCTACCCCATGAGGGTTTCCCAGGATATATTGTGTGTTATCTTGTGATTGTGTTTCTATCAGAGATCTTGCTTGTCTTTTTGGTTTAAATCTAACATGGTATCAGAGCCAAACTGAATAGGACATCTTTCACAAGGTAAGAATACCTCTTTCTCTCTCTTTGGTGAAGTTAGGGTTTCAGCCCAAAGTTGATATTATTGATTTTTGGTTGCATGGCTGGATAGCCCTTTTCAATACCTTTCTTTTGAGCTATAGATCGAACTTTTTGGTTGGGTAGAACTCCGGAAAATCCAAACCCTAATTCTACCAAAAGTGCGATACGTCAGATTTTGGTTTCAGAAAAAAGTTGTAATTTTTGAATTCTGATTATATGGCTGGGTATCCCTTCTCAAGAGCATTCTTTTGAGATATAGATCGAACTTTTTGGTTGGGTAGAACTCCGGGAATTTCAAACCCTAATTCTACCAAAAGTGCGATAAAATTCTGTTCCAGATTCCGGAAAAGTAAAAGGTAACTTTCCAGGTAAGTCTACTCTGTCTCTTGGACTCCCCCAAGAGAAGATGGCTCCAAATACTAAGCTTGAAGACAAGCTAGAAGGCATAGAAAATTTCCGAGCATGGAAATACAGAATTGGTCTAATTCTTGAGGAGAATGATCTTGCTCATTATATCAAGGAGGAAGTTGCAGAACCAGAAGAAGATGAAGCCAAAGAGAAACACAGGAAGGATCTGATTAGGGCAAAGAGAATCATAGCTGATTCCATTAAAGACCACTTGATTCCCCAAGTGTCTTCCAAGAAGACTCCAAAGGAAATGTATGATGCCCTAGGAAGAATGTATGAAGGAAAGAACATCAATAGGAAGATGAATCTAAGGACTCAGTTGAAGAGCACCAAGATGAACAAAGGAGAATCCATTCAAGACTACTTCTCAAGAGTCCATCAAATCAAAGAACAACTAGATGCCATTGGTGATACCCTTGATGAAGATGAACTTGTGATGACAGCTCTAAATGGTCTCACTAGACCTTGGGAGTCATTCATTCAAACTATGTGTGCCAGAAAAGAAAGTATGAAGTTTGATGTAGTTTGGGAAGATTGTGTACAAGAGGAGGCTAGGGTTGCAAATAGAGAAGCCTTGCTCAAAGAAGATGACCAAGCCTTGGCTACTCATACCAAAAGAAGAAGGAGTCAATCCTACTTCAAGAAAGGTGGTCTCAAGGAGTCTCATCCTCCTCACAGATTTCACAAGAAAAGAGGATCTACTCAAAGAAGGGATTACTCTTCTTTCCAGTGCTACTCTTGTCACAAATTAGGACACATTGCTAAAGATTGCCCTCTACAGAAGAAAAAGGGTAATCACTTCAAAAGACATCAAGCACATCTTGCAGAGGATGATAGTGAAGAAGAAGAAATAGAGGAAGAAAGGTCTCACAATAAAAGGCCTAGAGATGAAGGGGAAGAAGAAGAAAGGACCTTCTTCAAAAGGAGGTCAAGAAGAAACACAGAAGAAGATGCAGAAGAATATGTTCTCTTCTCCGCACTCTCTGGATCCATAACCCCTGGTGAAGGTACATGGCTTATTGACAGTGGTGCTTCAAAGCACATGACTGGACAGAAGAGGACCCTCTCAAATCTTGAAGAAAAGAATTCTCCCCAAAAGGTATCTCTAGGAGATGACTATCAATATCCCATTAAGGGAATTGGTGAAGCAAACTACAAACTCGATTCTGGAACTCCCATGAAGATGAAGGATGTTCTATATGTTCCAGGATTAAAGAAGAATTTGCTTTCAATCTCAGCTTTAGACAAGAAAGGCTATAGAGTTGCATTCATTGATGGACAAGTGTTAATGTGGTACAAAGGCAAATCCATTAAGGATGCAATTGTTATTGGTGAAGAGGAAGGAGGTTTATATAAACTCAAGGGTCATCCAGAAGCTGCTCTTGTTCATGAAACCTCTAGCCCCAGTGAGCTATGGCATAGAAGACTAGCTCACATTAACTACAAAGCCTTACCTTATGTAAGCAAGGTGGTCATAGGACTACCAGATTTAAAGGTTGATCATAATGGCTCATGCAAAGGATGTAAGAAAGGCAAGAATGTCAAGAACCCATTTCCAAAGAGTGAAACAAAGACCAAAGGGATCTTGGAGTTAATACACTCAGATGTGTGTGGTCCAATGCCCACCACCTCTCTAAGTGGGTTTGAATACTATCTTTCTTTCATTGATGATCATTCAAGGAAAACTTGGATATACTTTCTAAAGGGTAAGAATGAAGTTTTTGGGAAGTTCAAAGAGTTCAAGGCTCTAATAGAAAATCTCTCAGAAAAGAAAAATCAAGATTCTCAGAACAGACAATGGTGGAGAATATACTTCAAAAGAGTTTGAAGAATTCTGTAAGGAAGCTGGAATCAAAAGAGAACTAACCACTCCCTACAATCCCCAACAAAATGGGGTTGCAGAAAGGAAAAATAGAACCATCATGGAAGCTGTGAAGACTATGATACATGACCATGATCTTCCCATGTATCTGTGGGCTGAAGCAGCCAGAACAGCAGTATATGTTCAAAACAGATTATCTCATAGTGCTCTTGATTTCAAAACTCCAGAAGAAGTGTTTTCTGGAAAGAAGCCCGAGGTAAGCCATCTTAAAATATTTGGGTGTCCTGTGTACATCCACATTCCAAAGGAAAAGAGAACCAAGTTGGATCCTTCTGGTAAGAAAGGAATATTTGTTGGCTATTGTGAATCATCCAAAGCCTTCAGGATTTACATACCAGGCTTTCATCATATAGAAATAAGTAGAGATGTAACCTTCGATGAGGAAGCAGCTCTTAAGAAATCTAGAAAATGTCAACTTGAAGAAGTTTATGAAGAAGATACATCTCCCAGAGTCTCAGATACTGTTCACATCCCTGAGGAGGACATAACAGAGGATCATGACATGCTGGAACCACAAGAACCCCCTGTTGCAGAATTATCTAGGAAAAGAAGACCAGCATGGGCTAGATATATTATACAAGGAGCTGAAAGATATGGTGCTCCTGAAGGCTCCACTAGAAAAAGGAAGAAACCAAAGCTAGTGTCCAACTATATGGCCTTGATGTGTGATCTTGTGGATCAACTGCCTACTAGCTATGAAGAAGCAGCTCAAAAGAAAGAATGGGTAGAAGCAATGACTGAAGAATATCAGTCAATAATGAAAAATGATGTTTGGGATATAGTCCCCAAACCAAGAGATAAAAGTGTGGTTTCTTCCAAATGGATTTTCAAAATAAAACATGCTGCAGATGGAAGCATTGAAAAATACAAGGCAAGGTTTGTAGCCAGAGGATTCTCTCAAAAGGAGGGAATTGACTATGAAGATACATTTGCACCTGTTGCTAGGTATACTTCGATTAGAACTATCATGGCACTTGCATCTATGATGAAATGGAAATTGCATCAAATGGATGTTAAGACAGCCTTCCCGAATGGTGTAATTGAAGAAGAAGTATACATAGAACAACCTCAAGGTTTTGAGGTCAAAGACGGAAGGACCCATGTATGCAAACTGAAGAAGGCATTATATGGTTTGAAGCAAGCTCCCAGAGCTTGGTATGGAAAAATTGACAGCTTCTTATTAAGCATGGGATTTACCAAAAGTAAAGCTGACCCCAATCTCTATCTTAAGGTAATGAATGATGAACCTGTTATATTGCTATTATATGTAGATGATTTATTTCTAACAGGAAATGAGAAACAAATCATTGAAAGCAAGAAGAAGCTTTCTTCAGAATTCGAAATGAAAGATCTCGGATTAATGCACTACTTCTTAGGCCTAGAAGTGTGGCAAGAGCCAAAAGGGATCTTTCTAAATCAAGGTAAGTATACTGTGGAGATCCTCAAAAGGTTTGATATGTTGGAGTGTAAAGCTATGGCCACTCCCATGGACTCCAACCTAAAACTGCTAGCTAATGATTCATCAGAACTAGTGGACATAACCCTATATAGACAAATTATTGGATCTTTGATGTACTTGACAAATACTAGGCCTGATATATGCTTTGCTGTAAATACCCTAAGTCAGTTTCAAGTAGAACCTAGAAAGGTTCACCTTATAGCTGCAAAGCATATCATGAGGTACCTAAAAGGTACAGTGGACTATGGTCTTTACTATCTTAGAGACAATGAACTCAAGTTGCATGGTTTCTCAGATTCTGATTGGGCAGGTAGTGTCTCAGACAGAAAAAGTACTTCAGGTGGATGTTATGGTCTTGGATCTGCCATGATCTCCTGGTTCAGCAAGAAACAATCTAGTGTGGCCCTCAGTACCGCTGAAGCAGAATATATAGCTGCTTGCTCTGCCAACTGTGAAGCGGTGTGGCTTCGGAAACTCTTATCTGGAATCTTTGACTTAGAGATGGATCCTACTGTGATTATGTGTGATAATCAAAGCTGCATTAAGATGACTGAAAATCCTGTGTTCCATGATAAGTCAAAACACATTGAGATCCGTTACTTCTATATACGAGACATGGTGCAGAGAGGAGCCATCAAGCTCGAGTACATAAGCACTGAAGATCAGGTTGCCGATATCTTGACTAAACCTCTGTCTCGAGTAAAGTTTGAATACTTCCGAGACAAGCTTGGTTTAGTCCAGAAGGACCCTCCTCGAAAGGGGGAGTAGTATAGTATTTCTGTCACTTATTTTCTGTTTTGTTAGCTACTTACAATTATTTAGACTTTGAACTCTTACATATCGTTTATGCTAGATGTATACATGATTTGATATGATGTATTAGTGAGAATACATACATGTTTTGATGTACACATGTTTTGATGTGATGTGTACATGTTTTGATTAGTGATGTATACATGTTTTGATGTACACATGTTTTGATTAGTGATGATGTACATATGTTTTGATGTGATGTATACATGTGTTGATGTATACATGTTTTGATGAACACATGTTTTGATGTGATGTGTACATGTTTTGATTAGTGATGTATACATGTTTTGATGTACACATGTTTTGATTAGTGATGATGTACATATGTTTTGATGTGATGTATACATGTGTTGATGTATACATGTTTTGATGAACACATGTTTTGATGTGATGAATACATGTTTTGATGTGATATATGATTGTACCTGTATGGATGAAGATACAGTTGAGGGGATTGAATCATCCCTGGACTTTCAGTCCTAAAAAGAGCCGTAGACGTAAGGTATCCGAGAATGAAGTCCTTAGTGGACAGTTGAGGGGATTGGATCATCCCTGGACTTTCAGTCCTAAAGAGAACCGTAGACGTAAGGTCTCCGAGAATGAAGTCCTTAGTGGACAGTTGAGGGGATTGGATCATCCCTGGACTTTCAGTCCTAAAGAGAACCGTAGACGTAAGGTCTCCGAGAATGAAGTCCTTAGTGGACAGTTGAGGGGATTGGATCATCCCTGGACTTTCAGTCCTAAAGAGAGCCGTAGACGTAAGGTCTCCGAGAATGAAGTCCTCAGTGGACAGTTGAGGGGATTGGATCATCCCTGGACTCTCAGTCCTAAAGAGAGCCGTAGACGAGAGGTCTCCGAGAATGAAGTCCTTGGTGGACTTGAGGGGATTGGATCATCCCTGGACTCTCAGTCCTAAAGAGAGCCGTAGACGTGAGGTCTCCGAGAATAGAAGATAGGACTGCATCGTCCCTGGACCTTAGTTCAAAATGTACGTGATGGGGATTGCATCATCCCGGAACTGATAGTTCAAAATGTACGTGATGGGGATTGCATCATCCCGGAACTGATAGTTCAAAATGTACGTGATGGGGATTGCATCATCCCGGAACTGATAGTTCAAAATGTACGTGATGGGGATTGCATCATCCCGGAACTGATAGTTCAAAATGTACGTGATGGGGATTGCATCATCCCGGAACTGATAGTTCAAAATGTACGTAATGGGGATTGCATCATCCCGGAACTGATAGTTCAAAATGTACGTGATGGGGATTGCATCATCCCGGAACTGATAGTTCAAAATGTACGTGATGGGGATTGCATCATCCCGGAACTGATAGTTCAAAATGTACGTGATGGGGATTGCATCATCCCGGAACTGATAGTTCAAAATGTACGTGATGGGGATTGCATCATCCCGGAACTGATAGTTCAAAATGTACGTGAAGGGGATTGTATCATCCCCGGACTTCGGTCCCTGAATTGATCCGTAGACGAATGGTCTCCGAGAAAGTAATGGTATTGATGATGTGGTTACTTGTATCAGTAGGATACTTGTATTGATGATGTGGTTACTTGTATCAGTAGGATACTTGTATTGATGATGTGGTTACTTGTATCGGTAGGATACTTGTATTGATGATATGGTTACTTGTATCAGTAGGATACTTGTATTGATGATGTGGCTACTTGTATCGGTAGGATACTTGTATTGATGATGTGGTTACTTGTATCAGTAGGATACTTGTATTGATGATGTGGTTACTTGTATCGGTAGGATACTTGTATTGATGATATGGTTACTTGTATCGGTAGGATACTTGTATTGATGATGTGGTTATCTGTATCGGTGGGATACTCGTATTGTTGTGTAGGATACTTGTATGATCGTATGATGACGATGCTGCTGATCGTGTGATGACGATGCTGCTGATCGTGTGATGACGATGCTGCTGATCGTGTGATGACGATGCTGCTGATCGTGTGATGACGATGTTGCTGATCGTGTAATGACGATGCTACTGATCGTGTGATGACGATGCCGTTGATTGTGTGATGACGACACTGTTGATCGTATGACGACGATGCAGCTGATCATGTGAAGACGATGCTAAAGATCGTGATGTTGATATTGATGTACCAGTAACTGGTTGAGTTACTGATGAAGTCGAATTGAAGAAAGCTTCCGATGATTTATAGATGTATCATGTGTAGTGACTCCTTGCTCCTGCAGATGCTGTTATAATATCCTTCTCGTTAAGGGGGAGTGTTAAATATTGTAACTTCAAAGAATATTATATTTGTACTTTATTATTCCGGAGATGTTTCATCCCTCCGAGGTAACCCTATTATGTATCCGGAGATGTTTATTCCTCCGAGGGTTAGTATTAACTAGGGTTATTAGACCCACCATGTGTGGGTCGGCCCTGTAGTTATATTTTAGGGGTTATTAGACTTCTCCAGGTGAGGTCGGCCCCAACAGGTCTTTTAGTCAGTTGAGAGTTAAGTATAAATAGAGGAGGTGAACTCCTCATTAGATCATTCACTCACTTGTGAAAAGGTGCGCACTAGTTGAGGAGATCTGCTAAGGAGTCAAGAGGAGAAGGAGCACATCTTGTATTTTGGTTGATCATCTTATTGAGGAAAGCTTTACTGGGTTTTCTACCCCATGAGGGTTTCCCAGGATATATTGTGTGTTATCTTGTGATTGTGTTTCTATCAGAGATCTTGCTTGTCTTTTTGGTTTAAATCTAACAAATTGTGTCCAGGCGTACATTCTATATCAAAAAATTATTAATATTGAATGAAAAATTAATGAAACCCTTTATATTTTTTGCAAAATTTCCAATGTCCCCATGTGTTGCTTTAAGGAAACATGCAGGGCCTGGCCAGTTTCTAGATGGAAACTCACAGGGTTCAAGTAATATTGACTTTTTTAGAAGGAAATCCAGTTCCTTCGATGGATTAGAGGGATAAATTCATATCTCGAGAAGTGTTCAATCTGATTCCCCTTGAGGGAAAAATAATATCTAACGGCTAACATAGATTTAAAGGAACAAAATTTTGGTCAATGGACCAAGGTGAAGAATACTATAACTAGATCGATAAAGGAACTTCTGATGGTTGTCCTTATGGTGTTGATTTCCTCTTTAAACATGCATCTACAATAAAATAGTTGAGCTTATCATTGTTTAGCAGTAACAATGGACTGAAAAAGTTGAAGCATTAATGTTCCTTTACTTTCCAAACCACTTGCTTTGTCATCTAAGCGTTGACTCTACGATATGTATATTCTATTGTGTGTTTATGTTTTGTATTCTTTTTTAAATTGTCTAAACATGGAATCTGGGGTTTTACAAAAACAAATTGTAGAATTTTGAATCACACCAATTTCCTATATATATATATATATATATATAGGGTGCCATGATTTGTGGACCATGTCCCAATTTAAAGAATCCATTTTTATTTTTAATTAAGTGGTCAAATGTGCTGCAACGAAACATGCACTAGATATTCATCTAGTCGATATAAATATTTTGCAATAGTTTCTATATCCACACATTTAATTTTTCATGTGCAATCTTATGTTTTTCATGGGAAATAAATATGGATGTACTCCATTCACACTAATGGTCCTAACCACAAGTATCGAAATTTTGAGTGTTTATATGGCAGGAGTTCAAAGGTATTGGATAAATCTGGGTTAGGATATGAACACGAAGATTCAAGTTCAATAATACCTAATTGCTTCACCCCCCCTCTTAGTATCATCAATAACTCCAACAATTGGTATCAGATCATGGTCCAACAAAAGACAGTGTTAATGTAATGCAAGAGCTAGGAATGCAATACTATGTGGTTTGGAAGACTCAAAGTTCACTAAGATTATATTGTAGTGTACATCAGCTAAATAAATGTGGGATAAGCTTAAAAACATATATGAATGATATGAGAAGGTTAATAAGTCAAAGGTACAAACCTATTTAGGACAGTTTGAAACTCTAAAGATGAGGGAAGAAGAAAGCATTGCATCCTATTTTCTTCATGTGAAAAAGATTGTCAATGATATCAAAGGAATTGGAGCATAAATTTATGAAGAAGAAGTCGTACAAAAGGTATTGATATCCTTTCCAACAAATTTTGACTCCAACTTATCAGTTATAGAAGATAAAAGAGATCACTTGGATAAATTAATAATGGATGAACTTTATGGGATATTTAATGCATATGAAATGAGAATTGAAAAGGATAATACTTATAGAATGGAAGCAACCTTTAAAGCCTCTAAAAATACAAAGAGCAACAAGCATGAGCAAAGTAAGACTTCCTATAATGAATCAGTTGATGAAGAAGCAAACTCTATGAAGAAATTCAAGAAGGTTCATGGAAAATACAAAGGTAAGTTATCTTTATGTTGTAAAATAGGTGACTTTGCCTCTAAATGTCCTTACAAGGAAGCATAGATAGTTATTATGAGGAATATCCTGACTATTATTAGGAAAGAAGGAGAATGCACAAAGGAATCAAGTCTGAAAATAAGAACAAGTTTTTTAAACAGAAAAGGAGTTTGCACTCCAAGGAGGACAATAGTTCATCCAATGAAGATGACAGTGAGGATGATCCAAAATAAATTTTGTTCACGTAAATTAAAAAAGATATGGAGATTGCATATTCAGAAGAAGAAGAATTAGTTGATATAAATTTTGAGGGAGATCAACTTATAAGTGCCATGGAAGAACTAAATAAATCAAGAAAGAAGAATAAGCAATTAAAGAAGCAAATACTGAAGTATGAAGAATAAGTAGAAGAAGTCGGGATAATAGAAGGAAATATGGAAGGGAAGATAAAAGAGAAAGAATAAACATGTAAGAAGTTGGAGACTGAAAATATCTCTCTAAGAAAGGAACTACAAAAAGTAAGTACTCACTTACTCTATCAATGAAATTTTAAACCCTTGGGTTCATGGTATTTGTCCCATTTCAAGATTAAGTATCCTACTTGGAAGCCTTTTCTATTCATATATCTCTTCTCAAACTAGTGCTTGAACAATTGTTGATCTACAATAAATATTCTCTTAGCTTTCTCCCCTTCTTGATCTTCCAATTTTAAGAGTCTGAGTATCAATCGTGTTTTGCATGACCAGACAATTGGATTCTATAATGGAATGTCCTAGTTGGATATAATTTAGGAATATGTTCAAGGGAAGTATAGCCTCTACTCCATAGACTAGCTGAAAGAAAGGTGAGGTACCTAGCTAATGATGTCTTGGGTGTTACTTTGTCTACCCATTAAAGGGTGTTTGGAAAAGCTTTGTGCTAGTTCCTTTGATGATACACTATAGTTTTCTTAAGATTCTAGATTATGTTTTTCTTAGTGGAATCTACAACACCATTCCATTGATGGTTTTGGTTTGCAACATACCTTACCTTATAAATATATTTTCCCAAAGAAAATTTGGTTAATTTTAATGACAAAAAATAGTGAGCATTATAAAAAAATAGAGAATTGTGAACACCAATCCTGGTAATTATACTTTGGGATTCTAAGAAGAATGTCACTTGGTTTTTATTGAAAACCTTCAGGTGAACCACTTATGTGCATCTAGTACAATAATCTATTACTATCAAGATGAATGTATGATACCTAAAGCAGTAGGGATTGATTCCTCTATAATGTCTAGACCTCGTTTTTGAAATGGAATTTCCAACAAAACTAGATGGAGTGGGAATGATGGCTTAGTTTATCTTCTTGTGGCTCTCTAGTAGGTGGGGCATTTTATGGCATAAGATTGTGCACCTTTAAACACAAAAATACTATATTACCATAGATTTTATCACAAAAACACATGTAATAAAATTACTATAAATCAACATATTAGATTATTTTAAATAAAATGACTATAAATCAACATATTAGATTATTTTAAATAAAATGACTAGAAATCAACATATTACATGCTTTTAAAAATATGGTGGCAAATATAATAAATTTGAGTATCCATGGGAAGGGTTTCACTTGTCACGAACTTTGTGTAAATTATAGTGCAACCTGGAGATCGATTGAGAAAAAAAGAATCCACCTGCAACCTGGAGATTGAGACAAATAGATTCCACATGCAACCCGGATATAGATATAGAGAGATTCCACCTACAAATTAGACAGTTGGATCCTTTCCTACTAGTCACGGATTGTTTCATCTACCAAGATCAGAACATGCACAGATTTTCCTCCTGGCCAACTCTTGGGGTACTCTCCTTCCCCCAAGAACCATATGCATATGCATATGGACAAATACACATTCATACCCATCAACAACTAAGGAAAAATCATCTATAGAGGTAGTTTCACCGACTTATATAGTTGGTCCAATTGAATAAGCATCAACTAGAGCACCTACCAGGGAAAAGGCAAGGGCGAGATAGAGAAAGGAAATAGAGGTGCGACAGAGACAAAGGCATAAGCATTTAATCGTGGGAGAAGTAGATATAGGAGCAGTGACCAAAGGAAGATCCAATTCCATGACAAGTAGTTCAAGGTCCATATTAATCATATCTTATACCAGTGGGCTACGATGATCCTGTTGAAGAACCAATAGATTCTCTGGTTGGTTTAGTAGTCGGTTCATAGGTCAAATATGCACATATGTTATTAGATGATGAAAATATAACATACCTAGTAGATTCAATAATAGAATATCCTACAAACTAAGATTACTAGCAATTATCATACAAACTACATAGGGTGGCCTATAAGTGTATTGAAAAAATACTGATTTGGACACGCACTTGCACACTACACTTCGTCGCTGCTATTCTAACAAAAAAAATATCTCTACAAGGGAATTGACTATTGGAGAATCTATCATATCTTCTAGTGCAGCTGGTGTATAGTGCAATAGTTTACCTGGCCCACAGCCTAAGGCCCTAAAACTCTTCTCCTGAATCTATTCACCAGTAGATTGTAGAGAGGAAATTGGGACAATTTTGGACTTACAAACTAGTCTTCCAATAATTTACATAGGACTCGGGTAATCATCGCTATTGAGACTCAAAAGGAGGGAATTATAACTAGAAAAGGGGGATGAGAACCCAAATTATTTGCATAATTTTTCAAATTATAGGGAAAACTAAAACATCATTCCTCATCACCCTACACCTATTTTTTTGCAGATAAGTTCATTTTCCAAATTCAAAACTACCACATTCATCCATTTTTAAGAATAAAATAATATGATTGGTATAGGTTGCTTAAATAAGGGATCCATTCTTGGTGAATGCATATGAGGGGAAGAAAAAATATCCACTAATTTCAACCCATCAATCCAAGAGAATGGCCAATGCTTCTGATACTGGAAGGAACAAAGAGTTGATGGAGCAAAAGCTTAGAGTGGCTTGTTTTTGGAAGATATACAATGATGATAGGGAAAATAATATAGAACTAGTCAATATGGCATCATTATTCCCTATATTTGTAGATGATATGACCACTAAGAGATTAACATGGGAGCTTAAATAATTCAAATCTCTTCTTTTTGTGTTAACTAGGGTATTTGTCTTAACATGCAAATTTTTCTTTCTTTGGGTTTTCAACCTTGTCATATGAAACATATATTTCTGCTTTACTTATCTAGTTGATGAGGTGTTGAGCCTTGAGCCTTCCCTAAAGTTTCAAATCTCCATTTTTGTTGCACGTTTCTTGTTCTTAAGTAGACTAACTCATTTTTCTCCTACATATTCACTCTCTATTTCACGTTTGTCTGAATTTTGTTCGGGGTCACTTTTGGATGCTCCTTTTCCTTTTAGTCTTTCTTTCATTCCTCAATGTTTGAAATTATGTGCTAACAATAGTCTGAACATTCTTATAAGTATATGGTGTATGCTAGGTGTATCCTGTAGTTATACTTCTAAGCATCAAAGCATAGAATCTGTAGTGCATATGATTTGATGCTTTGATGCTTAGAAGTATAACTACAGGATACACCTAGCATACACCATATACTTATAACAATGTTCAAACTACATATTCTATGCTTTAATGAATCTGTGGTGTATGCTAGGTGCATCCTATAGTTATACTTCTAAGAAATAGAGCCTAGCTATCTTAGTGTTGATCCAAAACTGTATCCCTTTGTGAGCATAACTCTAGTTAGTGGCAACGTTATATATGGTGATTATTAGTAGTCTCATATGTGGGCCACTTGATGCATATTTTGATGCGGAATGTGCTTTTATGTTTTTCTCCCCAATCTTGTGAATCTTAAGATGTCTTAAGCTGTGTTGTCTCCACTGTTGAGTTTGAATCAACAAAGGTTTAGTCCTCCTTGTGGAGAAGCAATCGTAACAATGAGTGTTGATATTTCAGTTGTTGCAAGGCTTATATTTGGATGTTTATCAAAGGGTCCTACAGTAGATTAAGTGTGTACCAAACAGTTTCATCCTCCTCATCTCTTATTCTAATTTTTAGGTCCTCTCCTTGCAAACCAATTTTGTTTGATTCCTTCAACCTATGATTCAACTAACTTTTGTTAGTTCTTTGTAGGAATAATTTTAAAGGAGCTTGGATCGTATTCCAAAATGTACAAAAGAAGTTGGATGAAATTGAAAAACATGTACAATTTGGATCCTTGATTCTTCATTGTAATATAGCAAAAATATTATAATTGTAACTTGTAATCATTTAAATTGATACGACTTGAAAACTAGTTATATGTAGAACATTAAAAGAATATAGAGATGGGGTTGAGGAATTATTAAAGGTTTCTAAGGAGCATTCAAAGAGTAATATGACCAAAAAATTCCCCTGTAATAAATGTGGCATAGTGAATGTACAAACATTTGATAAAATACAAGAGCAGTTGATTTGTGATGTTATAATAGAACAATATAACATTTGGTATTTACATGGAGAGAGCTTTCCTATCCAGGTATCATGAAATTTTTTTTAAATCATCTTGTCCCAAACATACATATATTATAGTAAATATATCATTTATATTTATATGTGCAAACTCTAACTTTTTTTTGTCTACTGTAGATTCCATCTGTGAAATCTATGTTGTGATTCTAATTTCAATAAAACCATAAAATCACTGACATGAATCTTAATTGTCCTAATAATAGGAATATGAACATGTTGTGGAGCATGATTATTATAATCATTTTGATGAGTCTCCAACATTGTTTCAAAATGATAATGAACTTCTTGACAATGATGATGATACAACCATTGTAGATGATGAAATGCTTCAAATGGTGAATGATGCTTATCAATGTCTTAATGAAAATATCAATGAGGGTTATGAAAATGAAGGGTTGGCATAAACCAAGGTAATGAATGATGTTAATGAATATAGGAATCTAATCGAATATGCCAAAATACCCTTGTACTCGAGTTGTATTGATTTCACAAAACTATCAGCAACCGTGAAATTATACAATCTTAAAGTAAGGAACGAATGGTCTTATTCAAGTTTTGGACAAATGTTAAATTTGCAAAAAGAGATGATTCCTAAAGATAATACACTTATAAATTCTTCATATGCTACAAAAAAGTTGATAAAATAATTAGGATTACACTATGATATGATACATGCATGTCCAAATGACTATATTTCACATTGAGGAAATTATGAAAGTAAATACGAACGCCCAATGTGTAGAAAATATCAATGGAAGGTGGATGCTCAATATCAAAAGGTGCGTAAAGGTGTTCCTTCCAAGGTGCTAAGGTATTTCCCCATAACACCAAGGTTGAAAAGAATGTAGACGTATGATTTTCAACACTTAGATTTTATTCAAGTTTTCCCTTTCTTGCATTATCTTTTGTATTTTTCATAGTGTATGGTATGATAATATTGTTAGGATATTCCTATACTCCAGCCTAGTCCTAACATCATTTCCATTATTTTTCATTTCATCCATGCATGCATTTTTGCATGCAGTCATGAAATTGCATGCATGCATGGAAATTGCATGCATCCCAATCATCAGCATGGTGTCCTCCAGCACCTAGTCCCCATTTTGTTAGCCCCGGGAGCTTCCTTCTGTTCATTTCTAGCCCTCCTAGTGCATGATGTGCCCTATTTTCACCTACCACATGTGAAAGTCACCCTCTCTCACCTACCACTCAGTTACACTTAGTTAGTTCCTTGATTTATGGATTTGTTCCCTGATTTAAGGACATATGGCCTAGTTAACTCACTAAAACACTCTGATGGACCTCCAGAGAGCCTAGATTGACTATTTTGACTCCAGTTAGCTCCTCAAGACTCTAGTTATCTCCTCATGCACCCTCCATCAGTGATCCATGCATCATTACACCTTCTACACCCAGTTAGACTCGGTTTGACACATGGTTGATGGTTACTTGTGCTTTGATAACACTCCACTGATCTTATGATCAATCCATGCAGGATAATTTGAATTACAACCTTGGTATTTGAATCCTGTGCATTGTAGCATTATTGTTTATTATACAGATTAATGAAACATGTGTGATTATTTTGCTCCTATCTTAGTGCTATTGCATCTATGTTCTGTTTCTCCATTCTGCACTCTTCTTCTATTTTTTGCTTAATTCTTCTTGTGAGGTATACATCAGCTCTTAGATCTGTTGTGAAGATTTTCACATGGTATCATAGCATGTTGAGAGTATTGTCTATATCCATTCTTGAGAGTTTTTTGCAGTTCATTTGAATTTCCAACAGCTATTGCAGTAGTAGTAGTTTCACCTTGTATTCGCTCCAGCAATTGAGATGAGCAATTCGAACACTCCTCTCACTCCTATAATCTTGACTCCTTTCAATTACTTTGATTGGAAGATTGATATGGAAATGTCCTTGAAAGGCAAATCTCTACACAGGATAACAATGGGGAGAGAAACCGAACCAAATTCAGATGTCGAGAGAACCAAGCATCTGAATCGATTAAATGAAGCCTTTGGTTACATGTGCATTCATATTTCTAGAGATCTACTGTTTCATCTTGAAGGGTTGAAGACTCCAAGAGAGTTATGGTTGAATTTAGAGGCCCTCTTTGGCAAACAAGATGAGCTAAGAGGCCATGTTCTGGAGAATGAATTGGTTGCTGTACAAACAAGCAGTTTTGAGACCATTCAAGAATTCTTCTCGAAATTCAAACATTTGGTTATGCAATGCAAGCAGTGTGGCATTGATAAGAAGGATGAGAAATTGGTGCTCTCCATTTTGAGTAAGCTAGGATCTGAATTTTTTGTCTTTGTATCTACCTTCCACTCTGGGCGAATGTCAATCCTTGGATGGAAGATGACCTCCTTAGAAATTTTCACTACAACTCTCATCCAAGAACAAGACAAGTTGATCCAAATGGGAGCCATCAAGGCCTCCAATGATCAAGCTCTTTTAGCTGGTGAAGCAAATAGTGTGAATGTGAAAGGGAGGAACAAAGGCAAGGACAAGAAGCCATCTGAACCCAAGCGAAAGCCAAGTCAAGTCCATCAAAAGGGGCCTCCAGCTCCAAGAAGGAAAAATAGAAAAGATGTGATGGATATAAGTGTCCCTACTACAAGAAAGGAAACCACCCAGAGAGATCTTGCATGCACAAGAAAATACATCAATTAACCAAGATTCTTGAACAGAACAACATTGCTCTTCCAAAAGATGCAAGAGTGTCTGGTTCTGGAATTGAATATGACGGTCATGAGAAATGTCATGCATTGATGGCTAGATTTTCAAAATCAAAGGCCCTCCTTATATATTCAGGGGCCTCCAACCACATGGTTTCTATTAGGTGAGTTATATTTCGTAATAATTACGTTGCAGTAAGTTGCCCAACTATTTACTTATCAATCCAGGGTACGTAAACTGACGAAGCACGTGCACTGTTTGTGCAGAACTGGAGTAGATCTAATCTAACTTAATCTAATTTGCTGAAATCAAATTAATCTAGGAAAGCATGGAAACACTAACTAAGAAAGCATTGAAATTGCGTAAGAGAGATACAACATGTGAAGAGTTAACAACAATGACATAAGTGAGCTCACATCCACAAATCAATAATCAAATGACAAGCATGAAAGCATAACAATGGAAGCTTAATTCACATTAAGAATCTCAAATCAAAGACTAATCTAACAAGTACAAAATCCAATCCAATCCAACTTCATTACATCCCTTCTTACAAGCTTAATCTAACCTAATTCCAACCTCCTGGAATGGAGAAGGAGCACTCTCCTTTATACATGAGAGTCCTTAAGAAAAAGATAAGAATGCATTAATTACAGATCCATTATTCTCTCAACTACTCTCAACCACTTTCCTATTATTACAAGATATGGTGCCTTCAAATCCTCCACATATCTCTCATGAATCCTAGATAAGATATGCCAACCAAATCTTCCATGATCTTCTCCTTAAGAATAGGCTTGAATAATTATCTCCTTTGGAATGGTGTAAGAGATATTTGAGAAGTCTCTTTGATTTAATCATTCACATAGTCCTACACATTACAAATCTCACATATAATTGAGATATATATATGAAAACATGTATATTTTCTAATATTTAATCATAAATTCACTCTTAATACTAAAATGAATAAAGTGGAAAATAATAATGTGAAACCCAAATGTATTTATGCAAATGATATGATGAAGGTTTAATAGGGTGATGAAATGTAAGGAATAGTGAAGGGAAAAGTGGATGAAAATATGACATTTCTGAGTCCTAACATCCTCCCCAACTGAAGGTGTTGCATGTCCTCATGCAACCATGCATGGATCTTCTGAAGAACCTTTGGCATTTAAACTTTGGCTTTAATTGATGATGTATTTTTAATGATGAATGTTTCCAAGATATGTGGGAGACATGAGTAACAGCTCATGAGTAACAGCTGGCATTTTCCTATGGTTGGTTCTTGTGTAACAACCATGAATATAAGAATGTTGGTTCTTGTGTTAACAACATTCATTTTTTTTTTATTTTTTTTTTTTCGCTTGCTGTTATGATAATAATTGTAACCACACACTTCACTGGAAATCAGAAGCTATCAATGTGCATAAGAGAGCATCACTGAGTATAAGAAAGCCATTGCTCAATTTGGTATGAAACATGCCAATGTATATTAATGCATGAAGTAAAGTGCATCAGGGAATTGTTGGAAAAGAAATTTTTGGGAATGGTAAATGGGATGAAAATGGAATGATGATAAAGGAAAAAAAATGTGGTGATTATGACAATAGTTCCCCCTCCCCAACTGAATCGGTTGCATGCCCTCATGCAACATAGTGTAGGTCATGGAAGGGAAAACGAAATGAAGTGTGGTGAGGGAATTTTCCAAAATATTCAAGTCAGAATAGAAGGAATTTCATGATCAAAGCTTAGAAAACAACATACCTCCACTCACCCAAAATGTAGATGAACTATGCAATAGAAATGTAGTTGTTGCGGCCGCTGGAGCAGAAAATCGTGACTAGTACTATAGCTGCAACTACTGTAATGGCTGGCAGAAAGAATATGGGACTGCGACGGCTGGAAGATGGAAGGTGTCACTGCTGTAGGATCATGTGAAAGGAGACTGCTACTGTAGCAGTACTACTGTAACAACAAGTGCTGGAACGGCTAAAACAACAGCTGCCGGAACTGATGTAACTACTGAAACAACAACTGCTGTAACGATGACTGCTGTAACAGCAACGGCTGGAACTGCAGCGATGTTCGCTACTGAATCAGAGCATGTGAAGTGGAGAGATCTGAACTGGTGCTGATGAATCATGAAAATGTGGAACTGTCAAACTCTCATAGATGGATTCAAGCTGCTGGAACTGCTGAGGGAATCAGGAAAGAGTGTATAGTCTTCACCCGCTACAAACCCGATGGTACAATTCTAAGCATGCGAATGGATGTGTCGATGTCGAGCATGAAGAGAAATCACTGGATTACCGACCATTGATGAATGTCGTTAACCAGTGCGAGGCAACTCACCATTGATGTCAATGAGTGCCAAGGTACTCGAGTACATCTTGCGAAGTGTGAATGGATGTGCTGAGGTCGAGCCACTTGCAAGATCTGATGATCAAGGGACATTGATGTATTCCCATGATCGTCAGCGAGAGAACTTGCCATTAAGGCATGCAAGCCTCTAGGTACTCAAAATGGACTCTAGTCTATATCCCAGATAAGGTGCTGAAGTCGATGGGGCAAGACTGTTGAAAGGTGGGCCTTAAGGAATCCCACATCAGTCAACGCGAGTTTTTACCAAAAAGATTGGTAGGACTATAGAAAAGATCTCAGTAGCAACAATGCTTATGGCAAGGGAATGTAATTATGGAGAGGGAGCGGAATGGTTTTATTGGCGGGGAAAAAGATGAACTGAAAAATGGGGTAAACTGTATGCAATTCAGAAAAATAGGCATGTGTGAAGTCATGACAGATAAGGTAATGGAATATTGGACTCCAACAGGGATGACTAATGTGCTTTGAAGGAGAAATGTGGGTAAACAAATCATGACGCAATTGGTTTCTGTGTGACTGCAAATGTCATGAGATGTGCGATGAGAAGCAGCTCCTTCAGGCTATCAACAAATCATGTTTTCTTTGATTTTTTTTTTTTTTTTTTCACATTAGCATTAAAATTGATCGTCTGTGAATCTGAAAAGAAACTTAGTACCAATCTTGCATGAAAACTGTCAGAGTTTCGAAAATATAACATGCAGAAATAAGTATTAATGCGGCAAATTAAAAATAAAAGACATTGTTACCTGTTGCCGTTGCGCTTGCGCAGCTGTTCAATACACAGTTGTTCAATCCGCAGCTATACAATGCACAGCTGTTCAAATGGTTGTTCAATACGCAGCTGTTCAATGCGCAGCTGTTCAATACGCAGTTGTTCAACGCGCAGCTGTTCAATACGCAGCTGTTCAACGCGCAACTGTTCAATACGCAGTTGTTCAATACGCAGCTGTTCAATGCGCAGCTGTTCAACGCGTAGCTGCTCAACACGCAGCTGTTCAATGCGCAACTGTTCAATACGCATCTGTTAAATGCGCAGCTGTTCAATACGCAGTTGTTCAATGCGCAGCTGTTCAACGCGCAGTTGTTCAACGCGCAGCTGTTCAACACGCATCTATTCAATCAAAGCATGTGTCTTTGAAAATTTCTCGAAAATCATTTTTGCGTGAAATGTGATTGTCTCCGAAACCTGAAAAATGTGAGTACTACTCCTCCTGCAAATTTTGTGTGAGAGCATCGAAAAATATAGAATGCAGGAAAAATATGTGTTTAGAAAATCAAATTCAAATAAAATGAAATGCATTTTTACCTGGCGGTCGTGGCGAATCTAGTTTCTTCGTTGGTTCCTGTTTGAAGTGACTTGAGAAAAACAAATTAGCATGAAGCATAAATAACCATGCATTTGTATTGTTTTCATTTGCAATTTCTAATTTTTACAATGTTTTTTTTTAAATTATTTTCTTATTTTTGTATTTATGATCATGGTTTTTATAATTTTTATTGTTTTTATTTTTCTCACATCAAAGGAAAATGCATAAAGAAATTTAAAAACAAGCAACAAGGTGTGTGTTTATCGATAGACTTCTTTCCTGGGAATTTTTGACAGAAAAAGATAGGTCGTTATTGTCAAATTGCACCATGCAAAGTGAAGCAGTAAAAATAACTATTGAAATCATGAAAATCATAGCAAACCGTGCATTTCTTATTCTTTTCCTCTTTGATAGTTTTATGATTTTTACTGTTTTTGTTCTTCACACAAAAAGAAATTTAAAAATGATGCAAGATATCAAAAAAAAAAAATACTCAAAATCAAAGAACTGATCTGCAAATCTGCATACCGTCACATCTTCAAAGCATTACTTGTCTCAGCTTCATCAAATCTTCCCATGTGCATGAGTAACAGTTTGTTGATACTTATCACTAAAGTTCTGGAATTCAAGCTTTGAAAATTGTGCCAAGTATGATCCTCATCGATTGCCGCATTAATTCGATTTTTTTTATTTTATTGCATGATCAACCCTGTAAATCGTTAGATATAATTCAGAGCATACAATTCTTAGTGCAACAAATAACATCTCGGAAGGAAACAGAAACATCGATCCTGAATAGAGCGACATGTTGCCTGCAAAAACACATCGATCATGGATTCTGAGGGCAGAAATATGTCACGAAAATTTTATTATCTCCTACAACCTGTACGTTGTTCCATTCTGCCCCCATGTCTATGCTTAATTCTTATCCTCGTAAATTGAGGTTCCTGTTATGACACCTGCGAAAGATGCATCAGTCAACAAATATTTCGAGATCAGGCGTACTTCTTTTTTTTCAACCTGCGGCCACATACCATTGTAAGAACAACAGGATAAACGAAATACTGTTTCCGATCATTAAAAAAAAACACACAAAACCAAAATGCAGAATGATAAAAATAGTTCATTAATACTTGTCTCCTTCATTAATGGGTGTTTTGTGTTGCTGCAGACTTGGAAGAGTACACCTCTTAGCCCAATGGATTCATATATCAACATGGCGTTGCTTTGGATGTTGAGTATTCAGAGCTCTTTCCTTGAAACTTTCATTGTGTGATTGTATCGTGGCGACAAAAACATTGTGTAATTCTCCATGTGTATCGGTCGACGTGTATCAGCATGTATTATTCCCCTAAGTAACTGAGTAGAAGGCACTTGAAATTTTTGACTGAAGCATATCGCAAATGAGACAAAAATTTCTATGAATATAATCAACGACCAGCGCAAGATTGAGATATATTTATTCATAGTTATATTAACTTAGTCAACACTACGTGCTCCATGCATTCCATTTTAAAAATCTCTTGCTCTAAAACAGGTTCATAGTGTACGTCGTCAAGCTTCAGTGTGTAAACATGACACTTTATAAAGAAAATAGTCATATAATATTCAAGAAGACGCTTTGCATGTTCAGTATTAATTAAAAGATAGCCTGCGTAGATGTCATTTCAATTATTATCATAAAGGTGTCATTGATATGCATTTGAGTTTTCACCATTTCAACACTAGCCCAGATATATTTTATTATCGTTACAAAGATCATATTCCCTGAGTTGCAAACCATGCTAAAAAGTGCTTATTGAATACCTGAAAGGCATACTGTCAGAAGCTCCAGGTGCAGCTGGACCATCATCTGGATTTTGAAGAGCCCATTAGATTTCTGTATATGTGAAGCCAAGTGTCCTGGGGAAATCAAAATAAACCGCATTTTAATGCTAACACCTCGACCACGCCAACACTGATAAAAGTGTCTTCGACACCTTGTACCACTAGCAAAAGATTACGCTCGATCTGTTCATGGAAAAGGTCATGGGTAAATCAACAATGTAAAAACATGAATAGCATAATTCTTCCCTGGTCCCGGCTAGTCTGCAGGTTAGCTTTGGGGTTTCTTCAAGCAGTAATGCTCCATCTTGATAATGTGCTTAACCTCATTAACCATTATCTTCACCCGATCCTTCTTCTGGTGTGCTATCATTTTTTTGTCGTGTTATGTGCAGATGCCGTGGCTTTGTCAATTTTCTCCTTGGTACTGGTAAACAATTAGGGCGATCAAAGAATAAACTATAACACGTGTAAAATAAATGTAGCAGGCCACCATAATGCTCTTTATAGATCAGACAATAACACAATAACAGAACATGTCAACTAACAGAAACGACGCCTTCCCTGCGATCCAGCCTTGGCAGATGCCCCTAGTCTCAGCAATCACGGTAGTTTGGCTATCACCCCTTTGTGACCAGCATGATCAATTGCATGCATATCAATTAAATTAAGTGGCCATTCTTTTTACAAAGCAAAGTCCCCCTAGCTGGGTAATCTCTCGACCTTGACGTTCCAAGGGTCTCAATTGGACCACTTTACTTTGCCAGCTCTTCATGTTCTCACGTGGGTATCTATGTTCTGAACCTCCTTACCAAATTGTTCGCTGCTCCCTGTGTTATTCACATGCTGGGCGGCATCAGAATTTTTGCAGAGCATTCTCTTTTACAGACTGTTGGTGCCAGACGTAAAGTGATGATGACTTTCTCATTGTCATAAGTTCATAACTTGCAAGCTAGTGGACAAGATTATCGACCAGGCGTGCTATTAACCTTTGAAATATTTCTGTGCCTACCACCAGAACATTCGTGGTTCTCATCACTGCTGGATCCATCATCACCACATCGCAGCCATTTGGAAGACACCGTTTACTACCCATATTATTGCCAAAGTTTAGATTAGAGAAAAAAAATTCATGCATTTGACAATAGCGATCATTCAACCTCTCTGTCAAGTTGTAATCGACAGGCTTTTCTCCTGCATGATAACGTTAGATTATGTATCACAATGATAAACATATTTCCACCACTTGATCCCTCTAAGTTATTGCAGAATCAGTGCCATGTCCAGCTAATGGAGCTTGAGGAATGTAATCAGCATGTAAATATATCACCTCTCCTAATCTCCTCTTGGTGGAACTCCTCTCGGTGCAGCTCCTCCCGACTCAATTCCTCTCGTCGCAGCTCATCCCTCATGATCCTTAGTTCATAGCTCGGTGCAATAGTCCATGTGGCTCTCTTGTCCAGTGAGCAATGGTTCATATAAAAGCATGAGCGGGCTCTTCTTGACTGTCAAATGTTTGATTTCCACAAAGCCATGCTTGAGAGCACGCTGAACAAGTCGAATACTTGAAGGAGCATATTCAGAGAATACATATGCAATATCGTTGGGATCTGCATTATCAACATCATTGATAGGTGCCAACACATTGGGTGGATGCGCGATGGAGAACAGAACCTCGACTTTTCCTTATTTTCAAGGTTCCATCGTGATTTTTAGGTAAAGCCAGGAGATTTTGTGTTGTCCTCGCGATCTTCCCTGCTACCAACGCACAGACTTAAGCTTGGATGCCTTCATTATTGCCCGGAAATGTGTTAAAAGAATGCTAATGACGGTGATGTGTTGCAGCTGCAGGAACTCAAGCGTAAACTCCTTATCGTCTTCTTTATTCAATGTTTTCCGTTAATTCAAAGACACTTTAAAAAGGACATATAAGCAAAATCAAACCTGTGCTTGAAAGTTTTCAATGGAAAGCTTTTACCTGTAAGAATCAATGTATCCTTCCGGTCTACGTACCTGAGGGCAAGACATACCTGTGCGTGATCTCATTGCTATAGTATCCACCAGCAAATACACGTTGGGGAGTCTTCAACACTACGTATCATCAGCAGAAGATTATGCTCCTCAATCCTTTGAGAAAATTTATGAATGATGATTACAGTAGTATCTAGTAAACATGAACACAACACGAACTGTTTTATTTGACAGATGAAACCTGCCAATACGTTCTCCAAAATTGTATAGATTGAAATGTCATTACTTCTTCTTCTTCTGTGCTTCTCCACGATTTTTTCTCCCTTTCTTTCATTTGCTTCCTCGATTTTTGCTCCCGCGTAGCCAGCCCATTCCTGACAAGCCTATATTTTGGCTCAAATTTCTTTACGGTTTCCAAGTTATCGTAGATCAGACCAAACCCTGAGGACTTCCCACCTCCGAAATTTACACAAAAGCCGAACATAACCATTGTTTGAGGATCGCAAACGTCGTATAATCTTGCCAGCTTCTCCTTCAGTTCAGCCTTTGAAACAGTTGGCCGTCCAGGGTGGATAATATCAATGAGAAATTGCTTTCTAGAGAGAAGCCTGTTGGTCATGAACTTTCGGGTGCGAATGGTAATCGCTTTTGCCCCTGTAGACACCATCGATGCTTGCTAACTATACTTCTGCTGCCTGAACATTAATGGCAGCAGCACCTCTTGGATGCTTCCTGCTTGAAGGAAAGTAAGCACTATTCCCACAGTGACTTGAAAAATCGATCTTTGAATCAAATGGCACGCAGACTCATTCTTCTATGTTCTTCCTCCCAGAAGCAAGAGGAGCATGTCTTGCAGATGAGGCTAGGGAAGTTTCCACTAAAGTTTCACTACTTGTGCGTACCTCAAAAATGTGAAATCTCTGACTTATTAAGGCGAAAGAAAGCCCCGTTCAGCGAGATTGAGAGAAAGGAGGCCATCTTCTCTATGCCAGGAGATAAAGCTCCAAGCCCTGACCTGATGGGCTGCCGACTTTATTTTACAAGGTTTTCTGGGAAGTGATCACAGGGGATGTAATTTTGGCTTTCAATTCTTTCTTTGAGCGCAAGGGTGGTTAAATTGAAGAAGAAAGGAGCTCTATCCTGGTGACCAACAGAGCAAAGGAATAAAACCACAATCGAGATAGATTCAAGATAGATGGCTAAACAACTTAGGTGGGAAGGAAGGGGGCGTAGTCACGGTGGAGCCTTCAACTGCCGCGGGAAAATCGCATCCTTCCTTGTTTTGAATGAATAATATAATTGATTCTATTTTCCAAATCTCGGAGAGATTGATCAACAAAAGAATGGAATTGGAGCATATCCGGAGAGGATTACGCCTAGCTTAAAATGGTGAGTCGTTGTGATTCAGCCCGAAAAAATTTGGTCAAATGAAGTGGACGATTCACAACCCAATTTTAGTAGATGCGTGAAGAATTGCAGGCAGTTGAAACAGCCAGAAAGGGATTCGCAACAACCAGATTTGTAATTATTTGCGTTGTTTTTATTCGTTTTAAACTTGGGAAAGAGCTTCAAATCTGAATGATTTTATTGTTTTGCAGATTTTCGGTTTGGCAACGTCCATCATTTAATGCTATGATATTATGACGAATTGTCTGAAATTTTCTAAGGAAAGATCCCAAGAGCAGATTACCATGAAAAGATAAGGATAGACAAATTAAATCGACTGCAAAGACGTTGGATGATAGTGCATGGCATTTGAAGTAGTAGAAATTTATGCTAGATTAGATTTACCCATAATTTCCAGTTGGCTATCCCTGCTGGACTAAGATTTTTGACGATTAGAAAATAGTAGCTTCAGGATTCAAGATTCAGTTGAAGTTGAAGACAAATAATCGAAGATCTAGTTCCAAACAAATCCATACCGATTTCGAGATTTATTTTGGACAACCTAATGATTAGAGAAATTTTTAATCCCTTATCCCTTTATGCTCTCATTCATAATTTCCTGTCATATTATTTTCTCTCACACGTTTTAATTGTTGTTTTATTCCGCTCATAGTTTTATTCAATTGTTTGTTGCAGAATTAATGTTTCATGTTTTGTTGCAGGCTTAGTTCCAGGCATCGACAGAACAAAAGCAAAAATATGGCATTGTTGTGACTCTAACCGACGAGAAGCTTTTAGACGTGACACTATTGCAGCTGTTGTTTTATTGATTTTATTTGCAGATCCAAGGATGGAGGCGCAAAATTTTTTTATTTTTATGTTTTCAGAAAATAAAAAAGAATAGAAGAACTTAAAAATTTATTTCGCAAACGTATTGAAAATTTATGAGTGAATGGAGACGAAAAAAATAGATTAGGCAGTTTTTGTGTCATCGTCGATAATTAAAATTCTTCCTGAAATCAATTTTAGTCATCCTACTTTCTGATCCTCACGATCGCACGAAGCGCGGAGGAGAGCATACTTATTCTAAAAAACTTGAAAACAATTCCCTACCTACACTATGCTAATTGGAATTTAAAAATTAATTACGTGTAAGCAAACATCCAATGGAACCATGCACGTAAAAGTAACAGCAACATGTTCTCTTTCAAGTTCGTAAATAATAATAATCGGAAATATGTATAAACATGCGAAATTTGCTGAAACACTATATTAACAAAATAAAAACTAAATGCGTCTAACCTGGTGCGTGCTTGAAACCATTGTTCGATAAGACTTTCATAAGCGCAATTCGCCTCGCTCAGATCATGTTGCAGCTCCTCATTAACTTCGTCGATTTCCTGTTTTGATGCATAAGAATTCTCATTCGTTGGTGGTGGAGTAATTAAGCTCTCGGCCGCTGTCAAGATCTCTTCCTCGTGAGAGGAGGAGATCCTGACTTTTGCAAGGATCTGAGTGAGTTGTTCCAAGCTGATACTCATGATTAAACCATATTGTAAAAGGGATTCTTACAGCACCCAAATCAAAATCTGAAACTCACTCTTGCTGAAACACATGAAAACCTCTTCACAGTTGCAGAAATTGAAATTGCAAAAACATGCTTGCAGAAATTGAAATTTATGCTAAATTGCAGAAATTGAAATTTACACTAAATTGCAGAAATTGAAACACACTTACATAAATTGAAATTTACTCTAAATTGCAGAAATTGAAATTACGCTAATTTGCAGAAATTGAAACACACCCTTCATGCCCTTACCCATATGTCACCTCAGAGTTAGGAGCATGAATAATCACACTTGCATAAAAAAAATTAATACCTCAATCCTTTGTGCTTCCCCGGCAACGGCGCCAAAATGTTAGGTGAGTTATATGTCGTAATAATTACGTTGCAGTAAGTTTCCCAACTATTTACTTATCAATCCAGGGTACGTAAACTGACGAAGCACGTGCACTGTTTGTGCAGGACTAGAGTAGATCTAATCTAACTTAATCTAATTTGCTGAAATCAAATTAATCTAGGAAAGCATGGAAACACTAACTAAGAAAGCATTGAAATTGCGTAAGAGAGATACAACATGTGAAGAGTTAACAACAATGACATAAGTGAGCTCACATCCACAAATCAATAATCAAATGACAAGCATGAAAGCATAACAGTGGAAGCTTAATTCACATTAAGAATCTCAAATCAAAGACTAATCTAACAAGTACAAAATCCAATCCAATCCAACTTCATTACATCCCTTCTTACAAGCTTAATCTAACCTAATTCCAACCTCCTAGAATGGAGAAGGAGCACTCTCCTTTATACATGAGAGTCCTTAAGAAAAAGATAAGAATGCATTAATGACAGATCCATTATTCTCTCAACTACTCTCAACCACTTTCCTATTATTACAAGATATGGTGCCTTCAAATCCTCCACATATCTCTCATGAATCCTAGATAAGATATGCCAACCAAATCTTCCATGATCTTCTCCTTAAGAATAGGCTTGAATAATTATCTCCTTTGGAATGGTGTAAGAGATATTTGAGAAGTCTCTTTGATTTAATCATTTACATATTCCTACACATTACAAAGCTCACATATAATTGAGATATATATATGAAAACATGTATATTTTCTAATATTTAATCATAAATTCACTCTTAATACTAAAATGAATAAAGTGGAAAATAATAATGTGAAACCCAAATGTATTTATGCAAATGATATGATGAAGGTTTAATAGGGTGATGAAATGTAAGGAATAGTGAAGGGAAAAGTGGATGAAAATATGACATTTCTGAGTCCTAACAGTTTCTTCTAAAGAATCATTTTCTTCTTTAGATCTCAAAGATGGCCCTAGTATTCACATGGGAGACAACTCTCAGATCTCTACCAAAGGGATGGTTATAGTACATATGGAGCATGGAAAGTTCAAGAATGTTCTATTCGTCTCCTCTCTGACATCAAATTTGCTATATGTATATCAGATGACTCACACTGGATCACCAAAGAAGGTGATCTTTGGTCCCGACACAGTTGAGATTACAGATATATCTACTGGGAAGACTATAGAGAAAGGGTTTGTAAATCATGCCTCTAAGGCATATGAGTTCTCACATTTTCTTCCCTTCTCTCTTCCTACTCCTTCGGAATCTGATGAAGATCCGAGTGACTATTATTCTAATGAAGAGGAAGTCAAGATCTTGATTTTGAGATCAAAGTTCAAGAACATTCAGATTCAGATCCAGAATAAACACATGCTCCCAATCCAGGGCCAAGGCCAATATGGACTCACACAGTCCTTGCAGCCGCTGGGAACACAGTTGAGGATTCATCTAATCACATAACTACCAGATCTTAGTATCATGCCAACCTTGCATTATGCCATCTACCTCTTCCTGAGAGATGCTGCATGATGGTAGGGTTCGATCCAAAATCTCTTGGAAAGACCCATCATGAGCCATTCGTTCCAGTAGCAGAAAGGTTTCCTGAAAGACTTGCTTTGGCCAATACATCTTCTACACAGTGGGAGGCACATCAGAAGACTAGATCCGGATCTAGCACCTGCATTGGCATCCTACAGAGGATCAACTTTCCAAGTTTTTTGCAAAAGTTTTCACTGAGGATTCAAGATTTTTCGTTCTCTAGTTAGCATGATGGTTCTTTGAGTTCCTTGTTGTTCTTTTGAGGGGGGGGTATTTTTCCCATGAGGTTTTCTCCATTTCCTCGGTTTATGGACAGTTCTTATTTTTGTATTATCATTGTATCAGTGACCTTTGGTCCTAGTTACCAGGGCCCAGGATGGATTAAGGGGGGTTGTTAGGATATTCCTATACTCCATCCTAGTCCTAACAACATTTCCATTATTTTTCATTTCAGCCATGCATGCATTTTTGCATGCAGTCATGAAATTGCATGCAAATTACATGCATCCCAGTCATTAGCATGGTGTCCTCCATCACCTAGTCCCCATTTTGCTAGCCCCAGGAGCTTCCTTCTGTTCATTTCTACCCCCCTTAGTGCATGATGCACCCTCTTTTCACCTACCACATGTGAAAGGCACCCTCTCTCACCTACCACTCAGTTACACTCACTTAGTTCCTTGATTTATGGATCGGTTCCCTGATTTAAGGACAGATGGCCTAGTTAACTCACTGAAACACTCCGATGGACCTCCAAAGAGCCTAGATTGACTATTTTGACTCTAGTTAGATCCTCATGAATCTAGTTAGCTCCTCATGCGCTCTCCATTAGCTCTTTGTGCATCAGTTACACCTTCGACACCCAGTTAGACTCAGTTTGACACATGGTTGATGGTTACTTGTGATTTGATGACACTCCATTGATCTTATGATCAATCCATGCAGGATAATTCGAATTACACCCTTGGTATTTGAATCTTGTGCATTGTAGCTTTATTGTTTATTATACAAATTACTGAAACATGTGTGATTATTATGCTCCTATCTGAGTTCTATTGCATCTATGTTCTACTGATCCATTCTGCACTCTTCTTCTATTGTCGGCTTAATTCGTCTTGTGAGGTATACATCAGCTCTTAGATCTATTGTGAAGATTTTCACAAATATAGATTTTATAAATGAAAAGTTTTTTTCTACAACTCTACAAATATGTCAGAAAAAATGAGGTGGCACCATAACAATGCAAGTAATTATGGTCAAATGCACCACCCTGTCGATATCCTAGCATGGAAAACTATTGATGACAGATGGCCTGAGTTTTCCAATGGTCCTCGTAACGTACAACTTGCAATGGAAGTAGATGGATTTAATTCTTTTGGAGACTTGAGCAGTACATATAGTGTTTGTCCTGTAGTGTTAGTTACATACAACCTTCCACCATGGTTGTGTATGAAAATGATTTTCTATATGCTAAAACTATTAATACCTAGTCCCAAACAACCAGGCAATGACATTGATGTTTATTTGAAACCTCCGGTGATTGAACTAAAGGAATTATGGGAACAGAGGGTATGTAGATATGATGCTTATAATAAAACATGCTTTAACATGAAGGCAATTCTAATTTGGGTAATACATGACTTTCCTACTTGAGGAGATATGGCTATTTGCATGACCAAAGGCTATAATGCATGTTCCATATGTGGAAATAACACAGGATCACAGTACCTCAGTTGTAGCAAGAAGTGTGTTTACATGGGACATGGGAGATTTCTTCCTCAAAATCACAAGTTTCGTTCACAAAAGCGACAATTTAATGGGAAGGAGGAGCATTGTTATGCCCCTCTGGCTGTAAAAGTGCCAGATATTTTTAATTAAACAAATGGAAAGGAAGAATCTTTTGGGGAAAATGAATCAAACAAAAGGAAAAGAAACAAGTAGAAAGGTGACAAAAGTAATGTTGTGGTGTGGAACAAATGGCTAGGTATATTCAATTTTCCATATTGGGAGGTATGCAGATCCATCAACAACATCTAATTATTAAACATCACATGCTTATATGATCTAAATGTGTTTATGTATTGGTTGAATTCATTGTTTATGTTTACCTCCATATTAATATTCTTCTGATATTTTTATTTTCTTTGGAGGTAAAAACTCATGATACGTCACAATTTAGATGTAATGCATGTGGAGAAGAATATATGTGAAAGAATATTTGGTACTCTTATGGACATAAATGGAAAGTGAAAGAAAGAAAAAAATCACATGATGATTTGAAAAAATTGGGTTTGAGGAAATCACTATGAGCAGAAGTCAAGGGATCAAAAATATTCCTTCCACCTGCACTACATAATCTTTCAAAGAAAGAGAAAGAGACCCTATGATGTGTTCTTTTCATGTTAAAAGTGTCGATGGTTACAACTCTAATCCAAAAAACCATATATATATATAAGACATTAAGTTTCATGGTTTGAAGCAACATGATCTCCACATTCTAATACAACAACTCCTCCCAATAGATCTATGACATGCGCTACCAAGTGTTGTTCAAAAGACACTTTGTAAACTTTGCTAATTTTATAGGAAAATTTGTGCAAAATCAGTTTAAGCAGAGAGTATTGACAAGTTAGAAAATGAGATCGAGGAGACATTGTGTTTGCTTGAAAAGTACTTCTCTCCTTCATTCTTTGATATAATGGTGCATTTGAATGTACAATTGGTACGAGAGCTACGATACTGTGGTCCAATTGCATATAGATGGATGTACCCCTTTGAGAGGTAAGTGAAATTTTATTTTATATCAAGCACACACAAAAAAAATTATTCAAATATTTTGGTATATATTACTGAAAAAATTGTGTTAGTTTTGTAGGAACATTAAACTATACAAGAGTTATGTAAGGAACACAAATAGGACCGAAGGATGCATCGCTAAAAGCTACATAGTGGAGGAATCAATAAAGTTTTGTGGAGGATACCTGAAAGGTATGGAAAATATTGGAAGACACAAGGACGAAATGAAGTATGGGATGATGAATTTGAAGAAGTTATTCTTGATGGAAATCCATTATCCACTTTAGTTCCTTCTGAATTGGATGACATTAGTTGGGAACAATCCCATAGATGGGTTCTATTTCACACTTATGAAGTTGGTCCATGGATAGAGTAAGTAACATGATGACTAAATTTATTATTTTATTCATATTTTATCAAACACATTAAGAAGCATTTTCACTTTCCATAACTGTCGTCAAATTAGGATGCATAAGATGGAGATTGCCAATTTAGTTACCCAAGCCCAAAAAGATGAAGCTTTATGGTAGAAAATACAGACTTATAATTTTACTAGTTGGATAAAAAAGCAGGTGATGATTTTTTCTTCATATTATAAGTACTTCAACATTATTAAATGAGAATATTTTCATGTACGAAACTAAATATTTCTTTAAAGGTTGAATGTTTGTTCTAACATCCTTTAAAAATCTACAGGTCAAATAAAATGAGAATGTCTCTAATACACTTAAGCGGCTTGCATGTGGCCCCAAAAAATTTGTGAACAAGTACAAGTGATACCTAATCAATGGTTATAGATAACATACCAAAAGCACAGAGACTGAGAGAACCACCCAAAATAGGGTTTTGTGTATAGAAGCTCAATCAATGATGAGATCAAGTTCCAAAGATGCAAATCCCATACTTCAAAAAACAACATTTTATGGAGTGATAACAGTTATTATTACATTGGATTGTTTTTTAATGGAGTACACATTGTTCATATGTGATTGGGTCGATGTTTACAATAAGAGAGGGATTAAAACTGATGATTTGGGTTTTACATTGGTGAATATGAAGAAATTCCAAAGTCGAAATAATTGGCTAGATGATCCATTTATTCTAGCATCATAAGACAAACAAGTATTTTATGTACAAGATCCAATTGAGACTGATTGGTATGCAGTGATAACATGTCCTCCAAAGGGGTTGAGAAATGATACATCATATGAACCTGAGTATGGAGATCAGTTAAGGGTTGCATACTTTCAAGAAACAATATGCATAGATGAAGAAATTAGAGTTGATGTTGATGTGAACGTGGATTATGTCCACTCATATTGTGAAGTAATATGGTTGAATGTTAATAAATAACTTCCTCAGTCATAGGCACCATGGCCCCCACAATTAATCTCATGGATGATGCAGCAAATGACTCCACAGTCACAATACTGCAGAATGTACCAAACCTATTGTAAGCATGTGAAACTAAATGATACAACTTGTCAAAAGAATAAAAACTAGTTGCCCAAGCATGGTGGATGGGCTCTAAACTATGCATGAATGAACTTTGATATTAACAATTCATTGTCTTTTGCTGAGGCATTCACAAAGTGATTGTGGTTGTGATTTATTAAGGCACATATAAGGATAGATATTTAGATATTATTTATGTTTTAAAGGTTCACAATTATCATTTAAGTTTATTATCTATTTCATAACTTAAGTGGCCTTTTAAGTGTATTAGATACTATATAACTTGTGCAAAAGTACTTATTTAATGTCTACTATGGATGAACTATATTTCACGAGAGAGTGAAAATTAAAAAAAAAAAAATTATTTGTACTCTGCTCAAAGTTTGGAGCCTATATATTGCTAGTATGCAGAATATGAATTCTTGGCATCATATATATGATAAATCCATCATATAGGTTATATGTGGATTGTTGCTAGTGTGTGTTACATTGTCATTATCGTTTACTCTTTTTTTTTGGTGGACATGCACAACTCAGTAGACCCAACATGTATGACTTACCTCGTATGCAAGTGGAAACAACAGATGGGTTGTGATCATTTTGGCTTGTTTTTTATCATTGTAATGAGAAGTGTAAACAATGAGGCATAGAACAAGATGACAAAAACCCATGGACTTACACTTTGATTGCTAAAAGGCATAGCTAGAGCACTTGGATTTACATTGGAAATAGTTTAGAATTTTAATTTAACAGGTAGGTTTGATAGGACACATAGTTTGGTTCAAGTTAAACATTCAGATAGATAAACATGAATAAAATAATTAAATCATAGGCGTACTTCTATGGTTTGATACAACACAAAACAAAGGAATGATATATAAATAAAGATTCAAAAATATAGGACATAGCATCCATGCATCACTTAAAGATATTAGTTTCCAAAACAATGTTCTGGAAGCTAATAGACATATGTCAAACATAACTCACTTGTTATAGGAAATAAACAAGAAACATTTCTATTCGATCTACAATAATTTAGACATTTTATGCCATGCAAAAAAAAAATACGTTCAATAAAATTAATGTAAATAAGAGATAAAGGAGTGCATAATCAAACCATAGAAGAATAGTTCTCTGATCATAATTTGATACTTGATTAAAACATTCTATATTTATAAATTTGGAGCTCATCTCAACCAGACCTTCTCTTTCAATCCACAAACCCCCTCCCATCTTGACATCATCCATTTAATAGATTGAAGCAGTTAAAAATTTAGATCTTAGATCCATGAGGTGAGGATCGACTTTCCTAGCATTATCCAAATTAGATTACTTGTATTTTACAAAATATGACAAGTGGGATCATTATAACCAAAATCTATAATCTTATCAAATGCTAACTGACCTAATATTTGATCCTCATCTATACTTGATGTTACATTGGAATACAATATCATAGGAAGAAACTTAAAAATTTACATTTGACTAGTTGACATAATCAAAATCTAGATTAAAATAGAGTAAGCCTGCCACTTGGAATTTTGTAGCATTTCGTGGATTCGTTGAGGCTAGTATTGCAAAATATCTGGAGCTTCCTTTGTATTCATAGAAAATACTTCGAGCTTATTCTGCTTCAAAATGTCATCAAAATGCTATAAAGTGTGATCTAACCTTCTAAATTTTTAGGGAAAAACATAACCTATGTCTATTCCCTTGCCTTTTGCGTCTGGAGAGTGTATTGTAAAAATAAGTGCCCAGTTCTGCAAAAACATCCAACCTACTGCTACTTGCTTTATTTTTGTGTTTTTCTTGAAGTCATTTAGCTTTCCAACTTTTCTTTTGTTTGCCTAGTCCCTTGTTTTTATTTACTATTTTATGAGCAAAGTCGTACAGCCTCTTATGCTTGATGATTAGTGCATTTAATTTTTTATTGATCCTGACATTTTGTTGTTCTAGGATTCTAAACTTTTCTTCATACTTCTTCAACTTTTTGCAAAGCATTTTCTTTGTCTTGGAATTCTTGTTCTTTGAAAAATGCTCTTTGCATGGATTACTATGTTCAACAAAGCAAGTAAGGGGTTCTTCAACTTCATTTTCTTCATCTATGCCTAGAAGATTTGGTAGGGTATCCAAATTTTTCTCAATTCCAATTAGGGCTTCTGCAATTTTCCTTTCCATTCCTTTTGAGTGTTCATCTTCTTCATCCGATAATGATTGAGGATAGACTGATTTTTAAAACTTTACATACTTTCTAGGCTTATTAGGATCAATAATTTCTTGTTTTGAGTTTAACTTGGGACTCTTCCTCACCTGAAATGACCTCTGAACTGACCTAGAGATGCTTGGATTATTTGATTTTTCTTTGATTTCATTTGAGTATTTTTTCAGATCAATAACTTCATTTATTTTTAGAGAAGGATCAAAGAGGGATTTGGCCTTCATTCTAAATTTATTGTCCATCTAGGTATGTGTTGATGTATATGTAACTTCGGAATGTATTTCATACATATTTATTGTACCCTTATTAGAGATGTGTTATTCCTCTATAAGGAAGTGTCGTCATGTGGATTGACAAGTGTTGCAAGTGTGTGTACTTGCCGACGGGTTATTAGACCACCATGTGTGGGGTCGGTCTTGAAATATATATTATATTATGGATGTATCTAGATAGACAAGTCGGCCCCATAGTTTAACTAGGCAAACAGGTTAAGTATAAATAGAGATCGGGAGATCTCTATTTGGATCATTCAGAAAGACACACTTCTCTCACTCAGAAAGTGGCGCACTAGTGAGGAGGAGGATCATCTGCTCTAGGAGACTATCTTAAGTGTATTTTGGTTGAGCCATTGCTCTCTCTATCTCTGAGGAAATTGTGGGGTTTTTTTCACCTTAGGGTTTTCCCCACGGAAACTCTATGTCTCTTGTCTCTCATGCTTTTGATTCTTGTGATGCTTTTCATGCTTATTGTGATTGTTATGCATTGATATAATGTATATGTTATTCTCTCAGTAAAGATCCAAGACTATTGTGAATTAATGCTCAAAATTTAACATGGTTTTAGAGCTAACCTAAGAAGAAGACATTTGCAGTGACGAAAACTTGAGTTTCTTGTTTATTGGCTTTCTCTCCACAGTTTTTGGAAAAGAAGTATAGCAGATTGACTCTACTCATCAAGGAGAATCTATCTGTCCAATCAGAATTCAATTCTGAACATTTTCAGATTTGGTCCTAAAAATTAGGGTTTCCACAAAAATAGGAATTTCTGGAATCTGAAGACACAGCTGGAAGCTCCTTGCAAAAATCGAAGTTTAGAGCTTTGGATCGAGATTTTTGGCTGGGTAGATCTCCGGGGAACTTAAACCCTAATTCAGGGCTCTCCCTAGTGAACCTGGTAGGACAAAAAGATAAATCTGAAGGGTAAAACTTTGTTGATCTCAAATTCTGAATGCACCAGGCTGATCAGCTCATCAAAGCGCATCTTTCTATCCTTTCAGAAATTTGAAATTCACATTTTGAATTTTTATGGTTTTTTCGACAAACCCTAATCTGGGACCAGATCCAGTTTTCAGCATTTCAAGTGGTAAGACCTAAATCTTTTCTATTTCCATTTGAAGTACTCTTTAAGATGTCTCACCACACCAAGCTTGAGGATAAGCTTGAAGGGGCTGATAACTTCCGAGCTTGGAAGTATAGGATTGGGTTAATCCTGGAAGAGAATGAGTTGGAATCATATATAAAAGAAGACATCCCTATCCCAGAGGATGAAGAGGCCAAGGTATTGCATAAGAAGAACTTGGTCAAGGCAAAGAGAATCATTGTTGATTCTATCAAAGACCATCTCATACCCCATGTGTCTTCTCTAAAGACACCCAAGGAGATGTTTGACTCTTTGACCAAGCTATTTGAAGGGAAGAACATAAATTGGAAGATGACTCCGCGGAATCAATTGAAAGGGGTCAAGATGTTGAATGGAGAAACCATTCAATCTTACTTCTGCAAGGTCTCTCAGATCAAGGAGCAACTTGAAGCTGTCGATGAAGTAGTGGACAATGGTGAAGTTGTTATGAGCACTCTGAATGGCCTACCTAGGTCATGGGACTCCTTTATTCAAGGAATCTGTGCAAGAAAGAAATTTATCTCTTTCAGTAAACTATGGGAGGAATTCTCTCAAGAAGAAGCTAGACTTGTAGCTCATGAGGAAAGGATGGGAGGTGAAGATCAAGATCTCGCAACTCACACCAAAAGAAGCAAACCCAAGAAGGAGCACTCTCTCTACAAAAGATCCTATCAAAAGAATAAGAAGGATCTAAGATGCTTCACATGCAATGAGAAGGGCCACTTTGCTTCAGATTGTCCCAAGAACAAAGGGGATAATAACAACAACTTTAGCAAGAAGAAGAAGAGCAGCAAAAGAAAGTTCTATGCTCATGCTGCCGAGGATGATGAACCTCCAAAGAAGAAGGCTAGGGAAGAAAGTGATGATGACTCATCAAGTGAAGAAGAGTATGTTCTAATCTCTGCTCTCACAGGTATTATCTCCCATGGTTGTAATGATTGGTTGATTGATAGTGGGGCTTCCAAACACATGACTGGGTTTAAGGAATCTTTTGTGAATCTATCTGAACATGAATCACCCCATAAGGTGAAACTTGGGGATGATTATCAATACCCAATCAAAGGAAGTGGTGAAGCCCCCTACAACCTAGATTCTAGAAAATCTTTGAAGATGAAAGAAGTCCTTTATGTACCTGGGCTCAAGAAGAACTTACTCTCCATCTCTGCATTGGATGCAAAAGGTATGAGGGTTGCATTTGTGGATGGACAAGTCCTAATGTGGCCAAAGGGAAAGACCATAGATGATGCAGTAGTGATTGGAGAGCAAGAGGGGGGATTGTACAAATTGAAGGGACAACCTGAACTTGCTATGGTGACATGAAGACAAAGATTCATCCATAGTCATAGATCACATGGAGGTATGTATAATTTGTTTTTGCAAAAGTTAACTAATGAGTTATGCAGGTCATTGAAGAGAACAAGAACACGTTGCTAGACATAACTAGAAAATATGGTGACCAGGTATGTGTTTCTTATATCATAGGATCTATTATATAAGTATGCATGACATGATGTTTATTCATGAAGTCATAGGTTTGAATAATCATGGGTATATGCATATTACTTGTCTTACCTTATTTAATGTTATGACTGGCCAGAAGAGTCATAGGTTTGAATAATCACAGGTTTAGACATGTTATGACTAACCATAAGAGTCCTATATAAACCTTGAATGCTAATGCTTATTATTTCTGTTTGAAATGATCATGACTATACATGCTTGAGATTATTGTGTTTTGATAATATTGAGAATATACTAATGAATGTATAATTTTGTATGAGATTACAAGGATAACACATTCATGATACTAATAAGCATGCATAGGGACCAAAGATGCATATAAGTTCAAGGACAGGTAATCCAGGAAGCACAGATCAAGAGGGAGCACACTCCAGCAACTCCTGCAAGGATGCGGATATTCAAAGGGAGTTGACCATCTTTCTACATTCCACAACATAAAGGTGTAGAAGAAGCTACTTCAGCAGCTCCTGCAAGAAATCAAAGACTCAGAGGGAGTCCACCTAGAAACAAACAAAGATAAGTATTTTAATTACCACTTCTTACATATTTGTTTGTTTAAATAAAATTGTTCAATGATACATATGCTTATGTTCCTAGACTTAGGATATGTATTTTGCATATTTGCATTAATGAACAAGATACTACTAATATGCATATCATGGGTAAGTGACCTATGGCACTGTACAACATTCCATTGCTACTTATCTAGAATGAAACCTCTTTGCTAACATGTTGGGAGCTGTGCACACTCTTAACAATGTTATGGTAGAGATTGGAAGGAATCTAGAAAGTTACGGAATATGGATAAATGTTGTATTGAAGCATTGGCTAAGATAATTGCATGACTGTATGACATATTTCCTTATGTGTAAGAATTTGTTCTGAAAACTATGAGATGTTTTCTAATCATGCAATTTAACTTGTTGTGTAGGAAAGATCGCATACCATCACCTACAAAAGAAGGACTACAACATTTGTTCAGCAACAAATTTATCTATTGAAGATATTGAAGTTCCCAGGATATGGGAAGAATGCCATGATCCGTCGATCATGAAGAATGATGTTTGGGATGTAGTCCCAAGACCTGGAGGGAAGTTTGTTATGACTTCTGTATGGATCTATCAGATCAAGCATGCTGCAGATGGCAGCATAGAGAAATTTAAAAGTGATGAAATAGAAAATACACCAGATGGATGTCAAGATTGCTTTCTTGAATGGTGTAGTTGAAGAGGAAGTATATGTGGAGCATCCACTCAGTTTCGAAATATATGACAGGGAGTCATATGTGTGCAGATTGAAGAAAGCCTTGTATGGCTTGAAACAAGCTCCCATAACTTGGTATGGTAGGATGGATAGTTTCCTATCTAGTTTGGGCTTTACCAAGAGTAAAGCAGATTCCAACCTTTACTACAAGGTTGAGGAAGGGAATCCTGTGATTCTACTCCTGTATGTGGATGACTTATTGTAACAGGAGATGACAGATTGATTGCAGATACTAAGAGGAAGCTTGCTGCCGAGTTCGAAATGAAAGATTTGGGAATGATGCATTATTTCCTAGGTATGAAGGTGTGGCAGAGTGCAGGTGGGATCTTCCTTGGTCAAGGGAAGTACACAGTAGATATCCTAAAGAGATTCGGGATGATGGATTGCAAGGCCATGGCCACACCTATGGCATCGAATCTGAAGCTTCATCTGAGCCAGTTGATGTCTCTATGTATCGTTAGATGATTGGATCCTTGATGTACCTGACGAACAGGAGACCAGATATTTGCTTTGCGGTGAACACATTGAGTCAGTTCCTGATAGATCCGAGGAGTGTTCATCTGGTTGCTGTAAAGCATGTTCTGAGGTACTTGAAGGGTACAGTGGATTATGGGCTCAAGTATGAAGCGAATCAAAAGTTTAACCTATAGGGTTATGTTGATTCAGATTGGGCTGGCAGTGCTGCAGATAGGAAGAGCACATCTGGGTGCTGCTTCAGTATGATATCAGGTGTGATCTCTTGGTTTAGCAGGAAGCAGTCCTGCGTAGTACTGAGTACAGCTGAGGCAGAGTATGTTGCAGCCTGTTCAGCTAGTTGTGAGGCAGTATGGCTATGGAAGCTACTGTCTGAGTTATTTGATCTCTCGTTGGATGCTACTGGTATCTTTTGTGATAACCAGAGTTGTGTGAAGCTATCTGAGAACCCAGTGTTTCATGACAGGTCAAAACACATAGAGATCAAATATCACTATATCAGGGATATGGTGCAGAGAGGAGCTGTGAAGCTCCTATACGTTGTGACAGACGAGCAAATTGCAGATGTGCTGACAAAGCCACTGGCCAGGGTGAAGTTCGAGTACTTCAGAGAGAGGCTTGGTGTTATTCGAATTGATGACACTTCGAGGAAGAAGTGATGGACACATTTGCTGAAGCCATTCCAAGCATGTTGGAAGGAGGATCCTTCACATGGCTATGGATGTAAGCGCTGGATGATGAGCATCAGGATGATGTTCTGGTTTCTTCTTTGTATGATCAGTTGGATCATTTATATGTATGTACGCATCATGTTGGATGCTGGATATGATCAGTTGGATCATTTATATGTATATGTATGTACGCATCATGTTGGATGCTGGATATGATCAGTTGGATCATTTATATGTATCTACACATCATGTTGGATGCTGGATATGATCAGTAGGATCATTTGTATGTATTTTGTATATGCATCATGTTGGATGCTTGGACCATGTATCTGTATATGTATCAGGTGGATACATTGTATGATTAGGTGGATCATGTATGGTGATATGTATCATGTATTTGTATTTGTATCAGGTGGATACATTGTATGATCAGGTGGATCATGTATCAGGTAGATAGTTGGTATGCATCAGGTAGATGCATTGTATGATCATGGATGACGAGCTTCAGGATGTTGCTCCAAATGACATGCAGCAAGATGTTGCAGTGATGATGATCAGGATGATCATGTGTACATCAGGATGATGTATGATGAGTATCAGGTTGATACTCTATGGCCATGGATCAGGTTGTGCAGATGAGCATATAATTTGGCCCTGGGAGATTTGCAGATAGTCTTTCAAGGTTTTGCCTATGGCATATAATTTGGCCTTGGGATATCTGGCAAATGCTCTTTCAAGGTTTTGCTCTGGGAGGACATATAATTTGGCCCTGGGAGATCTGTAGATAGTCTTTTGAGGTTTTTCCTATGGCATATAATTTGGCCCTGGGATATCTGGCAGATGCTCTTTCGAGGTTTTGTCCTATGGCATATAATATGTCCCTGGGAGATCTGATAGGTTGGGATGTGTGCCCGTAATAAGTCCTGGGATGCTCTTGCAAGGTTTTTCCATGACCACATATAATCTGTCCCTGGGAGATCCTATAGGTAGAGATGTGTGCTCGTAATAGCCTGGGATGCTCTTGCGAGGTTTTGTGGTGACCACATATAATCTGTCCCTGGGAGATCCTATAGGTAGAGCTGTGTGCTCATAACATCCTGGGATGCTCTTGCGAGGTTTTGTGGTGAGGTCACATATAATATGGCCCTGGGAGATCCTATAGGTAGATCCGTGTGCTCGTAACAGCCTAGGATGCTCTTTCGAGGTTTTGTGACACACGTAATAAGTCCTGAGGATTCCACAGTATGGCCAGTGATGACAAAGACCTGCAGGGTGGTGGGCCTACATCCAGTATGAAAAAGGACTGGCTCTGTAGAACTTCCTATGACGAGTAGAGTCAAAGATTGGTTGAGATAGCAGCAACAGTGACGATGATGATGACGATGCATCAATGATGATGATCCTGAGAAGAAGACTTGTCTAGCAGATCTGTGTTGAGAAATACCTTCCTAGTTAAGAGGGAGTGTTGATGTATATGTAACTTCGGAATGTATTTCATATATATTTATTGTACCCTTATTAGAGATGTGTTATTCCTCTATAAGAAAGTGTCGTCATGTGGATTGACAAGTGTCACAAGTGTGTGTACTTGTCGATGGGTTATTAGACCACCATGTGTGGGGTCAGCCCTGAAATATATATTATATTATGGATGTATCTAGATAGACAATTCGGCCCCATAGTGTAACTGGGAAAATAGGTTAAGTATAAATAGAGATCGGTAGATCTCTATTTGGATCATTCAGAAAGACACACTTCTCTCACTCAGAAAGTGGCGCACTAGTGAGGAGGAGGATCATCTGCTATAGGAGACTATCTCAAGTGTATTTTGGTTGTACTTTGGTTGAGACATTGCTCTCTCTATCTCTGAGGAAGCTGTGGCATTTTTTCACCTTAGGGTTTTCCCCACGGAAACTCTATGTCTCTTGTCTCTCATGCTTTTGATTCTTGTGATGCTTGCGATGCTTATTGTGATTGTTATGCATTGATATATTGTATATGTTATTCTCTCAGTAAAGAGCCAAGAGTATTGTGAATTAATGCTCAAAATTTAACAGTATGAGGCCTCCTCGAGGGATATTTTTGCAATATATCTTGTTCATCCTATAAGACCTTTCATTGCTTCTTCTTTATATAAGGAATTTCAAAAAATTCATGGTTTTCAATTTCAAGTGGTGATTTTTCCTTATTCTCTTCATCATTTTGTGTTGGAGATGCTTGCTGAGAATTCCACTTTTGACTGTAAATCCTGGAATAACCCACCTCCACCTGCCTTTTATTGGGGGGAAATTGTTGACTTTGATCAGGGAGATTCTTTTCTCTACTTCGATTTGACTCAGAGTTTCTAGTTCCTTTTGAAGAAGACCCTACCTTTACCTATTGGGGCAGAACAAGTTCCATTTCAATCTCATAAAAGAACAAGAAATGGTCCCAAGTTCGGTGGATCTTGGCCAACGCATCCATAATTAACAATTTTATTAGATCATGGTGATAAATACCATGGAATTTTTTCTATGGACAAGCCCTGTCCTTTTTTGACATCTTTGTGAGGCGTTTAAGTAGGGAAAAGGGTAAATTGAGAGGTGTATCCCCTATAACGTGCAATAGAAAACTCATTTGGCATAAGAAAATAAAGGAGAACCTTCCCTCTCTAGTAAAATAGCGTTAAATCTAATACAACAATTCCTTTCATTCTGGTTTCAAACAAGTTCAAGCCTTCCTCTAGTCGCGGTTTTGAAATTTAGGGACGAGAAACTGATTACAAGTAGAAACAACAAAATATTTGCATTTGAACCAGCGTTCTTCACTTGTGGAAAATTTCCCACCTACAGAAATTGATGTTTTATTAAATTGAAACTTCATATCTCCAACATTAGCTTGTTTTGCATCAAATCCCTATGTGAAGGATTTGGATACACTCTCGTGATGTCCCTAGGGTTATGGAAAAATTCCATCCATCCGGCTTCCCTAAACCTATCCTCAAGTTATATATAGGATTAAATTACCTATGATCCCATATGTTCATATGTAAATCCCTGATCTAATCTCATATGATATCAACTCAAATTCAAACTTTGAAATTAGAAAATTGCATAACAGAAACTAGTCGTCAAAACTAGTTAAGATGAAACTAGTCTTGGTCAGTGATTCATGCATCCAAAGCTTTAATGATGGAAACTTTTGGATGTGACAAATGTACTGGGGAGTGTGAAGAATCATAAACATCAAAATTAGGGCCATCTTTAGACTCCTATGCACAATATACTAGGGCTATTTATGTTTCAACAACAGATGTCGCTAAAGTCTACTCCAAGGCTTCCTAGGCACACAAGCATATGCATACTAGAGACTTCCAATTACACTTTAAGGCAACCAAAGCGTGTATATCAGAAAATAATATCCTAATATACTATTGGACAAGTTTCACAGAGGTGTTGGGAGTTTCTAGCAGTGTTTGGAAGCAAAGGGAGGAAGAGCGCTACTATGGACTGCTCAACTAGTTTGTTTCCAGGATTTTCCAAACAGGTTGAGAGGGTCACGAAAACTAAGTATGAGGATTGTATTGGATTAATTGGTGTATTAGGAACCTCGTATTACTGATATAATATAAAATATCCATTCATATTACTTTGAATTAAACATACTGCAAAACTAGTCAAATTAAAGTGCCCAATGAACTAGTCTTGATAAGTCTGAAAGTAAACAGTAAGAGAAGGTCATGAATATATTATTTTTGACTTGGTATGGATTATATAGGAAATTTAAAAACTACAGCAACTTACAGGAAGATAAATAGCTTTGCATAGCTCTGTATATTTCCATTTCCTGAAAATTAGTCAAGTAAAATTGCACATAGAGCTAGTCTTGAGAATTATGGACTCAAACAACCTATAAGACTCTCAAAATATTATTATGATATTTAATGTAACTTAGAAATGAAATTAAAAATAGTAACATATACTCACTGATATTATTAATCAATAAACAAAAATCTCATGGCTCTATCTTCACAACGAGTCATTAATTGTGAGTCATTACAATGAATGGAAGAAGAATGTTGCATAAGAGTAAGAAGAGGGGATGTTGACACTGAATATGATCTGTATGATGATAATTATCTTATGTATTCTCATGGGAAGTGCACCAAGAATCAGTATATTCTCATGGGCGCATTCACCAAACCATACGAAAAAGCAAGCGTGCGTTCTTCATAGCTGGAACCCCCTCATCTAGTAAAATGGCCATAACTTGCTCATCCAGACACCTTTTTTCATGAGGAAAAAAGTGTTTTATACTAGAAACAATGATATAGAAGCAATGGAATAGGTTGTAACATCCAAAAATTCATATAAAGGTCGAAAGCAGAACCTCCATTTCGTCCCTCCAACATTGTTCCTACTGAATGAAGGAGTTAAACTGCACAACGAGAACACCAACCAATGGATCAGACTTCAGGACCTGCAATAGAATCAATTATGAAGACTATATTTCATCATACTTTCAGTATAAGCATGGGGCACATCTCCTAGCTACAACTAGGGGCACATCTCCCAGGTCAATGAGGAAAAATTGAACTTAATTCAAATCACAAATGATCAAAAGATGTGAAATGGAGTTTTAATCCTTATTTTATAGATTTAGGTGACTTGTTGAGAAAGTAATATAGGATAATTATCCCTCATGGAGTGGATAAGGTTGATTTTCTTTCTACTGTGCTTTGCTTTTTGCTTTCTTTCTACTTTTCTTTTCCTTCTTCTTTTGTTTTTTTTATTTTTGCTTTTTCTTTTGCTTTTGCTTTTCCTACTTTTGCTTTTATATCCTGCTTTTTATTTATTTTCTACCTTAACTTTCTTTTTCTTTCTTTTCTACCATGTCCTGATTTTTTGCTTTGTCCTAATTTTATTCCTTATCATGCTTTTATGCGTTTCCCTGCTTTTTCTTGATTTTATGATTTATCCTACTTTTCTGCTTTTGTCCTGCTTTTATCCTGCTTTTCTGCTTTATTTTTCTCTTCCTAAGATTTTTCTACTGTATTCTGCTTTCTTCTCCTTTTCCTACTTTCCTTACTTTTACTGCTTTATCTTTTCTTGTCTTGCAAGTTACCTCTTAGTCAACCTTATCCTCTAAGGAACACTTGTGGAGCATTATCCACTTTATTCCAAAATAAAAATATCTAACTAATAAAAATTACTTCTACCAAGTGCATTTCAAACTTAGGATAAAAATAAAATTAAACTTCTAAACTAATTAATTCCTTAACTTCGTAATTAAACCCCAAGTGTATGAAATATTCTACTCAACCCAAGGGATTGGTTGGGACAGGAAATCCTTCCACTAAACATCAATGAGGGGACATGAAAATCCTCCCTTACCAATATTTCTTGTCCTTGAGCAATAATCAAATCTAACCTGACTAAGCATCATGATCCATCATGCTTCTGCTACACCACTATGAATATAAACTGCTCATGAACTCTCCCAACAGATTGTTCCATCACCATCCAACCATGCACGTAGTGTGGATACTAATCAAAATTGATGTCAGGATCCCAAGTGATCCTCAAGAATACAAGGTGCAATATATATTCTCCTATGCAATGCATATGAATCACATGGAAGTGATCATAACACCCTACAGGAAAAGCACAAGTCCATCCAAAAATATGTTTCCCATGTAGGAAACCATCACCATCTACTGCAAAGATGAACCGATGGGGAAGAGAAGAGGATTTATGTATCAAGCCAGCCAACCAAAATGTGCTCCCAATGAGATTCCAATGATAAAAAAATGCTTGGGTCCCACTACTTGCGCACCCTCCTAGTGCACAATGTCATCAAGAACCAATCTAGCAAGTATGGGATACTAGGGTCCCAAGCTCTTGCACACCCCATCAATACATAGTTTGAATACATACAAATTAGAATGTGGGATGCCCATTTCCAAATGCTTGTACATTCCTATCATGCACAAGGTCTCCCAAAATAATACCTCAAGGTAGGAGGTGTACAATATCCTCCAAATTATTTCAACCAAGTATGGAATTCCAAGATCCCATAACTGGCACATTCCATCAATGAGCAAAGTAAGACAAAATTTTACAACAAGGTGGGGGATCCCAGGATCCCACTCTCTAATGAGCATCCTCCCAAACATCATAAGTACAAAATATAGATCATCAAAGTACATATCGACATCATAAAAATGTACATCAAGAATATGCCTCACCAAAGGATCATGAAATTTCTTGTCCATCCAAGCAACTAGACCACCATTTTCTAAGTGCACACACGCATCAATTAACCAAACAAATATGATCCAATGACATAGGTGAGGATCCCATGTCCTATAATGTTGATCCAAAAGAATGTAATAATCTTCAAAATAGTAAGTCATGTGTTCATTCATCCAATAAGTGAATGAAAAACCTCCACCAAAATTTGAACCAAGTAAGGACCAAAGAAAACAAGGAGACTTCAAGTGGCTCAAATAAGTCTCATCAATACATCCATGAATGTGAGAGTAATAAATGAGAGCAATGGATTCTGCCTCAAGGAGGTTTGGAAGGTATCAAGTAATTCTTCCATATGTCCTTTCACCCAAACAATGGATGAAGGAAATCTCCCATCAGGTAAGGAACAAAGGGAACAATGAGCCTTCAAGGGAATCAAAGGAGTGTCATATGTGCATCCATGAAGATGTGTATCATCATAATGTAACAAAAGATGCTGCTACAAATGTAAAGAAGAATGTGCTCTAGTCATGTCATCGACAAAAGGAGGGATAGGAGTTTCATACTCCTCATGTGGCACCATCAAAAATAAACATTTCACCCATACTTCATTAGGATGAATGCTTCAAAATGTGGAAGTGTTGGATGTAGGAGAATGAACCAACTCATCCATATGATCAGAAAGTGTGAAAGTTTCATCATGTGAAGGATCTATAGGGGTAGGATCATGGACCAAAATATTCTTACTACGACCCTCATCCATCAAGCTAATGGATGCATCAACTCCATCAAAGGCTGGTTCATCACACATGAGCTCTTCTGAATCCTTAATGGAGGAATGACTCACGCGATGAAGAAGCTCAATTTTGCTCTAGTAGAGAGTATGTGCTTGGAAATCACCATCTGCATCCCAAAAATTCTCAAGCACATGCATGTCATCCTTAACCTCATGAACCACCATCTCATGAGGTTCTTCCATGAAATTCTGAGTACAATCAACCATAAGAGATTGGTTGACTGAAATGAATGATCTTTGCAACTTTTGGTGAAGTTTCTCTATCTCTATCTTGGATTCTTGGAGGCAACTTTGAGTGCTTCTCAAAGAATATTGGGTGGTCATTAAATCATCATTTAGCTTTCAAATATTCTCATCATCCTTTAAGGATGCTCCCTACAACATGTGAACAAGCTCATACAAATAATCTTTGTCAGAAAGGTATCAAGTAATTCTTCCATGTGTCCTTTCACCCAAACAATGGATGAAGGAAATCTCCCATTAGGTAAGGAACAAAGGGAACAATGAGCCTTCAAGGGAATCAAAGGAGTGTCATATGTGCATCCATGAAGATATGTATCATCATAACGTAACAAAAGATGCTACTACAAATGTAAAGAAGAATGTGCTCTAGTCATGTCATCGACAAAAGGAGGGATAGGAGTTTCATACTCCTCATGTGGCACCATCAAAAATAAACATTTCACCCATATTTCATTAGGATGAATGCTTCAAAATGTGGAAGTGTTGGATGTAGGAGAATGAACCAAATCATCCATATGATCAGAAAGTGTGAAAGTTTCATCATGTGAAGCATCTATAGGGGTAGGATTATGGACCAAAATCTTCTTACTGCAACCCTCATCCATCAAGCTAATGGATGCATCAACTCCATCAAAGGCTAGTTCATCACACATGAGCTCTTCTGAATCCTTAATGGAGGAATGACTCACGCCATGAAGAAGCTCAATTTTGCTCTGGTAGAGAGTATGTGCTTGGAAATCACCATCTGCATCCCAAAAATTCTCAAGCACATGCATGTCATCCTTAACCTCATGAACCACCATCTCATGAGGTTCTTCCATGAAATTCTGAGTACAATCAACCATAAGAGATTGGCTAACTGAAATGAATGATCTTTGCAACTTTTGGTGAAGTTGCTCTATCTCTATCTTGGATTCTTGGAGGGAACTTTGAGTGCTTCTCAAAGAATATTGGGTGGCCATTAAATCATCATTTAGATTTCAAATATTCTCATCATCCTTTAAGGATGCTCCCTGCAACATGTGAACAAGCTCATACAAATAATCTTTGTCAGAAAGCATATGTGAAAAAATACCTTGGATAGTAGTCATTGCTTTCTGGATCTTCTCCACAGCTTCAAGGAAAGATGAATCTTCCAATGAAGCATCTCTCCAATAGAATTGTGAAATTGAATCATTTATGTCATGGATAATGTGTAAGGCCTCCTTGATCTGCATTTCTCTCATCTTGAGTGGCCTCTCAAAAGGAGAAGGTTGCGAGCAAACCTCCTCATCATCAAATAGTGGATCAACGTCATGAAGCTCTTATGGTGAATGTGAGATTGATTCTTGGATTTCTTCCTTGACTGTACGGATTTCATCTTCTTCAATTTCAATTGGTTTTGTACTTGTAGTATCCTTATCAAGTGGTATCTCTATGTCACCAACATAGAGGAATGGACATCCATCAGTAGATGTCTCCTCAAAACATAGACACCCATTAGTAGGTAACTCTTCATAGCAGCCATCAGTAGATGCTTTTTCAAAATCTGAAAAACTAACAGTAGATGCCTCTTCTTGGCACACTTCAACAGTGACTTTCTGATCAAGAACTAGATGATCCTTAGTAGAATCAGTGGTGGCTTCTTCATGCTTACAACCCTCCTTAGTAAGGATTGTACCTTCATCTTCTTCAGATGGATGATTTTCTATTTGCATTTGCTCCTTCAAGCAAGCTAATGTATATTTCCCTTTAGTTTTCTTAGGATCAATATCTTTGCAGACTCTTTTTGAAGTAGATCCAAAAATTCTCATCAAGTATGAAGCACATTCATCCAATGAAGCTTCAGATATTTTTCTGCTCTTTTCACAAGTAGGTTGATCTTTGAATGTGGAACATGCAACGTTTGCATGCATATGGCTGTACGAATAACCATAATTTATCCTTCCAAATATGATCATATGGGATATACTTGTAGAAGGTACCTATTGGACATTTTATTCCTAATACTATCTACAGTACTCTTCATATTTCGCAGCATAGTCATCATCATACTACTTATAAAAATCCTCATCAAAGTAAGAATATTATGCACTTAACATGGACATGGATGCAAATTCATCGAATTGAGAGTCTTCTTTCCACAAGAGTAGAGGAAAGAGATATGATAGCACTATAATATCTCTGATCTGATCTCATAGGATATAAACTCAAATTCAAACTTTGAAATAAGAAAATTGCATAACAAAAACTAGTCTTCAAAACTAGTTAAGATGAAACTAATATTGGTCAGTGATTCACCCATCCAAAACTTGACTGATGGAATATTTTGGATATTCCAAATGTATTGGGGAGTGTGTAGAAGGATAAACATCAGAATCAATTCCATCTTCACTTTCCTTTGCACAAGGTACTGAGGCCGTTTATGTTTCAACAATAGATGCCAATGAAGTCTACTCCAAGGCTTCCTGGGCACACCAACATATGCATACTAGAGACTTCCACTTACACTTGAAGGAAAAAAAATCATGGATATCAGACAATATAATCCTAATATACTATTGGACATGTTTCACATAGGTTTTGGGAGGTTATGACAGTGTTTGGAAGCAAAGGGAGGAAGAGTGCTAGGATGGACTGCTCAACTAGTTTGTTTCCAATCTTTCCCAAACAGGATGAGAGGGTCATTGAAAATCAGTATGAGGATTGTATTGGATTAATTGGTGTCTTAGGAACCTAAAATGACTGATATAATAGAAAATAGCCATTCATATGACTTTTAATTAAACATACTGCAAAACTAGTCAAATTAAAGTGCCCAATGAGCTAGTCTTGATAAGTCTGAAATTAAACAATAAGAGAAGGTCACAAATATATGATTTTTTACTTAGGATGGATTCTATAGGAAATTTAAAATCTACATCAACTTACAGGAATATAAATAGCTTCACATAGATCCGTATATTGGCATTTCCTAAAAACTAGTCAAGTAAAATTTCACATAGAGCTAGTCTTGAGAAGTATGGACTCAAACAGCCTCTAAGGATATCAAAATACTCTTATGATATTTAATGTAAATCATACATGAAATTAAAAGCATTAAAAAATATTCACTGATCTGATTAAGCAATAAATAGAAGTCTCATGGATCTATCTTCAGAAAGAGTCATTACAATGAATGGAAGAAGAATGTTACATAAGAGTAAGAAGACGGGATGTTGACACTGAATATGATCTGTATGATGATAATTATCTTATGGATTCTCATGGGAAGTGCACCAAGACTCAAAAAACCATACATAAAAGCAAGGGCATGTTCTTCATAGCTTGAACCCCCTGATCTAGTAAAATGGCCATAAATTGCTCATCCGGACACCTTTTTTGATAAGGAAAAAAGTGTTTTCTATTGGAAACAATGCTACAAATTCAATGAAACAGGTATAAACATACATAAATGATCCTAAATTTTGAAAACATAACCTCCATTTAGTCCCTCCAACATTGTTCCTACTGAATGAAGGAGTTGAACCACACAACGAGAACACCCACCAATGGATCAAACTTTAGGACCTGCATTAGACTTAGTGATGTAGAATGGATTTAATCATCCTTTCAGTAGAATCATGGGGCACATATCCCATCTAGGACTAGGGGCACATCTCCCAGGTCAATGAGGCAAAACTGCACTCAATTCAAATCACAAATGATCAAAAGATGTGAAGTGGAGTTGTAATCCTTCTTTTATAGATTTAGATGACTTGTTGAGAAATTAAGATAGGATAAGGAGCCATCATGGAGTGTATAAGGTTGATTTCCTTTATGCTTTAGATTTTTCCTTGTTTTCTGCTTTGCTTTGCTTTCTGCTTTAGATTTTTCCTCACTTCCTGCTTTTGCTTTTGCTTTCTGCTTTTGCTTTTACTTTTGCTTTTGCTTTTTCTTTTGCTTTTGCTTTTTCTTTTGATTTTGATTTTGATTTTTCTTTTACTTCTTTTTCTTTTCTATCCTATTTTTTCTTTCTTTTCTACCCTATCCTGCTTTTCTGCTTTGTCCTATTTTTTCTGCTTTTCTTCCTTATCATGCTTTTTTGCTTTGCCTTGTTTTTTGTTGCTTTTTGTTGCTTTTTTTCTTTATCCTGCTTTTCTGCTTTTGTCATGCCTTTCTGCTTTGTACTGCTTTTGTCTCGCTTTTATGCTTTGTCCTGCTTTTCTGCTTTATTATGCTTTTCCTAATCTTTTGCTGCTTTCTTCTCATTTTCCTACTTTCCTTGCTTTGACTGCTTTATCTTTTCTTTTCTTGAAATTTACCTCATAGTCAACCTTATCCTCTAAGGAACACTTGTGGAGAATGATCCATTTTATTCCGAAATAAAAATATCTGATTAATAAAAAATACTTCTACCAAGTGCATTTCAAACATAGGATAAAAATAAAATTAAACTTCGTAACTGATTAATGCCTTAACTTCATAATTAAACCCAAGTGCATGAAAGCTTCTACTTAACCCAAGGGATTGGCTGGGCCAGGAAATCCTTCCACTAAATGTCAATGAGGGGACATGACACCATACCGCACCAGGAAGCCACTTTTATTTTGAGGAGCCATGGGTGAGAACTAGAGATAGCAGGGAAGACTGTAGTCAGTCACTGCTAACTTCAGAAAAAAGTGAGAGAACTCTTCGAAAGAGAAATGAAAGTAACCAAATTAGAAATGAGTTATAAGAAGATACAAATCTCAAAATCATCGATTTTAGGAATAATCTACAGACTTGTCGTGCACTTAAATAAAATGTGAATGACTGCAAATTATGGTTACATGGAATCCTGATAGCATGTCGCATCTAATTGACGACTTGTCCGATTTTGATTTTCTTTATATGTTTGGTGGTGTCGGGAAATTCAAATTTTGTAGTGTCATACCAGGAAAACAGGTGAGTTCTATTGCATAATGGAAACATATTTTGTAGCACCTTATGACCCAAAACAATAGATTCCACTACAAAATGAGAAACTCCTCAATTCTAGCAAAATATAATGTTTCCTTGATGTCATAACCCTGCAAGTGATTAGAGACTATAAAATAGACAACAATATGGTTTAGCAACCTCCAAAATTTCCATTATTCACGGCTCATTGAAATGGAAGATCTTTCACATAGCACATAAATGTAGGTATGGAACTCAACATTCTAACTTTCTAACATAAAAAAAACTTGCTTGGAGGTTTGTATTCACTTTGGACTTTGGCCATATTATTTTGATAAAAGTGTTGATTTCTAAGGATGAATTTCCCTAGTTGGTCCCTATGATTATTTTCAGCAATTTCTGCATTTTGATTTGTGATAAGCTTTCCTTTTATTCAACATTTAATTCAGTTTTTCTGAAAGTTATTTTTGTAATTTGAATTGTATGCAAAGGATACTCATGCATTTGTATATGTTGTGATGCAAATTTTAGTTGTAGTCTTTGAAGACGTGTTGACTATTCCACTCTCTATTCTTTGTGGCTGTAATTTTTGTAAACCATGGATAGAAGGTGTTTTTTCTTGGTAGCAAGATGTGTGAGAGCATAGTGGTGTTGGTGGGAATTTGTTAATAGTCCAAAATATTGTCAAGATATTCCCTTATTTCTAGCGAGACGTTATAGATTTTATTTTAAAACCTCAGGTATTGTCATTTCCTGTGTTATTTGAATTCTTTTAATGGATGATATAATATTTTAAATTTTGATTCTGAAAGGAAACGAGTGCTGGTTATTATATGAATCTCCAAACATTGTCTAATATGCTTGTGTAAAATCATTATATTTGGTTTAGGTGAATAGGAAAATTGAGGATGTAATAAGATCTATTAAACGTAGACTTGAAGAGGGATCTGGGAGCAACGATGGTGATGAAGAGGATCAAGATCCAAGTGAGCGAATTAATATTGATGAATCTTTATATGAAAAGTGTGTAAATATGCAACATGAAGAAGATGTAATGTCCCCATTTTGGTAGCTAAATCGAAGTAATTAATCCCATCCCAGCTGTTAGCACTTGAGCATGCACAAGGGTATGATGTCCTAACTCATGGTCATCATCAACTCCTTTACTCATTATTGGTTATGTTTTTATTTTTTATTTTAGAATTCAAGTGCCATCCATATTGCAAAAGGGGGTGATTTTTAGTTGAGAATTGAAGGTCTTAGTCTTCTTTAGTTAAAATCCTTCTTTAGTTAAAATCCTATAAAGGGGTCAATATATGCATGTGGTCATATGTGTCTAGAATCAAAACCTACCTACTATACCTACTCCTCCCCAAAAGGTGATTGTATGAAATACCCACTCCTATACCACCAAAAAAAATTAAACTATGAGCGCTACGAAAGTTTCAAAAATTCCCACAACATTAAAGAGAAAAATTAAACTAAGGGCGCTATGAAAGTTTCAAAAGTCCCGCAACATCAAAGAAAAATTCTAAACCATGGTCGTTGTAGGAGTTTGTAAAAGTGAAATCATGAGTTGTTAGACCTCTTATTCGAGATGGGGTCATGTCACACCCACCAATTGAGTGTTGATATTTCCAGTCGAGATGGGGTCATGCCACGTCTTCTAGTTGTCATACCAAATTAGGTCTCTTCCAAATCAAAAAGGTCAGTCCCCCTCGTTATCAATAGCTAAAGTTCTCATTGGAGTGGGTATTTTTTAATGCATTGATAAGTATGGTGGTTTTCCAAGTGTAAATAGGTGTCAAGACCAACCACCACCAAGGTCCGAGCGGTGACATGGAGCCAACAACAGTTAAGATGAAGAGAAAGAAGAGTGGGGCCTTGGTACATTTTGAACTTGGTGCAGAGTGACTAAATGTGAACCCTACCGCCCAACATTTCTTCCACCGCATGGGGTTCCTGAGGTTCTATGAGAAGTTGCAGGGGTATCATAGGAAAGTGGCCCATTATTTTGTGTTAAATTTCGATGGCAGGAATACCAAGTTTGGACCCTTGTAAATGGAGGTCATTGCAAAATCCATAGCAGTTGCAATGGTGATACCTAGGAAAGGAGAGGAGTGGTTGAAGGTAAGTTCCAAATGACAACATGTGACCATTTTCTGAAGGATGAGCATAAAGGAGCAGATTTGGCCTATCGGGTTCCCAGGGTTTGGATTACTAAGAAGTATAGAGATCTTTTGTTAATTATCCAGAATGTTTTCACTTGTGATGAGAGGTATGAGAAAACATACCAATAACACTTCATATTATTGCTCCATTTCATAGGGAAAATGCCTCTGGACATGCCCTATTACCTCTTTAGGATCCTAGGAAAGATGATTGATAAAGCACAATCACAAGGCCAAACAATTGACCATTAAATTTTCCATTTTGGCCTCATAAAGCTGCTGGTACTCAAATAATTGAAGAGGTTAGGGAGAGAATGGAAAATGCCCCTTTTATTGGCTAGGTATGACCCTGAAGCCATGAATCCATCACCAGTTAAGATAAGCATCCTCGACAAAGGGAAGAGGATGGAGACAGAAGAGGAAACACTGGTTAAGATAAGCATCACTGATAAGGGGAAGAGGAAGGAAACATAAGAGGAAACACCTATCCAAACACAAGAGAGGTTATCCAAGGTAACAAAGATTCCATACACTCATAAGGAGAAGGAAAATTTGAAACTGAAGACATTGGAATTTACACCGGAGGTGAATGAGAAAATAATTCCTAGAAAACCCTTGACCAAGGAAGCAACTAGAAATATGGGTCCCATAGGCCAAGAAACTCTCGCATATACTATTGAAACTCCTCCTCACACTCTCCCTGAATCTCCTATTCAGTTGGACGATGAAGAAATTCTTGAATCCCAACCATCTACACATAGAAGTGATGAAGAGTCGAAAATTAAGAAGTTGAAATCCCAACTGAAAGAGGCAAGGGAAGAAAAGGTGCAGGTCGAAGAAGAAAGCAGAAAATACAGGGGGAAGCGGACAAAGTAGATACATGTGATAGAAGGAATGTTATATAACACTAAAAGGATATTAAAATGAGGATTTACCCTTAGGAAAATAGTAAAAAACCTATACCAAAGGAACATATCATTACAAGTAGAAAATAGGGCACTTAGAGAAGAATTGCAACTTTTGAAAAGAGGAGAAGCATCGGTGAGAAACCTAAAGATCCTAGATGAAGTGGATTCTGATGGGGAATGACGCCTCTCTCACATCCCAGCCACAATTTTGATTGAATACAAAAACGCATCAAAATTTTAGATTTTGGATAGCTAGGGTTTCATAAAGATAAACCCTAAATTTTGGAAAGTTGGTACCTGCTACTTGGGAAAGGTGAGTACTCAGAGCACCCAAGTATTACTCAAAGGAAGAGAAGCTCATCCAACGAGAAGGAAGAGGTATACTCAACAAAGATAATATGCCACCTGGACCCTACTCACGTAAAGCTCTAGCATTAGGGTTTCCACTAGGGTTTCAATTTTGTTTGATGGTTAGGTTATGGACACTTGAATTGATGAACATCAAACACCAAAGAAGGAAAATAAGAGTTTTTGAGCCCCCGTAAAGGGATTTAAATGAGGAGGTATGAAACGATGGAATTTAAGCAATTTCCATAGCTCTCGTAGCATCGATGCATCAAAAACAGAGAAGTGCACTGCAAAAGTTATAGAAATAAACTCCCGTAGCACACAAAATGGAAAATGACTGGAATTCACTGCGAGAGTTCTGGAAATAAACTCCTATAGTACACATCATGGAAAATGACTGGAGTTCATTGCAAGAGTTCTGGAAATCAACTCCTGCAGTGCACATAACGGAAAATGACTAGAGTTCACTGTGAGAGTTATGGAAATTAACTCATGCAGCGCGTATCACGGAAAAAAGATGGAGTGCATTGTGAGAGTTATGGAACTTCACTTCTATAGCACATATCATGGAAAATAGTTGGAGGGAGAAACAAAATTTACTGAAGTTGGAAATAATGGGATTGATCCCTAAAAAATTTGGGAGTCTCGCACGTATCTAATTTATGCCAAACAATATGAACGACTAGAAGAGACAATTGGCCTACCTCTCATTCAGTTAATAACCGGTTCTTCTCAACTTCACCACTAGTCAACTAGCTACCAGTTTGTGATTCAGTGTTTGGAATTTAGTTAATTTACACTCATAGTAGTTTTGTAGTCATTAACTATTTTTAATAACAACCGAAAGGCATTAGGGGTTTTTATTTAATGCAAACAATTGTAAGCCTATATATGGTGGGTTTTTAAAAGATCAAACGGTTGGGATTTTGGAGAGAAGAACTCTTAAGTATTGGATTTTTTTTTGGATTTCTAAGTTAATGAATATATCAAGGCAGAAGTACTGAATTATTTTACTAGAGATTCATGTGTCAATCTTTCTTAGTCTATGTTACCCTTTCGTAAATGTGTATCTTTCTTATTTTTTGCATTTCATGTGTTATATTCAAGTTTGAATGAAATTATTGTATTCAGAATTCATCCATATCTTGATGATCTGTTTCAGTATTTTCAAACAATATTTTGTTATTATTCCATCCAAAGTTTAGGTAGAATTCATCATTGATTCTATGATTTAAATATATTATTTTCCTTAATTCTTCCCCCATACCTCAACAATCTGATTGACTGGGATATATTGGCTATCTTTCCTCTATTTGCTTGAGCATTCTACAATCAGTCATTGATCACCCTTATGATTGATTAACCCTCTTGTTGACTCCATTCACAATGGGATTTTTCTCTTGATCTCACCACTTTCAAAACACCTAAAACCCTAATTTATGCACAAATGACCTAGCCATTTCCCTAATTACACAACCAACCATTGAAATATAGAATCTGAATTAAGTTGAGTTGTAAGAGATATCACTCTCTAGATTGGAAAGTCTGGTTTCCAATCTGCAAGTAGGTTTGAAATAATTACCTTTTCCATTCCCTCCATTGCCAAGGGAGTTAGCAGAGAGATAACATAATAGAATTTAGGGAGCCTCTAGAGCCTCCAATGGTAGTCTCACCTCAGTATTAGGTATCCTCTAAGATAATATATATCATTCATTCAAAACAAGAAACAACTTTTGAAGCAAAAAATACCAGTGGCAGAAGCGCCTCAGTCTTGGGTCTTCTCTAAAGCAACATCTTCTCTATTTAATATATACAATAGTAAAAATAAAGGGGATTCATGCATCTCTTCCCTAGTCCAATTTCCATTTACATCCAGAGTAGAATTTCAGAGATCCTAGGAATTAAGAATGAGGAAGAAGAAAAAGGAGAACAAAATCATGTGACAGATCTGGGAGACCTTTCCTAGCTCAAAAGATCGATGAAATAATGCACCTCCTATTTTGCATCTTTGTGCAGAATTTTTATGTGCCTGTAGTATGAATATGCTGATACACAGGGTTTGTTGCTCAACTTGTCATTTCTCCCAGACGAATCTTTTGGTTAAGGAACTATAACTGAATTGGCATGCACATTCCTTCTCGGGAATCGTGGGCTGATTGTTTCTCATCTTCTTGTCCGTTTCCCAAGTTTTCCCCACATATCCTTTCTGAGGGCCTGAGGTGGTCCTAATTTATCTGTTGCCAGAGAAAGCTGATGTTGGGCCACTTGTTCTTTAGATTGATGTTGTCCTTCCATCACATTTTCTTTTAACATTTGTATAGTTTTCCATGTATCATCCATTGGTGATGGGTTATGTTATAACATTCTAAATGCCTTTCCTATCTCCAATATTGGAGTATAATCCATGTCTTTTATGATGGTCAACAAGTAGTTCAATAGTGCATGGACAACAATTGCAAGGTCTAATTCATGAAGTAGATCTTGTTGCATTGGGGGAGTGTCTTGCAAAGTTATGGAATTCAATTCAGGCATCTTTCCTTTAACCATTTTCTTGTACAAGCCAACTGAATGGATCTCATGCTCTCTGTTCCAAGGGGTTGGAATCCTGTCGTGAATCATGGCAGCCATTATCGTTAAAAAAGGATTAACCACTTTCGTGGATTCTTTCTATTTCTCATCTAACATCATCATATAGTCCAATATTTGGATGTTGTTGTCTATACAAATGATAACTCCAATTATGTCACTTATCTGCATGGATTTTAACTACTCTGGAGACAAAGTATTGATAAAAGATCTGGCTATCTTGGATATTTGACACTTTTCCTTTACATCTGCTTTATTTTTTCCCATGAAATAAATTCCTTTTGAGGCTATTTTATGATAACTCAATATGAACTCAATATAAGATCGGGCCTTAGGTAGTTCTTGAAAGATGAGTGTCCATATGGAATTTTTAATCATCATCATTGTCTCTATCATCAGTGCTTGATTTGTAGCTTTGAATAGTTGTCGTTGTAATTCAGTCACTCATTGAAATTTAGCATCTATCTGTTTATTCAATTCATGCACTTTATCCTATGAGGTATCTAGCTTAACCCCTTGTGTCTTCAAGATTTCATCTCTTTTCTATATAGTTTGGTTTAATATGGCAACTTACATAAGGGATTCTTATGCTTTATTTTCCCATTCCTTCCATTCTTTCTCCTTCTCATCTAAAATTTTCCCCAACTTATCAATGTCTTCCACTAGACTTGTGTCTTGGAGTATAATGGGAGATAACTCTGAATTCTTTTTATCTTCAGCCATCCTTGCTTCATAAACAGTGATCTGAGATATTGCATCATCTAGTTTATTTTGAATTTCTTAACATTTTCCTTCTAATTTTTAGAGCTCTTTAATTCTCCTTTCATTGACATCTTTTTCTGCTTTTATTTTTTGATATTTTAAAGATAGAATATTCATTACCTTTGTCTAGTCTTGTGTTCCAGGTGTTCTATTGACTATAACATTCTCTAATATTTTATTTCCCCCCTCTAATTTTTTTACTTTAGCTATTAGAAACTGATTGGTACTCATCAAGGCTTAAGATTTTTCTTTGTTAATATACATATATGCAAAAGATTTGGCATATTTATGGTATACCAAACTATTGGACCGATCAACCAAGGATATATGATCTTTAGTGTTAGTTTTTCATAATTTAATTCATTCTGATCTAGGATCTTAACTAAAAGAACAACATGTACAACATATCAAGCATAAGAGACAAGAGACAAGAGACACAAAGCATTTCACCGGGGAAAACCAAGAAGGTGAAAAACCCCGCAACTTCCTCAGAGATAGAATAAGCACCAATACAAGGATCACAATGATAAAACCCAAGAGATAGATATCTTTAGCAACATTCTCCTCCTCCACTTGTGCGCATCCTCCTCTTCTCTCACTAATGCGAAGTGAGTGAATAATAGAATGTGTAAAATGAGAGAGACACACTCTTTATTTATACACTAACTTGACTTGCCTTTTAACTCTAACTAGGTCGTCCCCAACTTAACCACTTAACATAATGCTGACTGGGATGACCCCTCTAGGTTGGTCTAGTAACCCTTTGACCCACATGCTTCATACAGGGCTGACCCCATCAAGGTGGTCTAATAACCCATCAAGTATAAGTTACGACACTTACAATATAACTTGCGACACTTGCAAGTACTACTGACGACACTTCCAATCGGAGGAATAATACATCTCCGTTGGGGATACAATAATGTACAAATACAATATAAAAGTGAATCTCTTCCGAAGTTACAAATACATCAACACTCCCTCTTAACTAGGAAGGTATTCTCTTGACACAAGTCACCAATAGATATAGGCACAAGTATTCAATTATGGAGCTGGATCATCATCACTGGATCACAGAGCATCATCATCATCACTGCTGTTGCACTCAACGTATCAATCACTAGGCTATCTCTGAATTCTTCTCAACATAGGAAGTTCTACAGAGCCAGCCCTTTTTCATGTTGGATGTAGGCCCACCTCCTGTAGGTCTTCATCAACACTGGCCATACTATGGAATCCTCAAGACTTATTGCATGCATCACAATGCCTTGAAAGAGTATCCTAGGATCCTTTATGTATTGAAGCACGACCGGTAATATCTCCCAGGTCAACTTACATGTAACTGTCACAAAACCTTAAAAGAGTGTCTTTCCCAGCAAGATCTCTAAAGAGCATCCGAGTCCTTTTATGTGACTAGCACAACTTGTCCATATCTTCAGGATGTATTACATGTGACCCCCACCACCAAACCTTAAAAGAGTGTCTTGCACAGCAAGATCTGTAAAGAGCATCCGAGGCCTTTTATGTGACTAGCACAACCTGTCTAGATCTCCAGGACATATTACATATGGTCCCCATAAAACCTTAAAAGAGTGTCTTGCCCAGCAAGATCTCTAAAGAGAATCCAAGGCCTTTTACGTGACTAGCACAACCTATTCGGATCTCCAAGACGTATTACGCGTGGTCTAGCAAAACCTTAAAAGAGTGTCTTTCCCAGCAAGATCTCTAGAGAGCATCCAAGGCCTTTTATGTGACTAGCACAACCTGTCCGAATCTCCAAGACGTATTACATGCTACCCTTGCACAACCTGTCCATGGCCACAGAGTGTCAACCTGATACTCACCATACATCATCTTGATGTACATCATCACATGATCATCCTGATCATCATCATAGCATCGTACTGATGCATATCATCCAGAGTATCATCTTGATACTCGTCACACATGATCATCCTGATCATGGTCATAGCATCGTCCTAATGCATATCATCCAGAGTATCATCCTGATACTCATCACATATGATCATCCTGATCATCATCACTACATCTTCCTGATGCATATCATCCAGAGCGTAGTTCTAATACTCATCACACATGATCATCCTGATCATCGTCACTACATCGTCCCGATGCATGTCATCATACATGATCCAACTGGTCATACAAAGCATCCAACTGATGCATATCTAAAGCAGTAACTGGAGCATCGTCCTGATGCTCATCACACAACACTTACATCCATAGCCATGGGAAATATCCTCCTATCACCATGATTGGAATGGCTCCTGCAAATGTGTCCCATCACTTCTTCCTCGAAGTATCTTTAATCTGAATAACACCAAGCCTCTCTCTGAAGTACTCAAACTTCACTCTGCCTAGTGGTTTCGTTAACACATCTGCAACCTGCTCATCCATCACAACATAGAGGAGATTCACTGCTCCAATCTACACCATATCCCTGATATAGTGATATTTTATCTCGATGTGCTTCGACCTGTCATGGAACACCAAGTTCTCAGACAACTTCACACAACTCTAGTTGTCACAAAAATGATACCAGTAGCATCCAACGGGAGATCAAATAACTCAGACAGTAGCTTTCTAAGCCATACTGCCTCACAACTAGCCTAACAAGCTGCGACATATTTTGCTTTGGCTGTACTCAGTGCTACGCAGGACTGCTTCCTGCTAAACCAAGAGATCACACCTGATCCCATACTGAAGCAACACCCAGAAGTGCTCTTCCTATCTGCAGTACTGCCTGCCAATTTGAATCAACATAACCCTCTAGGTTAAACTTTTGATTCACGTCATACTTGAGCCCATAGTCAATTGTACCCTTCAAGTACCTCAGAATATGCTTTACAACAACCAGGTGAACACCTTTGGGATTCGTCAGGAACTGGCTCAATATGTTCACCGCAAAGCAAATATCTAGTCTCGTGTTCGTCAAGTACATCAAGGACCCAATCATCTAACGATACACCGTAACATCAATCGGATCAGATGAAGCATCACATATAATCTTCAGGTTCAATGCCGTAGGTGTGGCCATGGCCTTGATGTCCATCATCCCAAACCGCTTCAGGATCTCTATTGCATACTTCCCTTGTCCAAGGAAGATTCCATCTGCACTCTTCCACACCTCCATGCATAGAAAGTAATGCATCATCCCCAAGTCCTTCTTCTTGAACTCAGCAGCAAGCTTCCTCTTTGTATCGAAAATCAATCTATCCTCACCTTTAACAAACAAGTCATCCACATACAATAGTAGTATCACTGGATTTCCTTCCTCAACCTTGTACTGAAGGTTGGAATCTGCTTTACTCTTGGTAAAGCCCAAACTAGTTAGAAAGTTGTCTATCCTACCGTACCAAGTCTTGGGAGCTTGCTTCAAGCCATACAAGGATTTCTTCAACCTACACACATATGACTCCCTGTCATGTGTCTCAAAACCGAGTGGCTTCCCCACATACACTTCCTCTTTGACTACACCTTTCAAGAAAGCTGTCTTGACATCCATCTGGTGTATCTTCCACTTCATCACTGCAGCTAGAGAAAGTACTATTCTGATGGAAGTGTATCTGGCTACTGGAGAAAAAGTCTCTTCACAATATGTTCCCTCTTTATGGGAGAAGCCACAAGCTACAAACCTCACCTTATATTTCTCTATGCTGCCATATGCGGCATGATTGATCTTATAGATCCACTTGGAAGTCATAATAGACTTCCCTTCAGGTCTTGGGACCACATCCCAAACATCATTCTTCATGATCGACTGGTATTCCTCGATCATGGCATTCTTCCATTACTACATCCCAAATCCTGGGAACTTCAGATTCTTCAATATCTTCAATAGATAGTTTTCTTTGAAATTTGTTGTTGGAACAAATTTTGGAGTCCTTCTTTTGTAGGTGATGGTACATGGTCTTTCCTACAAGACAAGTTCAATTGCATGATTAGTAACATCTTATATATTTCAGAACAAATTTTTACTCATAAAGACATATGCCATACAGTCATGCAATTATCTTAGCCAATGCTTCAATACAGCATTTATCCATATCCCGTAACTTTCTAGATGCCTTCCATCTCTACCAAAACATTTGTTAAGAGTGTGCACAACTCTCAACATGTTAGCAAAGAGGCTTCATTCTAGATAAGTAGAAATGGAATGTTGTACAGTACCATAGGCCACTTACACATTACTTGCATATTAGTAGTATCTTGTTCAGTAATGCAACTTTTCTAATATGCATAATACATATCCTAAATTTAGGAACATAAGTATGTACATTACTGGAAAACATCATCTAAGTAATCATATATACAAGAAATGACAATTCAAATACTTATCTTTGTTTGGTTGTAGGGTGGAATCCCTCTCAATCTTTGCTTTCTTGAGTGTGCTCCCTCTTGATCTTTGCTTCCAGGATTACCTGTCCTTGAACTTATATCCATCCTGAACCACTATGCATGCTTAAGTGTGTGCTAGTGTCATCATTGTGTTATCTTCGAGATCTCATACATAACCATACATATATTAGTATAATATCAATACTATCAAAACATTATGATCCTAAATACTCTTAACATCTATAGTCATGATCATTTCACACACAGGTAATTTATCACAAGCATTAGTATCCAAGGTTTTAGGGAGGACTTCTATTACTCATGCATATTCTTATTGACCATAGGACTCTTCTGGTTATTCATATCATCAATCAAAGTAAGAAACATAATATGCATAACCTGTTGATTACTTAAACTTCTTACTTCAAGAATAATCATTATCATTCATAGAAAAGTATAAGATCCTAACACAAGGACTCTAACTTGATATAGGAAAAACATACCTAGATTATAATGCTTGCTAGTTGTGTCTAACATACCCATATAATGTCTTTTTGTTCTTCTGTAAAGACTTGTGCTAGTAACCTGCATAACTCATAAGTTAACCATTATAGAACCAAAATTATACATACCTCATAAGTAGAGCTTCTATGTGATCATGACTATGGATGAGTCTTTGTCTTCATGTCACCATGGCCATATGTTCTTGATTTAGAACTTGATTTTTTTTTCTTGATGTACCTTTCATGTTAGCGTACAATATCATCCTCATACAACACCATAGTGCATTAGTACAATCATAAGTGTCATAACCCTAATCAATGAATGTATTCTACCATTCACATGCATTCATACTTTTATTAGGATGATAAGACAAGTCTAACATTAATCAAGATTGTACTAACCTAAATAGTATGAAGACAAACATATCATAAACTTAATCATGAACATACATTTATCTCGTCAAGTCATACCTGTCGAGATTGCTTGTAGCATTCTTATGTAAGGCCTTAGCCTCATCTCCCTCTGGAACTGGAACTTCTTCACTTGTGCAGGTGTCCAATTCATTCTCTTCTAGTATTAACCCAATCTACTTTGATTTGTTGAGACTGGATCTAGAGATGGATTAGGGTTTGTCAGAGAAACCCTAAAAATTCAAATTTTGAATTTCAAACTTCTGAATGGATGGAAAGATGTGCCTTGCTGAGCTGATCAAGCTAGTATACTTCAATTTTGAAAACTGCAAAATTTGACCCCTCAAAATTGTTAATTTTTCAGAATTTACTTCAATCTGATCTAGGATCTTAACTGAGAGAACAACATGTACAACATATCTATAGCATATCAATCATGGACACAATAATGCAAGCACACAAGAGACACAGAGTTTACTTGGGGAAAACCATCAAGGTGAAAAACCCCAATAACTTCCTCAGAGATAGATAGATCAATGATACAACCCAAGCATAAGAGATAGACATATCCTAGTAGTAGCTTCTCCTCCTCCATAAGTGCGCCACTCTCCCAAGAGTGTGTGTGAGAATAAAATGATGAAATAGAGTGCCTCCCGTACTCTATTTATACTTGACTTGACTTTCCTAATAACCTTTACTAGGTCGGCATTAACTTAACCACATAACATAATGTTGACTAGGCTGAAACCCAATAGGATGGTCTAATAACCCTTTGACCCACATGGCCGACCCCCAATAGGGTGGTTTAATAACCCTTCGACCCACATGACTTATACAGGTCCGACCCCAACAAGGTGGTCTAATAACCCATCAAATATAATTTACGACACTTACAATATAAATGATGACACTTATGTATAGAGGAATAATAACATATCTATAGGAATACAATATACATATATGAAATACATTCCGAATTTACATATACATCAACACTCCCTCTTAACTAGGAAGGTATTTCTCGACACAAATCATCTAGCACAAGTCTTCTTCTCTGGATCATCGTCATCGATGCATCGTCATCGAATCATCATCATCATCACTGTTGCTTCTATCTCAATCAATCTCTGAAACTACTCGTCATAGGAAGTTCTACAGAGCCAATCCTTTTTCATACTGGATGTAGGCCCACCATCTGCAGGTCTTCATCATCACTAGTCATACTGTGGAATTCTCAGGACTTATTACGTGCGTCACAAAACCTGGCGGTAGCATCCCAGTCTGTTACGAGCACATAGCTCTACCTGTTGGATCTCCCAGGAGCACATTACATGTGACCCATCACAAAACCTGGCTGAAGCATCCCAGGTTGGTACGAGCACACAGCTCTACCTATCGAATTTCCCAGGAGCACATTACATGTGATCTCACCACAAAACCTGGCTGAAGCATATGAGGCCTTTTTCATCCTGTCCAGATCTCCCAGGAGCAAATTACATGTGGTCCACCACAAAACCTGGCTGAAGCATTCGAGGCCTTTTTCATCCTATCTAGATCTCCCAGGAGAAAATTACATGTGGTCATGGAAAAACCTGGCTGAAGCATCTGAGGCCTTTTTCATCCTGTCCAGATATCCCAGGAGAAAATTACATGCCATAGGACAAAACCAAGAGCATCCCAAGATGTTACGGGTACACAACTCCGACCTGAAGAATCTCCCAGGGCACAAATTACATGTCCTCCCAAAGAAATGTCTTGAAAGAGCATCCCAGGTTGTTACGGGTACACAACTCCGACCTATAGGATCTCCCAGACATGCTCATCTGCACAACCTGATCCACGGCCACAAAGTATCATCCTGATACTCACCATACATCATCCTGATATACACAATGCATCTACTTGATGCATACCAAGTATCTACCTAATACATATAACCATACACAATGTATCCACCTGATACATACATAGATACATGATCTAAGCATCCAACATGATGAATACATACATAAATGATCCAACTGATCATATCCAACATCCAACATGATGCGTACATACATAAATGATCCAACTGATCATATCCAGCATCCAACATGATGCGTACATACATAAATGATCCAATTGATCATATCCATCATCCAACATGATGCGTACATACATAAATGATCCAAGTGATCATACAGAGCAAAAACTAGAACATCATCCTGATGCTCATCATCCAGCGCTTACATCCATAGCCATGTGAAGGATCCCCCTTCCACCATGCTAGGAATGGCTACAACAAATGTCTCCATCACTTCTTCCTCGAAGTGTCGTCGATCTGAAGAACACCAAGCCTCTCTCTGAAGTACTCGAACTTCACTCTGGCTAGTGGCTTCGTCAACACATCTGCAATCTGCTCGTTTGTTGCAACATATAGGAGCTTCACTGCTCCCCTCTACACCATATCCCTGATATAGTGATATTTGATCTCTATGTGTTTCGACCTGTCGTGGAACATCGGGTTCTCAGACAGCTTCGCACAACTCTGGTTGTCACAGAAGATACCAGTAGCATCCAACGGTAGATCAAATAGCTCAGACAGTAGCTTCCTCAACCATACTGCCTCACAACTAGTCGAACAGGCTGCAACATACTCTGCCTCGACTGCACTCAGTGTTACGCAGGACTGCTTCCTGCTAAACCAAGAGATCACACCTGATCCCATACTGAAGCAACACCCAGATGTTCTCTTCCTATCTGCAGCACTGCCTACCCAATCTGAATCAACATAATCCTGCAGGTTAAACTTTTGATTCACTTCATACTTGATCCCATAATCAACTGTACCCTTCAGGTACCTCAGAATATGCTTTACAACAATCAGGTGAACACTCCTCGGATCCGTCAGGAACTGACTCAATGTGTTCACCGCAAAGAAAATATATGGTCTCGTGTTCGTCGGGTACATCAAGGACCCAATCATCTGATGATACATAGAGACATCAACCGGCTCAGATGAAGCATCACAGAGAAGCTTCAAATTCAATGCCATAGGTGTGGCTATGGCCTTGCAATCCATCATCCCGAATATCTTCAAGATATCTACAGTATACTTCCCTTGTCCAAGGAAGATCCCATTTGTACTCTGCCACACCTCCATACCTAGAAAATAGTGCATCATCCCCAAGTCCTTCATATCGAACTCGGTAGTAAGCTTCCACTACGTGTCAACAATCAATCTATCATCTCCTTTTACAAACAGGTCATCCATATACAAAAGTAGTATCACTGGATTGCCTTCCTCAACCTTGTAGTAAAGGTTGGCACCCTCTTTACTCTTGGTAAATCCCAAACTGGATAGAAAGCTGTCTATCCTACCAAGTTCTGCACATATATGACTCCATGTCATGTTCCTTAGAACCAAGTGGCTACTCCACATATACTTCTTCTTCAACTACACCATTCAAGAAAGCTGTCTTGAAATCCATCTGGTGTATCTTCCATTTCATCACTTTTATACTTCTCTATGCTGCCATCTACAGCATGCTTGATCTTGTAGATCCTCTTGGAAGTCACTACAGACTCCACTTCAGGTCTTGGTACTACATCCCAAACATCATTCTTCATGATCGACGGATCATGGCATTCTTTTATTTCTTCATCCCAGATCCTGGGAACTTCAATATCTTCAATAGATATCTTTGTTGTTGGAATAAATGTTGTAGTCCTTCTTTTGTAGGTGAAGGTATACGGTCTTTCCTACAAAACAAGTTAAATTGCATGATTAGAAACATCTCATAATTTTTAGAACAAATTCTTACACATAAGGAAATATGTCGTACAGTCATGCAATTATCTTAGCCAATGCTTCAATACAACATTTATCTATGTTCCATAACTTTCTATATGCCTTCCAGTCTCTACCAGAACATTGTTAAGAGTTTGCATAGCTCCCAACATGTCAGCAAAGAGGTTTTATTCTAGATAAGTATCAATGGAATGTTGTACAGTGCCATAGGCCTACTTACCCATTAAATGCATATTAGTAGTAAGTTGTTCATTAATGCAATCATTCTAATATGCATAATACACATCCTAAATCTAGGAACATGAGCATATACATCATTTGAACAATATTATTTAAACAAACAAATATGCAAGAAATGAAAATTAAAATACTTATCTTTGTTTGTTTGTTGGGTGGACTCCCTCTGAGTCTTTGCTTCCTTGCAGGAGCTGTTGGAGTCCTAATCTGAAGTAGCTTCTTCTACACCTTTCTATTGTGGAATGTAGAGAGATGGTCAACTCCCTCTGAATATCTGCATCCTTGCAGAAACAACTAGAGTGTGCTCCCTCTTGATCTTTGCTTCCTGGATTACCTATTCTTGAATTCATTCTCGATCCCTATGCATCCTTATTAGTATCATCATTGTGTTATCCTTGAGGTCTCATACATAATCACACATTCATTAGTATAATCTTAATACTATCAAAACACAATAATCCTAAACATGTATAGTCATGATCATTTCAAACATAAATAATAAGCATTAGTATTCAAGGACTCTTATGGTTAGTCATATCATAAATTAAAGTAAGAAATATAATATGCCTAAACCCATGATTACTCAAACCTATACTTTCATGACTCTTCTGGTTAGTCATATCATCAATTAAGGTAAGAAACATAATATGCATACACCCATGATTACTTAAACCCATGAATAATCATTATCAATCACGCCATGTATACTTATATAAGGGATCCTAACACAAGGTAGGATTCTAACTTGATATAGGAAAAACATACCTGGATTGGTATGTTAGCTAGTTATGTCTAACATACCCACATGATGTTTTCTTGTTCTCTTCAATGACTTGTGCTAGTAACCTGCATATCTCATAGGTTAACCATTATAGAACCAAGTTATACATACCTCGTAAATAGATCTTCTAAGTGATCCATGACAATGGATGAATCTTTGTCTTCATGTCATCATGATCATATGTTCTTGAACTAGAACATGATTTGTCTTTCTTGGTGTACCTTTCATGTTAGCGGACAACATAAACCTCATACAAAACCATAATGCATTAGTACAATCATAAGTGTCAACACCCTAATCAATGAATATCTTCTATCATGCATTCATAATTTTATTAAGGTGATACGACAAGTCTAAATTTTAATCAAGATTGTACTAATCGTAATAACATGAAGACAAACATACCATAAACTTAATCATGAACAAATCTCGAAACATACCTGGATAAGTCATACCTATCGAGATTGCTTGTAATCTTCTTATGTAAGGCCTTAACCTCATCTCCCTCTAAAACAGGAACTTCTTCACTTATGCAGGTGACCAATCCATTCTCTTCTGGGATTAACCCAATCCACTTGATTTGCAGGAACTGGATCTGGAGCTGTATTAGAGTTTGTCAGAGAAACCCTAAAAATTCAAACTTTGAATTTCAAAATTTTGAAAGGATAGAAATATGCGCCTTGATGAGCTGATCAAGCTGGTATACTCATAATTTGAAAACTGCAAAGTTTCACCCCCCAAATTTGCCTTTGACACTTCCGGATTCACTAGACATGACCCTGAACTAGGGTTTTATAAAGCCCACCCTTCTATCCAATCAAAAGGTTTGATCCAAAGCTCTAAGATTCTATTTTTCTAAGGAGCTTCCAGCCGTGGTCATAGATTTAAAAAATTTCCATTTTTGCAGAAGCCCTAATTTTCTACTTTTCCAATCAAAGTCCTGAACTAGGGTCTGATCAAGCCCGGCCTTCTGCCCAACCAAAAATTCTGATCTTGGTCTCTAAATTTTGATTTTGATGAGTAGCATTCAGTCGTAGTCTCCGATTACAAAAATTCCAACTTTCTCTGAAACCCTAAATTCCGGAAGCCATGAATGAAGGTGCTCAAAAATAATTATGTTTTGATAGAAATATGTACCTGATTGTTTCTGGTGTAACTCTGAACTTTTCAATCCATAGGGTCTGAAATTTTTTCTGTTATAGCCCGACCTGTCATCTTTCCAACCCCATAGGTTGGACCTCAAATGGATTCTCTGAGAGATAGTTATGCCAAGTGTCGCAACGTGAACTGTTTATGGGATAAAACAGGAGAGCGAACTTGTACGGCGTTCCACATGTCACTAGTTCTGTTTCGGCCTCTGAAAAATTTACCTGAGAAATTACAGTCTGTTCTCTACTTGTCACTTTTTATGAAATTTAATTTGGAGCTTCCTAGCCCAAGTTATGACCTTTTTTCCAAGGTCACCTGTTTATGACTGAGATCTGGAAGAGGCAGAAATCCTATATTGTACAGATCATAAATCACAAAGTACAAAGAATTAGAGGTTCTCCTTTGGACACAAGGTACATGGGAATCTTAGCTTCTCCCTGTATGATTTTTAGACCCTGAAATATCACCGAAATGTATTTATAGAGAAATTTTTATGATGACTGGTTTTTGCTATATCAAACCCTAGCATCGCAAGTGCAACAAGTGTCATACATGCCATATCATGCCTTCTTTTAGGTTAGCTCTGATACCATGTTAATTTTTCAGAATTTAATTCAATATGATCTAGGATCTTAACTGAGAGAATAACATGTACAGCATATCTACAGCATATCAATCATGGACACAATAATGCAAGCACACAAGAGACACAGAGTTTACTTGGGGAAAACCATCAAGGTGAAAAACCCCAATAACTTCCTCAAAGACAGATAGAGCAATGATACAACCCAAGCATAAGAGATAGACATATCCTAGCAGTAGCTTCTCCTCCTCCACAAGTGCTCCACTCTCCCAAGAGTGTGTGTGAGAATAGAATGATGAAATAGAGTGCCTCCCGCACTGTATTTATACTTGACTTGACTTGCCTAATAAACTTTACTAGGTTGGCCTTAACTTAACCACATAACACAATGCTAACTGGGCCAACACCCAATAGGGTGGTCTAATAACCCTTTGACCCACATGGTCGACCCCTAATAGGGTGGTCTAATAACCCTTCGACCCACATGACTTATACAGGGCCGACCCCAACAAGGTGGTCTAATAACCCATCAAGTATAAGTTACGACACTTACAATATAAATGACGACACTTCTGTATAGAGGAATAATAACATCTCTATAGGAATACAATATACATATATGAAATACTTTCCAAAGTTACATATACATCAACAAAAATTGCCTTTGAAACTTCGGGATCTTCTGGACAGGATCCCGAACTAGGGTTTGATAAAGCCTGGTCTTCTACCCATCCAAAAGGTTCGATATTGTGTTCTAAACTTTGATTTTTCTAAGGATCTTCCAGCCGTGGTCACAGATTTCAAAAATTCCAACTTTTGCAGAAGCCCTAATTTTCCACCTTTCCGATCAAAATACCGAACTAGGGTTTGATCAAGCCCAACCTTCTTCCCAACCAAAAAATTTGATCTTGGTCTCTAAATTTCGATTTTGATGAGGAGCATTCAGTCGTGGACTCTGATTCCAAAAATTCCAACTTTCTCCAAAGCCCTAAATTCCCGCAACAATGACAAGTCAAGAATGAAGGTGCTCATAATCCAATTTTGTTTTGACAGAAATATGCACCTGATTGTTTCTGATGCATCTTTGAAATTACGAATCCACAGGGTCTGAAACTTCATCTTGTGGTATCTTGACCTATCATATTTCCAACTCCATAGGTACGACCTCAATTGGATTCTCTTAGAGAGAGTTATGCCAAGTGTCACAACGTGACCTGTTTATGGGATAAAAGAGGAGAGTGAACTTGTACGGCGTTCCATGTGTGACTGGTTCAAATTCATCCTCTAAAAAACTTACCTGAGAAACTGCAGTCCATGCTCTTACTGTCACTTTTTACAGCATCTAATGTGGAGCTTCCTATCCCAAGTTGTGGCCTTTTTTCCTAGGTCACCTGTTTATGACTGAGATCTGGAAGAGGCAGAAACCCTAACTTGTACATATCATAAATCACAAAGTACAACGAATCAGATGTTATTCTTCGAACACAAGGTACATGGGGATGTTATCTATGACCTGTAGAATTTTCAGAACCTGAACCTTCTCCAAAATAGATTTATAGTGAAAGTGCCACGATGACTAGTTTTTTCTATATCAAGCCCTAGCTTCCAATTTGTAGCAAGTGCAACAAGTCTCATAAATGCCATACCATGCCTTCCTTCAGGCTACCTTTGATACCATGTTAGTTTTTTAGAATTTAATTAATTCTGATCTAGGATCTTAACTGAAAGAACAACATGTACAACATATCAAGCATAAGAGACAAGAGACAAGAGACACAAAGCATTTCACCGGGGAAAACCAAGAAGGTGAAAAACCCTGCAACTTCCTCAGAGATAGAATAAGCACCAATACAAAGATCACAATGATCAAACCCAAGAGATAGATATCTTTAGCAGCATTCTCCTCCTCCACTTGTGCGCATCCTCCTCTTCTCTCACTAATGCGAAGTGAGTGAATAATAGAATGTGTAAAATGAGAGAGACACACTCTCTATTTATACACTAACTTGACTTTCCTTTTAACTCTAACTAGGTCGGCCCCAACTTAACCACTTAACATAATGCTGATTGGGCCGAGCCCTCTAGGGTGGTCTAATAACCCTTTGACCCACATGACTCATACAGGGCCGACCCCATCAAGGTGGTCTAATAACCCATCAAGTATAAGTTACGACACTTACAATATAACTTGCGACACTTGCAAGTACAGCTGACGACACTTCCAATCGGGGGAATAATACATCTCCGTTGGGGATAAAATAAAGTACAAATACAATATAAAAGTGAATATCTTCTGAAGTTACAAATACATCAACATTTAGGGGGTAGCTCTGATGTGCCTATAGTGACTTCAGAGATATTCCATTCTCCAGGTTGCATATTTTTGTATGATTTTCACGCCAAGGGTTCCATTCTAATTATTCTAAAGCTATCTGTAATGTGATCAAACTTTGGGATCATCCTGTTCTTGGCTTGAGAGTCTAGTGATTCTAAGATAGGAAATATTTCTGGAGCCTTGGATCTTCTCTCTTGCTCTTTCTCTAGGAACATAAAATGATTAATAATTTTAAATGACTCAACCTCTCCACTCTCATTTATTTGTTGTGGTATTTCCAGGAGTGTTGCATGGGGGAGAGGATCCCGTGGATATTTTACATTTTTTCAGACAATAATTCATTAGACTCAATAGTAATAAGAACAAGGTTAGTAAGGTTCGTGCCTTATTCTTTTGATCTTTATTCAATGGGATTAATCTCTTGTGTAGATAAATGTATGCTAGATTCATTTATTTGCTTCTTACCAGGACCCATTTCCTCTTCTTCTAAATTCTTAGTCTTTTTCTTCTAAGGTTCTTCTAGGTAAATATCTTCTACTCTCCTTTTAGGATCTTCTATAGAATCTATTCTATCCTCGCATTGCATTCTTCCTATTTAGCCTCAGGATATTATATCTGAATTGCCTCTTTAATGGGTGAAAGTATAAGAGATATTTGATACTTGGAAGCTCGTGTTGCCTTCTCTTTTCTTGTCTCACTCATGGATTGAACTGTATGTTGAATAATCCTCACAAGAGTTTCTTTTGATTCTGGGATTTCTCCTACTATTGAAACACCTTTAGAATATTCTGATTGACCAATCTCTAGCATGAGTGGTGTTTGAGTGTTTGTCTACCTTGATTCCTTTTCTGATTCATCGTGCTCCCAGTCTAGTGGGATCTTAGGATCTTCATCTTTACATATACCAAGTATGACTTGTGTTCCCTAGGGATCTTTATGTCAACTATCACCTTGGAATTTGAGAGCCTTGATTTGTTTCATATACATCAGCCCCTATACATAGTCTTCCAGACCTCTTCTTGATTTGAATAAACTTTGTAGCCCACATGCCTTCCTTCCCCAATCCCTATCCTAGATTGAAACTGATGGATAACATAATTGGCATGGATTTCTGATATGGCTCCTAATTTTCGGGGGTTGGAGGAAAAGGAATGTTAGTCACTGCTATCTATTTTCGTTTACTACCACATTCATCTTTCAAAAGAGATACTGATTGTTCTTCTTATTTCTCAACCCAGCCAACCATCCAGGGTACTTATTTACTTTTATCACCTACAAAATATGCCTCATATACTTCGTCAAATTGTTGATATTCAGGGATATGCTTGTAAGGGATGCCTATTTTTTATAAATATATTCGCATCCTCCACCAGAATCCCTTCCCATTCTGATATTCCATACCCTGTACTCCAGTGTACTCATCACTCTTTATTTGTAAAGGAGCAATGAATTTCAATTCCTACTTGGGGACTAGTTCCCCTTTAGGTCTGTAGAAGGTGTAATAAGGTGGCACTTTAATGTGCTCTTCAAGAACAGGATCAATAAATGCTTGCATGATCACTTCAACAATATTTTTTTCTTATTGGATAATTTTATGTACTTCTTCAAAAGATTCTTTATTTGCTATCTTTTCTACTTTAGGTCTACACTCATTATCTCCTGGGTTCACCATTTTTCTCCCCTTTTCTTGACTAATAATGAAATGTGGGTCATATTTCCATGCTCTCTCCAGAGGCATATCAAGATCTTTAATATTTTTTACAACTTCCTTAAAACCTCTCTTATGATTAATATCATATCCTCCCATTGATACTGGGAATACAGTTCTTCCCTTCTTCTTAGATTGCAGGAAATGACAATTATATACCTCTTTCATTTGACTTACATATTCAAGGATAAAATTCCTCGTATGAAGGAGTTTGGGTAATTCGTGAGGAGGTGATTTAGTGCCATACAACCTGATCAATGCGTACTCTTCGTGTAGGTACCAATTTCCTTTTTGCGTAGCTTCTCCAAGCTACAGATAGGATCTAATTTCTTGAGCCGTGCGTTCTAGTTCTTTCCCTTGAATTAAAGTAAATGCTCGATACATAAATATGGATACAAATTTTATCCAGGAGACATCCTTTCCTTATTGTTTAATCCATGTAATCCAATCATACACTCTAATTGGTCGTCCATCCTTAACTCTACATAGCTCAAGGTTCTCAAAATGGTGAGATTGATAGAAAATCAACAAGTAAACTAGGTAGGAATAATATCTAAAAACCCCAGTTTCTTCAAATGATACTAATTGGTCTCTATGATCCCTTCTTCTAGGGATTTTTCATAATTGATATTGGAAATATTATCATTATTATATCTATCAATCAAAGCTACCATTATGTCATCAAGATTCTCATCAGAATCTTTACCCATTATGATAGTAAAGGAAGATAGAGTTTCTTGGTTCCATGGCGACAAGTTGGCTCGCATCAAGGGCTCAAGATGATCAATCTGTCATTTTGGTAAATATACTAGGAATCTTTTTATCTTCTCTTTCTAAGAGGGATCTTTCTTTGCATAATATTCAACAAGTCTTTTCAGGGAAAATGATTGATTCCCATCAATTGTAGTTCCCAACATGTCTGTAATGGATCTAGCAGAAATATAGAAGAGGATTCTTCCATCATGGGCCTTGACTACTCCCTCTACACTATCATAATTACTGGCGCATAACTGAACGAATTCAAGAAACATGAAAACATCAGGGACTAAATGCTGGGCCAACTGACACTCCCAAAATCTAGCCAGTTTGGGTGATTTTCCTTGAACATTTTGAAGTTTCGAAAGGGATACTCCTATCAATGTTTTGGTTGATATTTTGGTACGAGGAGAACCAACCTCATTTGACTAGTTTATATACTTTGGTAAAAAAGTTGAAGATGTGTCGAAAATTTCTAACTAGTTTGAAAGGGTTGTGGAAGAGGTCAACCAAGACATAGCATATTTATTCTTACCCATTTTAAGGTTTTCGTGGAACAATAGGATCAGTAGTGATTTTAAGCACTAAAAAGGGGGAAATATATGAGGATAGCAGATACGAAGGATATTAAGAAATTAGGAACTGATATTTTGAGGAAATACGCAGCCATTACAGGTGATTATCGGACTCACAAGATGAGAATTTTTACTTACTTGGATACATTCCAATTGTCTAAACTGGAGCTTTGAATGTATTTTCTGATATCCGGCGCCCCCGTACTTAGAAGCATATAAACTGGTAAATGCTTAGCATTAATTTCTCTTCATAGTTTAGAGACATAAACTATGAGTTTTGCTTTTTTCTATTTTTACAATTTTAAGCTTTAGAATATCGTTAAATTCTTTACTAATGACCATTTATGTGTCCGGATTAGGGGAAATTATAGTCAGAAATTTGGCCAGATAGTTGGTGTAAATGGTATAGACTTATATGGAATAACCAAAACACCCCTTTCGTTGGAATATGGCAAAGAAATAATTGTTTATATCATGATTTCCACTGCTCAAATCACAATTTCGACGATTTGGGTAGTTCCAGCCTTACTCTGAACTTATATATGATGATAATCATTGCAGACACCAGTAAGGACAAATGTCGAATGTGAACTTTCCGACTTACCTTTTTTTATTTAATTCGGTGCTGAGTTCTACCCATAAATATTAATTTTTTGGTGAAGGTGCGAGATCCTGTGATTGATGTAGATCTTCTTTAAAATATCGATCAATTTGTTGGCATGCTAGCTCTCTTATATGCTTTAATTTTCTATATAGATATCACCAACGATTGAGATCTATTTTCTGCTTGTTGCATGCTTAATCAGGATCATTGATGCCACAAAATCATATGGGAATTTTTTTTTCCATTCAACATCGCAGACGACTGCAATTTAATTTTGCAGCTATTGGCTAACTCAAGCTAATCCAGGTGTTACATGACAATCCATGCTTCTCATTTTAAATGTTTTAGAAATATTGGCAAATTACATGTTAAATATGTTTTTTTAGATTCTTTTATTGTTTGATTGTATAAAGAACCTTGAAAGTCTAATTTTTTTATGGTATCTTTGTTTCAGGAGAAAAACATTCAATTGTTTTCAAAATATAATTTTACTTCCCTTTCCACAGGTATTTTATTGATATTATATTTCTTATGTTGTTGTATGAATTTATACAAACTTGATGTCTCATCAAACATGCAAGAACTAATTAAAACTGGGATAATGCATTCATGACCAATTAGCATTGTTATACCCCCTATCATTTAGCATGGATTTAGTTGTGTCATGCAGCGACACATTTCTATAATAAATGACCAGCTTATAGGGACATGCTAAAAAATTGTTGGAATCAAATTGTCATGGCTGCTACAACTGATCATTTATTTCCATGTTGTGACGTGAACTTTGATACCTCTTCTCAGGCCACAATTTTGAAAAAAATTATTGGCCGAATTGACCATATTGAAATTTTGGAAACCTGTAGATATGCAAGATTGTTAATGTGGTATTTTCTAGTTAAAGTTGGATGGTATTAATGTCAAAAAACTACCAAATTAGGTCTACAGGACTCAAAAGTTCATCAAGTGACTGGAAATTGAGAAATTTATTGGTATCTTCTTATCAAAATTCAACCAACCATCTACATAGCTAACTGATAAAATGTATTAGTGGTATCTTCTATGACCAAATCATTTTATTTGTAGTATGTAATCAGGATCAGATAACTTGTATTTTCAATCTTCATGTGGCTATGAATTAGATGATTCTAAAATTTATTTCCCAAATTAATTTGGGTTCAACAAAAGGAAAATGTCAGACTGTATACCTACATCCTATGTATAACCACCACCGAGAAATTTTAGGAAAGAAGAAGAGAAGGAAGAGCATAGAGAAGAGCAAAGAGGAAGAACAAAAAAGGGAAGAGCAGGCAGAGAAGTTAAGACCAAATATCTATAATAATTTTCTGACTTTGAATTTTGGTTGATAAATCGCAAACCCTTCTTGAGACTAAGACCAAAGGGGAATTTTTAAGTTTTATGTGAATCAAGAGTTCCTCTAAAAATCTGTAATTGCCATGTAATTTGCTATTTCCTGAGCAAATTTTAGTAGATGAATGATAAATTTTAATGGTATTTTCTATGTTTGAAAGACTGTTTGAAATTCTTTCTTGAAAGAGGTTTTGCACTCTGTGTTGTTGCAGTTTTGTAGTGTGTTTTCTTTGTTGTAGAACCCTACAGGGTTGCACCACAAAGTCACTTCAAAACTCGCACTAAAATAAACAAAAAATTCATAGCCCCAAAATTTCACTTTAAATTTTGAATTAGAGGTGACATTTTATTGTCTGCACGTCACCATTATAGATATTAATGACGATGTTTAATTTCATGACCATCACCATTGACAAATTCAATGGTGACAATTAATTATGTGCACTTCACCATTGCATAAATTAACGGTGATTTTTACTTGTGATTGTCACCATTAATGAAACTTCAGTGACCCTTGAAGATTTGTAACAATTTTTTTATTAAATTTGAATGGAAATGGTGATGGTCCTTTCTTGTGCATCACCAAATGAGGTTGTGATGATGGTTATTTTTGTAATAATGATTTATTGGTGAAGGACATAGAACGTCTCCATATATCCCCTACTGGATTCACTGCCTTTGGTGAACGAGGGACATTTTAACCGCCACCAATTAGGTTATGATGATGGTCATAAAATTTATGTCAATGTTGTCCTTTGGAATTGGCGATGGTACCCAACCATCACAATTGATGATTATTGGTGACAATCATGGTGCATATCCATATCTCGTCACTTTCCCAATGCTTTTATTTTTTGATATTTTAAAGCTAGAAGATTCATTACCTTTGTCGAGTCTTATGTTCCAGGTGTTCTATTGACTATAACGTTCTCTAGTATTTGATTTCCCCCGTCTAAATTTTTTACTCTGGCTATTAGAAACTAATTGGTACTCATCAAGGCTTCAGATTTTTCTTTGTACATATACATATCTGCAAAATATTTGGCATATTTATGGTATACCAAACTATTGGACCATTCATCCAAGGATATATGATCTTTAGGGGGTAGCTCTGATGTGCCTATGGTGACTTGAGAGATCTTCCATTCTCCAGGTTGCATATTTTTTTTATGATTTTCACTCCAGCGGTTCCGTTCTAATTATTCTAAAGGTATCTGTAACGTGATAAAACTTTGGGATCAGCTTGTTCTTGGCTTGAGAGTCTAGTGATTCTATGATAGGGAAGATTTCTGGATCCTTGGATCTCCTCTCTTTCTCTTGCTCCAGGAACAGAAAAGGATTAGTAATTTCAAATGATTCAACATCTTGACTCTCATTTATTTGTTGTGGTATTTCCAGGAGTGTGGCATGGGGGAGAGGATCCCATGGATCTTTTACATTTTTTGAAGACAATAATTCATTAGAATCAATATTAATAAGATTAGGGTTAGTAAGGTTTGTGCCTTCTTATTGTGATCTTTCTTCAATGGGATTAATATCTTGTGCAGAGAAACGTATGTTGGATTCATTGCTTTGCTTCTTACCAGGACCCATTTCCTCTTCTTTTGAATTCACTACTACATTTTTGGCCTTTAGTGGGGGGTTGTCTTCCGCCCCCAAAAGTGACCTACGGGGGGGGGGGTTTGGATTTGGGGGCGGTTTTGGCAAAACTGCCCCTAAAGGCACCAATGTTAAAAGTTTTTCCCTTTAAGGGCGGTTTTTTATGAGATTGGAACTACCCCCAAAAGTCACTTTTGGGGGCGGTTTGTGACCCCCCTCGTAGAGGTCTACGGAGGTGGTTTTAAACCCCCCTCATAAACCCCTTCATAGAGACCTACGAGGGCGGTTTGGAACCTCCTTCAGAGAGACCTACGAGGGTGGTTGTGAACCCTCCTCATAAGCCCCCTCATACAAACCTACAGGGGTAGTTTGGAACCCCCCTCGTAGAGTACTATAGGGGTGGTTTCAAACCCCCCTCGTAGAGGCCTATAGGGGCGGTTGTGAACCCCCCTCGTATAGTCCTATAGGGGCGGTTTGGAAGCCCCCTTGTAGAGGCCTATAGGGGCAGCTTAGAACCCCCCTCGGAGAGGCTTATAGGGATGGTTTTGAACCCCCCTCGTAGAGACCTATAGAGGTAGTTTGAAACCCCCCTCGTAGAGGCCTATAGGGGCGGTTTGGAACCCCCCCTAAAATTCCTTATTACAAACCTTTGGGGTCGGTTACAAACCCCCCTCATAGGTAACTACAAGGGTGGTTCTAAACCCCCCTCGTTGTAACATACAAGGGCAATTTCAAACCCCCCTCGTAGTAACATATGAAGTAAGTTTAGAACCCCCCTCATAGAAACATACAAAGACGGTTTGAAACCCCCTCTATAGCCATAATAAATCATAATAAAATATATTTTATTAAAAATACTAATATTGCAATATCAATAGGGCACGGAGGAATCGAACCACCAACCTCCTGCTTGTAAGGAAGGCGCTCTTCCATTGAGCTAGAACCCTTTCAGAATTGGGGAGAGGAGAATATTAACAGCCAGATTGCATCATTTGTAATTCTAAGAAAAGACACTAATATTCAAAGGCAACCATGCTTAAAATCCAATTTATTTTTCAAAACACATTGATAACACTACAAGAAAAAAGGTCATTGGTGAGGGTCAAAAAATTTCACCATAAGCTCATCGGCGATGGTCAAAAGGGACTCCGTCACCAAATTTGAGCGTCACCAAAGGCATCGTCACCGAAATTAGAGGTTATGTGGTGACATTCAAGGTCAATCACTAATAATTATTACAATGATGGATAGTGACCCTCACCAATTCATATGGAGTTTTGGTGATGGATCTATTTTGTCCCTCACCATTGATGCATATATGGGGACGGTCAATAACTGATCATTGGCGAGGGTCGAAAAATGTCACCATAAGCTCATTGGTGATGGTCAAAAGGGCCGCCGTCACCAAAACTCGAATGTCGCCAAAGGCAGCATCCCCAAAAGTAGAGTGATGTGGTGACATTCAATGTTCGTCACTAATAATGATTATTTATGATGAATAGTGACCCTCGCTGATTCATATCAAGTTTTGGTGATGGACCTATATTGTCCCTCACCATTGATGCATATATGGGTATGGTCAATAACTGATCATTGGTGATTGTTGAAAAATGTCACGATAAGCTCATTGATGATGGTCAAAAGGGCCTCCATCACCAAAAACTTGAACATCGCTAATGACTTATGATGAGGGGATTTCAATGACACTCATTATTAATGCTATTTCCATTATCATATCAATGGTGACAAGCTCTATGAGATTGTCACCACTTTTCATTTTTAAAATCTTTTAATGACGCATAATAAAGGACCATTTCCATTTCAATTCAAATTGTAAAAAAAATAATTATAATGATCCTTAAAGGATAATGGTGAAATGTCACCATTACTTTCCACAATGGTGACAATATTTGGCATGTATTGTCACCCATGAAGATGGATAGTAGCAATAAGTTCATGTATAAGAGCTAAGAAAAATCTCATAAAAAATATTCTTCTCTTTTTTAGAAATGACAAGCACAAACCCATTGCCTTGAATTTACTATCATGCACATGTAAACTTCTTGTATGTTCAAGCATCCAACCATGCATTTTTTTTCTCCCTCATGTGCTTTCATTGTTTTGTGCTCCATATGGTCTAAGCCTTAATCTTGTGTTCTTGATACAATGGTTCCCGCTAATAATGATTTGTTATCCCTTCTTCTAGTCACGTTGACTTATTGTGGTTTCTTGTGGACATTACTATATTTCTTTCTTTCTATTTTGAAAATATCAATGAGGCAATGGGACAATAATGGCAATATACTTGCTAGTAAAGAGGTGGCAAGAGGTGGTCCATAGCTATGGCTTTCAACAAAGCTTAGGGGTATCCCTCATACCCTAAGCCACAAAGATCTTACACCCCCAAGCTCAACATACAATTTGTTACATCCTTTCACAATTAGATAATTTATGATTGATTTCTATTCATCACAAGTTATTGATGATAGATTTCCTGGGGAAGTGGTGAACCAATAATATAGGGGCCCAACTCTACTCTTTCCAGTCACACAAGCTTGATCCCCATCAATCATTCCTTACATACATATTTCACACACATACTTAGTCACAGATTCATCATCTTGGATGCTCTGGTCTTTATAACCATACTTTAAAGAGGGATCATATCTAGGCTATTTAGAGTTTATACAGGCCTATCTCGATCTATGTAGCCCAATATATAACTGGCCAGCAATCAATAAGAATGAGATAGTCCTAGGACACACCCCATCCTAAGGGAGACAAGCAGCCTACTCAAACACAACCCATCCAAACGTGTTACTTAACCATCTAATGGAGCTTTTACTACTCACAAGTTGGTGCTAGAAGAGGAAAGATGGGAAGTGGTTCACTCTAAGAATATAGGGAACTGGGACCCCAACCACCTTGTAATTTCCCCTATTCAAATTCCATCAAAATTTTCCCAAAGTGCCTGACAAGATGACTATGGAATTTTGACAAAAAATTGGTCATCAAATTGTTGTAGCTTACTAGGAATTAAATCTGATTGGTTGTAGTATTTTAGCAAACACTTTATGTCCTTACTGTTGTAGCTTCAATCTAAACTTCTTGACAGAGAAATCAAGCGTTGATTGCTTTTACTTTGACTATGCCATATTTATTACATGGACATTTTATGGGCATCTTATTCATTGAATGCTCCTCTAGAAACTTTAAGAATTCCTCAACCTTGCCTCTATATTCTTGTAGTGTCCTACACATAACCAGTTTCCAAGTCTATGAATGGATGAAATGAAACTTGAGTTTTACACCATATGGATTATATCTTAGAAAGTCCCCCAAAATTACATTAGTGAGAATGCTTGAGAAGGCATGGAAGCCACCACATATTCTCCACTAATTACCCTAACATATTTATTTGTATAAGAGCCATGAGGAGGTTTAAAGGCCCATCTAATGACATGTATTTCCCCCAACCAAAAGCATTAAAGAAGACATGCATACAAATGAGAGTGGGTGCTTAAATACCTAATAGTAATGTACTTAACTAGTAGAAACACTACAACATGAATTGAATGCCTAGGGAAAAAGTTCTTGGCAACTCATAAATGTCTAACTAACAAGTGAGACTCTTATGTTAATCTAGAATTGTTTCCCAATGTAGCCCAAAATTGTATTAGCAGACCCCACAGGACCAATGTACTATCCAGGTCATCAAAGGGATGTTCTTACCAGGCATGTTGGAACACAAAATCTAATTATATTTTAACTTAAGCACTAACTTGAACTTATACAATCCCACTAAAGGCAAAAAGCTAAAACTTCCAACAAACACTGTACCCCATACATGGTTACCATTTAATGCCAACCGACTCCAGATCCCAAGCATTAACAAGTTTAACACATGACATTAATTGAACACAAATTAGTCTATCCAATGTTTTATGTGTTATGCATAGAACATTGTTGTTCAAAAGCCATTTATTATTTAGCCTAATAGCTTCATATTATAACAAATATTCCCACAATAATGAGTACACTATACTTCTTCTAATGAAGGAAATATTTTATGAAATGTACAATCTAATATGCTACACCCATCAACACGCTAGCATGTTTAGAAGGTACTTTCTCTACTTATAAAATTATGCCCAAAGTTTAGCCCGACAAACTTGTCTTTAAGTATTGAAGTTTGTATGCATACTACAATTCGTTGAAAAGAGAGGTTCAAGGATAACATCATGCCGAAAGGATGAAGTATACTTAGGATTTTTAGTTCACAAAAATGAATGTGGTAAAAACAGTATGCTTTTTAACTGTACCAAAGGATATCAGGTTTGAGTTTTCACTAGTTCATTTTAGCAACAACAACCTTAGTCAAGGCTTTTTTTACTTTAGCAAGCTCTATAAAAATGTTAAGAATGGATAACCAATCACATTAGCCTTTTCTATATGACAAGCTTAGTAGTAGTAACTTCTTTCAAGGTTTTTTAGCATGGAAAAATGAGTAAAAATAAGGACCAATTTTAAGTAGTCAAGTAAATTGGAAGTTTTCACTTACCAAATATAGCAAGGATAATCATGGCTTGAGATTCACTTCTTGTGCAGTGACATCCACCTACTCAAGTATGCACTTGACTCATCACCCTTCACTCATTAGAGCCTAGAAACCACTCCACCACTTCATGCTTGGAACCATGACATCATTCCTTATACTTTCCACAAACAAAAAAATGTTTAGTATATAAATGTCCCAAGAGAAATCTAACTTTGAAAAGGAAAAAAAAGCAAGAAAAACTAGAAATGAAGGTAACATCAATGATGTTAGATATACAAAATGAAAATTTGGACATTTCTAAATATATAAACCTCTTGCTTGTGGAAAAAAATATTCTCATTAGACTCACTCTTTTACAAGGAACTCAAATGTGTGCATAGAAATGGCATGCAAGCACTAAAAAGCACATTACTAAAACTAGCAGTTATCAGGAAAATGATTACATATTTCCATAAATAGGAAATATACAAGGACCAAGAATATGTATATCTATTTGACATACAAACCCTATAAATCTAGCTCTTGCAAAAATATTTGTAAAAAGTAGCAATTTCTCATAATTTAGTGAAAATTACTCTCAAATAGGCTCTAATCATTATGATTCTTTGGATGCACATGTAATACAACTAGCATGATGGAAAATTGTTGGTATTAACCCTCCAGTTGCATCATCAAATCTAAGGGTTAAAAATCTAGTTTTGTTACAGAGACTTTTAATGCTTAAGACCAAGCATAATTTCCAAAAAAATTTAAATTTAGAATTCTACATTAAAAACAGTTAAAATATATTATTTTATTTTATTCATTTTTTAATATAAATTTAAAAATATGTACTTTGTAGACCTCACGTTGGAATAGTCTTAGTCTTTATGGTCCAAAATGTTTGAGGTTGGAATAGTCTTAGTCTTTCCAAAAAGTTTTGCAAATTCAAAAAAGGCACGTTGGAATAGTCCTAGTCTTTATGGTCCAAAATGTTTGAGGTTGGAATAGTCTTAGTCTTTCCAAAAAGTTTTGCAAATTCAAAAAAGGCTTTCTTTGTATGCAAGCCATGCCCATCTTCCATGTTAATCACTTACACGTGCTTTTGTCCAGTAAGCATTGGTTTATTATGTAATATTTACACGTGCTTTTGTATAGTAAGCATTGGTTTATTATGTTTTGGCAAAAATATTTGAGGTATGGATTGTCGAGCCTCATCTCTAGACCATTCATTCCACTCCAAGTCTATACTTAACCGTCTAGTAAGTATTGGTTTATTATGTTTTGGCAAAAACATTTGAGCCCATCTTCCATGTTATTCACTTACACGTGATTTTGTCTAGTAAGCATTGGTTTATTATGTAATATTTACACGTGCTTTTGTATAGTAAGCATTAGTTTATTATGTAATATTTACACGTACTTTGTATAATAAGCATTGGTTTATTATGTTTTGGCAAAAATATTTGAGGTATGGATCGTCGAGCCTCATCTCTAGACCATTCATTCCACTCCAAGTCTATACTTAACCGTCTAGTAAGTATTGGTTTATTATGTTTTGGAAAAAACATTTGAGGCATGGATCATCGAGCCTCATCTCTATTACCATTCATTTCAGCCAGCTCTCAAAGCACTCACACAAAGCTCCAACAGCTCTCAAAGCACTCACACAAAAGCAAGTCTATACTTAACCGCTAGCTCGCTCTCAAAGCACTCACACACAACACCAACAGCTCTCAAAGCACTCACACAAAGCAAGTCTATCTATACTTAACCGCCAGCTCTCAAAGCACTCGCACAAAGCGCCAACAGCTCTCAAAGCACTCACACAAAGCACCAAGTAACGAAACTACATGGAATGCCAAACAATAGACAAGGCACATAGTGCTCAACACGTCAGTCATATTTTGGGATCACCAACATATATGAAGATTAGTAAAACATTCCAATTTATCCATGTGGGAAATATTTCACTACAAGAATCAAACCCGAGTGTTAAAACGACAGTTTGAATACTAAATCAAATGTCATGACAGCGTATAAGATAGTCATCACAAATTGAAAACAAAAACGCCCAAAGGATGAGCAATCTGAATCAGTGTTCAAGTGTTAAAAGTGATATCAGAAAAATTCTTCCTATTGCCATGTCAAGTGTCAAATATCGGTGATGAGTTCCATTGGTTTATTGAAATGTGCCTTAAGAGAGCCGAGTGGTTTCAATAGAAGAGTATCAAAATTTGGTCTACACTACTTGTGTCTCAAATGCTGCTCCTGTTATTCAACCTGGAAAATCATGTCGAAAAGTTGGTGTTGTTAAAGATGAGCGTGCATTTTTATCACCTCCTCCAACAATATTGAAACCGGAACCTTTGTGGACTGGAAAGCAGGTCATAACGACGGTGCTACACTATATCACAAAAAAAGTTGGAGAAGAGTGAAAATCTCAATGACAAAGTTCATTCGCAATTTCTTGGCCAAGATAGGGCTGAAAATGGAAGAGGAGATTGAGAAAGTTCTATGATCCAAGGGTGAAGTTGCATTCTAAAACCCTTCGTATTTACTAGATATAGTCGCTTGTTTGGTCAGCCCTGTTAGCCTACACTAATAACAATACTGATACCAGTTTGCCAACAGCCTGCTAGTTCTCACCTCAGCATTTGGCAAGTAGCAAAACCACACCAAGAAGGGATAGGATGAACTCTTATTGTGGGCTGTAAACAATGACAGAATTGGAAGTGAAGGAATTGGCCACTAAGAACTGATCCTTGCCCAGGTTAACTGTTAAGGATATGCTCACCCCACTAATTCCTAGATTGGACAGGCTTATGTCCAGTGCCCTGAATCACATAACCTCTGACATGAACAATAGTTTGTTTCCAAAAGGATTGTTAAAGCCATTTCCAGGCAACTGTCTCTCTCTAATGACGATGACTGGAATAAAAGGTGGTTTGGTGAACTTTATGCAAATATACTCATTACTTGGGCAGCAAGAGTTGGAAGGAAAGCGTGTTCCTCGAATGGTTTCTGGCTGTGATGGGCTTGTTGACACTGCTATTAAAAAATCTCGAAGTGGATACTTACAGTGATGCCTCATAAAGAATCTTGAGTGTTTGAAGGTGTATTATGATTGTACTGTAAGAGATTCAGATGGCTCTGTTGTCCAGTTTAGTTATGGTGATGATGGAATGGATGTTATGAAAACTAGTTGCCTAACTGAATTTGAAGTTCTTGCAACTAATCAAAATTTTGTTAGACAAAGGCTTGGTACAAACCAACTCAATGAATTGGTTTCCCAACATTCAATGAAAGAAAAATTCAAATATAAATCTTCAGCTCGAGGCAGCTATGCAAAGATTTACTTGAAGCTTTTGAAAATAAGGTACAGGAATTGATTGGGGACAGGATGGAAGTCAAAAGGACATAGGTGGCAGAGCATCTTAAGGGAAGAGTATGTCTCGAAGATTCTTAATGAAAGATCATTTCCAGATTTACAGGGAATCAGTTAACAGGTGGCATTCAGAGATTTCACATTGAAGATTAGTTCCATATTTTCATGCAAAAGATCAATAGTCAATTAAAGATCGACTTCATTCGAAGACACTCAATCTTAGCAGTTACCAATATTTTACAGCTACATAGGAGATGGATGTCGTAGTTGGCATAGGAGAGAGGGATATCAAACCTAGATGTGTATGGGGATTTGAAGTCAACATTGGTTGGCTCAACCAATCCTTGCAATCACACAATATTCAGTTGAGAGAAAGTGGAACCAGAACAAAATCTATAGCTGAGAGTTTCAGCTTCATTTTCTCACAAATATAGAGGGAAGTTGGAACTAAACAGGGAGGCTGAAACTCTAGCTAAGGAAGCAGAGGATTTACAGGATGACAGATTGGAGATCACTCCAATGGGCATGGACTCTCCCAACCATTCCATTTCTATAAATATTTACTAATTGTCACTTCACTTGAGGTAAGTCACTCTAGCTCCAGGAAAGATATGAAGGAGGCCATTGTAAATGTATTTTTTGGATCATTTCAGCTATGGGACGTTGGACAGTTATGGGTGACTCAAAGCTTGTAATAAAGTGGGCCAACCAAAATCATAATATGAAAAATTTAGAACTAACCACATCATGAATCAATTTGTAGAGGTAAAATATCATTTTCATGCTATTTCTTTTACACATGTATATAGAGAATTCAACTTTAAAGCTGACAACTTATCCAAGGATGCTCTACTCTTATAGGAGGGTACCTTTATTGAACAAGTCTTCAGGGGAGGCAATATTCTAGCAGCTCGAGAATATCACTTTTACTAATTTTGTTTATATTTAGAATTCATTCGAAGTTATCATGTCATCAAGATATGAGAGACAATGAAGTTTATTTTCATCTGGGCAAGATTTAGAAAAAAAATCGTATTCGATCTTGGAAGACTAATATATCAGAACATGAAGTGTGTATGCAAGAACTAAAGGGGTCAGCTTTTTTTTTAAGGCGTCCTTTTTGGATAAAAAATATATATTTGATTTCAAACTCTGAAATATCAATATAATGATTTTTTTCAGGAAGAAAAAAAAGAGTTTGGTACAAGTCATATTTGATATGGGAAGTGAAAATCTAATTGCCAAGTCTTATACAAACAGTTTAATCTCTCAACAACAACAACACATCCATACCTATATGAAATTTGAGTTGGGATGCCTGCATAAAGATGTTGAATTTACCATCACCAAGTGGGGAAAATTGAAGTTTGCAATGACTTTTAATTTTGCGAATGAAGTGAAATGTGATGCATTACCATTAGATGTGTGTGGATTATCTTTGGGAGTACTTGCTTGTGAGATAGGCACTCTGAATATCAGTAATGACCTAACTAATACAAGCAAATGAAATTTAGTATGGGATGACTAAATGCTCAAAGAAAACAAAATCTTGTTGTACACATTTCAACAATGTAGGCAAAAAGACTTATTAATGTTTCCCAAAAGGTTTTGCTGCTAGTATTGAAATCAGTATCATAACACATGTAGGAAGTTGGCATAAGAGAAACAATTAAAGTAATTATAGGGAAACTAAGGGGATATTTTCATGGAACCCAATAATTTTCCTATTCAACATGTTATATATCTGTGACCAAATTTTGTTTTCCTAAACACGGGATTAGGCCATACTTCAATTCCTGAACTCAAGATTAAGAACTAATTGAAAAAGGACATATCCGTCCTATTTCCTTTGCATATCGGATTAGATATAGTCTGAACACCCAAGGAATCAGGTAGTTGGTGAATGTGCATAAACTATCACCATGCATTGAAGATAACTACCAAGAACCACTACACAATGCAGTTAAAAATTAAGTGAAACAACTATAAGGGTAGAGTATCCGAGGTGAATCCGATATCTGATTTTTTATTCTTCTCTTAAAGTTTGACACTAGTTAACTAATTAATGGGAATTTTGTGGATGACCTGTTTCTGACCATTGAAAAAGAAGAGTAATCCTTTCGCAGCATGTTGGAATACTTAGAAATATCCTACAAAAATTTGGGCTCCGGTATCCAATTAGCTAAGACCTGCTGTTATAAAAAGCCAATGCGAGTTGCCCGATAGGCTAGGAAATCTTGGATGGGCTTGGATCCAACTAGGATAAATTTAAAAATTCTTAGCAACCAAAATTTCAGGCAGGGAAATTCTAAGAATAGCCTGCATAATGGAATTCTTGAAGGAACTAAAAAAAACCTTTCTCATATGTTTATAACTATCAGTGATGTTGATAAACGAAAAGATCAAGACCATTCTTAATCCATAGGAATACGTTTACATATAATGAAATAGGCAGAAAAACAATGTTTAAAAATGGAGTTGAGCATCATCATCTTTGAAATCAACCACCCTGGAACATACTTCACCATATTATTATTTGTTGGAAATTTGGTTCTTTTAGATTGTAACACATACAATACAACAACTTCATATGACAATTGGAAAACAAAAGAAAATAGATAAGATTTACAACATGAAGCACCCTAACAATGACACTAGAAGTTGTTTAAGACATTTCTAGATAAAACAATGACTTACATTTTGCAAGTTTGGCAAGTTTTTGAGATGTCTGATGTATGCCGAACCCAATTCTAGATGCCCTCTTAATGAACTCAGACTGCACAAAACCAATAGATCTCGATCCTACATATTTTGTGTTATTGGTAGATCCATTCGATTGGGAAAATTTGGAAGAGGAATAAGATTTCCATAGTCTCTCTACTATAGTCTGGAATTTTGTTTTCCTATGGTAGTAAGAGAACTCGAATTGCATAGCTTGCTCCACAATCTTAACATCAGGTAAGTGTTGAATGCGGGCTTGTAGGTCTACAACAATTTCCGTCAAGTTCTTTTCAATATTTTTATTCATGAAGACAACAGTCATTGCTTGGATGCAATGGCGCATCATAAGGAGATCACTACGTCCTACACATCTGGAGGTACACTTAACAGTCCCTCGATTTAGTTTGAGGAACACCTTTCAGTCCAGCTCGACAAGGGATATAGTTTAGCTAGAGCGACAATTTTTTAAACTCCACTCCCAAGACATCTCGTAGCAGGTCTCATACACATTTCTAAGTGTTTCTTTACCAATTATTTCCTTGATGCTTCTGAAAACCCAATGCCAGTCTTGCAATTCGAAACACCTACCAGGAAGATGCCCAAGCGCAATTGATTTTTGAAATTTTTTTCGCCAAATGCAACTCATAAGGTCAAGCAATAACACGATAGTTGTAGGATAAAAACTCTAATGGTGATTGCGTTTGCATATCCCTTTCCTTGGATGAAAACTGAAGATATACCCCACTCAGGCGGGCAAATAAGCAGATGAGCAATCGGTTGGTGGGAAAACCTCGGAGATATAGAGTAGTTAGAACTAACTGGACAGCAGCAGAGGGGAAGGGGTCACTGCTCAACCAGATAGATATTTTTAAAACTATAATTATTGCTTGGGCTAGAATCATTTAAATGGCTAGAGCTATTTAATATGGCAGTGCTCTTCCAGGCCAGAGGAAAGCCGAGAATACAGGTTGGGATGTACATTTGAATCAGTATAGATAATTTTTCCGATTCATATAAATAGAGAGAACTATTCCACTATTTTGCAAAGTGACCCAGATCCACAAATCTACACATGAAATACCGTAACCCCAATTTAAAAAAAATTGTATGCCAAAACCCTGTGCGGTTATGTGTCTCAGATATGTAACAGAGCAAAGTTAACAAAGAAATAAAATTGCAAATACCCCAAAACCAAGATCAATTTAACTGAATTGGACATATATAGGGTTCACGAGAGGGATTCAAATAGAATAATTGAGGTTGTGCTCTGGATCACAATACGAAGAGGACATTGTTCGGTAAAGATTAGGATTCAATATTAACGCTTCGGGAATTGACCTCGTGACCACCCTGAAACCAAATAAGTTTGAATGATGGGTATGAAATTTTTTTCCAAAAAACCTTCCAAAGTTACCTTGCCAGCCTTCAATTGTTTATAAAACTGCAGCTATTGATGTGGAAAACCCTTCTCTTCTTTTCCCTGCAACGCCCTCTCCTGGAGATGTTTGTCTTAACTAATGGCTACGCCATCCTTAGCCATCATCCTTCTTGCCATTGTTTGCTCTTTTTATTTTATGTCTTCTCCTCTGTTTCATTTACCAATAACCCCCTCCAAAAAAATCAAATACTTCCAATATCCCGCCCAAAACTACCCCGCCTAATAAGTCAAATTATATCCCCTCCAAAAAATCAAATACTGCCAATATACCCCGCCCAAAAACATTTCAAGTTTTTATTGGAAATTTTATTTTGAACATTTTTACAATTTTATTTTGAACATCACCCAAAAAGTCAAATTTCAAGTTTTTATTGGAAATTTTATTTTGAACATTTTAATGCTTTAAAAATAAAAATTACATGTGCAGTGACGAATATGCTCCTTAAAAAATCAAATTTCAAGTTTTAATTTGACATTCTATTTTCAACATTTTTAATGTTTTAAAAATAAAAGTTTTGTTAGAAATTTATAATAATTATTTGTGTAAGTAGGGAATATAATTTTTGCACTAAAATGTATTGGTCTATGTGAACCCTTAATACAACCTCGATCATGTTTTATCCTCTATTGATTTTGATGTAGCTAAAGGTTTAAAGGAAATTTTATAGGTATGGCTTGTGGTTTATGAGTGCTTGGTTTAATAAGTCATGGTTTAGCACAACTAGAACATGGTAGTTTGAGAATAATTTGAAGAAGTTTCCAAGACTTTGTGATTCAACCCTTTTGATTAGGAATAGAAAATGCATGCTGCCAAGTTTTTCCAACCTTTAGAATTGATGAGATCCATCAAGGAAGAGGGGATCATATCATATCCCAATCTCATTAGCTCTAGATTTATGATAGAATGATGGATGGTTTTTTAAAATCTCTAGTGATAAAGGAGATGGGGAACAATTATATACTTTTAAAAATGTAAATATCCAAATCACGGGCCAAAAAATAACTAAGCATGATTTTTTTTCCCATTACACAATGATGTTCCAATCTTGGAAACTTGCGGATAAAATAAGGATGGCCATGCAATACTATAGTGATATGGTGTTAATAAGGTGACATATGAACATAAGATAGCATGTGATAAATCCTTATCCTTTGATGAGCTAACATTTTCCCTATGATAATTATTAAAGGACACAAGTAGCAACGAGATCAAATCCATACCAAGTCTTTTGTGGAGGAGACACTACATGCCCTTGGACCTTTAGATCCATATACAATTATGCACATAGCCAGGACAAGTAAAATCCATTAGTATCTTGACCCCAACCATGGAAGGCATGTGAACCTAGACTTACCTCACATCACTTTACTTGTGTCCATTTTAATCCCCATTATGCACAAAACATAATGATTAATGTACTCTTTGAGAATCTACTTTGTATTAATGTGGTGACATGGAGAACGAGTGTATAAATAGCTCTCTATCTCTCTCATATGCACACAAAGAGAGTTGTCCTACATGGTGAGACTTTCACACTTTATAGGGTTAATGTGAAGAGCATTAAGTGGTCGTTTTAGAAGTTACATGAAGCAAGGGAGGGGTATAAGGTATATTTGTAATTTTCAGTGAGTATGAATAATGGCATAAGTATACCAGTGGTGAAAGTTTTGAGCTTAGTTAGTGCTTATGGATGTGGAATTGTTGAGCCCGATGTGGTAATGTTGATCCCAAAGTTTTTATATAAAACATATTTTATTTATATTGACAATGAAGAGAAGCATTATATTAAATAAACGCTGACTAGAACACATCTTATAATAATTAACACACGTGCAACCTATCTTAGGTGGATCCAAATATTGGGATATATTACCCATGGAAGCATTCACCCCACAACCATATGTATCCTTGTTGGAATCCCACCCCAAGATGGGGATAGAATATGAGAAAAACTTATAAAATTTTATGAAGTCTCTTTGTCTCACAATCATTTCCAAGAATTTTGCACACAACCCTTATTAACTTTCTTTCTTACATTGTGAAAGCTATATCAACTCTAGACCCCAATAAAAGGGCTACAATTAGTTATGTAAACTTGTTATCCTACTTGCAAAAATAATATATCTTTACCTTCCTTTTCACTTGACTAAAAGTCTCAAATCCATTCTATCCTACTCTCTAGAATAAGGGCTTGCCAATGAACTACATTGATAACTCAGTCAAGCCCACGGGGAGTCTAAGTTTGCTTAACACATTGGTCTCGTTCATTGTTGGAATTAACCGACTTGATTATGTCTTAAATAATATGGTTCCTACACAATAATATGGTTCCTACACATACTAGTGGAACTTATCTAAAGGGAAATTTCTAGTGATAAACCTATAAGAGGCTTGAGTCATGTGTTGACTCAAAGGCCAACTAATTAATTCTCATTACTTGAGGGAAATGACACCCTTGATGCCACTAATAAAATTGAAGAAACAAAGCAAAGAATTGAAGACACAATAGGTAAACATCATTTTGATGGAAAATATTATGTTTATCAAAATGGAAGGAATTTACTTCTTAACATAAGTGAGAAAGAAACCAATAAAAGTAGTGTCTAATGAACAAAGAATGGATAGTGTCACATGTAGTGAAGTTGTCAAAAACCCCAACCTTGACATCATTTCTGACAAAGTAGGTGAGATTAATTTTGAGCCAATTGTCCAGTGACAAGTAAAATAAGTAGGGGATGAACTTATAATATTCAGATTGTCAAGAACTCCTAATAAACAATTCAAAAGTTATTGGTATTTGCTCTCATGAGAATAGATTGGATGGTGCAAACATGGCAGCTGAATTGTAGAAAAATAATGAATGTAAAAGTAGTGAAAGCAATAAGTGATATTCATAAATGTCACACTTAACACATGGACATAAGTGATACTCATAACTATCACACTTAACCCCCCCAAAAAAGTGATATTGCACCTAATACCATTGACACGCTAACTTATTAAGAAATTGATTGACTCTACCCACTATGACCTTGGACACATAATGACAAACACTTCATAGCAGTGGTCTTAAACCACTATCTTTTGTCAAAAACTATAGAGACGATCACCTAGCATCATCAAAAACTCATTAGAATGATCAATGGTGACAAACATTTTTCTACAGTCACCAAAAAGTAACCAAAAAATGTATTGGTGAGGGGCAATAAAAGATCATCACTAGAAGTGTCACCAAAGAGAGAACTAGTAACGAGCCTTTAACAACCCTCACCAAGATGCAGTGTGGATCTCCCAATCCATGTTGAGAATATCGCTTCCTAATAGCCATATTCTTTGTATTTATTTTGATTTCTAAGTATATGCTTGATCCAAGTGAATATGCCCTTGAAACATTGTTAGAGGAGATGGTGATACTGGAGAGAAGATGAATACAAAGACATTGTTTGATTGACTAACAACTAAAGATGTGATTTCCATGTGGAAAAGATTCTTTAAATAACCATTTAAGATGTGATTCAATCTAAATGTGGATAAAGAAGGAAAATCCCATTGAAAAATGGGAAAGAAAATTCCGTTGAAAAAGGGGAAAGTATATTACTATTATTAAATATATCATTATATGTTATTCATTTACAATGTCTGTTTAATTGGCAATTTCTACATAATAATTATTAGTGCATTAAAAAAAAAAAACGGTTGTTTCAGTGATTCAAGGTTAATCTTTCCAATGAGATTGAGACCCCATGTCACAAATGAGGAAACTGGAGATACAGGGTGCCAAGAGATAATGGGGACAGTATGGATCTCAAGTTCATGCATTTGGCATCAAGGGAGTATACAAATGAAGAGAAATAATCATGCATCAAGGGAGTATACAAACGAAGAGAAATAATCATGCATCAAGGTCGATCAATAGTAGCCCACACAAATGATATTTTGGGAGATGGTGTGACCATCGAAATGACTATAGTACAAAATATCAATATAGTAGATGTTGGGTTTGATTATATTTTCATCTTTTTGATTGATAATCCTAATCAAGGCTTTGATCATCAAAGTTATAAAATATGAGTCCGAAGTCATCATAGGTGGAATGAGTACATGCAAAGATACCAACATTTCCCTAATATATTCAAAGCACTTAGATCAAGTCTCTCTCATCCAAGTAAGATAAACTTCTTTATTAATGCATAGATTTAGGGCATGAAACTAGTGAGCAAAAGGACACTAGATTATGTATGTGGAATCATCCACAACACAAAGAAGACAAACTTGTACCCTTGTTAACACCCAAAAAGTGCTCACTAGCTCATTCCCTTATTCACATGACCCATTTGTCCACTTTTCCACCATCTGAGCCTCTGAAGCCAACAAAAGGTCACCAAAAGACCTTAGTACGCCCCTTTTTCCCACTCAAAAAGATTATTTTTCCTAAAAAAGCATAAAAAACCCTCAAAAAGGGTCCAAAATTCCCAAAAGTATTAAAAAGGGAATAAAAATATTAATTTTATGCAAAAAAGGAAAAAGGAGGGAAAAGTACCTAAACCATGTTGGTCAATACCATTGGTTTCCACAAAACCACAAATGGTATTCCCCACCACCAAAACCTATAATAAGGTGGTAGGGGCTCCTCATTTCACATCCATCCATATTCCTATCCTCATGCTGCCAAAATCTCCCTTGAGTGTTTGGCCATTGTAGCAACCTTGGAGAAAGGACCCATTGGAGATTGGAGTTGCTCACCATTGGAGCTACTCAACAACCTTCATCACTTGGAGGTATTGTTATTGCAAGCACTTGCTTGCTCCCATTTTTCAATACAAAATTATTTCTTATGTTTCTTGTTCTTGTTTTGTAATTCGAAAATGCACATGCTAGTTTAGTTTAGTTTAGATTTAGTTTATTGTTATTTATTTCTATTGAAACTGCTGCTACTAGTTAGCAGGTGCCCATTGCACTAAGCTTGGTTACAAAACCAAGCCAACAACCCTAACCATATATTAACCCTTGCATGCATAGCCTAACCCAAAGTATGGTCCAAAATGACAATTATTCCCACCCATAACATGACACTTGTCACAAGCACACCCATCACATTAACGTTGGTGCGAGGAATATTGATCAATTGGAGTGATGAAGAAATGACAAAGATGATAGAGATAAAACTCACCCACAAAACTCACTCTTTCCTTGGGAGTGAAGAGCTAGAAGTTTTGGAAATGCTTCACTGCCTCTATGCAAACAAAAAATAAGGTAGGCAATAAATAATTGACACAGATTATCCTTTGGGAAGTATCCATTCCGGAGAGGTGGCCACCACAACTACTACTATGGTAGTCATTCAAGACCTATTCAACCTCATCGAAAGTGAGGATTTGTTGTAAGATAGTATTGACTCCTCATCGATATAAAAAATTGCTAATAAGAAGGTATTAGGGGGATTTGTGACAAATTTGACAACAATAGTCACAAGAGAGATGAGGAATGAACTTATGAGTGTGGAGGTAAATGAGGATGTCCCCATACCAAGGTCCATCCAAAGAAACGATGAACAAATGTTCATGTGAAAGATCGTCATTGATACAGGGATGATTAAGATCAGAAGGAAATCCAAAATGAATTTTGCCATGTATGAAGCCGTTTTACTCTTTGGGGTCATGAGGTCAGGGTCATATTATTGAAGGATAACAATCCACTTAGTGACCTTGCCTTGAATAAGGTTTCAGATCAAGAGATCAAAGATGGAGTTCAAATTCACAACAAATTTGGTTTTTATCTTAAGGATGTAATGACAGAGATTCTAAACCGTAAAAATGACAGCTAAGGCTAGCTTCTCGTCATGTTTATGAGTCTTAGGGACTTGGACATGGTTAGGTAAGGATCGTTGAACCTCAAGCCCTAAAGGAATCTTCTAGACATCTAATTCCAAATAAGTTTCATTGAACAACTAGACATGGCCTCACATTGAGAGTATCTTTGGCCTATGATTGGGGATGCTGGTGCCATTTGGTGGTTTTGAACACTATGTATGTGTATTATGGCCTTGAAAAAGACACAGGGAATAAGGCCATGCCTTAATCCATAAAAAAAAATTGAGAAATCGAAAGCCATGAATAATTCCTCGAATCACCACATATGACTTACCAAGGGTATCCTTTGCCTCTGATAAATCATGCAGCTAGTTCTTTCATGTCAACATTTTAAGAATTACGTATTGGTCTCAAGACATTGATATGGTCAAGGAAGGAAATCCAAGCCTTATCATATAAATAAAGCTTATGAGAAACCAAGGCCAAACATGATGCCACCCAACCTCTCGAAGGTTTCAAATTAGTCACTTTAGGTTACAAAAATGACCTAAATGGTAGTCAACATAGCCTAAATTGTTTATCTCATAAATGAAATTCTAGGCATCTAGCACTAAACACAATGTCTTAAACACCATACCTGACCTTGATACCAAATCCTACTATGAAAATACTATGAATGCTTCCCATATCTATAATAAGAGGATTGAAATTTCCCATAGAGTCTATTTGTGGTGATATTGTTTAGCTGTTAGAGGCTATGGATTAAGGTTGAGAGTACTAAGGTAGGAAGTATGGTAGGTTATATAGGTTTAGTACCATTGTAGTAGGAACATGCACGTGTTTTAGAGTGCGTGTACATTATTAACATGCATGAATTTTAGAATGGATGTGCATTCTTGAAACATGTATGTAAAAATGGCATAAATGCCCACCTCAAACTCTTTGAAAAATGCTCTTTTATTTGTAGGTTATCTACCCTTTTCCTTGTCAAAAAATGGTTGTTACATACAATGTTTATGATTTTTGTGTGATTAGAAGGAAAATATTTGTTTATTTCTTGTTGACAAAGCATGTAAATATGGTGAACATATATGTAATAAATCAAGCATGTATTTTAGGAAAGTGTAGTCTAGTGAAAGGCCAAATTATGAAGGAAGAGAAACAACAATGGTGGGTGAGTCTACAAGTATCTCAAGACCTCATGTTCTATTCATAATTCAAACTTTCTATCAATCAAATAATATTTCCATGCATTTAGGACATGGGAATCTATTGTTACTAAGAGATCCAAGTTGTCATGATCTGCTTACTTTTGCTTGTGAATGTTTAACTGCCTAGACTCATATTCCACCACTTTTCCTTCCTTCATGAGCACTCCCTAAATGCTCTCACCACTCACATTTATCCATACCAGGATATCCTTATCAAAGCAAGGAAGTATCATTATAAGTGTTGTCATGAGAATTCTCTTTAAGTTCTCGGTATCTTTCTTCATGTATGGTTTTCCACATAAATTTGACACCTTTATCTTGTAACTTCGGCAAGGATCTTATAATTTTTTAGAATCCTTTGACAAATCTTTGATAATATCCAACTAATCCAAGAAGCTTCTTACTTTGGTCGCATTCTTTTGGGTTGTACAACTAGACATAGCTTCGATCTTATTAGGGTGTATCTTTAATCCTTCTTTAGATATGACAAGCCTGGTATATTTAATCTCCTTCTTAAAGAATTTTCATTTTCTTTACTTAGCATATAGATGGTATTCACATAGCTTCTACAAAAATAGGAAGAAATGTGATAAGTGTTAAGTTCCTCCTCATTTTGAGAATATATTAGGATGTCATCAATGAATACCAAAACACATTACTTATCTAAATACTTTTGGAACACATAATTTGTTAATTAAATGAAAAGTATGGAGCATTTGTCAATGCAAAGGGGGAAAATAGGAACACATAATGCCCATATATAGTTCTAAAAGAAGTCTTTGGTACGCTAATTTATTCCACTCTCATCTGATGATACCCAAAACTTGAGTCGAACTTTGAAAAAACTTTTTCTCATTTGAGTTAATAAAGAGGATCATCAATTTGGGTAGGAGGTACTTGTTCTTAATTGTCACTTTATTCAACATTCTATAACCAATGCACATCCAAAAGGTTCCATCCTTCTTATTGACTAGCAATATGTGTGCTACCCAAGGTGATGCACTTGGTCATATGAACCCTCTATCTAATAATTCTTGTAATTGCATCTTGAATTCATCAAACTCATTAGTTTGTAATATATTCTAGGCCTTAGATATTGGCATTGTGTTATGTTATGATTTATTGTTGCCATTGTTGTCCATTGGAAGCCACTTGAGTCACCCTTCACATAAAGGGGAAAACAATGAGAAGAAAGGGTGATGGAATGAAAATAACTAGCATGTTGAAATTGTAAGGAAAATTTTAGGGGGGTCTCTTTAGAACCGCCCCCAAAACCCTAAACCGCCTTCAAAAAAACCTTTAGGGGGGGGTCTTTTTAGAAACGCCCCCGAAAGTCTTGAGAATTGGGCTTTTAGGGGGGATTTTCAAACAACCACCTCCAAAAGTTCAATTCTCATGACTTTTAAGGGGGGTTCCAAACAAATCGCCTCCCAAAGTTCAATTCTCATGACTTTTAGGGGGGGGTTTGACAAACTGCCCCCAAAAGTTATGAGAATTGGGATTTTAGGAGGCTTTTCAAACAACCGCCTCCAAAAGTTCACATCTCATGACTTTTAAGGGGGGTTCCCAAAAAACCGCCTCCAAAAGTTCAATTCTCATGACTTTTAGGGGGGGTTTTAGCAAACCGCCCCCAAAAGTTATGAGAATTGGGCTTTTAGGAGGGTTTTTCAAACAATTGCCTCCAAAAGTTCAATTCTCATGACTTTTAAGGGGGGTTCCAAAAAAACCGCCTCCAAAAGTTCATTTCTCATGACTTTTAGGGGGGGTTTTGACAAACCGCCCCCAAAAGTTATCAGAATTGGGATTTTAGGGGGGGGTTTCCAAAAACCGCCCCCAAAAGTCAAATTTTAGGACTTTTGGGGGCGGATTTAAAAAAACCGCCCCCAAAAGTCCAATTTCCATGACTTTTAGGGGCGGTTTTAAAAGACCGCCTCCAAAGGTCTGAAAAAACTTTTAGGGGGGGGTTTACTAAGACCCTCGCAAGCCAAAACCGCCCCTAAAGGTCTATTTTGTTGTAATGATTCTTAGTCTTTTTCTTCTGAGGTTCTTCTAGAGGGAAATATCTTCTACTCTCCTTTTAGGATCTTCTATAGAATCTATTGTATCCTCGCATTTTTCCTCTTTAGTCTCAGGATTTGATATCTAAATTGACTCTTTAATGGGTGGATGTAGAAGATATATTTGATACGTGGAAGTTCCTGCTGCCTTCTCTTTTCCTATCTCACTCATGGATTGGATTGTATGTTGAATAATCGTCACAAGAGTTTCTTTTGATTCTGTAATTTCTCCTACTATTGAAACACCTTCAAACTATTCTGATTGACCAATCTCTAAAATGAGTGGTGTTTGAGTGTTTGTCTACCCTGATTCCTTCTGATTCATCATGCTCCCACCCTGGTGGGATCTTAGGATCTTCATCTTTCTATGTACCAAGTATGACTTGTGTTCCCTAGGGATCATTGTGTCAACTATCACCTGGGAAATTTCAGAGCATTGATGTGTTTCATGTACATCATCCCCTATACCTAGTCTTCCATACCTCTTCTTGATTTGAATGAACTCTGTATCCCACATTCCTTCCTTCCCCAATCCCTATCCTAGATTCAAACCCATGGATAACATAATTGGTATGTATTTCTGATATGGCTCCAAATTTTCGGGGGTTGGAGGAAAAGGAGTGTTAGTCACTGCTATCTCTTTGCCTTTACTGACACATTCAAATTTCAAAAGAGATACTGATTGTTCTTATTCTTTCTCAACCTTGCCAACCATCTAGGGTACTTATTTACTTTTATCACCTGCATAATATGCCGAACATAATTCATCAAATTGCTGATATTTAGGGATATGCTTGTAAGGGATACCTATTTTTTATAAATATATTCGCATCCTCCACCAGAATCCCTTCCCATTTTGATATTCCATACCCTGTACTCCAGTGTACTCATCACTCTTTATTTGTAAAGGAGCAGTGAACTTCAATTCCTCCTTGGGGACTAGTTCCCCTTTAGATCTGTAGAAGGTGTAATAAGGTGTCACTTCAATGCGCTCTTCCAGAATAGGATCAGGAAATGCTTGCATGATCACTTCAACAATATTTTTTGCTTATTGAATAATTTTATGTACTTCTTCAAAAGAGTATTTATTTTTTGTCTTTTATACTTTAGGTCTACACTCATTATCTCCTGGTTTCACCATTTTTCTCCCCTTTTCTTTACTAATAATGAAATGTGGGTCATATTTCCATGCTCTCTCCAAAGGCATATCAATATCTTTAATATTTTTTACAACTTCTTTAAAACCTCTCTTATGATTAATATCATATCCTCCCATTGATACTGGGAATACAGTTCTTCCCTTCTTCTTAGATTGCACGAAATGATGATTATATACCTCTATCATTTGACTTACATATTCAAGGATAAAATTCCTCGAGGTAAGGAGTTTGGGTAATTTTTGAGGAGGATATTCAATTCCATACAACCTGATCAATGTGTACTCTTCTTGCAGGTACCAATTTCCTTTTTTCATAGCTTCTCTAAGCTACAGATACAACCTAATTTCTTGAGGCATGCATTCTAGTTCTTTCCCTTGAATTAAAGTAAATGCCTGATACATAAATATGGATACAAATTTTATCCAAGAGACATCCTTTCCTTCTTATTTTATCCAAGTAATCCAATCATACACTCTGTTTGGTCCTCCATCCTTAACTCTACATAGCTCAGGGTTCTCAAAATGGTGAATTTGATAGAAAATCAACAAGTAAACTTGGTAGGAATAATATCTACTAAACCCCAGTTTCTTAAAATTCTACTAATTGGTATCTATGATCCCTTCTTCTAGTGATTTTGCATAATTTATATTGGGAATATTATCATTATTATATCGATAAATCAAAGCTACCATTCTATCATCAAGATTCTCATCAGAATCTTTACCCATTATGATGGTAAAGGCATATATATTTTCTTGGTTCCATGGCGACAAGTTGGCTCGCATCGAGGGATCAAGATGATCAATCTGTTGTTTTGGTACATATACCAGGCATCTTTTTATCTTTTCTTTCTAAGAGGGATCTTGCTTTGCATAATATTCAGCAAGTCTTTTCAGGGAAAATGATTGAGTCCCATTAATTTTAGTTCCCAACATGTCTTCAATGGATCTAGCAGAAATATCAAAGAGGATTCTTCCATCATTGGCCTTGACGAGTCCCTCTACACTATCATAGTTATTGGCACACAACTAAATGAATTCAAGAAACAGGAAAACATCAGGGACTAAATGTTGGGCCAGCTAGGACTCCCAAAATATAGCCAGTTTGTGTGATTTTATGTTATGTCCCCACAAAATTGAGCATTGGAAGAAGTTCCTAACCCAACCAATCCCTTGGGTTGAAGAGGCAGTTGCATAACCATGGGGTTAAAATTTTGTATTTCATGCAATTAATTAATTAAGTGTGCATTTAATTTTATCCATAGTTTGTCATCCACTTGGAATAAATAATTATGGTGCATTTAATATTACTGGTGCAATTAATATTTTCATTATTATGTTGAATAAATGGATAAAATACTCCACCTAGGCACATTAGTGGATAAGGTTGGAGAGTGACTTGAGGAGAAAGTCAATTAAGGCACAAGAGTCCAAAAATGATGCCAAAATGAGAAAAGAGGAATATTTCAGGAAAAGCAACATAAATCCAGAAAGCATGATAAAACATGAAAAGTAGGAAAGTTCATAAAAGAAGGAAAGTAAAAAAAAGAGGAAAAATAAGGAAAGCCAAAGCAAGGCAAATCAAGGGAGGTGCATTCCTCATGGATAATTTCTCTCCAAGTCACGAAATATCTATAAATAATGCCATGAGCACCACATTCACATCTTTTGTTAGTTTGGGAAATTTTATGAATGCATTTGTGCATCTGAGACTTGGGATATGTGCCCCTAGTCAAGCATGGGAGATGTGCCCCAATTTTCTGTGAGAGGATGATGCAATTAATCCATTATCACTGATTGTATTTTCAGGTAATGAATCTGATCAGGTCGATTTGGAATTTCAGAATCATCATCACACAGTTCAAAGATCGAATCTTCAATCCTTCTTGAGTTTCTGCAGCTAGTTCCTTATGTACAAGAAGAGAGATATTTCTATCACTTTATGAGAGTCATATTGTCCTATTTCTGATTTAATGAATGATTATGTAATGTTCTTATATCATTCTATTCAACACAAATTACAGAACTCTGATTTCTTCTCCAATTTATGTACCCCTTCTAGATTTAGCTAGACTTTGACTAGCTTTTAGTGTATGATTCATAAGTCAATGAGTATAAGTCCAAATAAAGTAATTCCTGTTTCTGGAGTTATATAACATGTCATATGTCATGATATATCACAATTTTCATAAATTCATTGTTTTTGAGCATTGTTTGGGAATCCATAAGTCGAACTAGTTGAGTTGTCCTGAAATGCAATTTTACTAGTTTTATTGTTTAAGAATTGTCCATATCTAAATATAACTTTCTGAGATGATATTTTATGATTAAATGACTGTAAATAAATTTTAATTAACCTCTCTTATGTCTGCAACAACCTTATCCAACCTTCAGTCAAGTTTCCTACCCATACTAGTCTGCATATGCTGAGAACCCCATGAGCATTGGAGTAGATTTCAGCTGGGATTTTATTAAAAATAAATGGTCTCAGTATGTTGTGCAGATTTATTAACTCAGATCATAACCTTCCATTCATCCACAACCTTTGATTTTTCCCATTCCCAACAATTCTAGCTCCCTTAAGCCATTGTCTGATCAAATTTGAGAAGTCTAGTTTTTGTGCCACAATCCTAAGTTTGTACATTACATTTTCCTTGAACATTTTTAAGTTTACCAAGGGCTACTCCTATCAATTTTTTGGATGATATTTTGGTACGAGGAGAACCAACCTCGTCTGGCTAGTCTATAAACTATGGTAAACAAGTTGAAGAGGTGTCAAAAATGTCTAACAGGTTTGAAAGGGTTGCGGAAGAGGTCAACCGAGACATAGCATACTTATTCTTACCCATTTTAAGGTTTTCGTGGAACAATAGAATCAATAGTGATTTTAAGCACTAAAAAGGGGGAAAGATATGAGGATAGAAGATACGAAGGATATTAACAAATTAGGAACTGATATTTTGAGGAACTACATAGCCATTACAGGTGATTATCGGACTTAAAAGATGAAAATTTGTACTTACTTGGATACATTCTAATTGTCTAAACTGGAGCCTTGAATGTATTTTCCGATATCCCGCGCCCCCATACTTGGAAGCATATAAATTGGTAAATTCTTAGTATTAATTTCTCTTCATAGTTTAGAGAGATAAACTATGAGTTTTGATTCTTCTATTTTTAAAATTTTAAGCTTTAGAAGATCGTCAAATTATTTACTAATGACCATTTATGTGTCCAGATTAGGGGAACTTATAGTCGGACATTTGGTTTAAATGGTCTAGAATTATATGGAATAACCAAAACGTCCCCTTTCGTCAGAATATGGCAGAGGAATAATTGTATGTATCATGATTTCCACTGCTCAAATCGCAATTTTGACGATTTGGGTAGTTCCAACCTTACTTTGAACTTATATAAGGTGATAATCATTGCAGACGCCAGTAAGGACAGATGTTGAACGTGAACTTTTCGACTTACCTTTTTCGATTTAACTCGGTGCCAAGTTCTACCCATAAATATTACTTTTCTGGTTAAGGCCATAGATCCTGTGAATGATGGAGATCTTCTTTAAAATATCGATCAAGTCATTAGCGTGCTAGCTCTCTTATATGATTTAATTTTCTATATAGATATCACCAACGGTTGAGATCTATTTTCTACTTGTTGCACATTTAATCTGTATCATTGATGGCACAAAAGCATATGGGGCTTGTTTTTTTCCATTCAACATCACAAGCGGCTACGATTTACTTTGCATCTATTGGAAGACTCAAGCTAATCTAGGCGTTACATCACAATCCATGCTTCTAATTTTAATTGTTTTAGAAATATTGACAAATTACATGTTTAGTCTATAAATATGGAAGTAAAATATGTTTTTTAGATTTTTTTATTGTTTGATTGTATAGATAACCTTGAAAGTCTAATTTTTTTATGGTATCTTTGTCTTAGGAGAAAAAAATTTGAGTGTTTTCAAAATATAAATTTACTTCCCTTTCCGCAGGTAATTTATTGATCTTATCTTTCTTATGTTGTTGTGTGAATTTCTACAAACTTGATGTCTCATCAAACATGCAATAACTAATTAAAACTGGAATAATGAATTCATGGCTAATTAGGATTGTTATTCCCCCTATCATTCATCATGGATTTAGTTGTGTCATGCAACGACATAGTACTATAATAAATTACCACCTTACAGGGACATGCTAGAAAATTGCCAGAATCAAATTTTTGTGGCTTCTACAACTGATCGTTCTTTTCCACGTTGTGACGTGAAGTTTGATACCTCTTCTCAGGCCACAATTTTGAACAATTTTATTGGTCAAACTGACCATATTGAAATTTTGGAAACCTGTAGATATACAAGATTTTTAATGTGATATTTCCCTGATTAAAGTTGGATGGTATTAATGTCTAAAAACTACCAAATTAGGTCTATGGGTCTCAAAAGTACATCAAGTGACTAAAAATTGAGAAATGTATTGGTATCTTCTTATCAACATTCGACCAACCATCTACATAGATAATTGATAAAATGTATTAGTGGTACCTTCTATGACCAAATCATTTATTTGTAGTATGTAATCATGATTGGATAACTTGTATTTTAAATCTTCATGTGGCTATGAATTAGATGATTCTAAAATTTATTTCCCAAATTAATTTGGGTTCAAGGAAAGGAAAATGACAGATTGTACCTACCTCCTATGTATAACTACCACAGAGAAATTTTAGGGAAGAAGAAGAGAAGGAAGAGCATAGAGAAGAGCAAAGAGGAAGAACAGAAAAGGGAAGAGCAGGCAGAGCAGTTAAGACCAAATATCTATAATAATTTTCTGAATTTGAATTTTGGTTGATAAATTGAAAACCCTTGTTGAGACTGAGACCAAGGGGGGATTTTTAAGTTTTATGCGAATCAAGAGTTCCTCTCAAACTCTGTAATTGCCATGTAATTTTCTATTTTATGAGCAAATTTTAATGGTATTTTCTATGTTTAGAAGACTGTTTGAAATTCTTTCTTGAAAGAGGTTTTGCGCTCTGTGTTGTTGCAGTATTGTAGTGTGTTTTCTTTGTTGTAGAACCCTACAGGGTTTCACCAAAAACTCACTTCTAAACTCACACTGAAATAGAAAAAAAATTCAGAGCCCCAAAATTTCACTTTAAATTTTGAATTAGAGGTGACATTTTATTGTCTGGACGTCGCCATTATAGATATTAATGACGATGTTTAATTTTGTGACCGTAACCATTGACAAATTCAATGGTTACATTTAATTATGTGCACTTTACCATTGCATAAATTAACGGTGATGTTTATTTGTGACTTCCATCATTAATGAAACTTTAGTGACCACCCTTGAAGGTTTGTAACAATGTTTTTATTAAATTTGAAAAGAAATGGTGATGGTCCTTTACCACGCATCACCAAATGAGGTTACGATGATGGTTATTGTTGTAATAATGATTTATTGGTGAAGGACATAGCATGTCTCCATATCTCCCCTACTATATTCACTACCTTTGGTGACGAGGGGCATTTTAACCACCACCAATTAGGTTATGGTGACGGTCATTAAAGTTATGTCACTGTTGTCCTTTGGAATTGGCGATGGTATCCAACCATCACGATTGATGATTATTGGTGACAGTAATGGTGCATATCCATATCTTGTCATTTTTGGTTATGTTTCATTTGTCGACGTTTGTATTTTTGGTGGCGAGGTCTATTTTAACCATCACCAATGAGGTTATGGTGATAGTCTTTAAAACTTTGTCATTGTGTTCCTTTGGAATTGGAGACAATATTTTACCATCACGAATGATGTTTATTGGTAATGGACATAGTGTGTCTCCATGTCTACTCACTTTTGGCTACGTTTCCTTTGGTGTCATTCGGATTTTGGTGATAGGAGCCATTTTTACTGTCACCAATGAGGTTATGTTGATGGTCATTAAAGTTGTGTCACTATTTTTCTTTGAAGTTGGTTATAGGTGTGGAGCGTATCCATATATCCTTCCTCTTTTGGCTATGTTGGATTTTGTCACACTCGGGTTTTGGTGACGAAGGCCCTTTTGACTGTCACCAATGAGGTTATGGTGACGTTTTTCGCCCGTCGCCGTAGGCATTTTTTCTTGTAGTGGGATATCACGAATTAATTCATTGTGTTAAATTATTTTCATAAAATGCTAAATAAAATGGAAATAAAAGGAAAATAAATAGAGAAAAATAACACAAGATATGCCCTGGGAAAATCCTTTTAAGGGGAAAAACGCATCTAGAAGCGAGGACTATGCCTTGTTCTTTTCTTCTCCAATATGTAGTGAAAATACAAAGAAAGTGATACTCTCTATGGAGTTACCATTGACTTTGCGGCCATAATGGATACTACAATATCTCCTACTTCCTCTATTATGCTCCAATATCCACTCAGATGTTGTTTCCCAACTATGAAACAATACAATAGCATCATAAGAATGGAACCCCTTCTTCTCCTAATAGCTTGGTATTTAACATAATCTAATAATCATCTAGGATTAATCTTAGGGTTTTTTGCATGCGGCAATTCCTAGTTATGGTTAAGGTTTTGGAACTTCTAGAATGTTCTTGAATGTCCACATGTGATTAGCTCTGCATGTGTGACAAGTGAGAGATAAAGTGGAATCTACTTAGTACCATGATGGTCAACCAGATAGGTTAACTTGTAGGAGACATAACTTCCTCATACAAACTCCAATTGAGGTGATTATTAAATTGTTCGAAAGGTATCAGAGTGTATAATAGCGTGAAGGGGCATGGCACAAGTCATAAAATTTTGACCCCAGAAAACATCGTTTAATCCCTCAAACATGCCTCAAAATTTTTTGGACCCCAAATTTGTAAAGTTAGACTAGCCCCTAAAATGGGCTCTACAAGAAATTCATCCAATATTTCCACTCAAAAAACACCAAAATATATGAAAAATTATATATTGATCCATTTCGGATAAAAAAAGAAACCAATTTGCTTCCATAGCCAAACTTCTTATGTTTCCTATTTGTTCACTCTCTCAATTCCGTCTTCATGTTCACTAAAAGACTGGTGCACTAGTCAAAGATAATGGGTCTCAAGCACTTTGTGGCATAGAAAATATGTGACTAGGGTGCTTGATATAAAGAATATGAGACCGCTACCCATGTGAGAGTTAGTAGGTTTACCTTTAAAGGTAAATTCTCTATGTTGGCCATAGGAATCTAGGTGCCTATGTTTTTGGTCCCTATGGAGCAATAGGAATCCACATACTCTTGTACTGTAATAAATGCTCCACCCTTTCCACCTCCTTTCAAGTTAATCATCATTCATCGTCAAGGAAAACCTATGATGAAGTATAGATTATCCATTGTGAGCTCTATATATAACCATCCACGACAAATGCATTTTGATCAGGCTCCCAATAACCCACATTGAGTAGTTGGAGCAATTTCTTTTGGGATCTCATGTTTGGAATCTAGTAGAATTTGAGCAACCCACAATTTTGAAGAGAATCCAATGTGTCATTATATTCAAGAATGATACTATAAATTTCTTCATGTTCCCTTTCTTTCCAAATGATGGACATTTCTACATTTGGAAAAAACTATTGAGCATTAGTTTCACAAATTAGAAGCTAATTTGCATAAATTGGAAGCCAAATTTCCAAATTAGAAGCTAATTTGCATAAATTGGAAGTCAATTTTCCAAATTGAAAACTAAATTGCATAAATTGGGAGCTAATTTGCATCAATTTGAACCTGATTTGTGGAAATTGAAACCAATAGAAATAAAGAGAAGAGCATCATGAAGAACCCGGTGGTGACAAAACATCGAATGGTCACCTTGTTGCCTTACAATCATCGATTAAATCTTGAGGGAAATTTTCTCCCAAAGGGAAGCTTGCAATAGAAGTCTTAAATGAAATGGTAATTTCAAAATTTACATTGATTTATTTGAATTTTCACTCACTTTCTTGTAGTTTAATATGTTGTTTGACTATTTCATGAATATTTCTTATTATTGATGACACTAATATTGTATCTCAAAATTGTTTTAATGATATTTGTAGATATAATAGAGTTTTTATGAATTCAACACCATTGAATGTTGATCCACATGTTGGGTTCTAATAACTATTATAGTGCTTATGCAGATGATTCATATAGTTAAACACAATTATACATAAATCATGGCACACAACACATTCACACAATAAACATATATTAACTTGGAAACCCTTCTACTGAGGAAAAATGACAAAGCAATGAGATTTACCACTCATTTATTAGGAACACTCTTAACATCGATTACAAAATTGATCTCCTTGATATAAATCACACTTTACTTCTTCTTCACTTAGTATTACATAGCTAGTACATCTTATTTATAGATGCAATACATACACTATATCATGTTACTCGAGTTAATTACAACCAACTTCTCATTAATGGTGTTCCATAAATTCCTAACCACTTTCAGTTATTATATTATAGTCAAATTAATTGAGTCAACCTTCGTCGATTGCTTATTGAGCTTCTAGTCATTCCAATGTTCATTGACTTACTCTTGACCAGTCATGGTCATGGAAAAATCAACTATTACAGTCATCCAGTTGACAAGAATTCCACCATTTATTAGCTTTCAAATCCAGTCAACCTGTTAACCATTCGATTATTGACTTTGACCATCGATTTACATGTAAAGAATATAACACACAAAAAATTCTACCACTTGTTGTCTTCTTTTCACACACAAGATATTTCAGATCTTTAGTTCACTAAAGCAGGGTTAACAAGCCCATTTATTCCCTACACCAAGTAAAAATTTTAGTGCTCACAGACTTGGTCAATGAGCCCACAATTCTCTTCATGGTGTCTACCTTTTCTAGCAAGACTTTCTAGTTTTCCATCATTTCTCTCAAAAAATGGTATTGCACATCAATATGCTTTATCTTTCAATGATTGATATTGGGTTCTTTTCTAGGAAGATTGCACTTTGAATATCTCAATCCAACCTAACAACATTTTGACCAAACCCAGCCTATAAAAACAACCTATGCAACCGAACTACCTCATTTCTTGCATGAGTACTTTCCATGTATTCAACCTCCATAGTTGACAGTGCAATGACCGCCTACCTTGTAACATCCCCAAAATTTCACTAAAATTTAAAACTTTTGTAGTAGCAAAAATTGTTGTGATTACAATGCGGAAATATTAAATGCTAACAACAACATGCTAAACTCTAAACAAATAATTTGATGATAACAACTTTCCTAATCTGCTGTTTAGATTATTGAATCATCTTAGAACAATGTTATAGCAGCTAAACATTCAGTCTTGAATTATCGCAGTCCTCAATTAGCATTGAATTAGAAGTGTCGTAAAATTAAATTAATACGGTTGCTAGTATTATGTGCTTTATTTTCCAAAGACACATGGTCACCTTCTTTCTAAGTTATGCATTTTGATTCTATCAACTAAAAGATCATTTTGATGTACTGAAGGGGACCTTGATTTGCCCCGAGGCTTACTTAGCTATCGCTAGCTAACGCTCCTGACTAGTATTGCAGAGAACAGGTATGTCCAAGAATTCTATTGGTAGCTTACTTGTATATTTTCAATTATCCTACAGCACAATACTGGTCTTGTTTATCATTTATGCAAAGATTTTACTGCTCTGTCATTTTTCCCAGGTACTTAAATTCGATTTTCTACTTGTCTTCATGACAATGAAATCTCCAGGATTAATATGGAAAGGTTTTGGGTACTGAAATATAATTTTCATATTTAGGGGAACTTTTGCATAGTTTACAACTTTATGTTCTTCACCATTAACTATAGTGAGAACCTTGTCATACTACTTTATTTCAAGGATCAAAGGCACACATCTATATCTAGCAATATAGTTTTATTACAAGGTATTAGGAAAGCAATTGTACATAGACTTTTGAATGGAGAATTATGTATCAATCTATTGCAAACCTTATACTTACGATTTATTATCTTAATTATATATGTAACATAAATATGCATAACCCATGCATATTTGTAATGTATGCGTAGATTATCATACGGTGTTATTGCTATGGTTTGAAACTATATGACCCTTCCTAGTATGGATTTCACTTAACAAACACGTTGATGGGTGAAGTATTAACTCTTAGAAGTATGCATTGGCAGGCACTTGTTTCAAGGGTGGTGCAATTAACGCTTTCATAAAAACCTTTGTAGTGGATTACCTGGTGGCTTCTTTCATGTCTAGTTTCACGTGTTCATACTGGGGTTGTTATATTGATACAATGCTCGGATAAATGAGCAACGTCGAGCTGGGCATGACGTGGTAAGGAATCATATGGCTGGAATTATGTGCTAGAAACTATCTTGATAGTGGTGATTAAGCTTTAAATGAGGTTTTAATTGCATTAGGTGAACGTATACCTAAGTGTCACGGTGGCTGCATCCTGGTCATTGATCTTGTATTATCTCGGGTTTTGGAAAACCCTACTTCACAAATATCACAGAGTCCCTACCTGCAGCATTCAATTGTTTGGGAGAGTGGGAAGGAGGCTGACAGGCTCTCCGAACCCCCAGGGTTTGTAACTTGCACTCTCTGCTTCGTCCTTCCAGGGTTTCGAAGGCGTGATGAGCCGACTGTAAAAATGTTTGATAAAGAAATGTGAGGTTTGTGATGTGCTCGGTTCTTGATACCGTGACCTAACAATGTAGGTTCTGTGTGGAAATCGGGAGATTTGGAAAACACCAGGTTATAAAAATGTACATAAGAGAATCCCTTATGTAAATGTTGTGAGCATTTTTATGCACTTGATCAGTTTAGAGTTATTCTCGTCCGGAATCTGAGTGCACTTGGTCTGGTTCTACTCAACAGGGAACTTCAGGAGTATTGTTTCGAGTATCTACTACGTGTCTGGAGAAAAACGATGCAAACTATTCCTACTCACGTGATGTATTAAAATTCCTTCCTTCTTTTTCTGTTAATACCTGTTGGTAATGTAATTTCGTATTACTTTTGTATTTATTATTTTAACCCCTACGTAATGCATTGTCAGTGGCAGGTTCTACTCTCACTGCATTGGCATTCGTCTGCAAGAGAGGATACTCGCTATCCAGGTAAGCCTGAGTGTTATCATCCAAGGGTTTTTCCGATGGTCACAAAAGAAATGGTTTTATCCAGGTAAGCCTGAGTGTTATCATCCAAGGGTTTTTTCAGGGTTCAAAGGTATAGATACAGTCGTGCAGATGATTGTTGTAACCGTCGTTTAAGCTATGAAGTGAAAGATATTAGGAGCCTTGCTCCTTGAGCTGTAGCTCATAATTTCTTTATTGTCTCAGCTACTGTTTACAATGTTTTTTCAATGAAGTTTTTGTTGTAAGGGTTTGGATTTGAAAACCATGAAATGATTCGGCTGATTTTGAACTAAATGTTCGGTGTAAATCGAATGGATTTGTCTAAAATAATGAAGGTGTTTTAGAATTGTAATTCATGTTTGTCTCGTATGAGGTATGAAGAGTTGGTTCTTCGACCTGTTCGTGATTTCTTTTTCCTTGATAATAAAATACATTGGTTTTTTAATGAAAGTAGATCTAAAGCAAAAAGAAAATATAAAAAGGGTTTTTCCCTTGCCTAGGTTTTGAAAAAGAATTAAAAAGGAATCCCACAAAACTGTAAAGATGATGCTTAGGTTAATGAAAAACCCTAATGTGGGTATTTAATTGATAACAGATACGTTGAAATGATTTTTGAAGTTTTGCTTCAGGTTTTCGAACCCACATTTAACCTTGTTTGAAGGAATCTATTGTGTTGTTATTTTTATTCCTATACTGGATTGTAAAGTTCGATACCACTAGAATAATTTATAATAATAAAAAGGGGTGAACCTAGCCACTCCTACTGTAATACTCAGTCTACTTTAGCTATTTTGAACATTGCTAATTGAATTAATATTCAAATTGAATCATGGTTTTTCTAGGATAAACTGTAAGCAAATATTGTGAATTTATGTAAGTTAACAAAAACGCAGAAGAGAAAATCCGAGAGTTATACTAATGGATTTACAGTAATGTAAAAGGATGTTTTGAATGAGATCTATAAAGTAAATGTGTTATGGTTTGAGTTTGAAATGTTTGGAAAACCTGAACAAACCCTAAGTTGAACAGAAGTATAGAATCCTTTTTTTTATTTACTGAAAAATTTCTGTATACAAGATATAGTCTATATATGAGACTTTTGTCTAATCTTATGTGGATAGCATAGAATATAATTTTTTTTTATTGTACAGCTATAATTACAGTCCAAAATATAATTTAACTCAATTTATATTTAAATCATTTACATTTATTCATCACATAAGATCATTATAATCTATTCTAATTTTACTTTCCTGTACTAGAGTACGACACTGCATTCCAGTGTGTGGAAAAATGCAAGAAAGCAAATTTATATTCATTCATTCTTTCATTTTAGCTACATCATTCATATTTCATTTCGTCCCTAACTGTAATAATTTACAGAAATGAATTATTCACTAACTAAGGCAGAATATCATAAATTAAATGGGAAAAGATGATAACAAATGCACTCATAACAGAAGTAAAGAAGATAACACAATATGAACCTGGAAACTGTAGAAGAAACAAATAGCCAAAGGAGCCCATTCCACCCAACCAACTCCTGAAGACAGCCAAGCTACTTGCCTTAGAACCCCTGAGCCTGTTCACTAAACCACTAGGACGAAGATGCTGTGCGCATAATGGAATAAATTCCCTTGCAACTCAACAGTAGTACTTAGCAGTAGCACTTCCTGCCTTTAGCAATATTGAACTTAGCAATGTGGCTGCACTAGTTAAGAATGCATTCTTAATTCACTCAATCACTTCTAACCTTCCCCTCATCAAATCTCTTCTGCTCAGAAATTATCACAAGGTAAGAATGAACAGCCTCCTGCTGAATTTGATGCATAGATAAATAGCATGCCTAGGTCTTTTGGTCAGATTATTTCAGTAAATGAGCTACCTGGTCAGTTCCACTTTCTTGGGAAACATGACCACAAAAGTAGGGAAGTTGCCCCCTGCAACAGTTAGAAGTGAGTTGAGGATGCTTCCAAGTGTCAATTTGCTCTCCACCACAGTCCAGTCCCCCTAGTGGGTCAGTGAACACTCATTCAATAGTCTCCTTTGGATGTTTGTCTCCACTTTTATTTATTTATCATAAAATATTTAAAGTAATTAATTACAGTCATCCATGACCCCACTTGGTCAATAGTCATAAAACTTTACAATAAAAATAAAACATAATGTTTTCTCAATAACATAAAATGTCTAGAACTTGGGGTATGTGACATACCTCCTACTCATCCAACTGACTTCTCCACTGAATAACTTGAAAACATATCAACTAGTCAATTGTCTACAGTCGATATCTCCAACCTAGTTTGAGTCGGAAAAACCATGTAAATCAATTTCCTCATTGTTCTTAGGTTCCTCTTCATAAAAAAATGCATAATCTATCTTTCCATGTAGGTACCTGAATACTCTCTTGACTGTGGTCTAGTATTATTTTCCAAGTATTGGCATGTACCTGCTCAATACTCCCATTGCATTGGAAATATCTAGTTGAGTACATACCATAGCATACATCAGACTACCTACAATCCCTATCATAGGGCACATGTTCGATGTACTTTATTTCTTCCTATGTCTTAGGAAACTTTTCAACAAATAGTTTAACTCCCTCAAGGATAGGGACCTTAACTAGTTTACATTCCTACATGTTGAAGTATTGCAAAACTGTCTCAACATATTTACTTTGACTTAACCAAATCCTTCTATCTACTCAATCTCTTTTGATTTCCATTCCAAGAATGAAATTTACTGTACCAAGATCCTTGATGTCGAACTTGGAGGACAACTTCAGTTTTACCTCCTTGACTAGAGCCATGTTATTTCTAACCAACAACATGTCATTGACATACAAAAATACATATATAAAGCGATCATCAAATTTATTTCCATACAAACAATGATCATCCTGACTTCTCACAAACCCTAATTGTTGGATATATATATATATATATATGAAACTTCTAGAACCACATTCTCAACGATTTTTTTAGACCATAGAGAGACTTCTTGAGCTTGCAGACTAGATATTTTTCTCATTTCACTGTAAATCCATTAAGTTGCTTCATATAAACCTCTTATTCAATATCACCATGAAGAAATGTTGTCTTTACATCCTACTATTCTATCTCAAGATCAAATGTTGTAGCTAAATACATTAGTACCCTAATGGAAATTAAATTATCATCATGAGAGAATATATCACTAAAGTCGACTCCCTCAACTTGGGAATATCCTTTCAATATCAGTTGAGCTTTGTACTTCACAACCTGACCTGCTGCATACAACTTTTTATTGAACACCCACTTACTACTGATGGGTTTCCTTCCATTGGATAATGCAACTAGATCCCATGTTTCATTATTTCTCAAGGATTCCATTTCTTCTTGCATGGCCCTTTTCCATATTTTACCCTCTATCAAGTTTGTAATGTCCCCATTTTGACCCCCTTTGTATTAAATCGTAAATGATGTAAATATTGTAATTTAATCATGGTGAGGAGCTCAAGGCCAAGGCCCTACCATTGATTTAGCGTTTTATGTATCGGAAATTAAAGGAATAGATTCCTATGGTTCTTGTGCTAGATAGGCACAATGTAAATAAGACATCATGTAAATACGAATTTTAATGAAAAAAACCCACAACTAGCTATGCAATGCAACAAAGAGATGGGGGCATGATTCTACAAGGAAAAGGGAGGGAAATTATTCAAACCCTTGAGCCAATGGTATTAATCCATGTGTCAATAAGAAAACCCATGAACCACCAACTACCCATTTTGGGTTATGGACCCAATCATTTAATTCTTCCAAGAGTTGGTTGAGGCAGTTAATGCCTTGGGAATGAAGAGGTATGGCAGCCAATTTCATGCATGGGCAAGCCATCAACTTGGGAAATCGTATTTTGTCTCCTTGGGCAAGAAAACACCCACGAAATGGTGCCCAAAGCCATTCTGAACAGTCAGTCTCTTCTCTCTCACGCAGTCTGAACTACTGGGTCTTTCCTCATCACGTTTTTACCAATTTTCCTGCATTTTTCAATGGTTGGGAGCTCGTTTTTGTGTTACACAGTGGTTGGGGAAGGAGGACCACGATTTGGGACTGTTATGGAGGCTGTTTTTACCCCAGAATGTCCATGGACGTTTTTCTAAAAATGGATTTGGATTCCCAGGGTTGTTCCCCATCTTCCAGTTTCATTTTTGAGATTCCCACGTTTTTCTGAAGCTAATGAAAACCCCATCTTTGGGCATCCCACTGTAAAAACGTTTCTTCATTCCCAACACTTATACTTTTGCTATTATGTGCATCCCTATTTTGGTTTGAATCTGTGAGCTAGAGTTTTGGAGTGGTAGTGGACAGAATTGGCTTGATAAACCTAGTGAAGGGAGGAACCTCTCAAGAAGATCAAGAGGGCTGGCTACTCTTCTATGCACACCTGGGACACTCTAGAATTGGAAGGTATGGCCTGAGGGACTGTGAATTGGTGAAGGGAATACTTCCTTGAGTGGGGTGTGTAGGCATTATGGGTGCCAAGCTAAATAGATCTTGTAGGGGTATCCATAGCTCTGTGGTTGAGCTCACTAGCTTAGCAATTCTTCCTTTCCATTTCCTAGCAGCCTGATAAACCCAATTGTAGATTGGCTTGGCTCATCCTGGTGTATGCTTGGCTATGTGTGAGTCTGTTGTTCCCTAGTTCCTTGTAGAGATCATGCCCAGCTCGGGGGTGGAAGTTGTATCAAGAGGTTGATAAGCACAACTGGCCTATGGTTGGATGGAACGTTGCAGATGCATAGCTGCTTGCTTGGAACTACTTTGTTAAGATAATTATTCTCTTGTGTTAACCTTGCAATTATTATTTGATGAATATCTTGAATGTATGATGGATGTGTTATTGATATTATTTCCGTTGTGTCTTTCTTATAATCATACATTCCATATGTCTTTTATATTATGTGAATGCTTATTTAAAAGTTCATGGGGCTAAATGCCCGGATTTAGTGTCATGTCCTCTCTATCATGATGGTATGGTAGGAGGGAATGTTACATTTTGGTATCAGAGCTGCTGGTTGCAGCATTGGGCCTCTATGGGCCAAATCCCATTTCAGTTACAAGGGAAGATCCCTTCATAATCACCACAGTTACTAGCATCAAGACTAGCTAGCTCAGATGGATAGTTGCAGAGGTAAGATCACCTCCTGCTGAGCAGTAGTCATCACTGAAAGAAGGGAAGATTTCAAAAATTTTCTTCAAAGTTTTTGGAAATTTTTGTTTAAGTCTGTTTCCGGAAGAATTCGGGAAGTCGTCCCGAAACTGTGGAAAGATTCCGCAAATAGTTTTGCAACGCGGAAGAGTTTGGAAAGTGGGCCCGAAATTTGCGGAAGAGTTCCGCGAACCGCCCCGCAACTACGGAAAGAATTCCAGAAAGTCTTCCGCAACTGCAGAAAGAATTCTGGAATGTCTTCCGAAATTGCGGAAGGGTTCCGCGAATCACCCTGCAATTGCGGAAGCATTCGGCGAATTGCTCCGCAACTGTGGAAGCATTCGGCGAATTGCTCCGCAATTGTGGAAGCGTTCGGCGAATCGCCCCGAAACCGCGAGTTGTTTCCCCAAAAAAAAAAAAAAAAAAAAAAAAAAATCGAGGGCGCTGCCCTCTTGACCCCCTTTGTCCCCCTCATATGTCATTGATTGTGAGAAAATTAGATGAATTGACAAATTGTCAGTATAATATTTTCCCACGTGCATGAAAGTAATTTATGAATTCCTGAGAATGTAATGTAGCTAATAATTGGGTGGATAAACACATTTTGCAAAATCATAGTTACATCAGGGTAGCACTCTAGATAGTACAGTTGGAAAGTTTTGGATCTTGGTTGGGCCAAGAAAATCAACATCATGGATGATGCATAGGATCCCTATGAGCCTGAGACAGATGACATGAGGGAGAACATACATGTTGAAAATGCTGAAATAGAATCTAATGGGAGAAGAAATCAAGAGACTCCTCCAGGTATTGCAGCCACCATGAGAACCCTAAGGGTGGAGTTGCAAAGCTGTAGAGAAGACAATGAAAGGATGATTAAAGCTCAGGAAGAACAAAATCAGTTGAATGCAGCCATGCTATAGAGTTTAACAGATATCCAAAGGAAAATAAACTCTGGGCATCAGACATCAAATCTAGAAAGGGGTGGGAGTAGTTCTAGAAGGAATTCCCGTAAGAGGGCCAGTAGCTCAAGAAGAGTTTCTACAGAAGGAACATATACTCTAGAAAAATATTCTAATGAATCATCTGACTCTGAAGAATCCATTGAGGGTTCAAGCTCTTCATCTCATAGGAGTAAGAGGAAGAAGCACTACAAGAACAATTCACATGGGGAATTTAAGAAGGAGAAACCTCCTACATTTGATGGAGAGATAAAGTCTGGTCAAGAAGCTGAAGCTTGGCTTCTTGGGATGAGAAAGTATTTCCAAGTCCAAGACTACTCGAGAAATATGAAGGCAAGGGTTTCCATCTTCAACTTGAATGGAAGAGCATCTATATGGTGCGAACACATCAGGAAAGTGAAGAAGATCAATGAAAGGAAGATTGTGTGGAAGCGGTTTAAGAAATACTTCAAGCAGAAGTACCTCTCTGATAGGTACTATGATGATAAGATCAAAGAGTTCCATGAGCTAAGATTGGGACAATTGACCATGGAATAATATGCAAACAAGTTCTTGGAGCTACTGAGGTATGTCAGGTACATTCGAGATGATAAGGTGAAAATTCAGCGTTTCCTAAGTGGACTGCCCCAGTCATATAAAGACATAATTGAGTTTGATGAACCTCGAACTATAGAGGAGGCCATAAGAAAGGCCAAGTATTGCTTTGATCAAAATAGAAGCAAACCAGAATTCCATAAGGCATGGAAGGATAAGAAAAATGAAAAGTTTGATCAAAGGAAGAAGGGGTTCAAGCCTCCTCAATTCCGGAATCAGCAAAGGCAACCATCACAGGTTGTGACTAAGCCAACTAGGATGATGGGAGACAAGCCAAGAAATCCAAAGGAGCCAAGAGAACCACTTCAATGTTGGGGTTGTGGAGGAGACCACATGCTTAGGAACTGTCCACATCGGAATGGGAATGCAAATCAAGTTCACAACATACAGGAGCTGAAACTGTGGGTCAAGTGGCGAGGAAAATCCCTAGAATCTATGCAGCACTAGACAACCGCCAGGCAGATCATCAGTCAACTATGGTTGAAGTTGAAGGTAAGATTGCTAAGCAATCTGTTTCTATTTTGATTGATCCTGGATCTACTCATAGTTATGTCACTCCTAGAATTGTTGAGGTTTGTGCTTTCAAGAAATTAAAGCATAGTAAATCATGGTTAGTTCAACTAGCCACTAGAACCAAGAGAAAAGTTAGTGAAATAGTAGAGAAATGTCCACTAGAGATGGATGGGCTATTCACTCATGCAGATCTGAATATTTTTCCACTAGGTTCCTATGATATTCTCATTGGAATGGATTGTTTAGAAGCACACAGGGTTAAACTTGACTGCTACAATAAGACATTTGAATGCATGGACGAAGAAGGAAACCCAAGGGTTGTAAAAGGCATTCCAAAGGTGACTTCTGTCAGACAGGTTTCATCCATGCAGCTGAAGAAGTTCTGTAGGAAGGGATGTCAACTGTATGCAGCCCACATTTTAGAGGCAGCAGAAAATGAAACTCTTAAACTGGAGGACTATTAGGTATTGCAAGAATTCAGGGATGTTTTTCCTGATGAGATTCCAGGACTTCCTCCAAAGAGAGACATTGAATTTACAATTGAGCTTGTGCCAGGAGTAGCACCAGTGTCTAAGACACCCTACAGGATGAGTACACCAGAATTGCTAGGATTGAAGATGCAATTACAAGAGTTGCTGGAAAAGAAATATATTAGGCCAAGTGTGTCCCCGTGGGGAGCACCTGTTCTATTTGTGAAAAAGAAAGATGGAACACTCAGGTTATGTATTGACTACAGGCAGTTGAACAAAGTCACTGTGAAGAACAAATACCCATTTCCCCGAATTGATGACCTTTTTGACCAAATGAGAGGAGCAAAGGTATTCTCAAAGATTGACTTGAGGTCTGGTTACCATCAGGTAAAAATCAAAGAAGAAGATATTCATAAGACAGCCTTTAGAACGAGGTATGGACACTATGAGTTTGTAGTGGTACCATTCGGTCTCACAAATGCACCAGCTACATTCATGTGCCTCATGAATAATGTTTTTAGCAAATATTTGGACAAGTTTGTTCTTGTATTCCTAGACGACATTCTCATCTATTCTAAGAATGAAGAAGAGCATGAAGAACATTTGAGAATGACAATGCAATTGCTAAGGCAGCATAAGCTATATGCAAATTTGAGAAAATGTGACTTTTATAAAGATAGAATTCATTATTTGGGTCACATCATTTCCGACGAAGGAATATATGTAGACCCTGAGAAGATTGAAGCCATTATGAACTGGCCAACTCCAAGGAATGTGACTGATGTGAGATCTTTTATGGGCCTTGCTGGTTACTACAGGAGGTTTATCGAAGGATTCTCCAAGGTTGCAAACTTGATCACTTCTTTGCAAAAGAAGGGGATAAAGTTTGAATGGTCACCAAGATGTGAGGAAAGTTTTCAACGGTTGAAGAATCTTCTTACAAGTGCGCCAATTTTGAAAATTGCAAACCCAGAAAAAGACTTTGTGGTGTGTACTGATGCATCCAATCAAGGACTTGGAGGATTTCTTATGCAAGACAACCACGTGATATGCTATGAGTCAAGAAAGTTGAAGGAGCATGAGAAGAACTATGCTACTCATGATATAGAACTTGCAGCCATAGTACATGCTTTAAAGATGTGGAGGCATTACTTAATGGGAAGGAAATTCGAGTTAAGGACAGACCATTGTGGTCTGAAATACTTGTTTGATCAACCAACTTTAAATGCTAGGCAAGCTAGATGGTTAGAATTTTTGTGTGAATTTGATTTTGAAATCAAACACATAAAAGGGAAAGAAAACAAGGTGGCTGATGCACTCAGCAGGAAGGTACATGAAATGTATGTGGCGGCGCTTAGTACTTGCCAACCAGATTTGAGGCAGTAGATTGTTAACCATATGGTTGAGGATGAAGTGTATGAGCAGATAAAGGACAAATTGCAGCAACAAGACCTTGGTAAGAAGTATGAAGGCCATCATTTGGAAGAAGGTGGACTTCTTACTTATAAAAATAGAGTCTATATTCCAAATGCGGCAGATTTGAGGAGGATTGTTATGGATGAAATCCATAAAGCTCCTACTCTGGTCACCCAGGATATCAGAAAACAATTGCTACAACAAAAAAATACTATTTCTAGCCAGGAATGAAGAAGGACATCGCTAAATACATTTCTAAGTGCATGGAATGTCAGCAGGTGAAGAGTGAACACCAACATCCAGCAGGTTTATTGCTCCCAGTGCCAATTCCAGAATGGAAATGGGAAGTAATATCCATGGAGTTTATTATAGGATTGCCAATGACTGTGAGACAACACGATTCCATTATGGTTGTGGTGGACACGTTAACAAAGGCAGCACATTTTATACCGGTTAAGTCTACACATAAAGCCGATGCCATTGCAAATATTTTCAGGAAGGAAATTTTTAGATTGCATGGGTTGCCTAAGGCAATAATTTCTAACAGGGATACAAAGTTCACTTCCAATTTTTGGAAAGGTCTCTTTGCAGATTTGGGTACACAGTTAAGCTTTAGTACCGCATACCATCCTCAAACAGACGAGAAAACAGAAAGAGTAAATCGGGTGCTTGAAGACATGCTCCGCATGTATGTAATGGATAAACCATCCAAGTGGGAGGATTATCTACACTTGGTAGAATTTGCATAGAACAATGGGCAACAAGCATCATTGGAAATGAGTCCTTATGAGGCTTTGTACAGCAGAAGGTGTAGGACACTAGTGACTTGGGACAATCCAGTGAACAGAATTGTACTTGGGCCAGAATTGCTTAAGGAAATGGAACAAGAGGTTGCAAAGATCAGACAAAATTTAAAAGTAGTCCAGGATAGACAGAAAAGCTATGCGGATAAGCATAGGATCCATAGGGAATTCAATGTTGGGGATCATGTGTATCTTAGAGTGAGATCAAGGAAGAGATCCTTGAAGCTTGGGAGTTGTGCCAAGCTATCACCTAGATATTGTGGGCCATTTGAAGTGCTTGAAAGAATAGGGCCAGTTGCATATAGAATTGCATTTCCTGCTAACACTAAAGCTCATAATGTTTTTCATGTCTCTTTGCTTAAGAAATATGTACATGATCCTAACCATGTGATTAATTGGGATGTGATCCAGGTGGAACCCGAGGGAGAATTCCAAACCGATCCATTGTGCATCCTAGACAAGAAGGTAACGTTGCTCTGGAACCGATCCATCGGACAGGTAAAGGTGCAATGGAAGCACTACGGTCCCGATGAGGCTACATGGGAGTTGGAGGATGCCATGAGGGTGGCATATCCATTTTTGTTCAATTTTGATGAGCACTGAGGACAATGCTAATGTAAGGGGAGGGGAATGTAATGTCCCAATTTTGACCCCCTTTGTATTAAATCGTAAATGATGTAAATATTGTAATTTAATCATAGTGAGGAGCTCAAGGCCAAGGCCCCACCATTGATTTAGCGTTTTATGTATCGGAAAATAAAGGAATAGATGCCTATGGTTCTTGTGCTAGATAGGCACAATGTAAATAAGACATCATGTAAATACGAATTTTAATGAAAAAAACCCACAACTAGCTATGCAATGCAACAAATAGATGGGGGCATGATTCTACAAGGAAAAGGGAGGGAAATTATTCAAACCCTTGATCCAATGGTGTTAATCCATGTGTCAATAAGAAAACCCATGAAGCACCAACTACCCATTTTGGGTTATGGACCCAATCATTTAATTCTTCCAAGAGTTGGTTGAGGCAGTTAATGCCTTGGGAATGAAGAGGTATGGCAGCCAATTTCGTGCATGGGCAAGCCATCAACCTGGGAAATCCTATTTTGTCTCCTTGGGCAAGAAAACACCCACAAAATGGTGCCCAAAGCCATTCTGAACAGTCAGTCTCTCCTCTCTCATGCAGTCTGAACTACTGGGTCTTTCCTCATCACATTTTTACCAATTTTCCTGCATTTTTCAATGGTTGGGAGCTCATTTTGTGTTACACAGTGGCTGGGGAAGGAGGACCATGATTTGGGACTGTTATGGAGGCCGTTTTTTCCCTAGAATGTCCATGGACGTTTTTCTAAAAACGGATTTGGCTTCCCAGGGTTGTTCCCCATCTTCCAGTTTCATTTTTGGGATTCCCATGTTTTTCTGAAGCTAATGAAAACCCCATCTTTGGGCATCCCACTGTAAAAACTTTTCTTCATTCCCAGCACTTATTCTTTTGCTATTATGTGCATCCCTATTTTGGTTTGAATCTTTGAGCTAGAGTTTTGGAGTGGTAGTGGACAGAATTGGATTGATAAACCTAGTGAAGGGAGTAACCTCTCAAGAAGATCAAGAGGGATGGCTACTCTTCTATGCACACCTGGGACACTCTAGAACTGGAAGGTATGGCCTGAGGGACTGTGAATTGGTGAAGGGAATACTTCCTTGAGTGGGGTGTGTAGGCATTGTGGATGCCAAGCTAAATAGATCTTGTAGGGGTATCCATAGCTCTGTGGTTGAGCTCACTAGCTTAGCAATTTTTCCTTTCCATTTCCTAGCAGCCTGATAAACCCAATTGTATATTGGCTTGGCTCAACTTGGTGTATGCTTGGCTATGTGTGAGTCTGCTGTTCCCGGGCTCCTTGTAGAGATCATGCCCAGCTCGGGGGTGGAATTTGTATCAAGAGGTTGATAAGCACAACCGGCCTATGGTTGGGTGGAACGTTGCAGATGCATAGCTGGTTGCTTGGGACTACTTTGTTAAGATAAGTATTCTCTTGTGTTAACCTTGCAATTATTATTTGATGAATATCTTGAATGTATGATGGATGTGTTATTGATATTATTTCCACTGTGTCTTTCTTATAATCATACATTCCATATGTCTTTTATATTATGTGAATGCTTATTTAAAAGTTCATGGGGCTAGATGCCCGGATTTAGTGTCACATCCTCTCTATCATGCTGGTATGGTAGGAGGGGATGTTACAAAGTTGATCACTTTACCAAAATGGAATCATATTCTATGATAGATAACACAAAAGAAAAATAAATTTGGTTGGACTATACCTTTTAAGTTGCTCCCTTGATTGACCAAACCTCCTGAAGACTGGATTCTGATGTTCCACTTGTTCATCGGATTCAAACGATGCATTTAAGTCCAAACTTTTGTTTCTTTATTTCAAACTCTATATTTTGTTGTTCCTTTTCTCTTCTAACCTCTTCATCCTTGTAATTACCTTTGAATTCTCTAAATATTACATCCCCACCATTAAATTCCTTCCTTGTGATCAGATTCCATAACTAATACCCTTTCACTCCATCCTTGTACCCAATGAATATACATTTCTCTGACTTGATGTCAAGTTTGATTCATTTTATCCTTTGGGATATGCACAAAGGCATCACACCCAAACACTCTAAGATGTGTAAGAGGGGTATTTTTACCAACCCATGCCTCATATGGAGTCTTATCAACCAAATCCATCGACGAAAACCTATTCACCAGGTAACATTCCATGTTGAATTATTCTTCCCAGAACTTTTATGCGGTAACTGCACCACTGAGCATGATCCTTGCTTTCTCCATCAGCATTGTATTCATTATTTCAACAATTCCATTCTATTGAGGTGAGAATGGAGTTATTTTTTCTCAATCTATATCATGTTTTTTACCGAACTGATCGAACGCATTACCACAAACTTGTCCTCCATTATCAATTCTTAGCACCTTGATCTTGTTGCTAGTATGATTTTCTACAAGAGATTTGAACTCTTAGAACTTATCAAAGACCTCATATTTATTTCTCATAATATAAAACCATGTCATTATGGATAGATCATCTATGAAAGATATGTAATACTGCGATCCTCGTAGTCACGATGGAATCAACATATCAACTCCAGAATTTACTTATCCCTAGTAGTACCAGATGAGAAACTCACACAACGTTGCTTACCATAAATAAAATGTTCACAGAAATTTACTTCTTTAAAACAGTCAAGAAGTTTTTCTACCATATATTTACTATGCATATCATGAGTACCTTTCTCACCAGTATGTTCAATCTATTGATTCCATAACATGGTGGATTCAATTAGACAAGAAAATATGTCATTGGATTCATGGGAGACTATAATAGCACAACCAATGGGGTTTGTTCTTCCTAATAAATTGTATAGATTTCCATTATATAATCCCCTCATCAATACCATCGCTCCCCATACCATCTTGCATGTATTTTTTTTCAATATAGACTGCATACCTGAATTACCCATGTTACTAAGAGAAATTAGGTTTTGAGCCAAGCCTGGGATATGCAACACTCTTGGAAGAGTTCCTATTATTCCATATTTAGTATAAGTTGAACTTTACCTCATCCAGCTATCATGTTTAGTGAATAATCTCATATAATAACATCATCTCCATTAAAATTCTCATATTTACATAGCCATTCTCTACATGGTGTCATATGATATGATGCACCTAAGTAAATTAAATAGGATTGATGATCTGACTATGTACTTGTGGAGGTCAAATAAACATCACATTTCTCTTCTTGTAAAGGCTTACCATTAGCCAACTGACCTTCCTAAATCTGTTTTCCTCTCTTGAATTCTATTGACTTACAATCTCGCTTACAGTGCCTATACTACATTGCCAACATCTTCTCATAGTTAGACCAGGAGATTTAGATCTGGTCTTAGATTTACCTCTCATATTTTCTATTCTACTGAAGGTTTTTCCTTTTCCTCTATCGACTGATCGATCTCTTACCATTAGAGCATCATGGGTTGGTCCTTCCATGTTTTTCCATGTCATCTTTTTCAACGGTAGAGATGAAACCACATTTCCAATCTTCAATGTGCTATTATTACTTCCAATAGCCACGACCAGCATATCCCATGAGTCTAGAAAAGAACACAAAATACTGATACATTTCTCCTCCTCACTGATATTAATATTCATGAACAAAAAATGACTATTCATAGTGTTGAATGCATTAAGGTGCTCTGTAACCGATTCACCCTCACTCATCCTTAGAAGATACAACTTATTTCAAAGAAACAACTTGTTAACTAGAGATTTTGACTGGTACAAGTTCCCCAACCTTCACCATAGATTCTTTGCAGTTTCTTCTCTTGACACATTCAGTAATACAAAATATGATAAACAAAGTCAGATTGTACTCATTTCTTTTATGTCAATTTTCTACCAATCTTTCGACGACATACATGTTGCAGTTGTATTGGGGATGACAACAACCCATTGATCTTGATCTACAAGAAGATACTCCATTTTAATCTTTCAAAGATAAAAAAATTTCCCATTAAACTTTTCAATTTCTATCCTTTAAATGCTGTCCATTATTAGCTATGAATCAACATTTCAGAATTCCCACTAAAAATATTCACTAAATATAGGAACAAACCAAATGCTCAGCAACAAAGTTGTTCTAATACCAAATATTGGTTTCTAATATAGATCTAATACCAACTATAGGCCAAATATAGATCTAATACCAACTATTGGTTTCTAATACCTATCGCAGTGGTTATGCATATGATTCATATAGTTAAACACAATTATACATAAGAAATGACAAATAACCCTAGAAACCCATGTAGTGGGGAAATATAACAAACTGATGATCTTTACAAGTCATCTATTAGAAACATGTGAGTATTTTGATCCACGGTAAGATCTAGGAGCCTTATAGAACCTCACAAAATCGAATAATTTGCAATAACTAGCAGAAAAGCTTGAAAAGAAGACAAATTTACACACAATGTGAACTGAAACTTGGCATTATCAGACTATCTAACATGTAAATATGTTTAGAACAGGTTTATATTACATCTTGGAGAAATTCGAGAGGCTTAGGAATCCCAAAATGAGTGTACAACGCTAATTGGCCAAGTTGGCCTTAATCCCCCCTAAGTGGGTCCAACTCAATCCTAATCAGCCCAAATAGTCACAAATTTTGGTGTGAACATGGTTGAGGCATGCTGGGTCATAAATGAGTCATAGGAATGCGTGGGTGAGTAAATAGAGGTGTGTGGGAGGTCCAAGGAGGCATTAAATGCTCCAAATCTAGCAAAAAATGGGCTAAATCCACTCAAGCGCTCAAAGTCAACATACATTCCCCATTTCAAGGACGGAGAGCGCTCCAACATTTAATGAGGGCACACTTGTGGACAAAACTGGAGTTTGGATGAGTTGGGTTACTCAAAATAGGTGTGAACACTCTCAAAAATGGTTATTTGACCAATTAAAGCTACCTAGTCCAAACTATAGTGCAATAATGCATACAAGGCAATTAAATTGACTAAGGTTATGAACGAAGGTACTAAGTATTGGATTACTTTTCTAACACCCCCCTTAACTAGAACTTAGTACAACTCATGAATTTAAAGTGGGAGGCCTTGGAAACAAAGGCTCAAGTCACCTCATTACAAACAATTCTTTTTTATTTGTCCATGTAAATTGAGGACAAGAAGGAAAACCTCATGGGATAAAACCTTCCCTCTAAAATGGACATGGGGATGAACCTGCAATAAAATTGTAGCAATCACCATCCATCACTCACTCCAAGAAAATCTCTCAAGTGAGTGAAGGTCTTCTCAGTAAAACACTTGGTGAAAATATCAGCAGTTTGCTCAGTGGATGGGTAATACTGCAAGGAAATAACTCTATCATGCACCAAGCCCCGAATGTAGTGCATATGGATTTAAATATGATTTGTTCTCTACCTCTGAACTGGATCAGTAGATATATTTATGGCACTTTATTGTCCACCCAAATTTTGGTTGGAGAATCAATAGCAACACCAAATTCATGAAGAATACCTTGCAACCAAACACACTGTGTGGCTGCATTCACTGCTGCCCTGTACTCGGCGTTTGTTGATGAAAGTGAAATAGTGTGTTGTTTCTTACTTGACCAGAAAATGGGACCTTCAGCAAATGTGAAAACAAAACCTGAAGTGTACTTTCTATCAATGGAATCTCCATCCCAATCCGAATAAAAAAATCCAACTAATTGTAGTGAAGAACCAGCTGCATAATGTACCCCAAAATTCTTTGTTCCTTGGACATACTGAAGGATCAAATTCACGTAGTTTTATGCCTGAAAGGAATGGGCACTTGGATGACTTACATTCAGCCATTTTAAAATTTGATAACAGGTCTGAAGAATACTTTGGTTGACTCAACATGATGCCTCTTTCAGATTGCTCAATTTCCAAACCCAAAAATTGCCTTAGCAATCCTAGGTCACTCATGGCAAATTCACTGTGTAGAGATGCCTTAATTGAGCCAATTTGTTTGTTGCAGCTCCCTGTAATTAAAATATTATCAACATACAGTACAATGAACTGCAAAATATCATCACATTGCTGCAAATACACATTTGGATTATACTTGCATCGAATGAAACCAATTGAGAGCAAAAAAACATCCATTTTAGCATACCAAGCCCTGGGTGTTGATGTATATGTAACTTCAGAATGTATTTCATATATGTATATTGTACTCCTATAGATATGGTATTATTCCTCTATACGGAAGTGTTTGTATTCCTATAGATATGTTATTATTCCTCTATACGGAAGTGCCCTCATTTATATTGTAAGTGTCGTAACTTATACTTGATGGGTTATTAGACCACCTTCTTGGGGTCGGCTCTGTATAAGTCATGTGGGTCAAAGGGTTATTAGACCACCCTATTGGGGGTCGGACATGTGGGTCAAAGGGTTATTATACCACCCTATTGGGTGTCGGTCCAGTTAGCATTGTGTTATGTGGTTAAGTTGAGGCTGACCTAGTAAAGGTTATTAGGCAAGTCATGTCAAGTATAAATAAAGTGCGGGAGGCACTCTATTTGATCATTCTATTCTCACATACACTCTTTGGAGAGTGGCGCACTTGTGGAGGAGGAGAATGTGCTACTAGGAGATGTCTATCTCTTATGCTTGGTTTGTATCATTGCTCTATCTATCTCTGAGGAAGTTATTGGGGTTTTTCACCTTTATGGTTTTCCCCAAGTAAACTCTCTGTCTCTTGTGTGCTTGCATTATTGTGTCCATGATTGATATGTTGTAGATATGTTGTACATGTTGTTCTCTCAGTTAAGATCCTATATCAAATTGAAGTAAATTCTGAGAAACTAACATGGTATCAGAGCTAGCCTAAAAGAAGGCATGGTATGGCACGTATGACACATGTTGCACTTGTGATGTTAGGGCTTGATATAGCAAAAACCAGTCATCGTAGCACTTTCGCTATAAATCCATTTTGGAGAAGTTTTCGGATCTGAAAATTTTACAGGTCAAAGATCAGATCCTCATGTACCTTGTGGTCAAAGGAAAAATTCTAATTCATTGTACTTTTTGTTTTATGATATGTACAATCGAGGGTTTCTGCCTCTTCTAGATTTGAGTCATAAATAGGTGACCTAGGAAAAAAGGTCATAACTTGAGCTGGGAAGCTCCAAATGAAATTTCCTAAAAATTGAAAGGTAGTGCACGGACTGTACTTTCCAGGTAACTTTTTCAGAGGCCAAAACTAAGCCAGTGACACGTGGTACTCCATACAAGTTTGCTCTCCTGTTTTATCCCATAAACAAGTCACGTTGCGACACTTGCCATAACTCTATCTCAGAGAATCCAATTGAGGACAGACCTATGGGGTTGGAAAGATGACAAGTTGGGATACCACAGGTAGAAGTTTTAGACCCTGTGGATTCGTAATTTTAGAGTTACACCAGAAACATTCAGGTGCATATTTCTGACAAAACAAAATTGGATTTTGAGCACCTTCATTCATGGCTCCGGGAATTAGGGTTTAGGAGAAGGTTGGAATTTTTGTAATCAGAGACCATGGCTGAATGATACTCATCAAAATCAAAATTTAGAGACCAAGATCATATTTTTTGGTTGGGAAGAAGGCCGGGCTTGATCAGACCCTAGTTTGGAACTTTGATCGAAAAAGTGGAAAATTAGGGCTTCCGCAAAAATGGGAATTTTTGAAATCTGTGACCACGGCTGGAAGCTCCTTAGAAAAATAGAAGCTTAGAGATTTGGATCAAACCTTTTGATTGGGCAGAAGGGTGGGCTTTATCAAACCCTAGTTCGGGGTCATGTCTAGTGAATCCGGAAGTTTCAAAGGCAAATTTGAGGGGTGAAACTTTGCAGTTTTCAAATTCTGAGTATACTGGCTTGATCAGCGCATCAAGGCGCATATTTCTATCCTTTCAAAAGTTTGAATTTTTAGGGTTTCTCTGACAAACCCTAATCCAACTCCATATCCAGTTCCTACAAATCAAGTGGATTGGGTTAATCCTATAAGAGAATGGATTGGTCACCTGCATAAGTGAAGAAGTTCCTGTTTCAGAGGGAGATGAGGCTAAGGCCTTACATAAGAAGATTACAAGCAATCTCAACAGGTATGACTTATCCAGGTATGTTTTGAGATTTGTTCATGATTAAGTTTATGGTATGTTTGTCTTCATATTATTATGGTTAGTACAATCTTGATTAAATTTAGACTTGTCGTATCACCTTAATAAAATTATGAATGCATGATAGAAGATATTCATTGATTAGGGTGTTGACACTTATGATTGTACTAATGCATTATGGTGTTGTATGAGGTTTATGTTGTCCGCTAACATCAAAGGTACACCAAGAAAGACAAATCATGTTCTAGTTCAAGAACATATGATCATGGTGACATGAAGACAAAGATTCATCCATTGTCATGGATCACTTAGAAGATCTATTTACGAGGTATGTATAACTTGGTTTTATAATGGTTAACCTATGAGATATGCAAGTTACTAGCACAAGTCATTGAAGAGAACAAGAAGACATCATGTGGGTATGTTAGACATAACTAACTAACATACTAATCCAGGTATGTTTTTCCTATATCAAGTTAGAATCCTACCTTGTGATAGGATCTCTTATATAAGTATACATGCCATGATTGATAATGATTACTCATAGGTTTGAATAAACATGGGTGTATGCATATTATGTTTCTTACCTTAATTAATGATATGACTAACCAGAAGAGTCATGAAAGTATAGGTTTGAGCAATCATGGGTTTAGGCATATTATGTTTCTTACTTTAATTTATGATATGACTAACCATAAGAGTCCTTGAATACTAATGCTTATTATTTTTGTTTGAAATGATCATAACTATACATTCTTAATATTATTGTGTTTTGATAGTATTGAGAATATACTAATAAATGTATGATTATGTATGAGATCTCGAGGATATCGCAATAATGATACTTGTAAGCATGCACAGTGATCGATGATGGATATAAGTTCCAGGACAAGTAATCTAGGAAGCAAAGATCAAGAGGGAGCACACTCCAGTAGTTTCTGCAAGGATGCAGATATTCAGAGGGAGTCAACCACTTCTCACAATCTACATCAGAATGGAGTTGTAGAAAGGAAGCAAAGACTGAGAGGGAGTCAACCCAACAAACAAACAAAGATAAGTATTTGAATTATCATTTCTTGAATATTTGATTGTTTAAATAATATTGTTCAATGATGTATATGCTTATGTTCCTAGACTTAGGGTGTGTATTATGCATATTAGAATAATTGCATTAATGAACAATATACTACTAATTTGCATATGATGGGTAAGTGGCCTATGGCACTGCACAACATTCCATTGCTACTTATCTAGAATGAAACCTCTTTCCTGACATATTGGGAGTTGTGCACACTCTTAACAATGTTCTGGTAGAGATTGGAAGGCATCTAGAAAGTTACAGGACATAGATAAATGTTGTATTGAAGCATTGGCTAAAGATAATTCCATGACTGTATGACATATTTCTTCAGATGTAAGAATTTGTTATGAAAACTATGAGATGTTTCTAATCATGCAATTTAACTTGTTTTGTAGGAAAGATCAAAAGAAGGACTACAACATTTGTTCAGCAATAAATTTATCTATTGAAGATATTGAATATATTGAAGTTCCCAGGATTCAGGAAGAATGCCATGATCGAGCAGTTCTAGTCGATCATGAAGAATGATGTTTGGGATGCAAACCCAAGACCTGAAGCGAAGTTTGTTGTGACTTCCAAGTGGATCTATAAGATCAAGCATGTTGCATATGGTAGAATGGAGAAACACAAAGCGATGTTTGTAGCTCGTGGCTTCTCCCAGAAGGAGGAATTGAGTATGAAGAGACTTCAACACCTATAGCCAGGCACACTTCCATCAGATCAGTACTTTCTCTGGTTGCAGTGATGAAATGGAATATACACTAGATGGATGTCAAGACAGCTTTCATGAATGGTGTAGTCGAAGAGGAAGTGTATGTGGAGTAGCCACTTGGTTTTGAGACACATGGCAGGAAGTCATATGTGTGCAGATTGAAGAAAGCCTTGTATGGCTTGAAGCAAGCTCCTAGAGCTTGGTATGGTAGGATAGACAGCTTTCTATCCAGTTTGGGCTTTACCAAGAGTAAAGAGGATTCCAACATTTACTACAAGGTTTAGGAAGGAAATCCAGTGATACTACTTTTGTATGCGGATAACCTGTTTGTTACAGGTGAGGATAGATTGATTGTCGACACACAGCGGAAGCTTGATGCCGAGTTCGAGATGAAGGACTTGGGGATGATGCACTATTTTCTAGGCATGGATGTGTGGCAGAGTATAGATGGAATCTTCCTTGGACAAGGGAAGTATGCAGTAGAGATCCTGAAGAGGTTCGAGATGATAGACTATAAGGCCATGGCCACACCTATGGCATCAAACTTGAAGCTTCTGTGTGATGCTTCATCTAATCCGGCTGATGTCACTGTGTATCGTTAGATGATTGGGTCCTTGATGTACCTGACAAGGACGAGGCCAGATATTTGCTTTGCGATGAACACATTCAGCTAGTTCCTGACTGATCCCAAAGGTGTTCACCTGGTTGCTGTAAAGAATATTCTGAGGTACCTGAAGGGTACAGTTGATTATGGGCTCAAGTATGATGCGAATCAAAAGTTTAACCTGTAGGGTTATGTTGATTCAGATTGGGCATGCATTGTTGCAGATAGGAAGAGCACATCTGGGTGCTGCTTCAATATGGGATCAAGTGTGATCTCTTGGTTTAGCAGGAAGCAGTCCTGCATAGCACTGAGTACAGCTGAAGCAGAGTATGTTGCAGCTTGTTCAGGTAGTTATGTGGCAGTATGGCTTCGGAAGCTACTGTCTAAGTTATTTGATCTCCCGCTGGAGGCTACTGGTATCTTTTGTGACAACCAAAGTTGTGTGAAGCTGTCTGAGAATCCGGTGTTCCACAACAAGTCGAAACACATTGAGATCAAATATCACTATATCAAGGATATGGTGCAGAGAGGAGTAGTGAAGCTCCTGTATGTTGTGATGGATGAGCAGATTGCAGATGTACTGAAGAAGCCACTAGCCAAAGTGAAGTTCGAGTACTTTAGAGAGAGGCTTGGTGTTCTTCAGATCGATGACACTTCGAGGAAGAAGTGATGGAGACATTTTGCTGAAGCCATTCCTAGCATGGTGGAAGGGGGATCCTTCACATGGCTATGGATGTAAGCATTGGATGATGAGCATCTGGATGATGTTCTAGTTTCTGCTCTGTATGATTAGTTGGATCATTTATGTATGTATGCATCATGTTGGATGCTGGATATGATCAATTGGATCATTTATGTATGTATGCATCATGTTGGATGCTGGATATGATTAGTTGGATCATTTGTATGTATTTGTATATGCATCATGTTGGATGCTTGGACCATGTATCTGTATATGTATTAGGTGGATACGTTGTATGATCAGGTAGATCATGTATGTTGATATGTATCAGGTAGATACATTGTGTGATTAGGTGGATCATGTATCTATGTATGTATCAGGTGGATACATTGTATGATCAGGTGGATCATGTATGATGATATGTATCAGGTAGATACTTGGTATGCATCAGGTAGATGCATTGTATGATTAGGATGATCATGGATGACGAGCTTCAGGATGTTGTTCCAGATGACATGCATCAGGACGATGCAGTGTTGGTGATCAGGATGATCATGTGTACATCAGGATGATGTATGGTGAGTATCAGGTTGATACTCTATGGCCATGGAACAGGTTGTGTAGATGAGCATGTAAGTAGACCTGGGAGATCTGGACAGGATGAAAAAGGGCTCAAATGCTCTTTCGAGGCATTGCTCTGGGATGGCATGTAAGTAGACCTGGGAGATATGGACAGGATGAAAAAGGCCTCAGATGCTCTTTCGAGGCATTTCCATGACCACATGTAATAAGTCTTGGAGATCTGGACAGGATGAAAAAGGCCTCAGATGCTCTTTAGGGTTCTTTCTTGGAAAGACACTCTTTTAAGGTTTTGTGGTGATCAATTGTAATAAGTCTTGGAGATCTGGACAGGATGAAAAAGGCCTCAGATGCTCTTTGGGGTTCTTGCTTGGCAAGACACTCTTTTAAGGTTTTGTGGTGGGGGGGTCACATGTAATAAAGTCCTGGAGATCTGGATAGGATGAAAAAGGCCTCAGATGCTCTTTAGGGTTCTTGCTAGTCAAGAGACTCTTTTAAGGTTTTGTGACAGTCACATGTAATAAGTCCTAGAGATCTAGACAGGATGAAAAAGGCCTTAGATGCTCTTTAGGGTTCTTGCTAGTCAAGAGACTCTTTTAAGGTTTTGTGATACACGTAATAAGTCCTGAGGATTCCATAGTATGGCTAGTGATGTTGAAGACCTACAGTTGGTGGGCCTACATCCAGTATGAAAAAGAACTGGCTTTGTAGAACTTCCTATGACGAGTAGATTCAGAGATTGATTGAGATAGCAGTAGTAGTGATGATGACGATGATTCGAGGACAATGATTCGCTGATGATGATCCAGAGAAGAAGACTTGTGCTAGCATATCTGTGTTGATAAATACCTTCCTAGTTAAGAGGGAGTGTTGATGTATATGTAACTTCGGAATGTATTTCATATATGTATATTGTACTCCTATAGAGATGGTATTATTCCTCTATACGGAAGTGTTTGTATTCCTATAGAGATGTTATTATTCCTCTATATGGAAGTGTCATCATTTATATTGTAAGTGTCGTAACTTATACTTGATGGGTTATTAGACCACCTTGTTGGGGTCGGCCCTGTATAAGTCATGTGGGTCAAAGGGTTATTAGACCACCCTATTGGGTGTCGGCCCAGTCAACATTGTGTTATGTGGTTAAGTTGAGGCTGACCTAGTAAAGGTTATTAGGAAAGTCAAGTCAAGTATAAATAGATTGCGGGAGGCACTCTATTTGATCATTCTATACTCACATACACTCTTTGGAGAGTGGTGCACTTGTGGAGGAGGAGAAGCTACTGCTAGGAGATGTCTATCTCTTATGCTTGGGTTGTATCATTGCTCTATCTATCTTTGAGGAAGTTTTAGGGTTTTTCACCTTTATGGTTTTCCCCAAGTAAACTCTGTGTCTTTTGTGTGCTTGCTTTATTGTTTCCATGATTAATATGCTGTAGATATGCTGTACATGTTGTTCTCTCAGTTAAGATCCTAGATCCGATTGAATTAAATTCTGAAAAAATAACACTGGGGGCTTGCTTGAGTCCATAGATTGATTTCTTCAACATGCAAACAAGTGAGGGATCCTCTTGGAAACCTTTAGGTTCCTGTATCTCACCATATAAGAATGCACTTTTAACATCCATATGGTGCACTTTCCAACCCTTACTAGCTGCCATGGCTAGAGCTAGTCTAATTGAGTCCATATTTGCAACTGGTCCAAAGGTCTCGATATAATACACACCATGGATTTGTGAGTATCCCTTAGCCACTAACCTAGCCTTATACTTCAGATCAGAACCATCAGCAATAGGTTTGGTTCGAAAAATCCACTTACATTGCACAAGTTTTCTCTTGGGAGGAAGAGGCACCAAATCCCATGTTTTGTTCTCTTGAAGAGAATGGAATTCTTCTTCCATTGTTGTTCTCCACCTTGGATCATGGTAATATTCCTCATATGATTTTGGATCAGATCCAATCATCATATAATAGTGATCATCAAGTGCACTTTCATTTGCAAAGGAAGCATTGATTGTTTGAGATCTAGTCTTCCTAGGCTCTTGGGGATTGCTTGCCAATTCACCTGCAGCTTGTATGATTTTTTCAGCCCACTTGGGCCTTGATGGTGACTCATCTACATAAATGTCATCTTCATCCATTTCATTATCAGAAATATCAGAAAAATCAGAACTTGAATCATCACTTACTTCATTAATGTGTGGAGGAGAAGACCATTCCCCCGGTGCAAGCTCAAAATCAGGAATTGGTTCTTCTTCGAATTGCACACTTCTCTCAATGAAAGTTTTGAGTGTGGATGTGTCAAAGAGATTATAGCCCTTTATGTCTTCACCATAACCAACCATGATACATTCTCTACTCTGTGGCTACAAATCCTTCCTCTTTTCTGATGGAATTCGAACCCATGCTCTAGATCCAAAAATCCTGAAATTTGAGACATTTGGTTTCTGGCCAAAGCATGCCTCATAGGGTGTTTTACCTTTGACTGATTTGTGAAATTCTCTATTCTAAATATGTGTAGCACAATTGATGGCTTCAGCCCATAGCTTAGGTCTTAGATCCCTAGCTTCAATCATGCATGTAGCCATCTCTTTGAGAGACCTATTTTTCTTTTCTGCCACACCATTTTGCTGTGGTGTGTAGGGGATTGAATGTTGCATTTGGATGCCACATTCCTCACAAAGATGCTGAATTTTTTTGTTCACATACTCTTTTCCATTATCAGTCCTAAGTATTTTTATCTTATGCCCACTATGATTCTCCACTAAGGCCTTCCAAATCTTCAATTGCTCAAACACTTCAGATTTTAATTTAAGGAAGTAAACCCAGCAGAATCGAGAGTAGTCATCTATGAATGTAAGTACATACCTTGATCCACCATATGATGGAGTGGGTAGGGGACCAATGAGGTCTGAATGTACCAATCCAAGTGGTTGAGTGGCACTCCTTGCCATTCCCTTCTCATAGCTGCGTTTTGGATGTTTCCCAATCACCCAACCAATGCAAGCTCCATTTGAAGATTTGATTTCAGGAAGCCCTTCCACCATCTCATCTTTGTGCAATGCTTGGAGATACTTGTAGTTCATGTGGCCAAATATTTCATGTCATAGATTAGAGGTCTCATTGGCATGAGAGTGGAGTGCTTGGTCACTAGAATTAGGGAGGAAATTCGAGAACTTGTACATCCTCTCTTGGTGATCTGCATACCCAATTGCCACAACTTGGTTTGAAGAAATTTATGAAATCTCTACCAAATCAGGAGTAAATGTTACTCTCTTGGCTTCTCCTGTATGGGTCATTTGATACACTAATAACAAATTTGCAGCCAACGAAGGTACATAGAGCACATCACTGAAATAACCATGCTCCAAATCGATCCTACCAATCCCTTTGGTTTGGATCTCAGAGTCATCTCCCATTCGAACTGTTGGACCACTATTCAAATGCATAGAGGAGAAGAGTTCTCTAGATGAAACCATGTGCCTGGAAGCCCCTGAGTCAATAATGAAGGATGAGGAATTAGAAGTACCTTCTACCAAAGCATGACATTTCTCCTTGTTGTCAGGATTTGAGGTGCCATCTTTCTTCTTTGCACCATCAGGGACAGGGATGTTGTTTTTCTCCAGCAGCTGCGCCATAGTGTCAATGGTTTTCTTCATGCAGGAGCTCTCTGGATGCCATCCCCTGTGGCAGTAGGTGCATTTGGTCTTCTCTTTTCCCTTCTTGTCCTTCTCCTTGGAAGGATTCAAACCCCCATCAGCAGATTTGGTTTTGTCAAACTTCCTCTTCTCTAGCTACTTCGAATTCTTTGCCTTTTGCTTTCCTTTGGAGGCATTCGAAACACCCATGGCCAAGGCTTGATATTTCGATTTGATCGTGCCCATTTGAACTAGCTTGTCTTGCTCCTGAGTAAGACATTCCATGAAGGTTGCTAGTGATGGCATTTTCCAATTTCGAAGGGTCATTTTGGTAGAATGGAACGTGCTTACAAACACTGAGAATTATGGCCCTAGCTTCGAAAGGATGGACAGTATCAATTTTTCTTCTTTCTTAACAATTCCACATTATTGCACTTGAAGCACTAGTGACTTGAACTTAGTGAAGAACTCCGGGATGGTTTCAAAATGCATTGGGCTCAAGCTGATGAGCTCGTTTTCAAGTTGATGGCTTCTCAGTTCATCAGTTTTCCCAAAGAGTGATTCTATCTTAACCCAGAATTCATTTGGGGTTGTCAAACTATCTATATGAAACAAGATTTCCCTTGAAATGCTCAGGCATAGCAATCCATATGCTTCATCAAGTCGATTGTAATACTTTTCTTTCTCCACAACAGAGTTTGGTTCCACTTCTGTGCCCATGGTTACTCTATAGAGACCCTTAGATCTCAGTTTGATGACCATTTCAGCCTTCCAATCGATGAAATTGAAGGGAGTGAGCAACATTTGGTTTGCTTCCATTTCTACTTGCGTTGATGGTGAGAAAACTGCTGAAAGTCCTACAAAAAACACTCAATTTTTATCTAGAAATTCTCTCAAGAATGCAGCTCAAACGCTCAAGATTGATCTACAACTCACTAAAATACACAAGGATCTGATACCATGTGATTATTTTGATCCACAGTAAGATCTAGGAGCCTTAGAGAACCTTACAAAATCGAATAATTTGCAATAACCAGCAAAAAAGCTTGAAAAGAAGACAAATTTACACACAATGTGAACTAAAACTTGGCATTATCAGAATATCTAACATGTAAATATGTTTATAGCAGGTTTATATTACATCTTGGATAAATTCGAGAGGCTTAGGAATCCCAAAATGAGTGTACAATGCTAATTGGCCAAGTTGGCCTCCATCCCCCCTAGGTGGGTCCAACTCAATCCTAATCGACCCAAACAGACATGAATTTTTGTGTGAACATGACTGAGGCATGCTGGGTCATAAATGAGTCATAGGCATGCATGTGTGAGCAAATAGAGGTGTGTGGGAGGTCCAAGGAGGCATTAAATGCTCCAAATCTAGCAAACAATGGGCTAAATCCACTCAAGCGCTCAAAGTCAACAGACATTCCCCATTTCAAGGAGGGAGAGCACTCCAGCATTTAATGAGGGTGCATTTGTGGGAAAAACTAGAGTTTGGATGAGCTGGGTTACTCAAAATAGGTGTGAACACTCTCAAAAGTGGTTATTTGACCAATTAAAGCTACCTAGTCCAAACTATAGTGCAATAATGCATACAAGGCAATTAAATTGACTAAGGTTATGAACCAAGTTACTAAGTATTGGATTACTATTCTAACAAAACACTCTTAAAAATGTTTACAAAATTGATCTACTTGATAGAAATCACACGTTACTTCTTCTCTCACTTACTATTACATAGTCATTACATATTATTTATAGATGCAATACATGGCACTAGCTCATGGTACTTGAGTTAGTTACAAGAAACTACTCATTAATAATTGTGATCCATAACTTCTTAACCACTTTCAGTTATTATGTTACAGTAAAATTGATAGAGTAAACCTTGGTTGATCACCAGTTGAGCTTCTAGTCATTCTAATGTTCATCAAATTCATGTCAACCAGTCGTGGTTATGAACCAATCAACTAGTCCAATCAGCTAGTTGACCATACTTCCACATATATTGGCGTCCAACTCTGCTCGACTTGTTAACCATACAACTATCAAATTTGGAAATCGATTTACATGCAAAGAATATAACATGTCCAACACCACAAGGGTCCATCCTAATAGGTATATGGTTCAGAACTAGCACACGGGATATAATTTTTTCCACCTTGCATTATTCACTATCATTTTCCATCCCATTATGCCTTAGGATCCACCCCACTAGGTTGTGACATTAAGCATCATTGAATTAAAAAGTCGTAACTTAAGTGGTAGAGCTTCTTGAACATGGGTTCCCTAATTAGATCCTTTTTTGTATTGTTGGACATGTTGTAGTTTTTCGTAAGCTCAAGAGTCCCTTCTTAGTCCCACCATGAATTTACAATTAAGGCACATGACTACTTAATATTTTTCTAGCTACTCTACTAGGGACGCCCACAATTTTTTTCAATTTGTGTTGTTGCACTGCACATTGTTGATTTTGCTAATGATTTTCATGATCATTACCATTTCCCTTTCATTTTTGAATGCTTATTCATGTTATATTGTCACCCACCTTCGCTTCTATTATAGCCACATTTAGAAACCCTTATCCTTAGAGGGACATGATAAATGACTATCCACATCTTGCGTATCCCTTTTTTGCATTTTTTTGCATAGGTATGTTTTGTGCGCTTGGAACATAGTTGCACGCTAGGCCCAATGACGTTTGTCTCATCCACTATAATATTTCATTATTTTATTATTTTTAAGGCTCTATTAGAATGAAAAATACAAAAAAACAATTATTTATAAAAAAGAGAGGGGGGGAGATGTTAGATCTCCATTTTTATTGTGGCAATGGTCTTAGTTGTGTCACCCTTGAACAATTTACCAATTTTGATTCTTCTCAACAAGTTGGGTATCAGGAGTTTAGGAAGTTGAACCATGATTTCTTAGTTTGTACTCCTCCTGTTTGTTATGCTTTCGATCACGATGGAGAATATATTAATGCATATTGTGTTACAAGTTTATACCATTGTCACTTTTTTTTCAAATGTTTCCTAGGTCACCATTGTGTCGTGATACTATTCAAGAGTTGTCTGTGTCATGTGTCATCCATTTCTTAGTTTCCATAACTTTTCATGTCATCCTTCCCTATTTTCATTTTTCTCTCAGTTTCATCATCATAGCTAGTGTTTTACTCGTGTTAGTGGAGAAGGTCCTCATTGATTTCTCGTTAGTGGGTTGTTTATCATCGACTATAACACATTTCTATGATATATTGATCTATAGGAATCGGCACCATGGGCCTATTTTCATTATTGGTAGGTTAACTTGCACTTAAAATATGACATCTCAATGTCTCATCATCAGTTACTAACTGAGTGGTTTCCCGTATGTTTGATGGAAAGATCTATTTTCACATTTTTGGATTTATGCCATAAATTGGATTCCATTTTCATCATTGGTGGAATTCATGCGCTATTATGATTTGGTGCATGGGATATATGTACTCAATGATGTTCATGAAAAAATTTGTAAAATACCTTTCAAAACATATTAGTTCCTATTGTGTGCTCATGTTGGTTGATAAGGGATTCCCTAATTCCTCCTTTCCAATGAATCTCTTCCCATCAAGTTCAACTCCTATTACTTTGGGAGATGGATTTAGAGACCTTATAGTAACTTGGGATTATATTCATCAGTGGTAGGTTCCATTTCTATCAATAATGAGAATACATCAATGTACCCTACTTGGTATATTTTACAAGTGTTTGATGACAACACATCTATTCACTTGGCCCCAAGAGTTAGCTCAATCGGTCGAGCACCCGTAGTTAGGCCTCCTAGCATGTGAGGTCATGGGATCCATTCTCCTCGACACTCTTGGGGTTAGGTACGCAAAATGTGCCGAAGGTGTGAGGCCCCTTCGGGTGGGCCCGCCAGCTATTATTCCGTGGACGTAGAGATGCCGACCGGTGGGACCGGTACGTGAACCACATTGAAAAAAAAAAACACATCTATTCACACTTACTAGAATGTACTGAGTACCTTGAAACCCATTATCACCATCAATGTATTGTCTCATGTTTTTTATGGTCTACTTCAATGACCAGTAATAAAATGGTTTCCTCCATGTTCAACTTCAGATCATTTATTCGCGTGGCATGGATTTGTACAAGATAATAGTTTGGATTGAAGACCTTATGTTTCAGGATCATTTCCGTTATTATGATGTTCCTCGAGTTGCACAAGATCGTACCACACACTATACAAAATTGGTACTTTATAGAGAACTAGGTTGTCCTTATTTCAGTTTTAGTTTTTTCCTTGATGAAAATTGGGACATATAGCCACTTTGTATTTTCTCATGGGTATGATATACTTTTGACATGGATCCATTATGTATATTTTCATGGCCATAATTTAGCATCCTATATACTTCATGGATTTGCAATGTATGAGAATTGGTGGTCATGTTTGTTTATACACGAGCATGGGTATACTCTCCTTAGGGAAGAGAGTAATATAATACATTGGTCTATGTTTCCAGTACATTTATGAACCTACATCTGGGAACCTCCACTCCATCCCACTTTATGTGTATTTCTATAAATTATAATGTATTTAAGCCATCATCTCCCCTTATGAAGTCATACATTACGGGGAATTCATTCTAGCACTATTTAGCACTTTAGTATCCCAAAGGATAACATAGTGACCCTAATGGAACCCTAATGACCCTAATTGGAACCTAAGTGACCCTAATGGAATCTGAGTGATCCTAATGGTTGTTGGATTTTGAGCATTAATTCAATATGCTATAGGATATTTACTGAGAGAATAACATGTACAGTATATCAATGCATATCAATCATATCAAGCATGCCAAGCATCACAAGAATCAAAAGCATGAGACAATGGACACACAAAGTTTCCATGGGGAAAACCCTAAGGTGAAAAACCCCACAACTTCCTCAGAGATAGATAGAGCAATGGCTCACCCAAAGTACAACCAAATACAATAGATAGTCTCCTACTATGCAGCTGATCCTCCTCCTCCAATGTGCGCCACTTTCTGAGTGAGAGAAGAGTGAGTTCTGAGATTATCAAAATAGAGAATCTTGACTCTCTATTTATACTTGTCTTGACCCACCTAATTACTTATGGGTCCGAATTGTCTAACTCATCCTAATAACCCCAATTACATATATTCCGGGCCGAAACCCACATCAAGTAGTCTAATAACCCATCGGCAAGTTAATCCACTTGTGACACTTGTCAATACAAATGACGACACTTCCTTATAGAGGAATAACACATCTCTTATAAGGGTACAATAAATATATATATGAAATACATTCCGAAGTTACATATACACCATCACTACCTCTTAACTAGGAAGGTATATCTCGAAACAGATCATCGGGCACAAGTCCTCTTCTTTGGATCATCATCATCGAATCATCATCATCGTCACAGCTGCTGCTATCTCATCCAATCTCTCAATCTACTCGTCATAGGAAGTTCTACAGAGCTAGTCCTTTTTCATACTGGATGTAGGCCCACCACCTGTAGGTCTTCATCATCACTGGTCATACTGTGGAATCCTCAGGACTCATCATGTGCATCTTCAAAACCTCGCAAGAGCATCCCAGGCCTTTTACGAGCACACAACTCAACCTTTCAAATCTCCCATGATCTTTTACATGCCACTGCACAACCTGTCCACGACCACAGAGTACCTGATACTCACTATATATCCAACTGATGTATATCATCACATGATCAACCTGATCATCATCATCATCATCGCGAGCAAGCCATCAAGTAGGTACACCTTAGGACTGATTACACTGCCTCTGCAAAACCTGCAAGATCTCTCAGGACTGATTACACTGCCTCAGCATAACCTGCAAGAGCATCTTAGGACTGATTATATGCCTCTGCAAAACCTGTGTACCAAACTGTCACATCAATGTCTTCAAATCACCACATAGTCCACGGAGCACAACCTAGATGCACACACACAACACTTACACTCACTAGCATGGGAGGACCAACCTACTACCATCTGGGAAAGGCTCACAACACTTACATCAACGACCATGGGAGGGCCAACCTACCACCATGTCGAAATGGCACAACACTTACATCAACGACCATGGGAGGACCAACCTAGCACCATGTTAGAAAGGCTTCAGCACTTATATCATGACCATGAGAGGACCAACCTACCATCACGTCAGAATGGCTCCAGCACTTATATCTCACCATGGGAGGACCAACCTACCACCATGTGAGAATGGCCCATCCTTTACATCTCACCATAGGAGGACCAACCTACCACTATGTGAGAATGGCTCAGCCCTTACATCTTACCATGGGAGGACCAACCTACCACCATGCAAGAATGGCTCGGTGTGCATCTGTGTCTCCGGACTCATCACTTCCCTCTGGAAGGCATCTCGATCTGAAGTACACCAAGTCTCCCTCTGAAGTATTCAAACTTCACTCTGGCAAGCGGCTTGGTCAACACATCGGCTATCTGCTCATCTGTCACAACATACAGGAGCTTCACAGCTCCTCTCTGCACCATATCCCTGATATAGTGGAACTTGATCTCAATGTGCTTTGACCTGTCATGGAACACTGGGTTTTCTGACAACTTCACACAACTATGGTTGTCGCAATATATACAGGTAGCACTCAATTGGAGATCAAACAAATCATACAGTAGCTTCCTAATCCATACTACCTCACAACTAGCTGAACAAGCTGCGACATACTCTGCTTCAGCTGTACTCAGTGCCACACGGGACTGCTTCCTGCTAAACCAAGAGATCACACCTGATCCCATACTGAAGTAGCACCCCGAAGTGCTCTTTCGATCAATGGCACTGCCTGCCCAATGTGAATCAACATAACCCTCCAGGTTAAACTTTTGATTCACCTTATACTTGAGCCCATAATCCACTATACCCTTCAGGTATCTCAGAACATGCTTTGCAGCTATCAGGTGAACATGTCTCGGATCTGTCAAGTACTGGCTCAAGGTGTTCACCACAAAGAAAATGTCTGGCCTTGTCTTCGTCGGGTACATCAAGCACCCAATCATCTGACGATACATCATAGCATCAATCGGCTCAGAAGAAGCATCACACAAAAGCTTTAGGTTCGATGCCATAGGTGTGGCCATGGCCTTGCAGTCCATCATCCCAAAACTCTTCAGGATCTTTACTTCATACTTCCCTTGTCCAAGGAATATTCCATCTACACTCTGCCACACCTCCATACCAAGAAAGTAGTGCATCATACCCAAGTCCTTCATCTCGAACTCAACAGCTAGCTTCCTCTTGGTGTCGGCAATCAATCTATCCTCACCTGTCAGAAACAGGTCATCCACATACAATAGTAGTATCACTGGATTTCCCTCCTCAACCTTGTAGTAAAGGTTGGGATCCGCTTTACTCTTGGTAAATCCCAAACTAGATAGGAAGCCATATATCCTGCCATACCAGGTCCTGGGTGCCTGTTTCAAACCATACAGGGCTTTCTTCAGTTTGCACACATGTGTTACTCTATCATGTGTCTCGAACCCAAGTGGCTTCTCCACATACAATTCCTCTTCAACTACACCATTCAAGAAGGCTATCTTGACATCCATATGGTGTACCTTCCATTTCATCACTGCATCCAGAGGAAGTACTAATCTAATGGAAGTGTATCTGGCCACAGGAGCGAAAGTCTCTTCATAATCAATTCCTTCTTTCTGGGAGAAGCCACGAGCTACAAACCTAGATTTGTATTTCTCGATGCTACCATCTGCAGCATGCTTGACCTTATAGATCCATTTGGAAGTTACCACAGACTTCCCATCTGGTCTTGGGACCACATCCCAAACATCATTCTTCATAATAGATCGGTATTCTTCGATCATAGCATCCTTCCATTCTTTCTTTTCTGCATCTTCTTCATAACTGGAAGGTTCTTTATCCATGATGTCATAGAGTAAAGAAACATAACTAGTATGTGACCTTGTCCTTTTCCTTTCTCTATGTTCCTCTTCTGGAATGCCAAATCTCTTTGCATCTTGGATGAGATCTCTAGCCCATGTTGGTTTCCTTTTGTGAGGATTCTTCTCACGAGGTGGATCCACAGGTTCTTGTGGATCCTCCATTTCTCTATCTTCTTCAGGAACTGCTTCATTCATTGTGGTGTCTTGAGTTCTGGATATTATGGGTTCTTCATTGTCTTCAACATGTGTCTTTCTCGATTTGTGGTAAGCTGAACTTTCATCAAATGTTACATCTCTGCTGATGCCAATCTTCTTGAATCCAGGGAAGTAGATTCTGTAAGCCTTCGAGCTTTCACTGTAACCCACAAATATACCCTTCTTTCTTGAAGGATCCAACTTTGAACTTTTCTCTTTTGGGATGTGAGTGTATACTGGACAACCAAATATTCTGAGATGGCTCACTTCTGGTTTCTTACCAGTAAACACTTCTTCTGGTGTTTTGTTGTCAAGTATCTTATGGGGTGTTCTGTTCTACACATATATAGCTGTCCTTGCTGCTTCAGCCCATAAGTGCATAGGTAAGTCTTGGTCATGAAGCATTTCTCTTGCTGCTTTCATGATTGTTCTATTCTTCCTTTCGGCAACCCCATTCTGCTGTGGATTGTAAGGAGTAGTCAACTCGCTCTTAATCCCTGAATCACTGCATAACTTCTTGAAGTCTCCTAAAGTAAATTCTCCGCCATTGTCAGATCTGAAGATCTTGATCTTCAATTCGGTTTGGTTTTCTATCAAGGCTTTGAATTCCTTGAAATTGTTAAACACTTCATCTTTGTTCTTCAAGAAGTAGATCCAAGTCTTCCTAGAGAAATCATCAATAAAAGAGACATAGTATACATACCCACTCAGAGAACTGGATGACATGGGACCGCATACATCAGAGTGGATAATCTCCAAGATTCCTTTTGCCTTGATTTCACTGCTTGGAAATGTCTTCTTTGTATTCTTTCCCTTTGCACAACCTTTGCAAATGCCTTCATGCTTTGTATGGAGTTCAGGAAGACCTTCTACCACTTTTCTTGCAATTGGTAATGCTATGTAATGCATGTGTGCAAGCCTTATGTGCCAAAGTTCAATTGGCTCTACTGACTCATGGACCATGGCTTGTTCTGGATGGCCCTTCAATTTGTACAATCCTCCCTCTTGTTCTCCAATAACAACTGCATCATCTATAGTCTTACGCTTAGGCCACATTAGGACTTGGCCATCTATAAATGCAACCCTCATGCCTTTTGCATCTAATACAGAGATTGAGAGTAGATTCTTCTTGAGTCCTAGATCAAAGAGTACATCTTTCATCTTCATAGACTTTCCAGAGTCTAGTTTATAGGAGGTTTCACCACTCCCTTTTATGGGATATTGGTAGTCATCTCCAAGCTTCACCTTGTGTGGTGAATCATGTTCATATAGATTCACAAAGGATTCTTTGAATCCTGTCATATGTTTAGAAGCCCCACTATCTATGAGCCAATCATTACTTCCATGAGTAATGGTTCCAGTGAGAGCAGAAATCAAAACATATTCTTCATCACTTGAAGAATCTTCACTATGTTCTCTAGCCCTCTTCCTAGGAGGTTCATCATCCTCTACAACATGAGCATGATGTCTTCTTTTGAAGTTCTTCTTCTTGTGAGGACCCTCTTTCTTATTCTTAGGACAATCTCTGGCATAGTGTCCCTTATCATCACATGTATAGCAACGGACATGGGTCATGTCCCTTCGATGTCTAGGACTACTTCTTTGATTTTGATATTTTCCTTTATTGCCATGATGGTGAGCTTTCTTGTCACCATGCCTTTTTGAGTGAGCTGTGAGTGCTTGGTCTTCACTCCCCATCTTCTCTTCTCTGGCTACAATTCGAGCTTCTTCCTGTGAACATTCTTCCCACAGTCTACTAAAAGAGATAAGTTTCTTTCTAGCACAAATTCCTTAGATGAAAGAATCCCATGAACTAGGGAGTCCATTAAGAATGGTCATCACCACTTCTCCACTTTCTACATCTTCACCCACAGCTTCAAGTTGTTCTTTTATATGGGAGACCCTTGAGAAATATGACTGCAAAGTCTCTACATTCTGGATCTTGATATTCTTCAATTAATTCCTCAGGGTCATCTTCCGATTTATGTTCTTGCCTTCAAATAGTTTGGTCAAGGAATCACACATCTCTTTTGGTGTCTTTAGGGATGACAGATGGGGGATGAGATGATCTTTAATAGAATCAGCAATGATCCTCTTTTCCTTAACCAAATTCCTCTTGTGAAGAGCCTTAGCCTCTTCTCCCTCTGGGACAGGGACCTCTTCACTTATATAAGTATCCAACTCATTTTCTTCAAGGATTAACCCAATCCTATACTTCCATGCTCGGAAGTTATCAGCTCCTTCAAGCTTATCCTCAAGCTTGGTGTGGTGAGACATCTTTAAAGAGTACTTCAAATGGAAATAGAAAAGATTTAGGTCTTACCACTTGTTTGCTGAGAACTAGATCTGGTGTCAGATTAGGGTTTGAGTTTCCCGGAGATATACCCAACCAAAAATCTTGATCCAAAGCTCTAAAATTCTGATTTTCCAATGAGCTTCCAGTTGTGTCTTCAGATTTCAGAAATTCCTATTTTTGAGGAAACCCTAATTTTTAGGGCCAAAACTGAAAGTGCTCAGAATTGAATTCTGATTGGACAGATAGATTCACCTTACTGAGGAGAGTCAATCCATCATATTTCGTTTCCAAAATAGGTGGAGAGAAACCCAAAAACAAGAAGCCCTAGCTTCTGCAACTGCATAGTGTCTTCTTCTCAGGTTAGCTCTGATACTATGTTGGATTTTGAGCATTAATTCAATATGCTATAGGATCTTTAATGAGAGAATAACATGTACAGTATATCAATGCATAACAATCATATCAAGCATGCCAAGCATCACAAGAATCAAAAGCATGAGACAATGGACACACAGAGTTTCCGTGGGGAAAACCCTAAGGTGAAAAACCCCACAACTTCCTTAGAGATAGATAGAGCAATGGCTCAACCAAAGTAAAACCAAATACAATAGATAGTCTCCTACTATGCAACTGATCCTCCTCGTCCAATGTGCACCACTTTCTGAGTGAGAGAAGAGTGAGTTCTGAGATGATCAAAATAGAGAATCCTGACTCTCTATTTATACTTGTCCTAACCTGCCTAATTACTTATGGGGCCGACTTGTCTAACTCATCCTAATAACCCCAGTTATATATATTCTGAGCTGACACCCACATCAGGTAGTCTAATAACCCATCGGAAAGTTAATCCACTTGCGACACTTGTCAATACAAATGACGACACTTACTTATAGAGGAATAACACATCTCTTATAAGGGTACAATAAATATATATATGAAATACATTCCGAAGTTACATATACATCAACAATGGTATTTGAGTGTCCTAATGGAATCTAAATGTACCTAATTGACTTCCAAATGTCCCTAATGGCATATAAAGAGTCCATAATATCATCTAAAATACGTTAATGACACATTAGGAACCTCTATGACTGATGGTCCCACAACAAAAATCATGTATACTTCACTCTAACCCAAAATTCACTAAAAAAACATGGTTTTGAGGGTGCAAATTGTTTCCCTTGAGGAAAGGAGTGTGCACACTCTCTATGACTTTATTAAAGGAGTGTGTTCCTTGAAATCAGGAAAAAATCTCAACGTTTCTCGAATTTCACAAACTTGAACAGTATAAATAGTTTTTTATGAGTTGTATATGCTAAGAACCACCCTCTAATGGTCTCAAACCACGTATAAATAAATACTTCCTAGGATATATGAGGGAATAAATTCCATTATGTAATGTCCCCATCCAAATAAATCTCATGAAGGAAAAATCTCCACCAATCTACTAGTTCCCTAGGTTGGGTGGAAACATTTAGACTTGGAATAAGGGATATATAAGACCCCAAATGGACCTTATATTGAAAAATATACATTAAAGGGGATAAATAAATAATAATAATGGAAAAATAAGGTGGAATTTGGTCATGATGGCGTATAGGTGGTGTGTGACCCACACAAGGTAAGATTCTCCATGCCACATGGCATCCTTCTCTCACCCATTTGAATCCAAGGTGGAGTATAACGTTCTTGGAGGAGTTGGAGAGGATCTATTCATGGCATGAATCTAGGAAGGTCGAATTGTTGTGGAAGAGTAAATCCCATGGAAGAGGAAGAGACATCATAGAAGAATTGTGACACTTGGATCTACATTCTCTAGCCTCTATGACACCAATGATGAATATTCTATGGCACCTATGACAAAGTTCAGACCTGATTGCTAACATATGACACATATGACATGTCAGGGCTAAAAATAGCCACCAAGAGGGTGCACAAGGGGAGTTATGGAATCCAATATTCCCCCCATTCGAATTGACGGAAGAGGAAGGCTAGAAAGTGATGGACAAGCGTCATTCATGGGAATATCTCCCTAAATTGAGTTGGTAGAAGACTCTTGGAGGGAATTAGATCTATGGAGGACTTTGGAGGTTAATAAAATATTAGGTGGAAGAAGGAGCTCATATTTTGATCATTTCTCATTCGACACATTTGGAGAGATTAGCTTGTCCTTGCATGGTGGATGTTCATCCTCCCTGCCTTAGAATCAATTTCAAGGGTGCAAGATTCCCATCCAAGTTGGTTGATGGAGAGGAAATTCCTACCTCGCAACAAATAGTCATGGATATGTTTTGATTCAGGTTCAAACCCCATTCGAGTTTGAGTTCATATTCACTCTTTCTTCTCTATTCTCATTCTACTATCTTTCTATCAATGTCATGTAAAAGTGTGATGGAAAACTTCTTGTTGCATATAGTTGATGGAGGATTTCTATTTAGAACTTACGGAAATTTTAGTTTCTGCATAAATCTATAATATATATATCATGAGAGCCACATATCAAAATTAAAACTGAGATTCGAGCCATTTCCCTCATAGTATTTTCATGGTTATTTTGGGATGATATTGTACTTGTTTGATATCAGATCTTTCTGAGATTTTTATATATGTTATGAGATGCATATGGATTTGAATTAATCGGACAAATAATGTATGCATACCCCTAAAGTATTACTATATTTTGTGGAATAAATTCAAGGCCCCTTGTCTACCTTTTTTCATAAATTATATGCTTTATAAGGTGTATTCTTTTAGAAGACCTATTTGACCCTAAAACTTGATATAATTATGCACGCATGTTGTCCATGATGTCCTCTAACAGAGACAAGTCTCATATTAAAAATTAGGGAAGGAGGTGTACTATATTTTCCTTTGTCCTCCCAAGTCCCTCCTTCCACAATTCTAAATAATTTGGAAGTGTTTGGAACAGTTTGTGTACAACATCCTTAGGTTCGAATTTGGAGTGAATTTGAGCAACTTGCATAGTAGGGATGTTACAGTGGTATAAGAGAATGGTCCTTACACCTGATTTTGGTGACCATTTATGAGGTCAAGGATTCATCTCCCATCCATAGAAACCGAAACTTAAACTACCTTCGGTGAAGAGGAAGAAGCAAGAGAAGAGGTGCACTCTGCTGAAACTATGGCTAGGGATGACAAAGGAACCTCAGAGATGAAAGAGAAAGAGGAGTTGAGGAAATTCATGAAACCATTTTTTGAGGACATGGAAATTCAGATAATGCAATGGTTCTAATTCATGGCTATCCAAATTTGGAGCAAACTGGAAATAGGAGGCAATAGTAGTTCTCATTTTGAGGAAAAAAAGACAGTTGGTGAAAACATTTTCTCAAGGACCAGGCCTCACAACCGACCTAATGACTTCCATAGCTCAATAAGAGCCACCATGCCCATGTTTATTGAGTCCAAAGAGGATCCTAATACTAAATTTGGGATAAAGGAAGCTCTAGAGGAATGACAACGGTTGAGTGAAGAGTGTAGGAGGACCTTACAGTTTGAACAATTCTTCAATGTCTCAAACAAGCTCAGGACTAGAGGAGGTTGCAGAACCCCCTTCCAAAATCAAGAATTGAACTCTACCATTGGAAAAGTTCCCCTTCCCACCTTTCATTCCTCACCCCAAAGTTCTTTAAATAGTTGGGTACAAAAGTTAGATGTGTATTTTCAGCTGAATCCAATGGTTAAAGAGGATGATTTAAAAATGGTTATTCTGTATCTTGAGGGAGAAGCAAATGGTTGGTGGTTCCATGGAATTAAAATCTTGGGACATGATTAGATCACATCATATGAATATTTTGTTAAAAGTTTAGTGGAAATATTTGATTGAAAATACCCTGAAATGCCTTTCAAGGAACTAGCGCAGTTGAAGCAAACTAGAAGCCCTGAGGAGTACATGGTGGAATTCCAAAAATTGTCAGTTATGGTTGCTAATATCTCTATGGTTTGATTGGTACTACTCTTTAATGAAGGATTGGTTGAACCTTTGAAAGGTTTGGTTAAATATCACAAGCAAACTTCATTGAAATATGCCATGAACTTGGAAAGAGATATGCAAAATGTGCTACCCAAGACAAAGTATCCTCCCAATCCCAATTTCCCTTCCAAGTTTAGATATGACAAGATAACATGGAAAAAATATTCATTTGGGAGGGACAAGAAAGAGGGACAAAGCAAGGAAGAACTCATAAGAAATAAATTATGTTTCACATGTCACCAAACATGGGTGCTAGGGAAGATGGAAGTACTATCAGGAGTATCTCGTTTTCACACGCTCCGATGCAAAGGAGTGGTACAAGGGAAGAAGGTTTCGGTATTAGTAGATGGAGGAGAAAATCATAACTTCATTGATGCATCCTTGGTGGAGAGGAGAAATTTTCCTACTGAAACATTCAAAGGGCTCACACTCATCATTCTAGGTAATCATTCTATGGATTGTAACACATGGATTCCTAAGTTACAACTTACCATAGGAAATTACACATTTACTTATAGTTTCTATGTGGTGAATGTTTCTAATTCAAATTTGGTTTTGGGAGTACAATGGTTGTACTCTATAGGAGAACATACAATGAATTACCAAATACCTAAAATGAAATTCAAATATTTGGAAGGAAAACCAATATTCAGTGAGGGGAATGCACATTTATCCTAACCAAGTGGTATCTCCCATAGTATGAAGTCCATATTGAGACATGGGGACATTGAATGGGCTGCAGAATGTTTAATAACTTCCCCCAAAATGAGCATAAAAGTTGAAGAACATCCAAGGGAGATAAGGCATCTATTACACAAGTATGAGAGGGTTTTTGGAGACCTTCCCCCTGTAAGGCCACCTAACAGGTGAGTTGAACACACCATTGTATTGGAGGTAGGTAATTCACCTATCCAAATACCACCATATAGACACCCAAAAAGGTTCATAGATGAGATTGAGAAGGATATTAAATAAATATTGGAGTTGGGGCTTGTTGGATGTCAACTTATGCTCTCTCTAGGGATGACCCAGGTTCTACGTAGTTACTTTAATTTAGACCCAACAAAATCCCCTTCACTGGCTCTTTCGGCATCAACTTGTGAGGAGGCTGAAGTCTCACCCAAAGCAAAGATGGGTGGTTACAGAATCAAGTTTATGTAACCTGGTGACACGCGGTTATGTTATGCGAGCTTGATATGTGCAACTTACTCAAAATCTACTTCGCATATCATTACCAACATGTATCTTCACACTTCGCAGACCTCAACAACCTACAAAATTAGCTGAATCATTTTTACTTCGCTTCTAAGACTACGCATTTACCATACTTAACACAACTTCACAGTTTTCATACATGCATGTTCCGCTACTTATCATATCATTCTCATTCATGTTCATATGAAAAAACATATCTAAGCATACACATTCATGAATACACAATATAACAAAGATTCAAGCACATAACACATGTATTTACATGGTTCACCCCCCAGATGGGAGCTACATCCATGGGAACTGTTCTTATATTTCTTGGAAGGGGTTAACAGTTCTAGTCTACGCACTCAGCTGCAGACTCTTATCTACAATAATTCTCTGCGCACATAGCTACAGATTCTTTTCCTCTCTTGGATATTTTTCAATATTGATCTAACAATATCTATAATATCCCTCAAAACTATAACCAAAATCTAACCCTTCCTTATACAAAATTTTCCTTTATATAGATTGTGCCCGAAGGCCACATCTTTACAATAACTATGGGACAACCCCCATAGTACCCTTAAACCCAAAATGACATGGTTCTTCTATTGACCACTCTTTGTCTTTACTTCATTGGAGCTCTGATATCCTTTTGCGCCACTTCCTCCGGATTTGACGCTTCTATGATAGTCGCAGTTCTGACCACACGACTCTGACGCTACAGTGGCGTGTCCTTTTCACCATTCAACCACATTTTCTCTTTGCTACTGTAGCTCACAGTCTTCCACTTCATTCATAACTTCTCCAACTACCTCAATGGTCCTTAGTACTTCGCCCTTGCTGAGGGGACAGATCCTTTTCTGCCACTTTGCTTCACTCCATACCCTAGTCCCAGGAATTGCGAAGTTGTTTCTCCCAAAAATGGTCGATGTTAGGCCTCACCTAACTTGTAATTTTACCATAAAAAATTCTTCTACTTGGGCTTATCCCAACAGGCCCCTAACACTTACTCGTGGCTCGCCCCTGAGCCACTTTGACTGGGTTGTTTCAACTGCGCATCCTCTGAGATGTTTGATTTCATAGCTAAATCCTGAAAAGTTGCACTCAACTTCGCAACTGTCTCCTTGGATTCTTGCTCAAACTCCTTAATTTTTTCGAGCATCTCCTCTGAGAAGGGTTCTAGAAGTTGCTCCTTCACAATGTTCTCTATTTCCCATATTTCTTGCAACTTCTGCTCAATTTCTTCATAAAGAGCAAGCGCCTCTTCCTGCATCGGCTGTAACTTCGATGAAGTTTAAGCTTCCTTCACTCTTAGCGCTTCTGGATCCTTCTAAAGTTCTTTCTTCTTCTGTTGTGGTACATTCCTCGGTGAGTTTCTAGATGATCCACCTCGTTTTGGGACTGCTTGCTTTCCGGGCATCTTCATGAATCCTTCCATACTAGAATGTCGTTAGTCTCTCAAGATTTCATCTAAGGTCTACTTCTCAAACATACACTATCATATAACGATTGGTTTCAACTAGTAAAAACTTGGAAATTACAGGCAGTAAAAATTAAAATTTGTGGTAAAACCGGTAAGTAAACGGTCTTTATTATTTATAGGAACCGCAGCACTAAGGCGCACCCAAAAAATGATAACTTAGCATTAAATGATATATCCGTTGGCCAGATATTTCTTAGATCTTGGTCCCTTCCCTTCATTGAATGTGTCTTCAATAGACGAATATGCCTTAATTGTTGAAACATCTGGTTTTCGAAAGTACTGTATAATAGCTACTTTCCGAGCTAAACTGTAACAGCTAGTTTTCTTTTACTTCGCTAGAAGTTATGTGAATTGTGAGTTTAATTACGCATTTTAATTTGCTTCTCTTTAACTTCACAACACGATTCCTCTTTTACTTCGCAACTCAGCTTGTTATGTGTGCTTCGTAGCACATCCTTCATTTTTTGTGAAAACTTCACATTTTACCAAAACTATGTGCAGACTCTTAATCTTGTATTTTTAGTGTTCAATTTCAACTACACTTGACATTTAAAATAATCCTACATTTCTTAATTGATACCTGGAAGAGTAGGGCCATACCTGTAAGGGTTTAGTCTACTCCCATTAACACATTCTTCCAAATTTTCTCCAAGTAGTGTGGCTAATTGAACTGCGCCACCACTAGTGACATGGTTAACAATGTATGGTCCTACCCAATGCATTTTGTATTTTCCAGGAAATTTCATAAATATGATATCAGAGGAGGACAAGGTCTCCTAGCTGGAAAAAATTATTTTTGATGTGTCTATCATGTAATACTTTTTCTCTGTCTTTCTTCATTTGTTGGTGAAAACCTGCAATGAAGCAATCTTCCTCCAGTCCAACTAAGTGTAGTAGTCTTTCTTGCATTGTATGATCATCTACCATATCTGTAAATGCTGCAATTCTCAAGCTTGATACTATGTATTCCATGGGCATGCAAAATTCCTGTCCATATGCTAATATGAAAGGTGTATGACCTGTCAATTTCTTACAAGTTGTTCTATATTCCCATATTACTGTCGATATTCTAAGATCTCAAGCATCCGTGATTATGTTGTATACCTTGGTCAATTCATTTTCCAAGACTTTATTAAAGGCTTCTACAGTTCCATTAGCTTGTGGATGATATGGTGTGCTCTTCTGATGGTAGATATGAAATTCTTTTCTCAAGGATACAATAGTTTTATTCGGGAACTGGGTTCCGTGGTCACTCATTAAAATATTTGGACATCCAAAAATTGTCAAAATATTTTCAAAAATGAACTGCACATTGGTAACTGCGCTACAATTGTTCACTGGTTTTTCTTCTATCTATCTCATTAAATAATATGTAGCTGTTATGATATACCTTGATCTAGTTCGCTTTCCTAGTGGGTTAATAGGTCCCATGAAGTCAATATTTCATTTATCAAAGGCTTGAAGTGTTAGTTGTGGCATCAATGGCATCTCATCTCGATGAGATGGCTTCCATGTTCTTTGGCATACATCACACTTCCATCAATGTTCTTTTGAGTCTTTGTGTATCGTGGGCCACCATAGTCCTAATCTCAAATTTTTTTGTTTAGTAGATATTCCTGTGTAGTGTCCTTCAGATACACCTGAACGTGCTTGGGATAGTATACTAGGTCTTTCATGTTCTAGTACGCATCTTCACGATACTTCATTTGGTCCTAATTTATACAATTGTCCAACAATTAGAGTAAAGTCAGCTGCTCTTACCACTAATTGTTTCTTCTCCTACGTAGTAAAATCTGTAGGCGCTAATCCTGTAGTCATAAATTATATGATATCTCTGAAGTAGTCATCTGCTATATGGATAGAAAACAACTGGGAATCTGGTAGACTACACTCCAGATCACTCAGTTCCTCTCCTAACTCAATGTGTGAAAGATGGTCAGGTCCTACAGTCAATCTTCCTGGTTTCACAATGATTTCAAAATCATATTCCTAAAATACTAACAACCATCTGCATATTCTTCCCCCTAAAACTGGTTTGTTGACCAAGTAATTCAAACTTGAATGGTGAGTAAACATGCAGAAATGAGAACCTAGAAGATAGTGTCTAAACTTCTTCAATGCGTATACCATCGCTAAGCCTTCCCTTTTTTCGTGGTATAATTATTTTCTGCTAAAGATAGCTTTCTACTTGAAAATGCGATGGGATGATCGATACCTCCTTCACCTGGTTGAGCTAGGACAATGCCAAGTGTTATAGATGAAGCATCGACATGTACATGAAATGGTTTATGGTTTATTGTTGTTGGCTATGAACCTCACTCTTTAACTTTCTTATGTTGACCCAGGTTCTATGCAATTGTGGTCCAACAAAACCCTTCTTCACCGGCCCTTTCGGAAACAGCCTACGAACAAGCTGAGGTCTCACCCAAGGCGAAGTTATAGGGATTACAGAAGTAGGTTTCTGTAATCAGTTGATGCATGGTTAACAGATTGGGGAACTGCGTGAAGTTACACCTACTTCGCGTCTATCACTTATACTGCAGTGCACACTGGGACTGCACACTCCAAAACGACCATTTAAATATATGACAGTGCAACTCTACACTTATCAAAACATATGGGATTGTGCACTTCACAAACTCATACAATATGGTGAAATACAATGCAACAACGCACTTTCAGTACTGTGATTCCAGGGAATCACACTTAACACAAGCTTTGTTGACTTAGTGTTTACCCAAATGACTCATGCATTCAACATATTCAGAATTACTTGCACATTCAACGTTCAAGCATAAATGATCGACACTTAACATATTATTCTCATCACTCATTCATGTGGAAAATACATATAAAAGCGAGGATACATATAACTATAAGCATGAACTTAACCATAAACATAAGCAAACACAAAGATTCAATCACACAACACATTATTTACGTGGTTCACCCCCCGGATGGGAGCTACGTCCACAGGAATTGTTGATTATATTAATGGGAAGAATTTAACAGTTCCAGTTTGCACACTCAGCTATAGACTCTTCTCTCTACAATAGGTCTCTGCGCACATAGATGCAGAGCCTCTTTCTCTCTTCAGTGGGTCTCTGCAGACATGTTGACTTGGCTTTGCAACCAAGCTTTGTGCAATGGGCACTTATAAACAATGTGATAGTAGTTTCAATATAGAAAGAAAAATCAATTATGAATTAAATCTAAATCTAAACTAACATGTGCATATAACAAATAAATTTAAAAACAATTCATGAAAAGAACAAGAAATAAAAGAATAGATGTTTTGTATTAAGATACCTCAAATGGTGAGGATTTGTGTTGAGCAACTCCAAGGGTGAGTAGCTCCAAGCTCCAATGGTCTCTTCTCCAAGATGCTGAAAATGGCCAAAAGTCTCATGAGAGATTTTGACAGTGTGAGGATAGGATGATGGATGGATGGAAAGTGAGGAGCCCCTACACCTTTTTATAGTTTTTGGTGGTGGGGAATACGATTATGGTTTTGAGGAAACCAATGGTATTGACCAACATGGTTTAGGTACCTTTTTCCCTCCTTTTTAATTTTTTGAATATTTTTATTCCCTTTTTAATATTTTTGGGAATTATGGACCCTTTTTGAGGGTTTTTTATGCTTTTTGAGGAAAAATATTCATTTTGAGGGGGAAAATGGGTGTATTATGGTCTTTTGGTGACCTTTTGATGGCTTTAGAGGCTGAAATGGTGAAAAAGTGGACAAATGGGTCATGTGAAAACGGAAATGAGCTAGTGAGCACTTTTTGGGTGTTAACAGATTGCCCCCTAATGTGTGAGGGCAGGAGCTCATCGTATGGCCGACAGACATCATAGTTCTTTTTTCTTTTTCCTGGGGTTTGGGGAAGAGAAGAGACCGGTTGGAGACTCGATCCATGGCCCTTGGAAGCTACAAAAAGAAAAAATATTACATGGCCTCAATATGAATGAGGAATAATCTCTGGTAATGGACGAGGCGAGTATACCCATGCTTGTATCAAGACATATACATAACAATTAGTCCCAAGAAGGGGGACTTGAATAATACATAAAAAATCTATTGGTACATCATAATGGTCCAAAGGGGACACTATTTTGGGATGTACTCATGATCATAACATGACTGATCTCAATAACTGATACACTGGAATAAAGGGACAACCGTTCTGAACAAGGTCTCAGAAGGGTTGATGAATTGCTGAATCTGAAGGTGTCCAACATCTGTAGGGACTCAATGACTCTGAGTCAACTCTGAGGAGTATATGTAACTGTATACTCGAGGGAGTATAAAATTGGGGTACATCTGAATACTGTCACCATGCGCAACCTGGATATCTATAGGAAAATATAACTGGTTGTTTCCATAAGTAGACTCTCAAATGTGGAAGAGTCAGGTGGTATCTGGGGTCTTCAACAAATAACTGAAAGGACCAATACCCTGTGCGAGTCTCAATGATGCGATCAAGGTGTTGAAGTCGAGCATGTGAGAAACAACCATTTGGAGAGGCACCGAGGACTCTTCTCGAAATGATTCGTAGGCACTCATCATAAATGGTGATGAGTCCAAGACACAGGGACTCTAGGTCTATCCTCTAGAATAAATTTGGTTGTCGTCGACAGAGGGAGACCAACAACTAACAAGGCAATGATGTTTCCTTGGTAGGAGAGCGAGGTGTAGAACTGAAGTGTGGTAGTACTGATGGTAGAACTAACATACTTGTGGGGATGGGAAGTAACTGGGGTCATAGAGTGGGTGGACTCAAACTTCCTTTGTTCAGAGTATGATGACATGGTTGACCTGGAAACGTAGGAGACTGACTTGTAGGTGCGGGGATCATAGATTTTAAGGACTAAAGGGTATGTATTGACTCTGGGGGGTCCAGCTGATGGGTGCTATTGAGGGATTCTCAGGGTGACATACTGCAGAATACTCTAAACAAAGGCGACCAAAATGGGGAAGTTGCCATATGAGTAGACATGATCTGTTTTGGCGCCGAGAAGCACCATTGGGTCCTTCTTCGTAGATTTAATGAGCTTCAAGAAGGGATAAAAGTGTGCTCTGGAAATGGTACTGTCCTGTGGATTTTGTGAGCCCGGGACTATTCGTGCTCATTGGTGCTTTAATTTTTTAAGGAGTCTGAAAACGATAAGAAGAATCTACAGTGGTGGTGTAGTACTGTCCTGTGGGTTTTTACGAGCCTAGGATGGTGATTGCTCGTGGTTGCTTTCATGTTTAGAGAGTTTGAAAGCGGTAAGTGGACTCCATTGGTGTTCTTTTTCGTAAGTTAGTCTCCAAGGCCTGAGAAAGCATAAAATGATGCAAATGGAGAACTCTTCTAGCCGATGTGACTAGAGTATTCCTTTTTCGTAATTAGTCTACAAGGTCCGGAAAAGGGGTAAACTTATACCAGGTAGACACCCTTTCAGATACGTTTAGTGAGCATGAAAGGAAGCAAGGTTGCTCGGTGATCTTTTCATTGTTTTAGGAGTCAGAAAAGAGCTTACAGAAACTCCCTAAGTGCCTTTTTCACAAAAGGGATTGCTCGGCCTGAAAAAGGGGTAAAACTATACAGAACAAAAAGGTATTGATGAGAGTGAGAAAAGGTCTTAAGCATCGTCATGAGTGCGGAATACTGAATCCAGTGACATAAAGATGGTCAAAAACGGGCAACGGCCAATGTGGCACGCAAACCGAGGTTATGAGTGGCATTTTAAAAAAAAGCCCAAAAATTATGGGGGTGAGAGCGAGAAATGATCTCAAGCATCATCACGAGCATGGAAAATTGAATCTGACGATATCAAACTTGTCAAAAACGGACGACGGCCGATGTGGCATGCAAACCGAGGCAACGAGGGGGCATGGGAAAAATGCCTGAAAAATCTGGAGGAGAGAGTGAGAAATGATCTCAAGCATCATCACGAGCGCGGAAAAATGAATCCGGCAATATAAGACTTGTCAGAAACGGACAACGACCGATGTGGCATGCAAACCGAGGCAACAAGGGGGCATGGGAAAAAATGCCCGAAAAATCTGGAGGTGAGAGTGAGAAATGATCTCAAGCATCATCACGAGCGCAGAAAACTGAATCCGGCAATGTAAGACTCGTAAAAAATGGACAACGACTGATGTGGCATGCAAACCGAGGTGACGAGGGCGTGAAAAAATGGTCAAAAATGAACCTAGTGAAAACGGGAAAAGGAAAGGACTATCATGAAGTTCTCGTTGTGCTGATTCCAACGGTACCAACGGTTTGAGGAACGGACGTTGTATGATACCGCAATGGTTGTTTGAAAAATGGTCAAATGTCTATAAATAGGGTGTGGGGCCAATATGACGTGTCATTGTTACGTGTGAGTTTGGCAGAGCAATTAGAGCTCTTTCTTGATTTCTGGGAGATTCGACCATTGGTTTTCGATTCTGCAAGTTTAGGTAACCCTATTCTCCTTAGCCTTTTTAATTATGTCTTTTGTGGTTAGCGGTGGGCCCCTGAAGGCCGCGAAATTCCATGTTGGCCTTCCAACGTGGAATATCGCGTCCTTTTCCATGATGATCATCGCGGCTTTTGATGGAAAAGCCGCGATGAAATTTTTTGAAATTTTTTCTGTTTCTAAAAAAAATTTCTTATTTTTTGGCAGGATGTTGAGGAGACCACTAGTGTCATGGCGAGAGCGGGACATGGAGGAGGACCTAACGATTCGGATTCGTACCGATCAGGAGGTCCGACAAACTCTGGCTGTGAGCGGGCTCCTGAAGTTCGCTCAGATTCCACTGATGCATTTAGTACCACCACTGGTAAACAAATTGGTGGGTCTCTGAGTCCCTGCAGAGGGTGCTTTCATGGTTGGGGGTGAGAGGTTAGAGATCACCCTCACTAATGTGTACTTTATTACCGGGTTGCCTCGTTTAGGGGAGGTAGGGGATCTTCTGCCGAGGATCCCGGTAGGTTTGGATATCGAGGATCTATTGGAGACATTCTGTGTTCCAGGGACTATCGTGCAGAATAGTGCATTGAGTCTGAGATCTCTGCGGGAGTGGGATATGCGGGCTGTTGGGGCTTGTGTTCTGCGACTGTTGGGTGCCGCGACGCCACATCGTTTGTCCGGGGGACAAACGATGATGGTGGATTATGTGATGAGAGGTACCTACTATGCATGGGGTCAGATGTTTTTGGCTGGTGTCCTAAGAGATCTGGACAAGGTCAGCCGGGAGGGGGGAGAGTTCTGCTATGCCTCCTTCCTGTGTTGTTTCTTCTTTGAGCGAGTACCGACCTTGCAGCCACGGGTGCCGGTTCAAGACGGGTTGGTGAGTGAGCCGTGCATGGTGCGGTGGGGGCAAATGATGCCCCGCAGTGGTGGTGGTATCCGCGGGTTCTTTTCACAGGATATGTATGAGCAATGGGAGCAGATCCCCCTGCTGATTGATGACTATCCATATGCTAGTATGGATTATCGAGGAGATCCGGAGATGCCTCGAGCCCAGGGACAAGCCTGGGGTTTAGATGGTATGTTTTTGTGTTTGGTTCTCTATTATATCATGTGTTTTTTAGATGTTTTTGTTATGATTATAGTTAGAGATATTTATATGATGGTTCACTTGCGTGATTGTGCAGATGTTGGTCCTGTACCACCCGCCGATCATGTGGTTCGTAGGGGACGGGCAATGGTGGTCGTTCTGCCTCCTATAGCGGTACCGCCTCCTCATGCTCGAGGAGTTGGGCCTCGCGGTCGAGGAGCTGGGCCTCGAGATGATGCCGTGGAGGTCATACGAGAGACACTAGACATGATCCTGGCAGATTGCCAGAGGATGGGTGGAGGGACTTGGATCGGGATATTGTCGAGCATTGTTTCGATGTGCCTCGTGAGTGGCACTCTATCCTGCTCAGAGCAGCATTGGTGGCAGCTGAGTGGAGTGATGGGGCTCGACATGATCCGGTAGGGCCGGTGGAGGGGAGGATTCGGGTGTGGGATGATCGAGCGGGGCCGGCAGAGAGGAGGGTTCGGGTGCAGGATGATCCAGCGGGGCCGGCGGAGAGGAGGGTTTGGGCTCGGCATGATCCGGCGGGTCCAGCGGAGGTGGCACCAGAGGAGCCCGGAGACCATGATGATTAGATGATCTTGTATCCGCCCCCAAATGCTGATGAGCACATGGGGAAGTACCTTTTTGTACGACTTATGTATTTTTGTATATTGGGTGCTGACGGCACCTATGACATGTTGACTATATGATTATATATATATATATATATATATATATGTTTTGGTATATAGTCGTATATGCACATGGATGCATTTATTGTCTATTTGTTTGGCCGTGGAGGCATGTCTGATTTTCTGTATGCCCATGGAGGCACATGTTATGCACGTTGATGCAACATTTTAATTTCTGTATATGCCCGTGGAGGCACATATTATGCACATGGATGCAGTTTTTTAATTTCGTATATGCCGGTGGAGGCACATGTTATGCACGTGGATGCATTTTTTATTTTGTATATGCTCGTGGAGGTACATGTTATGCACGTGGATGCACTTTTTGTTTATGCCCATGGAGGCACATTTTGTATTTACTACATGGTGTGATTGGTGTGCCAATCTAGAATGTTGTTGGCCATATGGTCTGCTACATTGTTGAGATTCCTTGGGACATGTGTGAATGAAATGGATTCAAACTATCGAACCATTTGTTTAGTGCGTAGGAATTTTCTGAAAAGACAGGGATCACGTACCTGGTAATCATTGTTGAGCTGGGAAACAAGGAGTTGTGAGTCCAAGAAAACGTTAAGGTGACTTATGCTCATTTGGAGACTGGTCACGGCATCGTATTCAGCTTGGTTGTTGGTGGCGGCACCTATGCACATTCCGTCGATGTGGATCAACTCATGTGAAGGGGAATATATTACCCAAGCTGCGGAGGCGAGACTGGGGGACCAACGGCTTGCACCATCAGCGAAACCAACATAGCAAAGTGGAACAGGATCCATCTGTGGTCATGCAGGAAAAACAAAATTTTAGGTTTTTGTATTTTTTTATTTTTTTTTGTAAAAAACAAAATAAGACTGTACAATTATGGATGGTGGTGTCCATCAGATTTTCTATGGGTAAAATCGCTTGAGGTACAACCCATTGCATGGGTTGCGTAGGGGGTTGCCTTCTGAATCGGTCAGAATGTATGCCCCCTGTCCGAGGCAGGTATGTATAATGTATGGGCCTTGCCACATGGACACAAACTTTCCTTTTCCAGTTTTGTCATGAGCTAGATCATAGGCGAGTACAAGTTCCCCTTCAATAAAGGTTCTTGGGTGGACATGTTTGTCATAACTCAGTTTGGATCGGTTCTTGGCTGCTTCCATGGTTTGGAGGGCTATGCGCCGATCTTCATTGGCTTGCTCCATAAGTAGTAAGCATTGCTCAATTGGGGAAGTGTTCGGTAGGAGTTTAACGGCCATATGTAGGGCTGGAATCTGGAACTCAATGGGGTGGACGGATTCGACACTGTGAACTAGATGGAAAGGGGTAAAACCGGTGGCAGTTTTGGTTGACGTGTGGTATGCCCATAGTGCCAGGAAGAGCATGTGATGCCAATTTTATTTGTGTTTGTCAACAGTGCACTAGAGGATGGTCTTTAGGATTTTGTTAATCGCTTCAACTTGGCCATTCCCTTGGGGGTAGTAGGCGGAGGAGAAATCGTGTTCAAATTTCAGTAGGGTTGATAATTCTCTCCAAACGGCATCTTCAAAGTGAGAGCCGTGGTATGAGACAAGTTGCTTTGGCACTCCAAAACGAGCGATAATATGGTTGAGGAAAAAACGTGCTGTGGTGTCGGCTTTGCAATTTTAAGTTGGCATGGCTTCCGCCCATTTGGTGAAACAATCTACGGCCACAATGATGTGTTTATGACCGCCGGCTGACATGGGATTGCAATCTAGGAAGTCGATGGCCCATTTGCAGAATGGTCCGACAGTGACGACTGGATGAAGGGGGGAGGGTGGTGTTCTTGCCTTGGGGAAAAAAAGTTGGCAGTTTTGAAAATGTTTGACTGTGGTGATGTAATCAGTAAATAATGAGGGCCAAAAGTAACCTACACGGATGATCTTTTGGGCAGTGGCCATGCCAGAGAAATGGCCTCCGTAGGCACCGCTATGGCAATCATTAAGGACTTGTTCTGCTTCGTCATGAGAAAGGCAGCGTCGTAAGATGGTATCGGCGCTGCATCGATAAAGTACATCGCCTAATAGGAGATATCAGGGGGTGTGGTGTCGTATATGATGGTGTCCGTCACGATCGATGTTCGGTTGAAATTTTTGTGTGCGGAGGTAGATTAAGATGTCGCCGTACCATGGGTTGTCAGAGGAAATGATGAAAATGTGGTCGTCAATGAGGTATGTTTGGATTGCGAGTGATGACGAAGAGGATGGGAGATCTGTGATGAGTTGAGTGAGTGCTAGGGCCTTGGTGCTCTTTGGGGTTTTGAAAGTTAGGTCGTATTCTTGCAGGATAATCACCCATTTAGCTATGCGGCCTTGATGGAGGCGACGTGTCAAGAGGTAAACCATTGGATTGGAATTGGCTGCAACTGTGGTGTGGCTGAGGAGAATGTAATGTCGCAGCCTTTGTACTGAAAAGACGATGGCGAGGGCCATCTTCTATTCATGTGGGTAGCGGAGGGGTGGGCTTGACAAGGTCTGGCTCACATAGTAGATGACATGCTCTTGGCGAGCAGTATCTTCTTGGACAAGAACTCCAGATACGGCATATTCGGATGCTGAAACATAGAGGGTGAAATCTTTTGTGAAATATGGAGGAGAGATCAACAAGGCGTTCATGAGTGCTTTCTTTAAGTCGGTGAAAGCTGATTCTGCTTGTTGGTCCCATATGAAATGGGTATGTAGACATAGTAGTCGAAAGAAACTGTGGACCGTCGTGGCATAGTCAGGGACAAAGCGGTGGAGGAATTTGGACCTCCCTTGAAGGCTTTGAAGTTGTCTTAATGTACGGGGTGACAGTAAGTCTACAATGGCTTGGAATTTCAAGGAGTCTACAGTGATGCCTTTTTATGAAATGACAAACCCCAGCAGGTGACCTGCTGTAACGCAAAAGACACACTTGAGTGGGTTCAAGCGGATGTTTTATTTTCGACAACGCAAGAAAACTTGTCGAAGGTCGTCTAAATGGTCAGATCGTTTCTTAGATCGAGCGGTGAGGTCGTCTAGATAAAATTTTATGATTCTATGTAGATCGTGGAAGCAATAAGTTATGGCGCGTTGGAAAGTGGCTCCAGCATTCTTGATACCGAAAGGCATGACGCGATAGGCGAAGGTGCCCCATGGGGTAGTGGAAGTTGTCTTGTATTGATCTTCTTTACGGATTTTGATTTGGTTATATCCGGAGAAACCATCCATAAAAGAAAGAACCTCATGCCCCACACATTCATCAATTCGTTGGGCAATGAATGGTGTGGGGAAGTTGTCTTTGGGACAAGCGAGGTTGAAGTCTCGGAAATCAGTACAAATGCGTATGGTGCCCACTTGCTTGTTTACTGGCACTGGGTTTGAAACCCAGGTGGTGTAGACAATAGGATATATGAATCTTCTTTTTGGAGTTTCTTAATCTCAGCCTTAACAGCTGGGAGTTTAGATGGGTGAATTGGGCATTGTTTTTGTCGGACAGGAGGCACATTGGGCCAAGTGTCGATGTGATGTTCCACAATGTTAGGATCGAGGCCAAGCATCTCGGTGTAAGACCAGGCAAAGACATCACAAAACTCCTGGAAGAGTTTCTTATATGCCTGAGTCTCCGCTTGAGTGCATGATGCACCTAGTGAGATGAGCTCAGGTTTTCCAAGTGTGGTGGAAATGTCGATTTGTATAATAGGGGAAATGTTTGACATATTCCCCTCTTCGAAGGCATCTGGTGTTGGGATGGGGTCTTTGAACCAATCAACCTTAGTTGGTAGAAAATCTTTTGATTCGACTGATAGTTGGTTTTCCACAGTGGATGTAGACGCCTCAGGGAGGAAGTATGATCGATGGTGCATATCGTCCCAAGGGTAGTCTGGTGTAGTGAATGTTTCTAGAATTTGGTCATTAGTATGAAAGTAATCAGACCATAAATCAACGGGTTCGGGTTTGTATGTGGTTGAAATCATATAGATGGTATTGATTTCTTCCAAAGAAGATGATTTTGGAGGGTAGATCTCCTCGATGAGGGGAGGAGATATCTCTAAGTCGGCATTGTTCATCTCGTATAAAGTTGCTCTATAATCTAGGAGATCAGGGCAGTGGTGTGAATAATGGCCATAAATGCCACATATCGCACAAGGGTGGTTAGTGCGAAGCATTTTGTCACAAGGTTGAGGAGGTGGCTCAAGTCTTATAACTGGAATTCTGGTGTTGTCATCCAACATATTCATGTGTTCTTGGATTGTAGGTAATTGTGGACATTGATGAGTGGCATGGTCTACGTCGTCACACAACGAGAACTTAGGGGGAATGCGAATAGTTGGGGGGTTCTTGGCTACCTTGGGGGTTGCTAGGGGGGTGCGAGTTATGGGTCCAGTGTTATAAGTTTGTGGGCCTCTGCCCCCTATGTTTCGTAATGGAGGTGGGGCATTTCTAGATGTTGATGTCGTAGTCACTATTGGGGGTGGTCTGTTTTGCAGATGAGTGACAGGAGGGGGTGGGTGGTTGGTAGTAGGGATAGGTTGTACCAGTTGTAAAATAACAGTCGGAGTCGACGGGGGGCTCGGAGTAGGTAAGTACCATACAGGTATCCCTAATGTTAAACCAGGAAGGTTGAGTGTAGCCATTACTGGTGAACTGACAACTCCGGAAAATGGGAACAAGAACGGGATAGTATGAATTAGCGTTGTTCCAATATGAGTAGGAACTGTGGGTGTTTGTGGTAGTGACGAGGGCTGCTGTGTGGTGTGCGACAGGCTGCACAAATCGGATGTTCTTGTTATTAGTAAAGGTGGTGGGATCGATGGAAATGTGGAAGTCATAGGTGACTCGGTGTAGATTCCAGGACCAATTGACGAGACAAATGATGTCGGTGCAGTTTGAACGGTTTGTTCAATCATTGGTAGCGCATTTTGAGGGGCTGCGAGGGCGTTAGGATCATAACATGTGAGTTGATCAATCTTGATAACGTGTCCTTCATGTGGGAACATCATAAGGTGGAACACAAATGAAGTGATGGCTTTCATTTTGTACATATAGCTACGTCCAAGAAGGAGGTTGTAGTCGAGCTGGGCATTGATCACTTCGATGTTGATGAGAACTAATTTGCTGCCTGGTTCTATGGGTACGGTCGCTAAGAGGCCTTGTGGTTGAGCTGAGCGCCCGTCGTAAGCTCATAATGTTGTGGTGGATGGTTGTAAAGTGGGGGAGCCAAGTTTCTGCCACACAAGAGTGGACATAACGTAGGTTGAAGCTCCTTCATCGATGATGCATCAATGTACAACAAGGTTTCGAATGTTTACTGATACTTGGAAGGCCAAATTTGATGGAAATCGAGGTTCGGATTGGTCTAAGTCAAAATCCATCATATGTGTATCGTCAAGGTCTACTCCTCCGATGGCGGATAGTATTAGTTTTCGTTGTGCAGGGCATGTTTTCAGTACCTCTAAAGCAGACATAGCAGTGGGGGATTGTGCTAGGTCTTCCACGACGTTATAATTGGATGTTGCGCAAGCATTAGGATTGTTGTTAATCCTTCGCAATGGGATGCGAGGGATTTTAGGTCCTCCATCCAACGACATATTTGGTATGCGTAATGGTTGATCTGGTGGAAGCGAGGTGGATGTGTCAGTGGGAGGAGTTTCTGGGGGTCGGCCGTACTGATTCCTGCGAGTCTAGAGGTTGATGTCATTAGATGACATCATTAATAAATGGTGTGTACCTGAATCCATATGCTGATAATCAGTTGCGGCATAGGTGATTTGCTGCTGAGGTACAGCAAATCCTTGTGGGGGATCCATTGGGCGAGCATTTAATACTCCCTGGTTTGGCAATGGGTTTTGCAATATCATGGGTTGCGGTTGATTAAGTGGAGCTGGCTGTCCAGCGTGGCCCTGGCATTTGTGAGTGTAGTGGCCATAGAATCCACATATAGAACATGGATGGTTTGTTCTCAGGTTATTGTTTTTTGCCTACTTGGGATGACGATCAAGATTCTGGTTTGGGGGAGCAGGGTTGTTATTATTTGGAGGATTGGGTGGTGGTGGACCTTGATTATGTTGTTGGTTGTTGCCGCGGTTATGTCCTCTTCTGCGGTTTTGTTTTCCACCCTGGTTGCATTGGTTGTTTTGGTGTTGGGGCTGATTGTGTTGTGTGTACACTTTCCCTTGAGTAGTGGGAGGATTTTGGGGTGCCGCAGGTGTGGGATTAGGTTGCGGTGGATAATAAGCTGGTGGGGCTTGAGGTGGTCCAGTTGCCTGCTGGGGTTGTTGGTAACCCTGAGCTATTGGAAGTGTTGAGTTAGCTGGTGTAGCTTGCTGGGGGTAATACATTGGTTGGGCCGGTAAATGAATTGGGTTCTGGGTGGCTGGTTGGTTATAGTATGTGGGTGGTACATATGTCGACGGCGCTTTCCCATAGCAATGTTGTGGACAAGAGGGTCCATGAGTGTGATGAGTCTGATTCATTGGAGCGTACGAAGTTGTCGCTCCAGAATTAGATGTAGCCCTAGAAAGGTCTGGGGCATTTATGGTGCTCACCATGCTAAAAGGTTTATTTTTTTCCGTGACTTAGCCAATAATACCATCAATGGCATGTGATGCCCCCGGAGCATCACCGCGTGAAGAATCACCTCGTGGGGCATCTGGTATGATGGTGTAGAGATAGCCTGACTGGGCATAAATCAGGTCGAACTGTTGAGCTTTTAAGATAGCTTCCTCTTTTGACTGGGGTCGTTCGGAAGATACATCTTTGGCCATTAGGGGTAGGGAGTGATTTAAGAAACCAGTCCAAAAATATATGGTCATCCAGTTTTATCTTGCAGAGGCTACGACGCTTGTGCCACTCATGGATATGGTCGGTGATGTGGGTAGCCATGTTTTGTCTACAAGACAATAGTATTTCAACTCCTGCATCATAGCGTACAGGTAGCTGAAAAAACTGAAGGAAAGTGGAGGCAAGGGATGTAAATGTATGGTGGGTCCCATGTGGTTGTTCAATGTACCACTTGGCTTTAGAGCCAGTGAACGTTCGTTGCAACAGTCTTAGTCTAATGGAGTCATCCACTATGGAGTTAGATGAACACCATAGGTGAAATGACATTATGTGGTTTTGGGGATCCTCCCCAGGTTTTCCTTTAAACTTGGGGATGTCCGAGGGGAGCTTTGTAGGCATGAGTGGCCATGTAGGGTTGTTCCTGATAGGATCGTTGGTTAACCTGGCTAGGTATGGTAAGTTCAGACTAGCCATGTATGGTGAACTAGCAGATAGGTGTGGCGTAGTGACTGGGACATAACTGTTAATGGTGGAATTATGTAGTGGTCCAGTGGCCCCTAAGGGTATTCTAGGTATTGAAGGTATGTGTCCTCCAACCATTGTGGTGTGGGATGGGCCAACGCTCCCAAGTGCAACATGGGTTGCAGAGGGGTTAAGAATAGTGCCAGGAATTCCTGGGATCTGGGTTGTGGTAATGAGAGGGGGTGTGATTCCTATGTTGGGCATACCCATAATAGGAGGTAGTCCTGTGTTGGGCATACCTAAAGGTGGAGTGGCCCCTATATTAGGCATGCCTAAAGGGGTTGTTGTTACCATGGGTGGCACAGTAGTAGAAGGGTTTGTCGATGTATCTCCAATAACACTGGTGAAGAGGGGATCATATTGTGATCCAGCCATGGGGTTGGTTGGTGATATTTCAGTAGGGTTTTCAGATTCAGACTCGGAATCAGATGTGAAGTGAGGCGCGTCAGAATCGGATGACTGTGTTCTTGGCCGATGACATGTCGAGTCAAGGGATAAGGCTCTACGTCTATGACGTGTAGAGCCAAGTGTACCAAACTGAGGGGGTTCACCCTAAAGAGGGCGAGATCGTCTTAAATTCTCAATGGTGAGAAATATTTAAAAATTTCAGTGGAAGGTGGTGATGTAAAAAACTCGAAACCCTAGTGCAACAATGAGTGTAAGAGGGGAGTGAAAAAATAAAGGCTCTCAGGCCAACAACCAACCTCAAAAAGCACTTATTATAACAGTTGTGCTATAATAAGTGAAGGGATCCAACAAAATGGTCAGAATACCAAAATTCAAACAGTTCCTAGAAAAAGGAGGTGCTCACTAGACCAAAGGTGGGTATTGTATCATGCAAACACCTAACTAGAAGTATTGTGAGTAAACAAATGATATCCTCTGCAAGGTGATGAAATCCAAGTCAGACAATATAGAGTGTTGAATCAATGGCTAGATATGCCCCTACCGGGAGGGACACTGGGTAGACAATCCTAAAGAGTGGCAATTAGGATACCCCGTTCATGACATGTTCAGTTGGGTGAATCTGCAGTTTGGTTCTATCGCCGCTGTACCCCCATTTAGGTGTACACCGAGAACTTTGAAAGGTATCCTTCGGTTACTAAATAGATTGCAGTATTCCACTCAAACTTCCGGAACCAGTATGGCTACTTCAACCCTTCTAAGGGAGAGGCCTTCCCGATAAATTGGTTGATAACTGTGGAAAAATTATAAGGTATTTTTGGACCCTAAAGACAACCACTATGTCTCAAATGTAAATAATTGAGAGGTGTTATTGGTACAACTATCTCCTCAATTCTACCTAACTACAAGATTCTTTTAAGTGCTCCCTAAGTGGGGTTAAAAGGTTTGTTGAGTTAAGGTAAATTTTAAGGCTCAGTTTAAATTATGTGGCAGAGTGGGTGCAAGTGTGATATTTAAACTGAAATTGATTTTCCTCGCTTGAGCGATTGATTACAAATGAAAGAAAAGACGCTTCCAGTTTTGCAAAAAATAAAGGCATTTTTTGAAATGTAAATGCTTGAAAAAACTATTAAAAAATAATGGATCTTTGAAATAATTTAATGGGAAGCAAACAACATACATATTTCAAGAAATAAATGGATTTCTTAGAAAATTGCTTGGGCAAACTATTGAGCATATAAACAGTAAAACCTTTGATCTAAATAGAATGCAGAAAAATATTTCTTTCAATTACTGAAATTTTTTTAAAAAGACTTTTATGGAGCATATATAAATAGAAAAATATTTAGTATGGTTCTAAAATTGCAGAAAAAATAATGCTGTAAAATAGGCTTGATGGGCAAAAAATACAACAAATTTTTTTCTAAAAAATTGACCGAATTCAAAATAACTGCATCATGGGTTTTGGGGAAACAGCCATGATGTACAACACGGGTCTCAGCTGCGCAGTTGCGATGTGTAGCGCGGAAAATGGCCGCGAAGCCGCGATGTGCAGCGTGGATTTCGGTCGCATAGTCGCGATGTGCAGCACGGAAAATGTCCGCGAAGCCACGATGTGCAGCACGTAAAATGGTCGCGAAGCCGCGGCACGCCGCGCAAAAAAAGGTCGTGAGTTCGCAATGAGTTGCGTGACTGTTGGGTGAAAAGCCGCGAGGCGAAAGCCGAAAAATGGACGCTGAAAAATGGACTCGAAAATGGAAATTTCAAGCTGTTAATGGCAATAGAAAGGGCCAATATCTAGAATAGAAATGGATCTGCTGTCTAGGATGGTAGATCTATGAATTAAAATGATTAAAACTAACAAAAACTAAGATCTAAAGCAAAAAAATGATATCTAATAATTCGGAGCCAGCGGAGTTGCCAAAAACTGTTGGCTTGGTTTTGCAACCAAGCTTTGTGCAATGGGCACCTATCAACAATGTGATAGCAGTTTCAATATAGAAAGCAAAAACGATTATGAATTAAATCTAAATCTAAACTAACATGTGCATATAACAAATAAATTTAAAAACGATTCATGGAAAGAACAAGAAATAAAAGAATAGATGTTTTGTATTAAGATACCTCAAATGGTGAGGATTTGTGTTGAGCAACTCCAAGGGTGAGTAGCTCCAAGCTCCAATGGTCTCTTCTCCAAAATGCTAAAAATGGCCAAAAGTCTCATGAGAGATTTTGACAGCTTGAGGATAGGATGATGGATGGATGGAAAGTGAGGAGTCCCTACCACCTTTTTATAGTTTTTGGTGGTGGGGAATACCATTATGGTTTCGAGGAAACCAATGGTATTGACCAACATGATTTAGGTACATTTTCCCCTCCTTTTTCCTTTTTTGAATATTTTGAATATTTTAATTCCCTTTTTAATTTTTTTGGGAATTCTGGACCCTTTTTGAGGGTTTTTTATATTTTTTGAGGAAAAATATTCATTTTGAGGGGAAAAAGGGGTGTATTATGGTCTTTTGGTGACCTTTTGATGGCTTTAGAGGCTCAAATGGTGGAAAAGTGGACAAATGGGTCATGTGAAAACAGAAATGAGCTAGTGAGCACTTTTTCAGTGTTAACAAGACACAGCTGCAGAGCCTCTTTACAATACTTAGTCTCTCAAAATACCACAAATATCGGCCAAACCCCACTAAAAATGTCTATCAAAGATAAAAAAAATCCCCCTTCCCTTACAAAATTGCCCCTTTTATAGATCGTGCCCGCAGGTCACATATTTACAATGACTATGGGACAAAAACCCTTGAGTTACCAAAAATGGTGCAGTTACCCCACTAACCCAGTCTGTCGTAGTCGACAGCTGCTCCACTCACCTCTAGCCGCATTTCTGTGCCACTCCTGGCTCTGATGCCCTTCTGACAGCTGCAGTCCTCATGGAACGGCTCTACTGCATAGTGGCATGTCCCCTTCCGCCACTCTGGATTTTATGTCATTGTCGACCCACCATTTTTCCTCTAATGGTTCCCGCCACTCTGGCTGACAGGTCGCTTTCATATGCTTCCACGCTGCTCCTTACGCAACTCTCAAGAATCATGGAGTCACTTACCCAAAATAGGTCGCTACTGGACCTCACTTTACTTGTACCTGTTACCAAAAATACCTACTGTGATGGTGCTATGCATTAGCAAAACTGCGTCGTGCTTAGACTTCGCATTCCAAACTATGCCACTTGGAATTCACATTCTGAAATGCACCACCTGGACTTCGCATTGCCAAAATTGTGCAACTTGGGCCATGCCCAACAATTCCAGTCAGGAAAGACTATAATAGGCACTGTGACCATTTTCTCTTTCAGTGTGTTCAATCCTTTTTGACAATCTTCGGTCCAATTGTACTTCATTTCTTTCTTCAATAATTTCTCCATAGGCATAGTGATCTATGCATATCCTTTGATGAACTTTCTATAGTATCCTGTATGCCCCAATGTAGTGCGTAGCTGATTCACGGAGTTAGGCACTGGAATATTTACAATAATTGCAATCTTTGCAGGATCAACCATCAATCCCTGCTTACATACTATGTGTCCCAATAAAATACCATAGGGAACACAGAAGATGCTCTTCTTCAAATTCAAGAAAATATAGTATTGTCTACACTTTGCTAACATCATTCTTAAGTTTTCATAATGGTTCTTCAATAGACCAAATACTGTCCAATCATCAAAATAAAATTCTAGGAATTTATGAATGTAATCCTTAAATGCAGCTACAACAACTCTTGAAAAGATAGCAGGTGCATTTTTCAATCCAAATGGAATAACAATGTACTAATCTGATCCCCATTCAGTAGCAAATGTGGTCTTATGTTTGTCTTTTGTAGCAATTGTGATCTGATGATAGCCAGAAAATCCATCAGTGAAAGAGTATGCCTCATGTCCTCCTACGTTATCTAGCACTTCATCTATGAATTGAGTAGGAAATGGGTCATGTAGAGATGCATCATTTTATTTTCTTAGGTCCACACAGATTCTGCTTTCACCTTTAGTTTTCTTATCCTGAATTACCATAGGACTTATCCATTTTGATTCTTCTAGTAGTTCAATAATTCATGCGTTAAGCATCTTATCAATCTCTACCTTTACTATTTCTTTATATCTAGGATTCAATCTGTAAGGTCTTTGCTTAATAGGCTTCGCATCGTGCTTGAGAGGTATTTTCATAAATCCCAAGTCACCTAAAATGCCTTTCATTTCAAAAAACATGGTAGGAAATAAATCTTGATATTCGCGTAGTAGGTCTGCAATCTATCCTACTGTTTCTTCATCCTAGTAATCACCAATAGAAGCAAATTTTGGTTCATTTTCCATACCAATATTGATCTTTCTAGTATTCTTACTCAAGTCTGGAATTTCTAAATCAGATCCTTCAACATCGCGTTCTCCTTCTGAATTAGGTATACGCACATCACAAAAATATTCATATTCATCTGCGTCTAGCGCGAAGTTATAGCATTCACTGGTATGCTCTGTATTTCCTACTCTGGTTGTTTATATATTGGTAGCGGGGTGACATTGAATATCTTCTTTTTAATGACCTGCAAAGCCTCAATGATAATCAGACAGTCATCCTCAAAACTGAAAGTGGATTGAAAGCCATGTATCAATATGTGCCAATCTATTGTGCCTCTGTGAAGTTCTGTTTCTATATACCACTCCTTTGGTATTTGATCCAATGTGTGTATAAACAAGTGAACCCATTCTTTCTTAGGTGTATATATCCAAGCTTTCAAGAAAAATTCTATATGATCTCTGGGATCAATATGCCCATTGCATTTTTCTTGTGATATCTCAGTATGTTCCTGCAAATATGATTTTCATCATGTGCTTACATTCTTCCCATGTATTCAGGTTCTCTTTATGCGCAGCCCACCATCTAGTAGGTGTAGCTCGCAATGCTATATCTAGAGAGGCTAACTTATGTTCTCCTGGAACTAATACTAGATATTCATGAAGAAATGTGTGGATATTCCCTAAACCATCATAAGTAAGAATTGGAATTACCTCTGTTCCAATCCAACGTAGTGACTTTGTGATCTTTGTGCATCGTCTTGTTGATACTTCATGCATTCGGCTCTACTAGTTCTCCATTCCTGCGTATGATTCTGATACGCACAAATTGTCGCATATCCAACTCAACATTCTATCATCTGTAGGATTATTGTGATCTTCCTGATTCACTATCATCTTGTAGATATTATCAAGTTCTTGGGCTCTACATTCTTCTCGGACTAGTTCAATATATCTAGGTCCTTGTGAAGGATCCAAGGGTGCGATGACCCTAATATCTGGTCCTTCAAATATCATTTATTTTTTCTTGAGATTGATGATTCCGAGGTTGTCAATTTCTCAGTCAATCCCTAATAATACAGGATAAGGATTGTTTTCATCTATGATTTCAATAACCTTGAAGTCTGCTTTGATTTGTACTCCATCAATGTCTACAAGAACACTTGATAATCTTCCAAAGGGTATAACATTTTACTGATTCACTAATCTTAATTGTATCGGTGACCAAGATAAATTTATCTTTCCCATTTGTTCCCGTGTTTGTTTTGTCAGAACATTCACCTCTGAGCCTAGGTCAAGAATGCACTGGTTCATTTCATAATCTCCAATCTGTGCATTCAGCCTCATTTATCTTCCTGTCCTTCTATGGTTCTTGATATGATGAACTGATATATGTGCATCATTCATTGTATTACACTGTTCATAATTTCCCAATAGGTTCTATAGTTCTCCTAAGGTGTTTCCATTCCTTAGAAACTTTATGCAGCTTTGTAAGAACTGCATTATAGGACTTATCTTCTCTGGAAAAGTTCGCAATCCATAATACCAGATCGGCATATCCAGTATCGGTGTCTAGTCACTTTGCAATTAGGCCCTTGTGGTCAAAGTTTCCATGTTCTGAAATCTTTTCCTTGATTCCATGAATGTATTTTTCTCTTGTTCGGGGTTAAATACAGGCATTTTTCCAGTTTCTTTTCTTACCCAAGGCCCATCAATAGACTTTGGTCTGTTTAAGTGATCTTTGGAAGTCGAAGCTTCATTTGTCCTGTCATCTCTTGTCATGGTTCCACTTCACATCACAACATGAATGTAGCTATATGTGTTTCTCTTCTCAACTGCGATCATTTTTATATTCTGTTTCTTTCCTTCTGGTCTTTTCTCTTGCATTTTTCCTTTCAAAATGGGACATACTTCAATGACATGGTCAAATGAATTACAGTACTTACAAGTAGTGCATGGATTCTAACAATCTCTTACTAAATGCCCTGGTTGAACGCAATTATAGCATACAATCTGACCTCTTCCTCCTCTTTCGCCAGTGTTGTGTCCTCTTCCTCTATATCCTCCACATCCTCTATATGTTCCTTGGTCATACTACGCATTTTCATTATTATGCAGTGTTTCTCCTTAGAATTTGTAGACATCATGCTTTCTTTCTATCATGAGATCATAAGCTTTGTAGTTGGTATCGTCATGTCCAACTGACTTACAAAATGTATAGTACAGGTTCTTTGGTGTCTATACATATTTCTGAAGAAGGTAATAGTCTTCTGGGCGATGTCCTCTACATCGGAAAATATCACACCATGGTCATTGTTGTTGATTCAGTGGATTCGGTGCTCCACTAGTGATGTAGTCTATGAATACAGGACAATGTTCTTTGGAATGTCCTTCTCCTTTACATTTTGTACACCAAACCTATTCTCTTGTTTCTTTTCCTTTCTTCATGTTTTGTAGTTGTAATGTCAAATTTCCTAACTGTGTCTGTATTTGTACCATACCTGTTCTAGTTTCTCCTATGGGAGAGGATTATAGCTTCATCGACATCTCTAATTCTTTTGTTTGTGAAGTTACCTTATGTTGCATCAATGGTAATCTAATATGGGGCATCAACGCAGCTATGAACCATTATTGTTGTTGTTGCAGTGCTATTTCAAAGATGACTTGATCTAATAATGCTTTGAACTTTTGATAAATCTCCCACACAGTCTCATTAGGTTTCTGTTTGATTTCTTTTAGCTCTATGATGCACTGATATTTTGATTTAGGTTTCTTGAATTCTCTAATAAGCGCAGTTTTGATATCAACTTGCAATCTATTATGTCCAATAGAATAATTCATGAACCATGTTAAAGCTCTGTCTCTAAATGTGGTAAGTAACTGAGCTTGTTTTATAGCATCATCCTGTACTTGCTTAACGTTCCATATGGCTTCATAGAGAAACCAATGTTGCTCTAGGTCTTCTAGGCCAGTACCTTTAAAAATAGGTAGTTTAATGTCATCTTCCATTCTTCTTCTAGGAGGTGTAGTATTCTGAGATGATGAAGGTATACCACTACTTGATTGATTCTGGGTACTTGCTCTTGCAGTATTAATACTACTAGTGTTCTGCAAACTAATAATATTTATGTCCTCAACTATGGGTTTCTGGGGAGTAATAGGATGATAACCAATGTGTCTAGGTTCAATTTCAGTATCAAACTCAACTCATATGAGTCTCTATCACTTCCTAACTCAGTTTCTAGGAATGTGCAAGGTTCAGCTTCCTGAGACCTCTTTATAGTGCTGACTTTATATCTCTTTCCACTTCTCAAAATACCAATGTATTCATATGTGTCACTATCTGTGTTACTGAACATTGCAGACTCAAACCCTATGAATATTATTGTATTCTTAAGACTCCTTTTTCAACTAGTAGCATCTTAATATATAAATTGAGGTTCTTCAGGTACTTACCTCTAAATCCTTGAAAGAAATCTTTTTCTGTTGCACTTTAGGACTTCAACGTGTCCACAACAAATTTTGTAAAATAGCCTTCTAGTAAGCTATCCAACCAAAAGTCTACTGCTCTTGAAATTTGGTTGTCAATTCCTTTAATCCTCTGAATCAAATATGGATTCCAAATTGTAGGTTATCCCCCCTCGAAACATATTTTGCATTCTGATATCCTCGATATCCACTCATGCAACTCAATAGAAAATTATGAAAAGAAAATTTTATGCAAGTCAGTGAATATATACCTCTGCAACCATTGTTCTGTGGTAAGATGCGGATGTTTGTTCTCTTTCTTCGCAAACTCAAGTTCTATCTGACTTACCCAGTTCTCTATTTCTGTCTTTTCTGGATGCCACATAACACATTACTAGTTCTAGTATGGTAGTAGAACTTTTATTGCGCTTCCTTATTCATATTGTCATAACATAAAAACATCTCATATCGCCAGTTCTTTTAGCGCAGAAAGGGAACGATTTGTTGGGTGTCAACTTATGCTCTCTCTGCGGTTGACCTGGGTTCTACATAGTTCCTTTACTTTAGACCCAACAAAATCCCCCTCACTGGCCCTTTCGGCATCAACTTGTGAGCAGGATGAAGTGTCACCCAAAGCGAATATGGGTGGTTACAGAATCAAGTTTCTGTAACCCGGTGATGCGCGATTATGTTATGCGAGCTTGATATGCGCATCTTACTCAACATCTACTTCACAGATAATTACCAACATGTATCTGCGCACTTCGTAGATCTCAACAACCTATAGACTTCCCTGAATCGTTGTTACTTCGCTTCTAAGACTACGCATTTACCATACTTAACACTACTTCATAGTTTTCATACATGTATGTTCCGCTACTTACCATATCATTCTCATTCGCGTTGATATGAAAACACATATATAAGCATACAAATTCATTAATACACAATATAACAAAGATTCAAGCACATAACACATGTATTTACGTGGTTCACCCCCCATATGGGAGCTACGTCCACAGGAACTGTTCTTATATTTCTTGGAATGGGTTAACAGCTACAGTCTTCGCACTCACCTGCAAACTCTTCTCTACAATAGATCTCTGTGCACACAGTTGTAGAGTCTTTTCCTCTCTTAAATATTTTTCAATATTGATCTAACAATATCTCTAATATCCCTCAAAACTCTAAACAAAATCTAACCATACCTTATACAAAATTTCCCTTTATATAGATTGTGCCCAAAGGTCACATCTTTAAAATAACTATGGGACAAACCCCATAGTACCCTTAAACCCAAAATGACATGGTTCTTTTGTTGACCATGCTTTGTATTTACTTCGCTGGAGCTCTGTTGTCCTTTTGCGCCGCTTCCTTTGGCTCTAACGCTTCTCTAACAATCACAATTCTGACCACGCGGCTCTGACACAATAGTGGCATGTCCTTTACACATTTTTTCTTCTTTACTCTTCACTTCTGTAGCTGACAGTCTTCCACTTCATTCATAACTTCTCCAACTACCTCTATGGTCCTTAGTACTTTGCCTTTACTAAGGGGACAGATCCTTTTCTGCCACTTCGCTTCGCTCCATACCCTGCTCTCGGGAATCGCGGAGTTGTTTCTCCCAAAACTGGTTGATGTTAGGCCTCTCCTAACTTGTACTTTCACCATAAAAACTTCTTATTCTTGGGTTTCTCCAAACAAGGCTCATCAGGCCAAGATCAAGTCCCTATGCTTCTTCGGTTTTCTTGGTGAAGAAAAAATATGGAACCTTAAGGATGTGCATTTATTTCAAAGTCTTAAAAAAGAAGATAGTGAAGAATAGATACCCCATCCCTTGTGAAATTTAGTTCACACCAATATCTGATCAAGAAATTACACACTCTCACAAAGATCTCACACAACTAGTCAAAGACACAGAAAATTACTCACAAATACATACAAACTATATTAACTCTCATGAATAAAATACATCATCCAACATTTGGAAAGAAATAGGATACTATTATATAACATTACAACAGAGATTCGAATGGCTAAATATGCCATTTGGATCTTCATATCATCAGACTTACTAAAACTGTGCAAATCCCCCCTAGGTGGCAAGTGTGTTCTCCAAGTCACTCCAAAGGCTCACGAATTTCTGAATTGGTGACATATAGATGATGTGTAATGAAAAAATATTTCAAATACCAAAAATGGAAAGAAGAAATATCATAGAGGATGTGTGTCCCAAAAAACAAGTTTCCCTAGTTGACTAGCTTTTTCCCCATAGGTAAAAAGCAGTAAAACGCAATAAAAATCAGCAAGGCGCCTTTTCCACCCGAATCTTATCCAGAATCTTTTAGAAATGTGCCCAAGTGGTCTAGGAAGCTTTTGGTCCACACTTGGAAGTCTTGTGGTCCCCCCAATGTTTCCTTTTGGTCCACACAATGGCTCAAATGGAAATTATCTAGTCTAATACATAGGAATTAATCATAAATTATTAGTTAATGCTACCAATGTCTTTAAATGACATATATAGGAAGATTTAATATTCCAACACCCCCCCATAAATCTGAATTTATGTTCTAAATATCAGAAAAAAAAAATACTAAGGGCCCAATCACAAGACTTGGTCACCCTGTACAATACTGTCGGTCCACAAAACAAGGATAGAAGGAAAACCTCATGGGAAAAACCTTCCCTCAAAAAATGGACATATCAAAATTGAAAGATTGCTGATCAATCCATCACTCCACCAGATGTTCATCCATCCCAAGCAGTGATCTAAGATAGCTAAATGTCTTCGCAGTAAAAGCTTTGGTGAAGATGTTTGCAGTTTCCTCACTTGTTGGGAAATACTGCAAATCAATGATCTGGTCATGCACTATTCCTATAATGTAGTGCATATGTATCTCAATATGCTTGGTCCTCTGTCTCTATACTGGATCACTTGAGACCCTTATAGCACTATGTTTGTCACAAAATATGATAGTAGGAGTACTAAAGGAAATCTCAAACTCTGAAAGAATCCCCTGCAACCACACACACTGAGCAACAACATTCACTGCTCCTTTGTACTCGACCTCTGCTGAAGATAGTGCAATGGAACTCTATTTCTTACTAGACCAGCAAATTGGACCACCTCCAAGCATGAATACAAATCCATATGTGGATTTCCTGTCAAATCTATCACCAACCCAATCTGAATCAATGAAGCCAAGAAGATCTAGGCTAGAATCTGCAACATAGTGAATCCCATCAGTCTTGGTGCCTTGCACATAGTGAAAAATTATTTTTTCAGCCCTCCAATGGAGCTCATGTGGATGCTTCATGTATCTTGATGCCACACTCATATCATATGCAATATTAGTTCAAGTGTTATTCAAGTATAGCAAGCTTCCAACAAGCTTCCTATACAAGGTGTTGTCAACCAAGGGTGTAGATTATGCTTCTTCCATTCTAACTCTTGGAAGGAATGGAGTCTTAGAAGGCTTGCAATCAGCCATCTTGAACTTATTTGATACATCAGATGTATATTTTTACTGATATACCTTTGTTCCATTCTCTGTTTGAGAAATCTCAAGCCCCAAAAACTGCTTAAGCATTCCCAAGTCTCATGGAAAAAGCTTGATGCAAAGCAGTCTTCAATGAAGCTATTTGATTAGTAGAGATACCTGTTATTAGAAAATCATCAACATACAGCACTATAATCATTATCGAACCATCAATCAGCTTCATATAAACATTAGGATTATATTTGCATCGAACGTAAGATTACGATAAGAGAAAGTTGTCCATTTTGGCATACCAAGCCCTAGGGGCTTGCTTAAGCCAATATAAGGACTTCTTCAAATTGCAAACATAGTTAGGATCTGTTGTATACCCTTCTAGATGCTGCATATAAATCTCCTCCTAAATATCCCCATGGAGGAATGCACTCTTGACATCCATATGGTGCATTTCCCAGCGCTTGGATGCAGAAATTGCCAGAACTAGTCTTATTGAATCATTCTGTGCAACTGGTGCAAAAGTTTCATTGTAGTCAAGGCCTTGGACTTGGGAGAATCCCTTTGCTACCATACTAGCCTTATATTTCACTTTTGTACCATCATTGACACATTTTTTTTTGTAGATCCACTTACACCTTACCAATTTTCTGCCTACGGGGAGCTTGACTAACTCCCATGTTTCATTCTTTTGCAATGACTAAAACTCCTCATCCATGGAATCCTTCCATATTGGGTTATGTTAGGCTTCCTCATATGTCTGAGGATCAGAATATACCATCATATATCATTTCTCAGAAAGGTAGGTTTCATTCACATTGAGAGCAGTCTCAAATTGTGATCTAGTCCTCATTGTGTCCTGAGGATTGCCCACTAGTTCACCTGCTGCTTGCAAAGTCTTAGCAGCACATTTAGTCTTTGTTGGTGAATTAGAATATGCAATAAAATGGTCCTCATCATCAAAAATATCAGAATCAAAAATTTCAATAGTAGCATCACTTACTTCTTCAGGTGGTGGTGAAGATGGTTCTCCAATTTCAGCACTCTGAGAGGGCTCTTCCTCAAACTGAACACTCCTTTCTATGAAGGATTTTTGAGTTCTCATGTTCAGCACCTTATACCCTTTGGAGTCCTCTGAATATCCAAAAAAATACATGGTTATATTTGGGGCTACATAGCCCTCCTCTTCTCATGTGGAATCCCAGCCTAAGCCTTTGAGCCAAAAATCCTGAAATGAGAGATATCAGGTTTGTGCCCTGTCCAAGCCTCAAAAGGAGTGATACCCTTGAGAGATTTGTGTGGCACTCTATTCTGAATGTATGTGGCACAATTTATTTCCTCATCCCATATCTTGGGATACAATGCCTTTGCCTCAAGCATACATGTGGCCATCTCCTTGACAGACCTATTTTTCCTCTCAACAACCCCATTCTGCTGAGGTGTATATGGAACTGTGTGTTGCATCTGAATGCCTGAAGAGGCACAAAATTGCTAAAAAATTGATTTCACATATTCACCACCATTATCAAATCTGATAATTTTTATATGCCTACCAGACTGGTTCTCAACTGAGACTTTGAATAGCTTGAACAAACCAAAAACTTCAGATTTTAGCTTGATGAAATAAATCCAACAGTACTCGTTAAAGTCATCTATGAATGTGAGGATGTACTTGGCATGGTTCAAAGACTCATGAGGGAATGGACCTGATATATTAGTGTGAATAAGCTCCAATGGTGCATAGGTTCTCTCAGTAGTGGATCTCCCATACTTATGCTCAGGGTGTTTTCCTAGGATGCAAGATTGACAGACACCTTTGGAAAATCTGATATTGGGCATCCCTATAACCATTTATTTCTCATGGAGTTGGGAAAGATATTTATAAGTAAGATGGCCAAATATTTCATGCCATAATTTACTTGACTCATTGGCATGGGTTAAAAGAGCGGAAGGTGAGGAATATGGAACAGAGTGAGAAAACTTGTAAATTCTAGAGCTGTGATTAGTAGTGCCTAATACAACAATTTTTCCTGTTGAAATTTCAGCTATCTCAACATCATTTGGGGTAAAGGTTACTCTCTTGGTAAGCCCTCTATGGGTCATCTGATAGACTGACAATAAGTTTGCAGCAAGTCCAGGAACATACAATACATTATTGAATGAACCAAACTCGATATCTATGTTGCCTTTGCCTTTGCTAGATGTTTCACAATTATCACCTAATACAATATTTGGACCACTGGAAGAGTCAAGTGAGGTGAAAAACTTACTTGTAGACACCATGTGTCTTGAATCTCCGGAATCAATAATAAATGAGGTAGGCTTGGATGTGATTGCCATTAGTGCATGTACTCTCTTCTTGTCATCAAAATTTTGTCCTCCATCCTTCCTCCTTACGCTCTCTGGAAGAGGAATGTTGGCTTTCTCCAGGAGTTGAGCCATTTGGGCAATGATCTTCTTCATGCAAGAGCTTTCAGGATGAAATCCCTTGCTGCAATAATTGCACTTTGTCCTCTCATTTTTCTTATTTGGATTCCTCTTGAAATTCAAGGAGTCTTCATTAATTTTATGCTTGTCTTTCCTCTCACCAGTGGGATTCTTGAGATTTCCCTTCTTCTTCCCTTTAGAACCCTTTGAATGCTTTGTAAATTTCAAAGGGTTCGACACTACTTGGGTCATCACACTGGATCATCCACACTACTTGGATTGAATATGAGCCAACTATCCAGCAAAAGTATTTTTGATATTGTCTGTGGCGGTAGCACAGACAATTATTATTAAATTTATTGTCTCTGGTGGTAGCACATTGGATAATCCACACTACTTGGATTGAATATGAGCCAACTATCCAGCAAAAGTATTTTAGATATTTCGATGTCCAATCATTTTATGGATGCTCTCTGGATCCCATTTTCCAGTATCAAGTGATTGGATGCAACTATGGCCAAAATGATAATGTGTGTGTTTCTTTTTATAGTGATTGTTCCTCTTTTTTTCAATAGACATATCACATCGTGACATGACCTTTCCATTTCTTTGTAACTAATAAAATATGGATAATTTTATTTTTATCATTTTTTAATTAATAAGTTTTTATTTTAAATTTGGATTTTAAAATATAGATAATTTTATTTTTATCATTTTTTAATTAATAAGTTTAAATTATAAATTTGGATTTTAAAATATAGATGACTTTATTTATTTATGTGGGGATAATCCTTAAATTGTTTATGTAACTCATTTGAATTTTACTTGGTGAATTATTATTAAATTAATTAGGGGATGTGTGAATGAATTATTTTTTATATATTATGGATCGGATCAAATAATGTGTAAATTCTTTTTAAAGTATATAAAATTTAAGAAAGATTTGCACTTTCAATAAAAAAATATATATGATCAATTTTTTTTTATGGATTTATGCTAGTATGCTTATAAAATAATACCTTGCAATTTTAAATTTTAAATTTCTTTAGTGGTTTATTAAACTTTCAGTCATAATATTCATACAAAGTAATTAATGATACATAACTAAAACTGGTTGAATTTTATATTAGTTAGTAAATTTGATAATATAAGATTTTTAGTTGAAAATATTGAAAACTTTTACAAATTGTGTACAATGTTTTTTTCAAAATCAAGAGCAAGAAGTATCCAAGTTTGATTAATTGAAATATATATATATATATATATATATATTAAAAATTATATTAATTTAATATTTTATTATTTTACTAAAATGTTATATATCAACTTCCTATTTAGGAATTGAACTTCTCTTTTACAATTAAAGAATAAAGAATGATAAAATATGTAATAATATATTTATCAAAAATTAATAAAATATCCAAATTATTATGGTTATGCTTACTTATTGGCCAAGGGAAAAAAGAAGACAGCCACTCCAAATATATTTACATCACCGCATAATAACACAAAAATGGTGTTTCTCTTTACATTCAGGCTTTATCTAAAACAAAATTCACTTAACATATTCCCAAAATGTTTTTTAAATGAAATAGAATGATAGTTCGACCAAACAGCATAAAGCATTACAAATCAGTTTTAGTTCACTTAACATAGTCGGAACCCCAAGTTCACAATCGTGTTTTTGTATGTGCCATTGGGTAAATTGTTAGTTTTACCACTCCCATAGTAACCGTGTTTGTATCTACTCGATTCAAATTGTAATTAATAAGAAAATCTTCCCCTGCAGATATTGATTTAATGGAACATACAAAAACACAGTTTCCTTCACGCCCCTCAAATTCGCAGTTGGGTTGCTTAATTGTAGACCCTGGTTGTGTACTATTTATAAAGCCCGCAATATTCCCTGTGGCCTTTGGCCTTCAATCCATGCACAACGTTGCTCCTTTATTTTGATCTTTATCTTTCAACTGTAAATAGTTTGCTGACAATCCATATCTACGCATACTTTGTTTATATCGAACCAGGTGCATCCAATCTTTGTAGTTGTAATAGGGTCCAACATACTCCATCAATTCTGTACATCTGCCGTAACCGACCTTTATGCCATCCATGCAAAACAACCCCAAACCATGTAATGACAACGGTGCAATTCGATATATCCTCTCGTTCACAAAAATATTCGTGTTCAGTTGAGGAAGATCCTTGGGTACCCATTGCTTCACTATATGTATGTACCTCAAGGGCACATCGATGTCGCCTATTGTCTCATCATCATAGGAACATGACCCCCCTTCAGCGAGAAAATATTCCATGCATTTATGGAATTTTCTTCTGATCTTTTGACATCTAGTTGATAAAACTCTTGTAGACCTACTAGATGTCTCACTTTCCTCTAGCCTTCCTAAACTCCCCTCACTCGAGGAAGACAGATCTGACAAATACCTGTTTGGTTCTCCCTACACCATGGGAAAAAAAGTTAGATAGAACCTCAAGGAATAGCGCCTCTTAAAAGGTGACATGTAGCACCTTTTATAAGGTGACTTGTATCGCGTTCCCTTTCTCGAAATGTAGGCATTCAAGTGATGAGGAAGATGATCACTTTATCTTTCTTAGGAGTAGAAATTCATGCAATTATGAGCTGTGTTTTATTGCTCCTTTGGGTCTCGAATCCCATATCACACCATCTAACTAACTTTTTTGTCATGGCCCTAAAGTCTCTCTCATCCCATCTGTTTGGGTTCATCACCTTGGTCATTGAATTACACTCACCTTTAGTAAGATATTTATATTTAGCAATAATAATATAAAATAAAAATAATTAACCATTATGGAAAACTTCTAAAAGTTTTCATGAATTTCAAAACTAAGATCTTTGAGGTGGTTAATAAGTGTTCACAAATCTTCAAAAACAATATTTTATATAATGTTGTGAAACTTGTATAATCTTATTCAAAATTTAAATTGAAATATTCTTAAGGAAAAGGATGGGTTGCTTGAATATTGGTAACACATGGGTAGTTTTGTAATCAAGCATGGTTTTCTTAGAGGACTGAAAGTAATTGAATCAAGCAACGACGAACCCATAAACATGTAAGTTGTTTTGAAAAATTGTAGCTTTCTGTCCTACTCCTAGACCTAAGGTTGTCCATATTGAGAATGGGTTTTTTGCTAATGAATCCTTTTTTACCATACTAGAAGAAAACAAAAATGATGATATTGTGGATTGTATGCAAATATTATGTAAAGATCCATGCCCTAAGTTACAAATGGCCAAAAACCAATGCTATGGGACTATGTGAGGTGATATTGTTAGTTTACGATAAGTGTTCGTTCGATCCCCTTGGGACTAAATTTGTCAAGGACAGTTTTGAGTGATAAGAGAACCATAAACTGTATTTTCTCATTCGATGTCATCAAAATGTATTGATTGAGTAATAGATACGTTGATGCAATGGATGGGAATTCCAATGAAATAAAATGTAGAAGAAAATCATAGATGATTATTGATCCTCCTATACATCTCATAATCGAATTCATTTGGATCACCACCACTAGCACTACAATAGTGCTCTCCTTCCTCTTCCTTCACCTCCTTGTATCCAGTCCAATATTTGCATATAACTATTCTGAGGGATCCCCAATTGGATCACCATCATCAAAAGTGATTGGTTATAGGAATGGTGCAGTAAGATCCAAGTTTCCCAAATCCAACTCAGTTATACTATCCAAACCCATATCGATAGGAAATACCTCCCTCTATGTCCTTCCCTTTGACCACTCTTCCCTTGTCCTATATATAAGATAAAGGTTTCTGTGAACATACATAAATACCTCTTCTCTCTTCTTGTGGTGAGAAATTCTCCCTACGGATAGGTAGATATCCCCTTGGGATTAGAAAAGTCGCCTAGTTGCCTACCCAAGAAAGAGAGGAAACAAATAGACACTATAGTCCTCCTAGATCTATCTCACACATCAGCTAACAAGCTATGGAAAGACAAAGCAAGTAGATGGCGTACCTTACTTTGATGGTTGTCCTTGCTGCTCCTAAATTGCTCCAGCTCCAGCCTTTGATTATGGACTTATGAACCTTTTCACAAAGGAAAAACAACACCTTCTCCAAAGCAATATATGTATAAACAAAGATCTAACTATATAAATAGAGACAATTCCATGCATTCATCATTAAAGACATGAAAATGAGAGGAATACACTAAGTTATATTAATGATAAGAAAGCCAAAAGAAGCTAATTACAATGTTATACCTTGATGTCCAAAGTAGCAGCACCTCCTTCCAAGCTCTCCAACATCACCCTCACAAGACTCATAGGATCATAAGTTTAGTGCTTCCAAGATCCCCCCATAGCTCATGGATGGCTCTCTTTAAGTAGGATTTGGGAGGCCATCCACTAAGAGGATATTATCGATCTAAGTGAATAATATGTGGATCAAGGATCTAAACCATGCCAACGGGAGGGAATGTGAGATGGGAATCGAAGCGGTACCTCATCCCAAGAAAATATCGATGAGATCCAAGATCCAAAATCAAAGGGATAAGCCTAAACCAAAATTGTCGCTCCCCTATAACTAAGCAAAGCACGAAAATATTTAAATTGTCTCTCCCCCATAGGCATGTAGAGCACGACAATTCCAGAAGGCTAATTTTTGGAGGTGGTTAAGATGAGTTTCAACCCCTTTCTTGTTGGATTTGCTTCCAAATGTGACTAGGGAAGGGATCAACATTAGAATGAAGGGTCCTAACACCCTTAGGAGGCATAAACATCATGTTTTCCATGGTGGTGAAACATGTATATTCTCACTTACACATGGTGTGGAAATTTGAGGTATAACAGATGCCCCCTAAAGTGCGAGGTTAGAAGGAATCTGATGGCTGAAACACTTTACCAATAATAATTCTGTAAGGATATATGAAGGAGAACTCGAGAGTTGCAAGCAAATATCAACAATATGTCTAACGACCCCGAGGCAGGCATATCCATGCTCGGAACAACTGGATCAAAGCATGGCTGCCGACAAATACATTGAAGATCCATGATAGTACTGACTTAACAATGACTGAAGACAAATCATGGCTACTAGACTACAAGCGTAGATCCATGATAAGACAATGACACAACCACGACCAATACAAGATTGGATCTGTGTGACAATACATCAATGAGGTCACCAACATAATGTCCATGTGGGAACCTACTCAAAAAATCACCATCACAACCTGGATGTGCTAAATAGACTTCAGAACCATCCAAGGTCTTCTACTCGATCCCAAATCGCTATGAATCTAATCATGTGATTACAAGGTGTTGAAGTTGAACATGGTAGAAACCACTTGATTACTGGTCAATGATCTGAACCATTAAAAAGTGCGAGGGAAATCACCAATGATGAAAATGACTCCCAAGGTATCACAATACATCTTGACGAAATTTGAATAGATGAGTTGACGTCGAACATCCGCGAGATCATTCGATCAGAGGTAGATGATGAAAACCTACTGTCGAATACGAGGAAACCTTCCATTGAGGCATGCAGGTACTAAGGTACTAAGGTTGGTTTCTAAGACTAATTCCTGGATAATGAGTTGAAGTCGACAAGAATAGACTCGTCGAAGGAGGTCCATAATGAATCCCACATTATCGACACAAAACTGACATAGGAAATTGATGTGAAGTAATGAATCAGATGAGTATGGACTGACACAAGGATATAAAGGCTGACAATATTGAAGAGGATGCATGGACTAAGGTAAACTTCCCTTTAACATTGAATGTCACGACCACAATGACTCGGCAGCATTAACTCAATGAGGCAGAGACCAAGACATAATGAAACGATGATTGAGGCATTGTTCAGGTGACTTGAAGGAGCGGGACGACTCATAGAATTGGCATGACTCAGAGACAAGAATATTACCCAACTGAATGACAAGACGCAAATAGGTGCCATGTTCAAAGGAGACACAAGCTGCCATGAAGCTTTCTAAAACAAACTTAGATTATTTCTCCCCAACCCCCATCATGCTTGATGAGTACCTCTTTGTTTTTTACCGAGCTTGAGGAGGATAACAGATGCTCGGTATAGATCATCCTTTGGATGAGTCCAATCTCACATGTTTTACAAACCTGAGAAAGGAAGGGTTTTGTACCAAAAGGGTCCTTTGATGTTTGATTTTACGAGTCCAAGGAAGGGAAACTTGGTGATTTTTCATGTTTAGATAGTTTGAAATAATCTAAAGAAGACTCCAGGTTTTGACTTTTTCGTAAAAGTTAGTCCCCAGACCCGAAAATGTGTAAAATAATATCTGGAGGAACTCTCCCAGTCAAAGGTTGACTGAGGTATACCTTTTTCATAAATAGTCTAAACGGTCCGAAAAGGGATAACCTACCACCGAATAGACATCCTTTGAAATCCTTTTACGAGCATAAAAGAAACAAGTTCGCTCGACAATATTTTCCTATTTTAGGAGTCTAAAAAGAGCTTAAAGAGGAATCCATGTACAACTTTGTCATGGTTGGTGACTGAGTACGACAAAGGAAAAGTAAACTCGACACAGTTCCTTTTCTGTAAATAGTCTAGCGAGGCCAGATAAAGTGATAAACCTATACTCATTAGACACACCCTTTTACTCAATTTTTAATGAGCACGATAATGGTATCAAAAGCACTCGGAATATTTTTCATGTTGGGATCCATAGCACGAAAAAGGAAAAACTAAGCTCAAACCAGTTTTCATATTTTAAACCAGAGCACGAAAAAAGTGAAAAGTAAGCTCGACAACTCTTACTATTTTTAACAAGCTTGAAGAAAGGTTGGAAGAATGTTCGTGGTATCTGCTTCATTTTTTAACGAGCTTGAAACCCAAAAGAAAGTTTGCTCGAAATGGGATACTTCCCAACATGATGTCGAGAGGTTGGAAATTTTCCCCCCAGCACAAGAAGCTGAGGGCTTACCTCTAGTATGATGTTCAGAGGCTGGAGACATGTCCCCCAAGCTTCGTTTCGTTTGCCTACTCTTTTTCTTCCTCCAATCGAACTCATGGTTACTAATAGGAATATGTTCACCATGGGAGGACGAAAAAATAGGATTAAATAGCATAGGCGAATGAAATGAAGGTTCAGATATTAAATCTAGCGAAAGACTCGACTCAAGGAGAGGGGATCTGTTTCATTTTTTAACGAGCTTGACGCAGAAAGGGAACTATGCTCATGGTGACCTATTTCATTTTTTAACGAGCTTGACACATAAAGGGAACTCTGCTCATTATGGGTTTCATTTTTACACAAGATTGAAACTAAAAGTAAACTATGCTTGTAGGGGCCTATTTTATTTTTTAACGAGCTTCAAACAGAATGAACTATGCTAGAAATGGCCCATTTCATTTTTTAACGAGCTGTAAAACTCTGCTCGAAATGGCCCATTTCATTTTTTAATGAGCTTAAAACATAATAACATTCTGCTCGAAATGATGGTTGGTTTCATTTTTACACAAGCTTAAAACCAAAAGTAAACTATGCTTGAGATTGGTTTCTACCAACATGATGTCCAGAGGTTGGTGGTGTGCCCCCCAGCCTAAGGAGCCAGGGGGTAGCTCCAACATGATGTCTGGAGGATGGATACATGCCCCCTATCCTTAAGGGGAAGAAACCACTAAAACATGTGGAACATTTAGGGAATTCTGATGACTGGCAGTCATGCAATGATCCGGTATCACAAAGGAAAGTTGATCAATGGTCACGATCCTCCCATCATAGGGAAAATGAATCGCTCGAAAGAGTGTGGACACTACATATTTCATAGCATAGACATAATCACGTCCAAGGAGCAGATTAAAATCTAAGGGACCTTGGACTACTGTAACACTAATACAGACAGTTTTCCCTCCTAAAGTGATAGGTAATTGCGGAAGGATCCCTAAAGGTCCATTAGGCCTTCTATTGAAAGCCAGTATCTGGTCAGTGAATGGCACAAGCTAAGGAGAGACTATAGCTTTCCAAGCAGTTGAGGATAAAATACTAACAAAAGCTCCTTAATCAAAAATAGTGTGAGGTACATTCCTACCGGTAACTTCTACAAATTTCTGGAAAGCAACACCCAAAGGAAGACAAGATTCTATTAGACTATTCCAATCAAAGGAAATGACCTCAATACTTGGAGGGGGATCCGTCGAAATGGGTAAAATTCCCCCTTGTCCAGTGCAATCTGAACTGACTAGAAAAACATCAGTGGGTTTCGATTCACTCTCCACTGGAAAATTAGTATGAGACGAAGATTGTGTCATGGTGACTGCTTTAGTCTAGGAATTTTCCAATAAAAGAGCGGGATCGAGTGGATACGATATCGAATCGGCCACTTCAACTTCACTCTTTGAAGAAAGAGTGGGATCGACCGAGGATGGGGCTGGATCGACCACTTCATCAACCAACAGGGGGTCAAGGGATGACTTATGAAATCTAGTTGGAAGGTGTTTCTAAGATAGAGTAATGTATTCCATTAGGTAATTGCGGAAGGATCCCTAAAGGTCCATTAGGCCTTCTATTGAAAGCCAGTATCTGGTCAGTGAATGGCACAAGCTAAGGAGAGACTATAGCTTTCCAAGCAGTTGAGGATAAAATACTAACAAAAGCTCCTTAATCAAAAATAGTGTGAGGTACATTCCTACCGGTAACTTCTACAAATTTCTGGAAAGCAACACCCAAAGGAAGACAAGATTCTATTAGACTATTCCAATCAAAGGAAATGACCTCAATACTTGGAGGGGGATCCGTTGAAATGGGTAAAATTCCCCCTTGTCCAGTGCAATCTGAACTGACTAGAAAAACATCAGTGGGTTTCGATTCACTCTCCACTGGAAAATTAGTATGAGACGAAGATTGTGTCATGGTGACTGCTTTAGTCTAGGAATTTTCCAATAAAAGAGCGGGATCGAGTGGATACGATATCGAATCGGCCACTTCAACTTCACTCTTTGAAGAAAGAGTGGGATCGACCGAGGATGGGGCTGGATCGACCACTTCATCAACCAACAGGGGGTCAAGGGACGACTTATGAAATCTAGTTGGAAGGTGTTTCTAAGATAGAGTAATGTATTCCAACAATTTTGAAGCTTCATCCATGCGTGGACAAAGGTAAGGAAGGGGTATGCCCTTGCATAACAAACAAAGATTCTTGACTTTACCTTTCTGACCCTTAATCATAGAGTCACTAGTTGATGGGGTATCATCAGTATGATGTCCAGAGGCTGATGATATAGGTGGTTTAGAGGCTTTAGACCACTCTTCTAACACTTTGGAAATACCAGGACAATCCTTGAGAAGGTGATCACCCTTGCAAATCTTGCAGGGGAACTTGGGTCTACGAGGTGTTCGAATAGAATGACTGTCGTTGGAGGAAGATGGTTGATGCTTGGTCTCTTTCTTATCCTTCTTCTTCTTAACTTTCATTTTATTCTTTTTCTTATCCTCTTGGTTACTACCATTACTACTTTGATCAGGCAAGGAAGAAGGGACGAAAGAAGACGCATCCAACGAAGAAGGGGAAGGATCAGTTTGGGATTGACACTCTCATGGTGGAGAGTTAACAGTTGAGACATTGGGTACAGCTGGAATCACCGGATTAAATAACCACACCGGTAATCCTATGGTTAATCCAGGAAGATTTAAGGTTGCAATAAAGGGAGGACCAATATCTCCAACTGGAGGAATGATAAAAGGTACCCCTTGAAAAGGGGCCTCGTGATTGGTAGTCCCAGAAGGAGCTTGGGTGCATGGAGATGAATTCTCCATGGAACAAGACTAAGTGATGTGGGCGAAGTCTTGCTAAAAAAACTCAAAAACCCTCAGGCAACTGAGCATGCAAAATGGGAGCTAGAAGAAAAAGAGGCACACAGGCCAAAAAAGCAAGCTCCAAAAACTATACTGCGACCGGCGTCACAGTAAGTGAGCTGAAACAAGAGCAGCCAAAATCCCAACAAGAAGCACTAAAAGGAAAAAGACCCTGATCCAGGTGGATATCGGTGGCCACCCCCCTTTCCAACTGGCTCAAAACAGTTTTCTGGCAATTTTAGTAATGTGCTATTTTTAGCAGTTTTTCGGGTTCTGAACTTCCGGGGCCATTTTGAGGCCCTAAATGACCTTTTTTGGTGATTTGGGGGGGCCAAATGGTTTTCTTTGGCATGCATTTGGGCCCCAGTTGAAAGTTGTAAATATCGGATAGACCTTTCCAACGGGCTATTGAGCGCCCCAAACGGAGATCGTATGCAAAAGTTACAACCCGGGGAAGTTGATGTACTAACTTACCCAAACGGGGCCCACATGACTTTTGGCGCTTCATCTCCTAGGGTTAGTTTTTTGGATGTCTAGGGTTTTTGACATTCCTGTTTATGGTAAAAGGCCTTGAGAGCCTCATTGTAACCATCTTCTTGCGAAATTAGAGCAGCCGTCACATCTCTTCTCAGAGATAAGCCGCCACCATTCCAGCAAGCTTGTTTTCCGCTGCATTTCACAGTTTTAGCTTATTTCCTTATTGAATAGAAAACCAGTTTTACTGTATCTCTGTTATTTTGTGTTAAGCATCTGATAAGAATCTGTATTCATTTTGTTCTGCTCATAAAATCCGTATCAGACCCTCTACAAGGTAAAAGGGAAAGTAGTCCTCCTAACTAAGAGCTGGAGACCTCAACAAGTTGTATCCTTCTCAAGGTGATGAAATCCAAGTCAAACAATACAAAATGAGAGACCAATAATGAAAGGATATCCCTCTACCGAAAGGGATCCTGGGAAAAGATCCCTAGAAGAAAAGTCACTAAGCTACCTCGTTCATGACACATCAGAGAAGGTTTTCGACACTTCTATCTTATCACCCCTGTATCACCAATATGTTAGAGTACAAGGAAGACAATGGATCAATATGCCTTAGGCGCTAAGTGGAGTGCGGCATTCCACAAAGTCCATCCAGAATCAATCCTCGCGACTTAACCCCCCAAAAAATGGGAGGCCCCTCCACAAATTGGTTAATGACTGTGTCAATAAATACTAGAGGATTTTAGCACCCTAGAGGACAACAACTATGTCTCAAGTGAAAATGACAAGGGGGAATTATTTGGATTCCTATCCCCGGTGTCCTACCTAACTAACAAATTCTTTTTCTCCTCAAGTGAGGTTATAGTGTGTTGAGTTAGGGAGTGTAAGTTTTAATGGTTGTATTACTCAATTGGGTGATGGAAGTGCAACTTGTGGTGTGTAGACTTGACTCAAACCATGCAATTATGGATGAATTATGCAAGTATTTTTTCTTCAATGAACTTCTAGCTAAAGTAAGGAATAATTCTTTCCGTTCCCAATATGCACAACCCAATGCAAATGCAATTTTATCTTTTTAATGAATGATAACCAATCTTGTAAACCATACCCAAACTATCCTAAAGTGACAAAAATATATCTTTTTACGAACACCAAATGTAATAATTATAATCTGTTTCCTATCTCTTTAGACTCGAAAAAGACACATCTAAGCTATGGAAAGAAGGATTCCACAAATGTTTCCAATCAAATGCAAGACAAAAGAAAAGCACCTAATAATCTTGTCTAACTCAAATGCATAGAAATATAAAACAAGCCTTTCTTCTTCTTATGAATGTAAGACCAAGAATGTCAAATGATCAAATTAAAGCACGAAGAATGCTTATGTTTTCCAATTTCATGAATACAGCGAAAGCGTGACAAAATAAAGCTTTCCTTTGAACAAAAAAATGAAACAAGGGATTGATCTATTCCAATGACCAATAAATAGCTAAAGATGCAAAACAAACAAAGTGCAAAACCCAAGAAAATGACTTTAAAAGACAAGGATGTCCCAAGTTTTTCAAAGCCAATCTAATCAATCCAAATGATGCCAAACCAAACAAACCTTTGGAATATCACACTAAAGATATCTCTAAAAATTGAATCCAATCACAACCCGATGGAAATAAGAATTTTAAAAACAAATGCAAGCTATTGGGACTTGAAAAGAATGACAATTCTACCCAACAAGCAAACAAAGCACTAATTTGACTCAAGAGACCAAAACAAAGGCTTTGAACTTCCAAAACATGCCAAGAGTTTCCAAAACAAGCCAAAAATGATTTGTATCAGTCCAAATAAGTCATTTAATGGTCACAAAATCACTGATCAAGAGACGCTAATTCAGAAAAATCGAAAATGTACACAAGGGGTCAAGTTAACCCAAGGGGATTTCAACTTTCCAAGGTAGCACCTAGTCTTCCAAAAAAAGAAAAAGGGTCTAAAATTATCCCAAATGAGGTTTGGAAGGGTTCAAACTTATGTTATAGAGTTCCTAAAGTGACTAGGAAGGTACACTTGACTCCCAGAACTGAAAATTGGCTTAGAGGACTCAAAATTGACCAAATTGCTTCAAAGCTGCCAATGAAGGACTAGAGACAAAATGTGGATGAAAAGGACTCAAAAAGGACTCAAATTTCTTAAAAAATGTGTCAAAAGAAGCCAGTGGACCATATGGAGGCACCCCAAAGTTTGGGAGCAAAAAACCCAAGAGAACCCCTCCAAACAAGCTCAAAAATTACCAAAACAAGGAATTTTCGCCCCCTAGAACACTGTGGGGGAGCGACAACTTGAAAATTTTCACACCCTAGCCCACTATCAGGGAGCGACAATTTAGAAATGTCGCTCTGTAACTTGTTTTGAGGGAGCAAAAATTCTCCTGTAGGATTGAAAAAATGAAAGGTTGGCCAAGATCCGAGCAAGGATAAGGTCCTGAGTTTAAAATGGTCCTCAATGATGATCAAAGAGGATATAAGGTGATGAGAAACAACACTTAGAAGAGGATTTGATGATCCAAACAAGCAAGCAAAGGTCAAACTAGGGAAAACTCTCCCCAACGGAGTTGCCAATTTCTGTGGTGAGAAAATCTCCCTATGGATAGGTAGATATCCCCTTGGGATTAGAAAAGGCCCCTAGTTGCATACCCAAGAAAGAGAGGAAACAAATAGACACTATAGTTCTCCTAGATCTATCTCACACATCAGCTAACAAGCTATGGAAAGACAAAGCAAGTAGATGGTGTACCTTACTTTGATGGTTGTCCTTGCTACTCCTAAATTGCTCCAGCTCCAGCCTTTGATTATGGACTTATGAACCTGTTCACAAAGGAAAAACAACACCTTCTCCAAAGAAATATATGTATAAACAAAGATCTAACTATATAAATAGAGACAATTCCATGCATTCATCATTAAATACATGAAAATGAGAGGAATAGACTAAGTTATATTAATGATAAGAAAGCGAAAAGAAGCTGATTATAATGTTATACCTTGATGTCCAAAGTAGTAGCACCTCCTTCCAAGCTCTCCAACATCACCCTTGCAAGACTCATACGATCATAAGTTTAGTGCTTCCAAGATCCCCCCATAGCTCATGGATGGATCTCTTTAAGTAGGATTTGGGAGGCCAACCACTAAGAGGAGATTATGGATCTAAGTGAATAATATGTGGATCAAGAATCTAAACCATGCCAAGGAGGGAATGTGAGATGGGATTCAAAGGGGTACCTCATCCCAAGAAACTCTCCATGAGATCCAAGATCCAAAATCAAAGGGATAAGCCTAAACCAAAATTGTCCCTCCCCTATAACTAAGCAAAGCATGAAAATATTTAAATTGTCTCTCCCCCATAGGCATGCAGGGCACGATAATTTGAAATTGTCGCTCCCCCATAGGCATGCAAGGTGCGACAATTCCAAAACACTAATTTTTGGAGGTGGTTAAGGTGAGTTTCGACCCCTTGCTTGTTGGATTTGCTTCCAAATGTGACTAGGGAAGGGATCAACATTAGAATGAAGGGTCCTAACACCCTTAGGAGGCATAAACACCATGTTTTCCATGGTGGTGAAACATGTATATTCTCACTTACACATGGTGTGGCAATTTGAGGTATAACACTTCTCTTGACTATTCAATATGGTTGTTTTTGAAAGTGCTCACGTTCTCATATGTGTACCAATTCCTCTTGTAACAAAAGGATGATCTAACCTAAGAAAGGAACCTTCTATTGATGAATTATTGTAAAAGAGTGTATGCTACCCCATGTGTTTCCCATTAATCATATACATTCTTAATCCAATGTCCCTATCATGTTGTAACATCTAAATCTCTCAATTTTAGTGGAAAACTCTACAAATCCCTCCTCCACCTCTCAAGGATGGCTTTGTCCTAATATATCCTATTAAATGATGGAATTTGCATGGTTTTCATTAAGTCACTCATCACTATATTACTTGGTAATTGAAGGTGTATAATTATTTTCCCACCTAGTGCCAAGAATATCTCATATGTTGTGAAAATAATAAACTGTTTTAATTTACAAGAAAATAAATACGTGAAGATACTTACCTGGGTGTAGACATTTCCCGTAATATACTCAGAAGAGTTACTTTCAGAAATGATTGTACCTCTTAGAGGCCAGCCAACTCTAGGAACCAAGTGACGCTATTAGAGGGTTAGTACAAACCAGAGAGAGAGATGATTGGGCTATGGTATAGTCAATCAAAGAAATTCAACGACAGTCAAAAGGATCAGTACAATCACAATAAAGATCATCCCTTAATAAGTCTCAGCATCAAAAATAAAACTCAACAAATATGTATAACCACAGACTGAGGCCAAAGATACTCACGGCCTCCAGTAAGGTACAAGGACCAACCAAAGGGTACAAAGACCAACCAATAAGGTACAATTCAGAAAGAAAAGAGTGGGTATAAAGACTCATAACCCTTAGGACTAAGGGGGTGTACTACCTCAAATGTGTACAAACTACCATATTTATACCCATAAGACCAAAAACATAAAAGGTGGTACAAATCAAAAGATAACTCAAGATGAGTAAAAGACACAAAAGGTAAGAGGCAAGGTACCACAAAAAAATTATCAACAAAATGAAAGGACAACGTACCAAAAGACCATTAAAAAACAGGGTGTAAGGACCAAAAGTAAATCAACCATTCTGGGGAAGGTACAAATAAGGTCAAGTATATATTGCAATAGCTCCTTGTAACTACCTGTTATTTGACATGCCAAAGAGATGGAAGGTCAAATAATGTCAAATATATGCAATAGCTCCTTGTAACTGCCTCTTATATGCAATAGCTCCTTGTAACTACCTCTTGTAACTCAAATAGGGCCTCTAAAAGGTATGATAGCAAGCAATCTTCCTAAATAAGGTCTGGAGGGTGGTACAAAGTGGGTATAAATACTCATAACCATTTGGACTATGGGGGTGTACCTCAAATGTGGACAAACTACCATAGTACCCATAAAACCAAAAACATAAAAGGCGGTACAAATCAAAAGATAACTAAAGATGAGTAAAAGACCCAAAAGGTAAAAGGCAAGGTACCACAAAAATATTGTCAAAAAATGAAAGGACCAAAATTCAATCAACAAAGGTGGGGTACAACCAATCATCTCTCTCTCAAATGTACCAGTGTTCCATATAACCTGAAATTCCATCATCACTGTAAAAGGAAAATTCCACACAGATGATGTGATCATGTGGGCCTCTAGACTACTCCTAAGGTCAAGCATTAGTGCCTCTATCAAGGGGTGTCCAGTCCCTTGAGAAGACCATCTAACTCGACCATCTCAAAGACCTAGGAGAAGAGGACATCACACATCATCATATAATTGGTAATTGACTGTGTAAGAACTCAAAAACCCTAAAGCAACCGAGCATGCAGAAGGGGAGCTAGGAAAAGACAAGGCTCACAGGCCAAAAAAGCAAGCTCAAAAAACTGTACTGGGATCGATGTCACAGTAAGCGAGCTGAAACAAAAGTGGCCAGAATGCCAACAAGCAGCACTAAAAAGAAAAAGACCCTCTAAAAGGGTGAAATAGCAAGCAAAATTCTTAACTAGGAGCTGGAAACCTCGACAAATCGTATCCTCCACAAGGTGATGAAATCCAATTCAAACAATACGAAATGAGAGACCAAAGTGGAAGGATATCCCTCTACCGAAAGGGATCTTGGGTAAAATATCCCTAGAAGAAGAGTCACTAGGCTACCTCGTTCATGACACATTAGGGAAGGTTAATTGTCACTTCTATCTTTGAGCCCAAGTATCATCTACACGGTAAAATACAAGGAAGACAATGGATAGATGTCCTTAGGCAATAAGTGGAGTGCGACATTCCACAAAGTCTATCCGGAATCAGTCCTCGCAGCTTACCCCCGAAAAAATGGGAGGCCCCCCCACAAACTGGTCGATGACCATGTCAATAAGTACAAGAGGATTTTAGTACCCTAGAGGACAACAACTATGTCTCATATGAAAATGACAATGGGGAATTATTTGGATGCCTATCCCCTGTGTCCTACCTAACTACCAAATTCTTTTTATCCCCAAGCGAGGTTAAGGTGTGTTGAGTTAGGGAGATGAATTTTAATGGTTGTTGTATTAATCAGTCGGGTAATGGAAGTGCAAATCGTGGTGTGATGACTGACTCAAACCATGCAAATGAGTATGAATCAAAATAAGCCTTTCCTTTCAATCAATACTAGCTAAGGTAAGGAGAGAGTTCTTCAATCAATGCAAGCACGGACTTTTTCAATAAGATGAAAAAGCCACTCAAAAATTTTCTTTTTTGAATATGCCAAACTAATGTTACTTCTTTCAAGATGGATCTAATTCACTACTGAATCTACTTCTAATGAGTACAACTACATGACAAATAACAAACGAAGATATGCTTCCAAATACAAAATATGACTTTTATCTTTTCAACAAAAAGGGAAAGAGTAACTCAAAAAGGTCTTCCAATATCAATTTTTATGAAATAGATAGAAAGATGCTAGCTCAAAACAATTTAAGGAATTGGGCACTGCAAATGGATTGTTTTCCATCATTAGTGCACTCAAAGCAAAAAAGGATTGTCACTTCGTACTAGCCTTTCAATCCCATTTCTATATTATCATTCTTTTTAAAATTTTAATTTTAATTTGTTTATTTTTAAATAAATAGTAATGTATGTACTATGTGAGGCACATGGTGGGGGCACTTTATCAAAGGCACTCGCTCTACATCTAGTTGTAGGAGAAATTGGGGTTTCTTAAAGCAAATGCATTCCAAATGACACAACTGACTAGGACTTATGCTGCATTATAGGATCAAGCATATAATTAAGCAGTTGTGGCTCATTTGTAAATAGCCTTGATTGGTCACTTTTGAAAGGTAATCCTATGGAAATGGTGTTATTGTACAACTCTATAACTTGGTTAACGGACCAACTAGATCCCCATAGGTAGGAAATTTCAATGGCCTTCTAATGCTCTCATCTACAATATATCTGACATTCTCGGGCATAATATGACGTTGGATATGCGACATCCTTGGGCATAATATATGGTTGGATATCCGACATCCTCGGGCATAATATTATGTCAGATAGTCGACGACACTAAACACTATTCGATAGACATCGTCAGATATCATCAAATTTCATAATTTTGAAGGTGAAATCCGACGACACAGTCCTTTTTGTCGGATTTTCTCGTCAGATTTTGGGTTCAAATTTTGTAGTGTCTGAACCTGGAGCCAACTCTACCACCTGCACTGAACTGGAATCTGAAGACATCCTTTTGGAAACAACCCTAAACCCTGAGCTACTAGGAGAATCCATCCTCCAATCCTAAGCATTGGTCCTCTCATACCAGCTAAGTCTCCTGTCGGTACTCTGAAGAAAATCCCTCTCCTCCATCGGAAATCGAGACTGAAATCTTGGCACCACTGCAGCCTCAGGAACCTCCTGCTCCTCTTCTGATTCTGAATCATACATCATGGGTTGTCAAACAAACTTGTACAGCTCATCAAATCGATCACCAATAAACTGTGGTTGGATCAGTTCCGCTCCCTCTGAGTATATAAGAACATTTCCCCGAATTTCCCTTTCAGGTAAAATGTACACATGTCCTCTTCGGAACAATGTCAAATACCCAGTATCCTCCAAGGATGACACAGAGAGAAAGTTCACACTCAACCCTAGAACAAATAGAACTCCATTCTACTCAAGGAGTTCATCCTGTCGGATATGGAATTTGACTCTACCAAATCCCCACACAGAACGTGTCGTTCCCCCTTCACTCTCAACCATCCAGTCAGAATCTATCTCCGTAATGTTGTGGAATATATTATACATGCTGGTCATGTGACGAGAGGATCCACTGTCAATGAACCAACTCATGTTCATTGCAAATCCATTGCTATCGGCACTAGATATAAGAGATAACATTGATAATTCTTTCTTAAATATTTCCCCAAAATCATCTACCTCAGCAGTTGTAGCAACAGTCTCATCCTTCTTCTTTTTCTTCTTTTTAGGACACTGAGATGCAAAATGACCATACTGGTTGCAAGCAAAGCATCTTATTTTCCTCAAGTCCTTATTGGACTTCTTCTTTCCCTTTGCTGAAAGAGCAACATTTTATTCAATAGCAACTTCCATCTGTCCACTACCTTGAGACCTTTCCTGGATCTCCTCCTGAGTGAAATCATCCCACAACCTACTCCAATCTGGAAGGTGTTCACAAACAACAACACACTTCATGAAGACTTCCCAGTCTTTGGTGAATCCTCTCAAGGATGTCCTCACCAACTCAGAGTCAGAGATGACCTCTCCAACTGCATCCAACACATATTTTACTTGTGCCACCCGAGTAAGATAGGATACAACACCTTCACCCTTGGCCATCTTGGTCCCATGCATTTTATATTTGAGTGCCATCTTTTGGTTCTCATTCTTCGCATCATATAGGTTTTTCAGTGTATCCCACATCTCATGAGATGACTTCTTTTCATCCAAGTGTGAAATGAGATGGCCCTTAACACCATCCAATATAATTTTCTGTGTTTTAGCATCTCTTACTTCATGTATATCGAGAGCAATAGGATCAATGGGAGGAGTTATTACAGTGCTAGAATTTACCCACAATCTGTTATCTTTAAGTACAAAAGTCATCATGACTTTCCATTGCAAGTAGTTGGAAATGCCATCCAATCAGTCCTCAAATATGATGCAACCATCCATCTTCTTTGATGTAAAAAGAGAATAAGTACAATCCGCCCCAACACCTGCAACACCCTTGCAGAAAGATTTTTCCAACACACAAGTTGTCAAAAAAAATTGTCCAACAACTCAATATCACTGCTGCACCAAAAATTTACTATTATCTCAGAGCACTAGCTCTGATACCATGTTAAAAAATCAGGCTGTAACAACCATCTCAACCACTCAACAACCTCTAGATTTCATACTTAGGCTACCATTAATTAAATGACAGAACAAACATTTAAATAATAGATAAGAAGCTGAAACACATTAGCTGAGATAATGAAGCAACGGAAAAGATAAAAATAACAACAATCTAAAATTGTAATGCACATTGAGATTTGGTCAAAACAGACCCTGGAAAAACCCCCACTAGGGAAAACCAGTCCAAGAGAAAATTTCATTAAGCATTTCTAGGCATAAAAACTAAAGTTACAACAACATTTAATGCAGAATTTAATGACTAAACAACACCTCGAAATCTATGCTCAACAGTACCTAGAAATTCGTGCCCAGCAATACCTCAAAATCCATCCCACGCAGTACCTCAAAAATTGTTCCACGGTACAATTGTACAGACGTATGGACTGTACGGACTGTGTGTTGGAGAAAACTCACTATGGCTTGGGAGACCACTACTGACTACCAGAAGTTAACTCAATTCTCAGAACTATGATATTATAAATGACAATGCTAAGATAATGGAGAATGTAACCAACCTTGATCCAAACGTTTGATGTAGATCCCCGTTGGAGCTTTCAATCTGTGCACTTGAATATGCAAATTAGTCTTGACAACCAATATACAACAAGTACATATAATATATAAATGACATTAACATCATCAATAGCAATGGTCCATGATATAACAAGTAAATGCAACCCAATGTAAGATAAACAACATTCACAACATTAATGGACGAGAATATGAGTATTTCTATTAATAAACAAGAAGAAGTACAATGTGATACGACCTCTTGTCGGCAACCAATCTGAACCAAGATCTGGATCAATCCACTTGTGCCTCCACCACTTAAATCCTCCATGAATGGCAAACTCAAACTATGGTAGGAGTTTGGAAGGTGAACATAAGGGGTTCACAACTACAAGGATCAATGAGTGTAGACCCAAGATAGGGAAAAAATCCACTAGAGTTCTCTTGCTCTTCTTTCTCCTCCCATCCATAAGCCATATGTGCTCAATATATAGTCCTCCCAAAGGTAGGTGAAAGGACACATTGAGGTGTTTCTTGGGCAGATGGAGGGTCAAAGGTCACCGAATAACCGCTTTTTGGGAGTAAAAAGTAATTAACTAGTGATTTTTACCATTTTACATGCTACCCGCAGGCTATAGTGATGCAACTCATGGGTACGCTTGTGTTAACACCCAAAAAGTGCTCACTAGCTCATTCCCTTATTCACATGACCCATTTGTCCACTTTCCCCACCATTTGAACATCTAAAACCATCAAAAGGTCACCAAAAAGACCATAATACACCTTTTTCCCCTCAAAATATATATTTTTCCTCAAAAAACATAAAAAAAACCCTCAAAAAGGGTCCAAAATTCCCAAAAAATATTAAAAGGGAATAAAAATAAAAAATATTCAAAAAGGAAAAAGAGGGAAAAAGAGACCTAAACCATGTTGGTTTATACCATTGGTTTCCTTAAAACCATAATGGTATTCCCCATCACCAAAAGCTATAAAAGGTAATAGGGGCTCCTCACTTTTCATCCACATTTCATCCTATCCTTATGCTGCCAAATTCTCTTTGAGAGCCATTGTCTCCCATTTCGAGTTTGAAGATCCCCATTGAAGCTTTGGAGAAGAAGAGACCATTGGATATTGGATCTTCTCAACCTTGGAGTTGCTCAACACCCATCATCCTCACCATTTGAGGTAATACAAAATCAAATATTTTTCAAGTTCTTGTTCTTCCATAGATCTTATTGCTTATGTTTTGAAATCTAGTTTTTTATTTATTTGCACATGCTTATGTTAGATCAGACTATATTAGTTTATTCTTAGTTGTTTTTGTTTTATATTGAAACTGCTATTACAAGTTAATAGGTGCATCTTTAGCATATGCTTGGTTGAAAAACCAAGCAATAGTTTTTTCCATGATGCACCGGGGGAATCCCATGCCGCTGACGGTATTATCGACCAGGTTATGGTACAAAACAAACCTTTTACGATGATGAATATAAACAATGCCCCGAACACTTCTAGGGATACATCTCATTCTGGAGCTACAACTTCGTATGCTCCAGTAATACAATCCCACCACACTCATGGACCCTCATTTCCACCACAGTGTTATGGGAAAGCACCATCAGCTTATGCACCATCTCCATATTATAACCAGCAGGCCCACCATACTCCGGTTCAACCACAAGCCCAAGTGGCTTATTATCCTCAACAGGCAGCACCTCTTGCTCCAACACTTCCAGCAGCTCAAGGTTACCCACAACCGCAACAAGCAACAGGTCCACACCATAACCCTCCTACTTACTACCCACCACAACCTGTTCCAGAGCCTGCACGACCTCAAAACCCACCTACTTCCCAAGGGCATGTGTATGCACAACAAAACCAACCTCCAAACCAGAACAACTAGCGTAACCAAGGAGTTTAACAAAATCGCGGAAGAGGGTGTAACCACGGAAACAACCAGCAACACAACCAAGGCGCACCACCACCTAATCTCCCAAATAATAACAATGTTGCTCCCCCCAACCAAAACCTGACCGTCCACCAAAACAAGCCAAAAATAATAATTTGAGAACAAACCATCCATGTTCCATATGTGGAGTCTACGGCCATTACACACATAATTGTCCCCATTTAGATCGAGCATGTCAACTCTGGACCGACGACACCCAATGATAGGGACATGCTGCTCAGCTAGCACCTCCTCCTCATCCACAACCCATGATATTGCAAAATCCCCTACCAAACCAAGGCATGGTAAACACTCATCCAAATGATCCCCCTCAAGGATCCGCTTCAACACAACAAAAAATTACCTATGCGACAGTCGATTACCAGCATACAGAGTCCAACACTCACCATTTGCTAATGATGTCATCAAATGATGTCAATCTTCAAACCCGTCGAAATCAATATGGCCCCGCCCTTGAGGCCACACCTATCGAACCATCTTCCATTACTCTCCCAACTGATCAACCACTTTACATACCCAATAAGCCCATAGACGTGGGTCCAAAAGCACCTCATTTCCCTTCAAGACGAATTAACAATAACCCCAACACTCATGCAACTTCCAACTATAACATTGTAGAAGACTTAGCCCAGTCCCCCGTTGCTATGTCCGCTTTAGAAATCCTAAAAAATTGTCCTGCACAGAGAAAATTGTTGTTATCTGCGATTGGTGCCATAGATCCTAACGACTCCAACATGATGGCTTTCAACTTAGATTAAGCTGAACCTCGCCTGCCTTCATGTCTAAGTTTTCAAGTTTCTGTGTCTATTCGCAATCTCATCGTTCATCGATGCATAATCGATGAAGGGGCCTCCACTTGCGTTATGTCCACATTCGTATGGCAGAAACTTGGATCCCCAACATTACAACCATCCACTACTGCACTTAGAGCTTATGATGGTCATGCAGCTCAACCTCAAGGTTTGTTAGTGAACGTACCCATACAGCTTGGAGGCAAACTGGTTCTCATAGATATAGAGGTCATTAACGCCCAACTTGATTACAATCTCCTTCTGGGACGAAGCTACATGTATAAATTGAAAGCTGTCGCTTCTTTAGTTTTCCGCCTCATGATGTTCCCCCATGAAGGACGCGTAGTCAAAATCGACCAGATTACATACTATGATCCCAATGCCCCCGCAGTGCCTGAAAATGTACTTCCCATGATTGAACAACCCGTTCTCAGTGCACCAACATCATTCGTCTCATCAGTCGGACCCGGGATATATTCGGATACTCCCATGACCAGCACTTCCTGCCAATCCCACCCCCTCTCAGGGTAACTGAAGTATCTGATTTATGCACTCTCTCGCACAACGAACAAAAACCATTACCACAACCACCAACCGTTCCTAGTCATATCAGAACAGCACCGATTCACACTATCCCATTCTTTTTCCATTTTCAGGAGTTGTCAGCATGCCAGTAATGGCTACACTCAACCTTCCTAGTTTAACGTTAGGATTACCTGTATGGTACTTTCCTGCCCCAACCCCCCCCACTAAATCCGACCATTGTTTTACAACCGGTACAACCCATGAATATGTCGAACCATCCACCACCTGACATACCCAACCCCCAAAACCGTCCACCACCAGGTGTTTCAAACCCCCAAAACTGACAACCTTCAATAGGGGGCACTACATCAACATCTAGTTACGTCCCCCCTCAATCCCGCCACATAGGGGGAAGAGGTCCACAAACCTACAACACTACACCCACAACTCACACCCCCCCATTGGTTCCCAAATTATCCAAGAATCCCCCAACCTGTGTGCTCCCTAAGTGCTCCTTGTGCGACGATATAGGCCACTCTACCCATCTATGTCCACAACTACCAGTACTTCAAGAACACATGAATATGTTGGATGATGACTCTAATGTTCCAGTCATCAAACTAGAACTCCCCCCTCAGCCTCGCGATAAATCATTGCGCACAAACCACCCTTTTGCAATATGCAGCATCTACGACCATTATTCACATCACTGCCCCGATCTCCCAGATTACAGAGTAGCACTATACGAGTTGAATCATGTCGACCTAGAGATATCCCCACCACTTATTGAGGAAATATTCCCCCAAAAATCTTCCCATTCAAAAGAAATCAATACCATTTATATGATTTTAACTACCTATAAACCCGAGCCAATTAATTTTATGACACACTACTTCCACACTAATGAGGAAATTCTAGAAACACTCACTGCATCGGACTACCCTTGAAATGATATGCACCATCGATCGTACTTCATCCCCAAGGCATCTACGTCCACAATGGAAAACCAACTATCCATTGAATCCAAGGACTTCTTACCAACCAAGGTCAATTGGTTCAAAGACCCAATCCTAGCTCCAGAAGCCTTTGAAGAAGGTAATATGTCTAACATTTCTCCCATTATAAAAATCGACATCTCCACCACCCCTGAAAAACCCGAGCTTATCCCTTTAGGTGCATCTTGCACTGAAAAAGAAACCCAAGCTTATAGGAAACTCTTCCAAGAATTTTGAGATGTCTTCACCTGGTCTTATACCGAGATGCCTGGTCTTGATCCTACCATAGTAGAACATCACATAGACACTTGGCCCAACATATCACCGGTCCAGAAACAACGTCCCATTCACCCATCCAAGCTTCTAGCTGTCAAAGCAGAAATTGAGAAGCTTCGCATAGCAAGTTTCATATACCCTATTGCATACACCACCTGGGTTTCAAACCCAGTCCCAGTCAATAAGAAAGTCAGCACCATCCGCGTTTGTACTGACTTCTGTGACCTCAACCTAGCTTGTCCCAAAGACAACTTCCCCACACCATTTATTGACTAGCTAATCGATGAGTGTGCAGGGCATGAGGTACTTTCTTTTATGGACGGTTTCTCCGGATACAACCAAATTAAAATCCGTAAAGAGGATCAATACAAGACTGCTTTTACTACCCCATGGGGCACCTTTGCCTATCGTGTCATGCCTTTCGGTCTCAAGAACGCTGGAGCCACTTTCCAATGCGCCATGACTTATTGTTTCCACGATTTGCATAAAATCATATTAGTTTATCTAGATGACCTCATGGCTTGATCTAAGAAATGATCTGACCACTTAGATGATCTTCGACAAGTCTTCTTGCGTTGTCGAAAATACAACATCCACTTGAACCCACTCAAGTGTGTCTTTTGCATTCCAGCAGGTTTCCTGCTAGGATTTGTCATTTCAGAAAAAGGAATCACCGTCGACCCCCTAAAAGTACAAGCCATAGTAGACCTACCGTCACCTCGTACATTAAGACAACTACAAATCCTCCAAGGGAAGTCCAACTTCCTTCGTCTCTTTGTCCCAGATTATGCCACCACAGTACATGGTTTCCTCCATTTACTTCGCCTTCATACCAGTTTTTATTGGGATGACCAAGCAGAAGGGGCTTTCACAGACCTGAAAAAAGCGCTTACAAGTGCCCCCTTGATTTCTCCTCCATATTTCATGAAAGACTTTACCCTATACATTTCGGCATCAGATTACGCTGTTTCCGGAGTACTCGTCCAAGAAGACTCCGCTCGTCAAGAACATGTCATTTACTATGTGAGCCAGACCTTGTCAGGCCCACCACTGCACTACCCACATGAAGAGAAAATGGCCCTCGCCGTCGTCTTTTCGGTACAAAAGCTGCGACATTACATTCTCCTCAGCCACACCACGGTTGTGGCCAATTCCAACCCAATGGTCTATCTCTTGAATCGCCGCCTTCTACAAGGCTATGTTTCCAAATGGGTGATTATCTTACAAGAATATGACCTAACTTTTAAAACCCCAAATAGCACCAAAGCATTAGCACTCGCTCAACTCATTATGGACTTACCATCCTCGTCATCATCACCAGCTATCCACACTTAAATAATCGACGAACATTTGTTCATCGTCTCATCCGGCGACCCTTGGTATGGCGACATTTTGGTATACCTCCGCACACAGAAGTTTCGACCCAACATCGACCGTGACGGACGCTGGTGCATCCATCACCATGCCCCCCGTTATCTCCTCTTGGGTGATGTCCTCTATCGACATGGAGTCGACACAATCCTACGATGATGCCTTTCCCAAGATGAAGCAGAACAAATCCTTAACAACTGTCATAGTGGTGCCTGCGATGGCCATTTCTCCGGAATGGCCACCGCCCAAAAAGTAATTCGCACAGGTTATTTTTGGCCATCATTATTCACTGATTGTATCACAGCAGTCAAGCATTTCCAAAATTGCCAGCTTTTTTCCCCCAAGGCAAGAACTCCCCCTGCTCCCCTTCATCCAGTAGTCATCGTTGAACCATTTTGCAAATGGGCCATTGACTTCATGGATTGCAATCCTCCATCCGCGGGTGGCCACAAACACATTATTGTGGCTGTTGATTACTTTACCAAATGGGCAGAAGCCATGCCTACTTACAATTGCAAAGCCGACACTATAGCCCATTTTTTCCTCAACCATGTTATTGCTCGTTTCGGAGTACCAAAGCAACTCGTCTCAGACCACGACTCTCACTTCGAGGACTCCGTTTGGAGAGAATTGTCAATACTCCTCAAGTTTGAACATCATTTCTCCTCCGCCTACTACCCCCAAGGGAACGACCAAGTCGAAGCTGTTAACAAAATTTTGAAGAAAATACTCCAACGCACTGTTGACAAACATAAATCCAATTGGCATCACGTGCTTTTTCCCGCATCATGGGCTTATCGTACGTCGACCAAAACTGCCACCGGCTTTACCCCATTTCATTTAGTTCATGGCGTGGAATCTGTCCTCCCCATTGAATGCCAGATACCAACATTGCAAATTTCCGTAGAGCTTCTCCCCGATACTTCACTAATTGAAGAACGCTTACTTCTTTTAGAATAGGCTGACGAAGATCGCCGCGCAACTCTCCAAACAATCGAAGCCACAAAGAGCAGATCTAAACTCCATTACGATAAACATGTTCACCCATGAGCATTTAGTGAAGGAGACCTGGTCCTTGTTTATGATCAAGCCCATGACAAAACAGGCAAAGGAAAGTTCCAATCTATGTGGCAAGGCCCATATATCATACACACTTTCCTTGAACATGGAGCATACATTTTGACCGATTCAGAAGGTAATCCCATGCGCAACCCCCATAACAGGTTGTACCTCAAAAGATTCTACCCATAAAAAACTTCTGGACACCATAGTCCATATTGTACAGTTTTTTAATTGATTTTTTCACTATAAATTTTCAAAACCTTACATTTCCATTCTTTCCTACATGAACACAGATGGATCCTGTTCCACTCTACCACATCGGCTTTGCTGATGGCGCAAGTCGTTGGTCTCCAAATCTCATGTCAGCAGCTTGGGTAATTTATTCCCCTTCACATGAGTTGATCCACCTCGACAGAGTGTGCATAGGTGCTGCCACAAACAACCAAGCTGAGTACGATGCCGCGACCGGTCTCCTTGCCATCGCTCTCCAAATGGGCATAAGTCACCTTCATGTTTTCCTGGACTCCCAGCTCCTTGTTTCCCATCTCAACAACTGTTACCAGGTACGCGATCCCTATCTATTTAGAAAATTCCTGTGCACAAAACAAATGATTCGACATTTTGAATCCATCTTTTTCACTCATGTCCCAAGAAATCATAACACTGTAGCAGACCAAATGGCTAACAACATTCTAGATTGGCACGTCAACCAAAACATGTAGGACATAGCGACATGCATCACATAGGAATTATAAAATCATCAAAACATTGCATCCACGTGCATCAAACATGCCTCCACGGGAAAACAAACAAACTACAATTGCATCCACGTGCAACAAAATGTAAACGAAAAGACAAGATGTGCATCCACGTGCATACACGACTATATACCAAAACATATATATCTATATATATATATATATATATATATATATATATCATCACAAGAGTCATAATGTCAGGAGTGCCCTCAACACCCAAATATACAAAAAATACACTAAGCTGTACAAAAATGTGTATCAACAAAATACATCCCCATATGCTCATCGACATTTGGGGGCAGGTATAAGATCACCTAATCATCATGATCACCGGGATCCTCTGGCTCCTCCGGATCATACTGATCCCGAGCCCTCCTCTCGGCCATCACCGCAGCTACTCTCAGCAGGATCGACCGCCACTCATGGGGAGCATCGAAACAATGCTCGATAGTAGGCTGGTCTAGATCCCTCCATCCCTCTTCTGGTGCACCCACTAGAATCCCCTCTAAGGTATCGCGTACGTCCTCTAGGGCGTCATCTCATGGGTGCACCACTCCTCGGACACGCGGCAGTGGTACTGCTACCGGCGGAGGTGCCACCACCATCATCCATCCCCGATGTCCTATATGCTCCACTGGTGGCCTCGGACCAACATCTGCAAAAAACCCACAGTGAATCAATTTAGTATCATACAAAACATCTCTAGCTATACTCATAACAAAAACATCTAAACATGATATAACAGAGAAACAAAAAACAAAGATGTACCGTCTAAACCCCAAGCCTGTCCCTGAGCTCGAGGCATCTCAGGGTCCCCCCGGATGTCCATACCAGCATACGGATAATCATCCATACCAACGGGAACCTGCTCCCACTGGTCATACATCTCCAACGAGAAGAATCGTCGGATACCACCACCACCCCGAGGCATCATCTCCCCCCACCACACCATCCGCGACTCACTCCTCAACCCATCCCGAACCGGCACACGCGGCCGCAAAGTAGGTACCCACTCAAATAAGAAACAACAAAGGAAAGAAGCATAGTTGAACTCTCCTCCCTCCCAACTAACCTTGTTCAGCTCTCGCCGAACACAGGCCAAAAACATTTGCCCCCAAGCAAAATATGTCCCCCTCAGGACATTGTCTACCATCATCGTTTTCCCCCCAGACAAATGATGGGGCGCCTGTGCACTAAGAACTCGTAAAACATAGGCCACCACTGCCTGCATCTCCGGCTCCTGCAGATTAGAGACACTCAATGCGTAGAATCTCTTTAGTAGATCCTCAATGTCCAAACCAGCCGGAATCCTCAGCTGCAACTCCCCAATCTCCCCCAAGCGGGGCAAGCCAGTAAGAAAATAAACATCGGTCAAGGTGATCTCCAGTCGCCCACCTTGCACCATGAAAGCCACCTCCTCCAGGACCCAGAAGTCAACCAACTTGTTCAGCAGATCTCTGACTGAACGCATAATAGGAACCTGAGCAAACTTTAGAATTTCACCCACAGCTAAGGCCACCCGCACATTCGGGTCATCCCGAATCCTTCCCATCAGCTCCACATCAATCTCTCTCTCCCACCACGACACTAACGGCCTCCTCAGCATCTTGCCAAAAAACAAAGGAAAATTTTTTAGAATTTTTTTCTTCTTCTCAAAAACCCCATCGCAACTTTCGGGCTCTTCGCTGTGATGAACATCGCGACTTTCAACTTCAAAGCCGCGATGAACATCGTGGGTATCAACCCCACAGTCGCGATGGGAATCGCGACTGTCAGCCTCCACAGCCACGATGAACATCGCGGCTGTCAGCCTCCACAGCCGCGATGAACATCGTGACTGTCATCCCCCACAACCGCGATGCACATCGTGGCTATCAAGCCCATAGCCGTGATGTGCATCGCGAAAAAATGAGCCGAAACTCGCGATATTCCACGTTGGGAATCCAACGTGGAATTACGCATCCTTCGGGGCCCCGACGCTAAACATAAAGGAAATAATTTAAAAGGCTAAGGCACATAGGCTTACCTGAAACTCGCAGAATGAAAAACCAACGGTCGAATCTCCCACAAATCAAGAAAATGCTCTGACCACCTCAATTACTCTGTGAAACTCAACGGTGAAAATGACACTTGTCACATTGGGCCCACTTGCTATTTATAGAAATTTGACCATTTTCAAACAACCATTTCGGCATCATACGATGTCCGTTTTTCAAACCGTTGGTACCGTTGGAATCAACACAGCGAAAACTTCATGATAGTCCAATCCTTTTCTCGATTCCACCAGGTCGCTTTTTTGGGCATTTTTTCCATGCCCATTGTCACCATCGATTTGCATGCCACATCGGCCGTGGTCCTGTTTTGACAAGTTTTATATCCCCGGATTCAGTTTTACATGCTCGTGATGATGCGTGAAATCATTTCTCGCTCATACCACTAGAATTTTTTAGGCATTTTTTACATGCCCCTCGTTGCCTCGATTTTCGTGCCACATCGGTCGTGGTCCATTTTTAACAAGCCTTATATCATCAAATTCAGTTTTTCACGCTCATGACGATGCTTGAGATCATTTCTCGCTCTCACCACTAGATTTTTTTGGCAATTTTTCCATGCGCCTCATCGCCTCGATTTACGTGCCACATCGACCGTGGTCCATTTTTTACGAGCCTTATATCACCGGATTCAGTTTTTCGCGCTCATAACGATGCTTGAGATCATTTCTCGCTCCCACCCCCATAATTTTTGGGAATTTTCTCAAAATGCCACTCATTGCCTCAGTTTACGTGTCACATCAACCGTTGCCTTTTTTCACGATCTTTATGTCGCCGGATTCATTTTTCCGCGCTCGTGACAATGCTCGAGATCAATCCTCGCTCTCAACAATACCTTTTTGTTTGGTATAAGTTTATCCCTTTTTCGGGTTGAGCAATTCTTTTACGAAAAAGGCACTTAGGGAGTTTCTGTTAAGCTCTTTTCTGACTCCTAAAACAATGAAAAGATCGTCGAGCAACCTTGCTTCTTTTCATGCTCGCTAAAAGTATCTGAAAGGGTATCTACTTGGTATAAGTTTACCCCTTTTCCAGACCTTGTAAACTAATTACGAAAAATGCATACTCTAGTCACATTGCCTAGAAGAGTTCTCCATCTGCATCATTTTATGCTTTTTCGGGCCTTGGAGACTAACATATGAAAAAGAACACCAATGGAGTCTACTTATCGCTTTCAGACTCTCTAAAATTGAAAGCAACCACGAGCAATCACCGTCTTGGGCTCATATAAATCTACAGGATGGTACCCCTCCACCAATTCAGAGTCTTCTTATCATTTTTAGACTCCTTAAAAATGAAAGCACTCACGAGCATGAACAGTCCTGAGCTCGCAAAATCCATAGGACAGTACCATTTCAGAGAAAAAATTTATCCCTTCTTGGAGCTCATTAAAACCATGAAGAAGGACCCAACGGTATTTTTCAGTACCACAACAGATCATCTCTACTAATACGGAAGCTTCCCTAGTATGGTCGCCTTTATTCAGAGCATTCTGCAATATGTCACCCTGAGAGCCTCACAATAGTATCCATCAACTTGTCCCCCCAGAGTCACTCCACTATACAATACATACCCCTAAGCTATGATCCCCACACCTAAAAGTCAGTTTCCTATGCTGCAAGGTCAACCATGTCATCATGCTCTGAACAAAGGAAGTTTGAGTCCACCCACTATATGACCCCAGCTATTCCCCATCCCCACAATATGTCAATCCTACCACCAGTACTACCACAATTTAGTTGTACACCTCGCGCTCCTATCAAGGAAACATCATTGCCTTTATAGTTGTTGGTCTCCCTCTGTCAACGCCAACCAAAATTATTCCAGAGGATAGACCCAAAGGTCCCTCTACCTTGGACTCATCACCATTAGTGACGAGTACCTATGGATCATTTCGAAAGGAGTCCTCAGTGCCTTTGCAAATGATTGTTTCTCACATGCTCGACTTCAACACCTTGATCGCATTGTTGAGACTCGTATAGGGTTTGGTCCTTTCAGTTATTTGGTGAAGACCCCTGATATCACCTAACTCTACCACATTTGAGAGTCTAATCGAGGAAACAACTAGTTACATTTTCCTATGGATATCTAGGTTGCGTTTGGTGATAGTTTTCAGATGTACCCCAGTTTTATACTCCCTCGAGTATATAGCTACAAATACTCCTCGGGAGTTGACTCACAGTCATTGAGTCCCTATAGATGTTGGACACCTCCAGTTTCAGTAGTTCATCAACCCTTCTGAAACCTTATTCATAATGGTTGTTGCTCTTCTCCAGTGTATCAGTTATTGAGATTAGTCATGGTATGACCCTGAGTATGTCCCAGCATTGTGTCCCCTTTGTACCATTATGATGTACCAACAATTTTTTTTCATGTATTATTCAAGTCCCCCTTCTTGGGCCTAATTGTTATGTATATGTCTTGATACGAGCATGGGTATGCCCACCTCGTCTATTATCATAGATTATTCCTCATTCATTTTGAGGCCATGTTTTTTTTTCTTTTTTTAGTAGCTTCCAAGGGGCCATTGGTCCAGTCTCCAATCGGTCTCTTCTCTTCTCCAAGCCCCAGGAAAAAGACAAAAGAACTATGATGTCTATCGGCCATACGATGAGCTCCTTCCCTCACACATATGGGGGCAATCTGTTAACACCCAAAAAGTGCTCACTAGCTCATTCCCTTATTCACATGACCCATTTGTCCACTTTCCCCACCATTTGAGCCTCTAAAACCATCAAAAGGTCACCAAAAGACCATAATACACCTTTTTCCCCTAAAAATATATACTTTTCCTCAAAAAACCCTCAAAAAGGGTCCAAAATTCCCAAAAAATATTAAAAGGGAATAAAAATATAAAAAATATTCAAAAAGGAAAAAGAGGGAAAAAGAGACCTAAACCATGTTGGTTTATACCATTGGTTTCCTTAAAACCATAATGGTATTCCCCATCACCAAAAACTATAAAAGGTGATAGGGGCTCCTGACTTTTCATCCACATTTCATCCTATCCTTATGCTGCCAAATTCCCTTTGAGAGCCATTGTCTCCCATTTCGAGTTTGAAGATCCCCATTGAAGCTTTGGAGAAGAAGAGACCATTGGATATTGGAGCTTCTCAACCTTGGAGTTGCTCAACACCCATCATCCTCACCATTTGAGCTAATACAAAATCAAATATTTTTCAAGTTCTTGTTCTTCCATAAATCTTATTGCTTATGTTTTGAAATCTAGTTTTTTATTTATTTGTACATGCTTATGTTAGATCAGACTATATTAGTTTATTCTTAGTTGTTTTTTTTTTATATTGAAACTGCTATTACAAGTTAATAGGTGCATCTTTAGCACATGCTTGGTTGAAAAACCAAGCAACAGCTTGCTATAGTGATGCAACAAGCGGGTAAGAGGAAAAATGAGGAAATAGTATGTCTGAAAGATATAAAGTGGATCTGAGTCAGTGAAATGGATCCTACAGGACAAAGAATTCTTATGCTCAGAAGGTGGAAAACTACGTTGTAACATATGCCCCCTAATGTGTGAGGTCAGAGACTAATGCTACAATGGCCGAAATACATTATAAAACTCAAAAGTGGAGTGATGGAAACACAAGTGAAAAGAACAGCTCACTCGTCATAGTACAATAGTATCTCTGAATACATGTCGGTATAGTACAATAATATGATATAATGGCCATGAATAGGTAGTACATAATGGATATATGTCATAAGTGATAATAGCCATGATCCCTCTACAATAAGATATGGTCTTGCTGAAAAGGAAACAACTGGTGCAAACTAGAGGTACAAATTGCTGATATCTGAGAGGTGATATCTCAGATGTAACGTCAAAGTCATAGGTAGCATATTGAATACCACTATCGCCTGGGGTCTTCTACACAAGTCTTCGACAGTGCAAGTCCCATCAAGTGAATAAAGGAGTTGGGGTCGAACCTAATGTGACATCGTCTGATTATCGATCAATGATGTATACCGTTAACAGACGCGAGGTGACCCACCAATAATGAAAATGGACATCAAGGCACAGAGCACAATCATCGGAGTGTGAATCAATGAGTTGAAGTCGAACAATAGGATGAATCCATCAATCAGGGGACATTGATGTATTCCCAAAACTGTCGATGGTGAGAAAACCTACCACTAACGGCTGCAATCCTTAAGGTACTCAACCGAACTCTAAGCCTCAAGTCCCGGAATAAATGGGTTGAAGTCGACGGAATGAGACTCGCTGGAAGGAGGGCATTAAGGCCTCCCCCATCAACCAGCACGAGGTACTAGCTGCGCTAAAAGATTTGGAAGAACTCAGGTGAAACAGACTGACTCAATAAGGATGGCCGACATGCAATAGTTAAGAGGTCTGAGGAGTGGCAGACACTGGTTTCAGGACTTCCTTTGAACAAGAGAATCAACACATGGATAGACGTAGGCAGCATAGACTTGACATAAACTGTGCAATGCAGGAGGAATTACAAAGGGCTCCATCATGACTAGAAGCTTAACCAATCGGTGGAGAAACTGAGAAACAAGTACAGCTCCTAAGGTCCAACTATAGTCCCGAATCATAGTGTATGGAGTGGAATGAATGCTCTGTTCAAAGGTGACACAACGGCTGCCAACAAGAAGTAGTAACCATAATCCCGTCCGGATTTTTGGAATATTTGATTTTTTTGGTCTTTTTCATATTTGGGGGAAGCTTGAAAAAGAATAAAATTGCTTATAGTACAACAAGTGAGGGAACGAGTGTCAAATAGCGAGCAGACTAGTCCCAAGCAGTAGAACATACCTATGATCAATGCAAGGAAGTGCATGTAGGATGTGGACACTCGGGGGTGTGTTCCCTTAGGGTCAAAAGGTCATCAAATTGTGAAGGGAAAATATAAGCTCTACAAGGCTCGACAGGGAAAAGCGCTCAGGCACCAGGCTAACAACTGAGTAAGCGGGAGCTGGCACAAGGCTCAAGCGGCAAGCAGGATGATGCAATGCAATCACAGCATGATATAACTGAGCGGAAGTCCTTAAGGGAGATGGCCAACACAAGACAAAGTAGAGTATGAGTCTTTATCGCAATGTCATGGCATAACTACAAAGGACTCCCAATCATAAGGACAAACAATGGCATGGGCACCAAAATGCCGCAAAGGGGTTCTAACTAGGGTACCCATGTTCGGAAAAGCCTTACCGCCACATAACGACACTTCTATAGCAGTGTGAAGGTTCTATGTCGGTTATGAAGCGAGGTCGCACCTAGGGTTTATGAAAATGGTCAAAAGGTCAAATGCATAATGCATGTGGAAATGGCATCTAACCTATATGCCAGGTGTGAAACGTACCTACCGTAGGCATGAAATGGTCCAAAACAACTTTAGCCGAAGAAATATGATTAAAAAATAGCTACTCCAAGACATTATATTAGTCCATAATTGCATCAAATGGTAGAAACTATAGACAAGTGGATCCTGAAAATTATAAATAGTAATAAAAAATTTACAATTTATAATTCATTTTTACTATTCACCCCATTTGGAGCTTTGGGGTTACTTTTCACCTGAAAGTTCAGTTGCCGATTTTGGGAGATACAAGCGACCGTTCATCGAACCGTCCAGAGAAGGTTGGTAGTCTCATCCATACCTTTCATTTCAATGCTTTCAATTTTTGTTTTCAGTGGTGGGAATTCTAGTTTGGGAAAGCCCTAAATGGCTTCGGTGCTACCCGCGGGCTATAGCTATGCAGGTCGCGGGTAGGGCATGATACGCGCAGTCAATGAATAGGATGACCGCGGGTACCCGCACCTGTATACAAATTAGCCCACGGGTACGGCCGTGTAGTTTATTTTGCAAATGAAATTGACTAAAACCTTGTTTTTTTCTCACTCCATGATGGTTCTAGAGTGGAGGGAGAGGGAGCATGACCAAGTAGATGAGGCCATGCACAACGATGTGCAAGAACAACAGGAATTGCAAGCATGTGGGTTATATAAATTCTGGAGTATAGGGGGTTTGAGGGCCCAAAACCTACTACTACCGCCGCTTGATAGACTATTGGGATGTTGATGCACAGAACTTCAGCCTCAACGGAAGATCCTCACATTGGAAGTGGAAGACATCTACTTCATTATCGGTTTGTCCCGTTGAGGTGAGGTGGCCAATCTTCAGTCTCGTAGTGTGGGTGGTGGGATCACCGTCCATGATTACATAGCGCGGTATTGTCCCGCAAACACACGAGCGAGTGGGAAGTCAGGTGCCCATCAATGCCCTAGTAGATCTGAGCATGAATATCATTGTGGCTACCTTAGTGCGGATCACTGGATCCAAAGATCCGCACCAAGCCTCCAGGCCGGTGATGTTCTATGCATCACAATGCATGCAGCCTATAGTATTCGATTGGTGTACCACACTACTGGTGTTTATGAAGAAACAACTGACATAATGCAAAGAAGGGAAGGCAAAAAAATTTGGGTATGGTAGCATCTTGTGCAGCTTCTTCTTTGAGAGAATCTTGGGCTTAGTCCGAGGGTGGGTGTCCCTCCTCATAGTCTCTGCGATCCAGCCTTGACCCAGTGAGATGATATCTTGATACGACAGGGTGGTGGCCATTTGGCGTCACCATATACTGAGGAGTTCTTCCCACTGGTGGGACCGACAAGTCATTTCCATAGAGGACTACCCCTATGCAGGGATAGATTTCCGCTAGGATCGGGACATGCCACTCCCACCAGATGCAGCGTTCAGAGACATTGGTGAGTACTCTTTTTAAATTTTTGTGTATATTAATTTTTTATGGATTTTTTATTATAGATGTGAAATGTAAAAATATTTTTGGTGGTAGTATCATATGCTAATGGTTGACTGTTTTCTCGTAGACAAGGGGCTCAGTGAGACACGATGGCTTCCCAAGACATGGTCGTCAGGGCAGGGGTGATGAGGCAGGTGATATTGCAGCAGGGCACACTCTACAGACGTTACGGCGCAACCTATCACGGACGGTTGCCAAGGTTCCACAGATAGAAGGTGGCGCGACTACCTGAGACCATTCAGCACCAAGTAGTGGGCGTTCCTGGTGACTGGGTGTGGTTACTACAGCGGGTAGCCAATGCAGTTCACTATTTCTATGAGACACATCCTGTCGGGTGGCAGCTAGGCCTCCTCGTAGGGAGTAGATATCCCAGGATCTCATTTTTGTATCGATATGTATATTTTTTAGGGCCTACGGGCTCCAGTTTTGTATCACACTACCATTTTGGACATATTTATAAAAAAAAAACTTTGGTTCTTCGGTTCTACTATATGTGTGTATGTACAAATGTATGAATGTCTCTTTCATTTGTGTGCTTCATGGTGAATGTGACAAATGCCAATCTAATACATAGTTAGCGTATGCATCAGATATATGATTAACACTTCTCGGAACATGTATGTATGTAATTGAAACAAAATGTCATTCCCAAGAGTTTCACCCTTAGGAATTTCCGAAGTAACGTAGGATCTCGCACACAGTACTGCCCATTCAACTGAGACACCAACTAGTTGTGAATCTAGGCAGACTTCTAAATACTGGATACCATGTGAAATAGCATCCCGAAGTAGCTCGATCACGACACTATACTACATTGTTAGATGTAGGACCAAGACAAGCACCTCCTGAGGACACAACTAGGTGGTCAGGTGAGAAAATAACCCAGGCAGCAGAAGCGAGCTGCTGCGTATGATGGCTAGCACCATCCACAAAACATACGAACGTAGGAGATCCCGCTGACATCTGTCAATCAAATGGAAGCTAATCAGCAGACCTGAAAACCAAAAGATAAGCTGAACTATGTATAGAAACAACTATACAATAGTATACCAAAAGTATCAGCCTGAACCAGAGGTTCAAGCGTAATACTGCTTGAGGTAGAGCCCATTTGTAGGCTCCTTCAAGATAGTCCCCTCATAGTCTTCTAATTCATAGGGCTCCTTTTTCCAGGATGCGCCTCACGATGTAAGGACCATGCCACATGGGATTGAACTTACCTTCCCCTAGGGGTTCTTTAGCTTGGTCATATAAGAGGACCAAGTCACCTTTAGCATACTGTCGGGGACGGACAGACCTATCATACTGAACCTTGACACGATGTTTGTTGTCATCTATGGCCATAGCGGCATCTCGACATTGCTCTTCAAGTTGCTCAAGGTGGATTAAACGTTGCTCAATATCTGTTGTATCAGGGAGGAGCTCTATGGCCAGTTTAAGCGAATGGATTTCGCATTCAATCGGTAAAAGTGACTCCACACCATGAACTAGCTGGAACGGTGAGAATCCGGTGGTAGTCTTGATTGTGGTTGATACGCCCACAAAGCAGGATATAGCATGATGTGCCAATTGTTCTTCGCTTTGTTGGATGGTACGTTGGAGAATGGTCTTCAAAGAATTATTGACTGCTTCAACTTGACCCCATTCGCTTGGGGGTAGTAGGAAGACGAGTGTTCTTGATGAAACCCAAGCCTTGAGAGACAAATCCTCCATCATCTTATTTTGAAAGTGACTTCCATGGTCAGAATGACAATCTCTCTTGGGATACCGAACCGAGTCATAATCTGATTGAACACAAAATGGGCTGCAGTAGCACCGTCGACTTTTACGGTAGGCATGGCCTCAACCCATTTGGAAAAATAATCCACGGCCACTATGATATGGTGATGCCCCCCAGCCGAAGCTGGTTTGCCAATCCATGAAGTCCACCCCCCACTTAGTGAAGGGACCACCGACGGTAATGACTGGGTGAAGGGGCGTTGGATGCGAGCGTATGTTCCGAGAAAAAACTTGGCAAGGGTGACATCTCTTCACAGCATTAACACAATCCTTAAAGATGGAAGGCCAGAAAATAACCAGCTCGCATAATACGCTGGGTTGTAGCAAGCCTGGATAAGTGACCGCCACACGCCCTTGCATGAAAATCATTAAGCACTTGCTCCGCTTCTTCGTGAGTTAAGCAACAACAAAGAATGGAATCCTTTCCTCAGCGATACAAAGTGTCACCGACGATAGTATAATCTTTAGCGTGATGTTTCACACGCCGTCGCTCATCTCATGAATAATGCGGAGGAAACTTCAATGTTTGGAGATATATAATGGCATCCCCATATTAAGGGTCCTCGGATGAGATAAGAAATAAGTGCTCATCCACAAAGGAATCTTCATGAATGACATCCTCATCAAGTCTCGGAAGGTCCGACATAAAGCTTAGCAAACATCAATGATTTCACCAATTTCGCCGAACCAAAATCGAGATCAAACTCCTGAAGGATCACAATCCATTTATTATGCTTCCCCCCTATAAGGCATCGTGATAGCACAAAATGAAATGGATTGATGTGAGCTACAACTGTGGTTGTTCTAAGCAAAATGTAATGTTGTAACTGCTGGACTGCATGGACAGTCGCAAGTGCCAGCTTTTCTACGTGAGTATATCTTAGTTCAGCGTCTACTAGATTTCGACTGAGGTAATAGATAACATGCTCGATGAGCGCATCATCAACCTGAACCAAGACCATGCCAATCGTCTCTTGAGACGTGTCCACATAAAGGATAAAATCTTGTGCAAAGTCTGGTGGACTAAGCACAGGGACCGATACCAAATATTTCTTAAGGGCGTCGAAATACTGTTGGGCTTGCTCATCCCAGATAAAAGGTGTGTCTTTCTTCAATAAGCGCATAAAACCTTTGGTAATATTAGAATAATTGACTACAAATCGATGCAGAAAAGTAGCTCTCCCTTGGAGGCTCTGAAGTTGTAAAAAATTATGCGGAGGAGGCAACTGAAGTATTGTCTCAACTTTTAGAGGATTGACTCTACTACCCTCTTTCGAAACTGTGAAGCCTAGAAGGCGACCAGTCTTTACAACAAAAGATGCATTTATTGGGATTCAATCGAATTTTGTAGTGTATACATCGTTCGAGAATCATACGGAGGTGCTTGGGGTGGTCCACTCTCTTGCGAGAATGGCCAGCAAGATCATCCAATAAAACCTCCATAATCTTCTTAATATCGTGAAAGGCGTAGGTCATGGCTCGCTGAAACGTAGCTTCGGCATTTTTAAGGCCGAAGGGAATTTACCGATATGCTAATGTTCCCCATGGACAAATGAATGTCATCTTATGTTGGTCCACGGATTTGATCTGAATCTGATTATAGCCTGAAAAGCCATCCATGAACGAAAGAATCTCACTTCCCGCACAAGCATCCAAGATCTGATCGATGAATGGTGTGGGGAAGTTGTCTTTCGGACATGCACAGTTCAAATCTCTAAAATCGGTGCATACACGGATCGTTCCCTGTTTCTTATCCACAGGAACGGGGTTTGACACCCATTCGATAAGGGGAACGGGGTAGATGAAACCAGCTTTGAGCAGTTTCTCCACCTCTGCCTTGATAGTAGCTGCCTTCCTAGGGTTCACAGCACATAAGCGTTGTCGAACCGATTTAGCATTGGGATACGTTCTAATATCATGTTCAACAATGTGGGGGTCTATTCCTGGCATCTCCTCATATGACCAGGAGAAAGCTTCCCAGAGTTCTGTAAACAATTCAGTGTAAATAGCAATCTCCTCAGGAGTGCAATCGACACCGATGTAGACATTCTGCACCTTTCCAGGAGTACGAGAGATGTTGATAAACATAGTTGGGTAAATATTTGCCATATTCCCTTCCGCAAAAACATCATGCGACTCCAAAAGAGCCACAGGGTGACCAACCATCTCTGCTAGAGTCATCCTAAACTCTTCTTGCTCAGGGAGCTCGAGGTTGGGAAGGAAATAAGAGCGATGATGCATATCCTCCCAAGGCCTCTAACTACCACACATGGCCTCCATAATAGCTTCATCATATGGCAAAGTATCATCAAGGTAGTCATGTGAACAAGATGAGTTGGTTTCCCAAACTGGCAGTGTAACGGGATCTTCTTCGACTGTCTGGGAAGAAGAGAGATCCGGTTCTACAGTGGCTTGTTGAATATGCTCGTAAGCAAACTTAGCTACAGAAAAGGGCACAAACATCCCGATGTCCGTAATGTCTCCAAATGTAGAACTTGTGGACGGTAAAGTCCATGGATCAATACAATAGGAAGTCCGGAATGGCATATTATGCAAAGGAGGAGACGCATCGTCGAAAATGGTTCCAATGAAGTTCACAGGTGTCGAAAGACTATAAGTTCCCATCAATGAAGGGTACATACCAACACCTATGTTCCCAGTTTCCAACTGAGAATCAGTAACTTGCGGGGACTATGGATCCCGTGGATGCTGTGGAAGGAGTGTTAACGAAATCTAGCTGATCGATGGTCACAATCTTGCCTTCATGGGGAAAGCAGATAACTCTGAATATAGTGGACGCGATAGCCTTCATAGCGTACATCCAATTCTGACCCAGTAACAGGTTGTAGTCGATGGGCACATCAACCACCTCGACTTCAATAGGCACAGACTTACCTCCCAAGGAGACAACAAGGGAGGGGATAATTCCATGTGGTTTAAATGACCGACTGTCGAATGCAGTGAGCGTGGTTCTAGATGCGAGTAGAGGAGGAGAGCCAAGAGCTTTCCAACAAGTTAATGACATTACTGACGTGGAATCACCTTCGTCAACCATAGTACATTTGACAAAAATCTGAAGGCACACCACCTAGATTTGAAAAGCCACATGGTAAGGTAAGCGAGGTTGAACATCAGTAGTATTGAACTTGATAACACTGGGATTTCCCCCATCCTAAACTCCTAACGCACTCAAAAGGGCATGCTTCTGAGAAGGACAGGCCTACAAAACTTCAAGAGCCGACATGGCACACGGAGTTTAGCCCAAATCTTCTACAATGGAGTAGTTATGGGCGGCTCGAGCATTTGGATTATGCATAGAGTGCTTGAGAACACCTTTCGGTATCCGTGGCATATTAGAGGGCTTCTCGATATGCAAGGAATTGTCAGGAGAAGGGGGAGGATCACTCCCCATATTAGGTTGTGGTGCACCATAGTTGCGTTGACGAGTAGAAACACTAACCTCCGATTGAACCATATTCACACATCCATAACCACTAGTATTGGAAGAAGCCATTGTCGTTTCATTAGGTCCATAACCATTGGTGGGAGCATGGGGAGCCATGTTTTGATGATGAGGAAGGGGATCCTTCAACACAGTTGGGCTCTGTGCCAAATGATTCGATGCTTCTTCAATTCAAGGACATAAGTGAGTAAAATGATCTTCCCCACAGAGCTTGCAAGGAAATTTCACCTTACGCCTAGGTTTACGATCCTCTCCATCATTTTCGCCTTCCCAAGTAGGGTTTGGATTCCCTTTATGAGGGGTATTACGATTGCTATTATCGTTATTCCCATTGTTTCCACCCCTACGGTTGTTTCTCCCCTTTTTCTTACCACCAGGTTGCTGGTTACCTGACGGCTTCGTTGATTGCACATTGTGTACATCAGACGATGGAGTGGAAGTGGATAAGGTGTGAACCTGTCCGAGAGTAGACTGGTTTAGCGACAAATTTTGCATTTGATTAGCTACCAAGTCTATAGGGCGAGTGCTTGCGGATCCAGGAACTGACTAAGGCTCATGTCGCGTTCTCGGTGCGTCAAGAATAATGTCATATAAAATGCCAAAGTGAGAGTATAGTAGATCTAACTACTAGACTTTCAAGATGGCTTGTTCCTCAGTCACAATGTCGGACATCGAAACATCCTTAGCAATGTATGGGATTAGAGACTTGAGGAACCATTCCAACAGAAACTCTGGAGGAATGTTGGCTTTCACTAATCTCTTCCGTCGGCGCCACTTTTGAACGTGGTCAGAAATATGCGTGGCCTTATTCTGACGAAAGGTAGACAATAGTTCAGTACCAGTATCATAACGAAATAGAAACTGGAAATGGTCCAAGAAAACCAAAGCAATCTCATTGAATCCCCTATAGGTGTTCCCAAGCAACTCCACATACCACTTCGCAGCTGCCCCCCATGAGGGTGCGTTGAAATAATCGCAATCTAATGGAATCGTGATTCAATGAGTTGGAGGAGAACCAAAGGTGAAACGTTGTGACATGATCGCCCGGATCCTCACCACCTTTCCCCTCAAACTTAGGAATGTCTAAAGGGAGTTTGGTAGGGACCGTGGGCCAACTAGGGTCATGACACAGAGGATAATTCGTGAGCTTCGAAAGATCTGGAAGATTCAAATGTGCAAGCAATGGGAGCTGAGGCTCAAAAGCTTGATTATAAGCCCCCATAAAAGGTTGGTTGAACGGAACCGAATTATAAGATGGACCAAAATCTTGACCATGAGGATTAAAGTGCTGACAATGAGGACCTAACGGACCATAAGCTTTCCCATGGCCATAGGATTGATAACATCCTCCTACCTGACCCATATGAGAGTAAGTAAGTATGTGAGTGTTTTGGGCACCATATTGGGGTGGTGGGTTGTACTAGTGGCCAGCACCGACTGTGTTGTATTAAGGGTTGCCACCATGAGTATGGGGATATATGTACTATTCGTAGCGGGAACCGTGTTGTAATGACAACAATGGTATGGTATGTTCCCACCCCCAGCATTAGGATTAGCTTGAGCAGTCGTGTGGTGACTAGAAGAATGAGATGTATTCCCAGCCCCAACATTGGTGTTACTAGTAGCAGGGATGGTGGCACTATGTCCATGTGGATAGGATATATTCCCACCCCCTACATTGGCATTACTAGTAGCGGTGGTGGATGCAAAAGTATGCGGTATATGTCCACCCCCATGGTTAGGAGGAGCATTAACATTTGTGAAAGTAGTCCTAGGTTGATGAGTAGCGGCATGTGTATTAGGTGGTGGATGGCGAGTCATGTTTCGAACAGCGTTCCTATTAGGTTGGGAAATCCTAGGAGGTGGTCTTCTTCCAACATTAGCATTGTTAGAAGGAACATGACCAGTCCCCATACTATGTGTGTGAGTAGACAATGTAGTGCCCCCAGTGGGTATAGTATGGCTAACACCATGACTAGTGCCAGTGTGACTACCAAACGTAGTGGAAGGCTCAACTGTATTATAATTAGGAATACCAAAAGAGAGTGTGGTTGGGTTGATCGTAGGACCAATGTCAACATGTAACTCTGGAATCCCGTGTCTATAATTGCATGGAAACGAAGGAATGAATGTGTCATCCTGTTCTTCGTCCTCAGGTAAGGTGGGAATCCCATAAAGATAATTATCCAGATTCGAAGGATCGAACGGATCGTGTTCAAATGGATTCGGCCAAACCGAACCAGGTTGAGTCTCAGGTGGATCACCCCCCCATGCCTCACGAGGAGTAGGAGAGTCGGCAGTGTGCTTGACTCTACCCGATGGAGTTGTAGTTATATATTCAGTATCGAAATGTGCAGTAGTCATGACGTCTCGGACGTATGTCTCGTAAGAATCCGAAGACTCAGAGGGAGCCTGTCGGCATCCCCTAGCAACATGGCGTGAAATCTTGGTAGGCTCTAAACCAGCCAACTGACGGGATCGACGGAGAGTAGGGATCTGCACCACGATATATCCAGAGAGAAAATATAATCAAAACATCCCCTAAAGGCCAACTATCGATCAAAAACAGTAAATCAAAGGCACACACCTAAAGAAACTACAGCCAAGAGAAGATAAATAGAGTGGCTAAATGAGCTCCCGACACTAGAGCCGGTATGTCTCACCTAGGAGAGGCTTGAAACTCCCAAACTATAGTCAGAGGTAACAGAATCAGTTATAGAGACACCCAGGCTTCACTACGTGAACAGGGTCAAGTCCGCTATACAAACACAACTGTGATGTCCAATCCCTATCTGACTCAGGACACAAACAGCATAACCACTGCAAGTACCCTATGCAATACCTAGGTAAGGAAACTATGGTCACTGCAATATAACCAATGCTCAGGGGGACAGTCGCAGGTGGGATCCGTCGTATGGGTAGGGTAGCTAAGCCCGAAGCACAAGAGGACAAACCTCCGGTACCCCCAGATACGAACAAACCCTCGAAATATCTCCCACGTTTAGTTGGTATCAGAGGGATATACCTTCAACCAACCTCACGTGACCTCGTGCTTAACTCTGGTTTGAGTAGAGCTTCCTGAGAACACCGATATATACCATGGGTTCCTCCACTCCCTAGTCAGGCACCTAATGTTTTGTCTAGTAGTATTGGATTGTTAACTCACAATGATCTATTCCAAGACTCTAAACCTATGCTAGTTGGTGTACCCTATAAATAAAATCAGTCTAATCAATTTTAAGATTAAGCGTTAATTTTAATGGCTATGATTACTCAAGGGATATGATCGTGAAACTAGTGATGTGTAAGAATCAATAGTATGCAAAATGGTCAAATCCTAGACTCATCTATCCAATGAAAACAATGCCACTAACATGCACAATCAAACCAATGGTTTCGAAATAAATATGCAATCCTTTTATATTTTTCGATGCACAATCAGAATCTAAATGAAGGCAGAAAGCACTCAATGCAAGATGCAGTACATGAAAGTAAAAAAACAAAAATTGTATTTTCTTTTATAAACAAAAGAAAAATGCAAAACTATGTGTATTTTTGTATTTTTCAATATATGGAAATGAAAAATGCAAGCAAAATCCTACTATCTAGTCAATGATATGACAAAGAGATCACTAAGACAACCAGGCAGATACCAAACAGTAAGACTCAGCCAAAGGAATGAGCTCAAAAGGAAAAAACTAACAAGGCTAAATTCAAAGATGGATAAAAACCCAACAAGGCTCAACCAAGAGAAAAGAAGAGTTCTAGTCACAACCAAAGCATGGAACCATCAAGAAACAGGCCAACAAAGACTCGGGATCAACCAAAACCAACCCAGCAACAACAAAAGGTCATAAATCAACCAAAGCCAGAGTTGTATGCTACTGTCGAAGGAATACCTGCGAGCAGCAGTGTAAACAGAGGCGGGTATACGCGGGCAGAGCTAAGCTAGCCCGTGGGTGAAAAAAGGCAAATGGAAAATCAGAGATTCCAATGGCTCAGAAAAAGAAATATTTCTATAGTGTATCTTAACGGCCAATCAGTGACACGGAGCTTTGACAAACAACAACTCTAATTATGGACTAATGCTCAAAAAAATTTCCAAACATGGATGTTTTCCCCAGCGGAGTCGCCATTTCTGTGTTGGAGAAAACTCACTATGGCTTGGGAGACCACTACAGATAGCTGACTACCAGAAATTAACTCAATTCTCAGAACTATGCTATTATGAACTATAATGCTAAGATAATGGAGAATGTAACCAACCTCGATCCAAACGTTTGATGTAGATCCCCGTTGGAGCTTTCAATCCATGCACTTGAATCTGCAAATTAATCTTGACAGCCAATATACAATAAGTACATATAACATATAAATGACATTAACATCATCAATAGCAATGGTCCATGATATAACAAGTAAATGCAACCCAATGTAAGATAAACAACATTCACAACATTAATGGATGAGAATATGAGTATTTCTATTAATAAACAAGAAGAAGTACAATGTGATACGACCTCTTGCCGGCAACCAATATGAACCAAGATTTGGATCAATCCACTTGTGCCTCCACCACTTCAATCCTCCATGAATCGCAAACTCAAACTATGGTAGTAGTTTGGAAGGTGAACATAAGGGGTTCACAACTACAAGGATCAATGAGTGTAGACCCAAGATAGGGAAAAAATCCACTAGAGTTCTCTTGCTCTTCTTTCTCCTCCCGTCCATAAGCCATATGTGCTCAATATATAGTCCTCCCAAAGGTAGGTGAAAGGACACATCGAGGCATTTCTTGGGAAGATGGAGGGTCAAAGGTCACCCAATAACCGCTTTTTGGAAGTAAAAAGTAATTAACTAGTGATTTTTACCATTTTACATGCTACCCGTGGGCTATAGTGATGCAACTCGCGGGTACGCTTGCTATAGTGATGCAACAAGCGGGTAAGAGGAAAAATGAGGAAATAGTATGTCTGAAGGATATAAAGTTGATCTGAGTCAATGAAATGGATCCTACAGGCCAAAGGATGCTCATGCTCACAAGGTGGAAAACTATGTTGTAACAGACTGTGCATAAAAAATAAAAATAAAATTCTCGAACTATGTGCAACACCTCGAAATCTGTGCCCAACAATTTTTTGAAAAACATGCCAGCTGAGAAGTACGACCCAGCTGTTTGGCCTAGCAGAAACTTGCAACAGAGCTTCCTTGAAATTCGAGCCACCTCTAGAAAAAAATTCCTCTCCTAGGAATTCAAGCCACTAGAGAAATGCTCACTCTCAAACAACTCAAAAATGTCTAATGCTTAATCTCTTGAAAACTATGTCTTTGCACATTGCCCTAGGATTGATCTTATAACATGAAAGTGACTTTTCACCTTCCCAATCCCTAAATCCAGCGGTCAAGATCTAAGCTTGATTTGACAAGATCAAGGGATGAAAATCATTCCCTCCAAAAGAATTCACTTATAATTTTCTTAATAAAGTATTTTCACTTTATGAAATATGTGCACTTTTATTTCATAAAGTCACTTTATAAAAATCACTTTATAATGGACTTGGAACATTACATAAAAGTCACTTTATAAAAATATCCACTTTATTACAACTTACAAAAAGTCAAGTGCTTAGGTAATGTAAATGCAAGGTCACTTCCGCATACAAGACAAAATTATGCGGAGTGCCTTCCGAGCTAAAAAACTAACATTGAATATCTTCTTTGACTCATAGAGATGATTCAAGAGCAGGTTTAGAGGACCATGCTATGATACCATTATAATGTACCAACTTATATCAATGATACAAAAACTCTTTTCTTCTCAAAATTAATTAAAATAATGACTGGGGAAGCTGGATTAACTATGGAAGGATGGAAGGATATGATATGGAATTATACCAAAAAGATATGGAAGGATGGAAGGATATGATATGGAATTATACCTATTCACAAAGTACTGAGACCTTTTATTTTTCAATATTAGCAAGGCTGCAATTTACTCCAATGCTCCTGGGCTCCTCAGCATATGCAGACTAGTATGGTAGGAAACTTGACTGGAGGATAGAGATGGGTGTTTTAGACATCAGATAGGATACATATAATTAATTTATAATAATTGCACCATAAAATATCATTCCTTAAAGTTTCATAAATATCTGAGCAAGTCTCACAATATTACTAATAAAATTGCCTTCCAGGACTACTCAACTAGTGTGATTTTTTGGCTACCAAACAGTATTCAAAGGACCACGAATTTATGAAATAATACTTGGATAATGACATATGGAATTTTAATCAACTCCAAAAACAAGAATGGATTCATTTGGATTCATACTCATTCATTTATGAAATACACACTCGAAACTAGTCAAATTCTAGCTAAATCTAGAAGGGGTGAAGAAATAGGAGAAGAAATCAGAGTTTTGTAATTTTTATTGATCTAAGTGATATCGGAATATTACATCCATTGTAATTACATAATAAATAGGCCAATATTACTCTCAAAAAAATATGTAAAGATCTCTCTTCTTCTACATAAAAAACTAGCTCCAGAAACCCATAGAAAGCTTGAAGATTCGAACTCTGAACTGGATGATGATGCTTCTGAACTTCAGATTTGACCTGATCAGATACAAGACCTTCAAATAAAATCAATGAAAATGGATGAATGCCATCATCCTCTCACAGAAAGCTGGGGCACATCTCCCAAGTCTCTGAGGAAAAAATGCACTCATACAAATTCTCAAACTGACAAAAGATGTGAATGCGGTGCACAATGTTTCATTTATAGATTCTGGATGACTTCTGGAGAAATTCTTCATGGTGAATGCGCCCTCCTTGAGTGGATGATGAAAGCTTGCTTTCCTTCCATTCCTTTTTCTTTACTTTCCTCCTTTTTTCCTTTTCTTATTGCTTTGCTTTGGATTTTCTTCTTTTTCTGAATCTTTCCTTCTTTTATGAACTTTCCTGCTTTTCTGACTTTCCTACTTTTCGTGATTTATGTTGCTTTCTTATTTATGCTAATTTTCCCATTTTATTCTTATTTTCCTTCTTTTTCCTGATTTTCTAGATCCATGTACTTTCTCTTTGACTTATTCCTCAAGTCTTCTCTTCTCCAACCTTATCCACTAATGTGCCCAAGTGGAGCATTATCTCCATTTATTCAACATAAAAATATTAATTGCATCATAATTAATTATTCCAAGTGGATAACAAATTTTGGATAAAAATAAATGCACACTCCTAATTAATTAATTGCCTAGAATACAAAATTTAACCCCATGATACTGAGGTTGTCTCCTCAACCCAAGGGATTGGTTGGGTTAGGATCTTGATCCAATGTTCACTGTTGAGGAGACATGACATATGTCTGTGTGTGTAAACACACACACGCACACAAATAAAAGGAAGAGGGTGATTAGTATGAGGAGGGAAAGGAGTATAAGAAAGTTACTGGAAGGGGGGGTAAATATTTTTGGTTATATCCCTTATAGCAAGATGAACTAGTATAAGATTTGAAGATCCCACTGACCTATTAAAAATGAGAGGGTTGATGTATCCAAGATATAACCTATTCACATTGTCCCTAGTTTTAATCACTAGCATAGATCGATATTAAACTGGGATCTACCAAGAACCCAAAGGGATCAAATATCTTGAGGTGCAAACCCCTTTTTAGAGTGCAAATGTTGAGGAAAGGGTAGAGTGAAAATAGAAACAATGATAATTGTAAAAAAATAACTACAGTTTTGTTGATCACAATTGATTATTTCCTTTAAAAGTTTGAGCCTCTGTAGAGAATCGAGATGGCTCGCAAGTCCAAGTGGAGAGGTCCACAAGTTCGATGATTTCCCTATTTTTCTTCTTGTAGGTCTATGGCTCACAACTTTGCAGGTTTGCACCTTCGCTCTTGTATTCCATGTATTTTATCTTATTTTTGTACACTAGGTACCTAGTCATATTCATGTGTGAGGAACCTTCAACAATTAATTAATGAAAATACACGAGATAGCAGTAATAACAGAACTCAGAATCACTTTATTGATCGCAGGCCACTTTGAGGGGACAACCTCATTTGAGAAAGCTCAATACAAATAAATTCACGGTACCTTCATTGGCTTCAACACACACTTATATACTAATTCTATGCCCAATACTATGGGTCAATACCATGGGACATATAATACTACGATATGACTTACAAAGCATATGTGTCCAATACTATGGGTCAATACCATGGGCTAATACAAACTATGGATCAACAAATATTACGGGACGACTTACAAAGCATATGTGTCCAACAACAATATACTAACAAAGTAAAGAGAAGGGTTGACATGGGTTCCTAACATCCCCTCTCCCTTAGAAAAAACTTTGTCCTCAAAGCTTTAGATGTGGAAATTGATGCGGAATCTGGAGGAGTGGTTTCCCTGTAGCATCCTCGAGTTGCATTCCATGCCACTGTTACAACATAATTTTCCACCTTGTGACCATTAGCACTCTTTGGCCTGTAGGATCCATTATATTGACTCAGATCCACTTTATATCCTTCAGACACACTATTTCCCTATTTTTCCCCTATACGCTAGATGTATCACTTCAGTGGGCGTACCCGCAAGTTGCATCACTATAGCCCGCGAGTATAATGTAAAATGGTAAAAATCACTAGTTAATTACTTTTTACTCCCAAAAAGTGGTCATAGGGTGACCTTTGGCCCTCCATTTGCCCCGAAACACCTCGATGTGTCCTTTCACTTACCTTTGGAAGGACTATATATTGAGCACATATGGCATATGGACAAGAGGAGAAAGGAGAGCAAGAGAACTCTAGTGGATTTTTGCCCTATCTTGAGGCTACACTCATTGATCCTTGTAGTTGTGAACCCTTAATGTTCACCTTCCAAACTCCAATCATAGTTAGATTTTTCCATTCCATGGAGGATTGAAGTGGTGGAGGCACAAGTGGAGAGACCTAGATCTTGGTTCAGATTGGTTATCGACAAGAGGTCGTATCACATTGTACTTCTTGTTATTTATTAATAGAAATACTCATATTCTCGTCCATTAAAGTTGTGAATGTTGTTTATATTACATTGGGTTGCATTTACTTATAATATCATGGACCATTGCTATTGATGATGTTAATGTCGTTTATATATTATACGCGCTTGTTGTATATTGGCTGTCAAAACTAATTTGCAGGTTCAAGTGCACGGGTTAAAAGCTCCAACGGGGATCTACATCAAACGTTTGGATCGAGGTTGGTTATATTCTTCATTATCTTAGCATTTTCATTTATATAGCATAGCACTGAGAATTGAGTTAATTTCTGGTATTCACCTATCTGTTGTGGTCTACCCCAAGCCATAGGAAGTTTTCTCCAACACAGAAATGGTGACTCCGCTGGGGAGAACATCCATTTTTGGGGATTTTTAGGCATTAGTCCTTATTTAGAGTTGTTGTGTGTCGAGTCTCTGTGTAATTCATTGGACATTAGGATACACTATAAAAAACAGCCTTTTTCTAAGCCATTTGACTCTTTTTCTACTCATTTGCTTTTCCCTGTACACAGGTGAGCCTAGTTCTTCTCGCGTCTACCCGCTTCTATCTGCAATATAGCCCGCAGGTGCCCGCAGGTATTCCTTTGATAGTAGCATATAACTCCGGGGGTGATTTTTTTATGGCCTTTGGTTGTTGTTGGGTTCGTTCTGAGTGTTCCTGAGTCTTCTTTGGCCTTGTTCCTGACTGGTCCAAGCCTTGTTTGTGACCAGAACTCCTCTTTTCTCTTGGTTTTGAGCCTCATTGGTTTTTACCCATTTTTAATTTTTAAGCTCATTCCATTGGCTGAGTCTTACTGTTTGGGATCTGCTAGGTTTTCTGAGTGATTTCCTTTTCATTCTTGTAATTGGATAGTGGGATTTTGCTTGCATTTTTCATTTCATTATATTGAAAAATACAAAAAAAAGAAACATAGTTTTACATTTTCCTTTTGCTTATATGTGAAAATACAAGAAAAAAATTACTTTCATGTATTGCATTTTGCATTGAGTGCTTGCTGCTTTCATATAGGTTATGCTTGTGCATTGGAAAATATAAAAAAGTTGCAGCTTTATTTCGAAACCGTTGGATTGATTTTCATTCTAGTGGCATTGTTTTTATTGGATAGATGAGTCTAGAGTTTGATGATTTTTCATACTATTGAGTCATATACATCACTAGTTTCACGATCATATCCTTTGAGTAACCACAGCCATTAAAATTAACGCTTAATCTAAAATTGATTAGAACGTTTTTATTTATAGGGTACACCAACTAGCATAGGTTTAGATTCTTGGAATAGATCATTGCGAGTGAACAATCCAAGACTACTAGACAAAACATTATGTGTCTGACCAGGGAGTGGTGAAATCCATGGTATACATCGGTGTTCTCAGGAAGCTCTACTCAGACCAGAGTTAAGCACGAGGTCACAGGAGGTTGGTTGCGGAGATAGCCCTCCAATACCGGCTGAACATGGGAGATATTTCCAGGATTTGTTCGTATCTGGGGGTACTGGAGGTTCATTATCTTATGCTTCGGGCTTAGCTACCCTACCCATACAACAGATCCCACCTTCGACTATCCCCCTGAGCATTGGTTATACTACGGTGACCGTAGTTTCCTTACCTAGGTATCGCACAGGGTGCTTGCAGTGGTTATACTGTTCATATCCTGAGTCAGATAGGGGTTGGACAGCACAGTTGTCATTGTATAGGGACTTGACCCTATGCATGCAGTGAAGCCTGGGAACCTCTATAACTGATTCTGTTACCTCCGGATACAGTTTGGGAGTCTCAAACCTCTCCTGGGCGAGACATACCGGCTCTAGTGTCGGGAGCTCATTTAGCCACTCTGTTTGTCTACTCTTGGCTGTAGTTTCTCTAGGTGTGTGCTTTTGATTTACTATTTTTTATCGATAGTTGGCCATTAGGGGACGCTGTGATTTTATAGTTTCTCAAGAGATATCGTGACGCAAAGTCCTACTCTCCATCGATCTCATCGGTTGGTTGGTTTACAGCCTGCCGAGATTTCACGCCGTGTTGCTCGGGGACGCCGACGAGCTCCCTCTGAGTCTTCAGATTCTTACAAAACATATGTCTTTGACATTATGACTGCACACTCTGACATGAGAGAAATCCCTATGACTCCATCGGGTAGATTCAAGCACACTTCATACACCCCTACTCCTCGAGAGGCGTGGGGGGGTGATCCACCTGAGACCCAACCTAGTTTGTTTGGTCCGGATCCATCCGAGATCCAGCCTAATTTGTTTGGTCCGGATCCACCCAAGGACGACCCATTAGATCCTTCATATCCACATGATTTCTGTTACGGGATGCCAGAGTTACATGATGACGCAGGCCCTACGACCAATCCTACCCCGTTCTCTTTTGGTATGCCTACTTACAACACAGTTGATCCTTCCACTGCTTTTGGTAGTCATGGTGGAACTAGTCATGGTGTTAGAAACACTGCACCCACTGGGGGCAATACCCTTTCCAGGGGCACCATGTTGTCCACTCACACACATAGTATGGGGACTGGTCACATTCCTCCTAACAATGCCAATGTTGGAGGAGGGTCGCCTCCTATGACTACCCAACCTAATAGGAACACTGTTCGCAACACGACTCGCCGTCCACCACCTAATACACATGCTGCTACCCATCAACCTAGGACCACTTTCACAAATGTTAACGCTCCTCCCAACCACGGGGGTGGACATATACCGCATACTTTTACGTCCGTTGTCGCTACTAGTAATGCTAATGTAGGAGGTGGGAATATACCTTATCCTCATGGTCACACCGCCACCATTCCTACTACTAGTAACACCCATGTTGGGGTTGGGAATACATCTCATGCTTATGGTCACCACATGACTGCTCACACTCATCCTAACGCTTACATTGGGGGTGGGAACATACCCTATAATCATGGTCATTACAACATGGTTCCCGCTATGAATAGTATGTATATGCCCCATAATTATGGTGGCAACCCTTACTACAATACAGTCGGTACTGGCCATCAGTACAAACCACCTCAATATGGTGCTCAAAACACATATATACCTGCTTACCCCCATATGGGTAAGGTCGGAGGAGGTTATCAACCTTATGGCCATGATCAAGCTTATGGTCAGTCAGGTCCGCATAATCAGTAGTTTAATGCTCGTGGTCAAGCATATGGTCCTTCTTATCCTTCAGGTTCTTACAATCAGCCACAGCTCCGGTTCCTTGCATGTCTAAATATTTCGGATCTTTCGAAGCTCACGAATGATCCAGTGTGTCACAACCCTAATTGGCCTCTGGTCCCTACCAAGCTTCCTTCGGACATTCCTAAGTTCGAGGGGAAAGGTGGTGAGGATCCGGGTGATCATGTCACAACATTTCACCTTTGGTGCTCTTCCAATTCGTTGAACCACGATTCCATTAGATTACGACTATTTCAACGCACCCTCACGGGGGTAGCCGCGAAGTGGTATGTTGAGTTTCCTGGGGGCACTTATAGGGGTTTCAATGAGATCTCTTTGGTTTTCTTGGACCATTTCCAGTTGTCAGTTCGTTATGATACTTGTACTAAACTTTTGTCTACCTTATGTCAGAATAAGACCACACATATTTATGACTACGTTCAAGAGTGGCGTCGGCGGAAGAGGTTAGTGAAAGCCAACATTCCTCCAGAGTTTATGTTGGAATGGTTTCTCAAGTCTCTACTTCCATGTATTGCTAAGGACGTTTTGATGTCTGGTATTATGACTGAGGAACAAGCCATCTGTTGGAGCCTAGGCCGCAGCTATGGTAAAGTTGCGAATTTTGAGGAAAAAGCACAAGTGTTGAAAGGAAAGTGCTAATTTTGAATAAACACCAAATTTTGGGCAGAAGGAAACGGTGCGCAGTACGGTGCCAGATGGATGAGCTCAATGCAGATTACGGACTGGAACTCGCGGAGCTCGCGCGCACGTCATAGAAGAATGAATGTGGCTGAATAGAAAGCTCAGCTACCATAATAAATGAAGCGACGGAGTAGAGGGCTCAGCTACCCTCATTTAAGGCTAAGTACAGAATTTATGGTTGCTCGGATCAAGGAGGAGCAACGGACCAAAGCATTGAAGGCAAAGGACAAGGCGCCCATACCCGCAATCTGCGTCGGAAGTCACGGAACCTACAGGAAGCGGCGACATGACTGCAAGCGGCGCCTACAGTACACCTAGCCATGTCTGTGGTTAGGGTTTTTGGGGATTACTGTTGGGAAAGGCCCACAGATTTGTAAAGGTGCGACCGTCATGGCCACCTATATATATGTGTAATTGTAAAAGATAGATGTTAGTCAGTTAGCTAGCCTTTAGATGCTGAGACACAAGTTAGCTATTTGAGATAAGCTAGCTAGGTAGTAATTCTTCTATTATGTTGTTAGAAGACGAGAGTAGAACTGGATAGCTGTGAAGCTAAATCCTTGAGTTGCAGACAGTCTGAGTCGACGTCTGAACTATATTGTAATCTCTGTAGAGAAAGAGACTAGATCGAGAGAAGGGCTCCCAGCTGTGTGCGTGGAGTTTCCTGGAAAGATCTAAGGCTGCAGCTGTGTGCGCAGCATATTGTGTAACTCTATCATTTTCTGGTTAATATAACACTCCCGTGGACGTGGTTTTCCCCGAGGAGGTGAACTTCATACTTCTTGTTGTTATGATGCTGTGTTGAGTGATTTCCTGTTTTAGTTCACTACCTGTGTATACATGAATCTTGCATTATCTTCATGAGTGTTAAGTAAGTTCTTGAAGCTTCCTTGGTAACTATAATCGTTAAGTGTCGAAGAATCTGTAGAACGCTGCCGCCACAGCGATAGAGGGATGCATTACTGCGCTAGGCGCGCGGGCAGAAAGGATACATAGAGCGTCGACGCATGGGATAGTCGCCTCGTGCGCCAGAGCGGGGATACCGCACAACTGGGCTGTTGAGCAAGAGTTCATCGCAGTTACGCCAAGGGGTCTGCGGAAGAGAGAGGCATTCCGCTTTGAGGAATCGTCGAGGGAGAGAGAGAGCAGTCTCCGCGTCGCCTAATTTAGGGAAATCTGATTCCTTAGCCCCCCCATAGCCACTTCGGGTGAGACCTCGAGCTGCTGCGCAGCTCGTTGCCGAGAGGGCCAGTGCGCCAAGGGGTTTTGTTGCTGCGCTTAATTAAAACCCGGGTCTTCCCAAAAAGCATCCAACACCATCTTAAAAGTCCAGCAGTTAGATTTACTATACTCTCAGTATGGCATTTTATATGACATCATCCTTGACGCACCGCGAACATGACATGAGCCCAAGACAGTTCCTGGACCGCATGCCGACAGCATTGTGGGATTCGTAAGTACTTGCTCTATAGATTTGGTGGCTAATCAAATGCAAAAAAATTCACTTAACTATTCTAATCCCAGACAGGTTCACACCTTGTCCACTTCCACCTCATCGTCCGATGTACACACTATGCAAACGACAAACCCATCGGGTAACCGGAAGCCTGGTGGTAAGAAGAAGGGGAGAAATAACTGTAAGGGTGGAAACAATGGGAACAATAACAGTAATTGCAATACCCCTCGTAAGGAGAATGCCAACCCTCCTCGGGAAGGCGGAAATGCTAGTGAGGACCATAAACCTAGGCGTAAGGTGAAATTTCCTTGTAAGCTTTGTGGGGAAGATCATCTTACTCACTTGTGTCCTCGAATCGAAGAATCATCGAAGAATTTGGCACAGAGCCCAGCTATGTTGAAGGATCCCCTTCCTCCTCATCATCAAAACATGGCTTCACATGCTCCCGCCGCTGGTTATGGACCTAATGAGACTCCAACGTCTTCTTCCAATACTAGTGGTTATGGATGCGTGAATATGGTCCAGTCAGAGGTTAGTGTTGCTACTCGTCAACGTGATTATGGTGCACCACAACTTAATATGGGGAATGAGCCTCCCCCTCCTCCTGATAATTCCTTGCATATCGAGAAGCCCTCTATTATGCCACAGATACCGAAAGGTGTTCTTAAGCACTCTACGCATAATCCTAATGCCCGAGTTGCCCATAACTACTCCATTGCAGAATATTTGGGCCAAAATCCATGTGCCATGTCAGCTCTCGAAGTTTTACAGGCATGTCCTTCTCAAAGGTATGCCCTTTTGTGTGCATTAGGAGTTTAGGATGGGGGGAGTCCCAACGTTATCAAATTTGACACTACTGATGTTCAACCTTGCTTACCTTACCACGTGGCTTTTCAAATCCATGTGGAGTGCCTTAAAACTTTCGTCAAAATAATGGTGGCTGACGAAGGTGGTTCCACGTCAGTGATGTCTTTAGCTTGTTGGAAAGCTCTTGGCTCTCCTCCTCTACTCACGTCTAGGACCATGCTCATTGCATTTGACAGTAGGTAATTTAAGCCACATGGGATAATCTCTTCCCTTGTTGTCCGCTTGGGAGGTAAACCTATGCCTATTGAAGTGGAAGTGGTTGATGCAGCGATCAACTACAACCTTTTACTGGGTTGGAATTGGATGTACACTATGAAAGATGTCGAATCTACTGTATTCATAATTATCTGCTTTCCACATGAAGGCAAGATTGTGACAATCAATCAGCTGGGTTTCGTTAATCCTTCTCCCATAGCATCCACAGGATCAGTAGTCCCGCAGGTTACAGATTCTTAGCCGGCAACTAGGAACATGGGTTTTGGTATGTACCCTTCGTTGATGGTATCTTATGATTTCCCATCACCCATTAATTTTATTGGAACCATTTTCGACAATGCGCCTCCTCCATTACATAATGTACCATTCCAGACTTCATATTTTGATGATCCGTGGACTTTACCATCCACGAGTTCTACGTATGGAGACATTGCGCACGTCGGGATGTCTATGCCACTATCTGTTGTTGAGCTTGCTTATTAGGATATTCAACAAGCCACTGCAGAGCCGGATCTCCCCTCTTCTCGGACAAATGAGGAAGATCCCATTATGCTGCTAGTTTGGGCAGTCAACTCATCTTGTTCGAACGATTGCCTTGATGGTACTTTACCTATGGATGAAGCTATTATTGAGGCCATGTGTGGTAGTGAGAGACCTTGGGAGGATATGCATCATCACTCTTATTTCCTTCCCAACCTCGATCTCGCCGAGCAAGAAGAGTTTAGGACGACTCTTGCAGAGATGGTTGGTCACCCTGTGGCTCTTTTGGGCTCACATGAGATTTATGCGGAGGGGAACATGGCTAATATTTCCCCGATGAAACCAATCAACATCTCTTGCACTCTTGGAAAGATTGAGAACATTTACATCGGTGATGATTGCTCTTCTGAAGAGGTTGCCATTTACACTGAATTGTTTACAGAACTTCGGGAAGCTTTCTCCTGGTCATATGAGGAGATTCCAGGAATAGACCCCAGTATTGTCGAACACGAGATTAGAATGTATCCTCATGCTAAAACGGTTCGACAACGTCTTCATGTTGTTAACCCTAGAAAGGCAGCCACTATCAAGGCAGAGGTGGAGAAACTACTCAAAGCTGGTTTTATCTACCCCGTTCCTCTTACTAAATGGGTGTCAAACCTCGTTCCTGTGGATAAGAAGCAGGGAACGATCCGAGTATGCACTGATTTTAGAGACCTGAATCATGCATGTCCGAAAGACAATTTCCCCACTCCATTCATTGATCAGATCTTGGATGCTTATGCGGGAAGTGATATTTTTTCGTTTATGGATGGCTTTTCAGGGTATAAAGAGATTCAAATCAAACTCGAGGACCAACATAAGACTACTTTCATTTTTCCTTGGGGTACGTTTTCATATCGAAAAATGCCCTTTGGCCTTAAAAACGCCGGAGCTACGTTTCAGCATGCCATGACCTATTCCTTCCACAACCTTAAAAGTATAATGGAGTTTTTCTTGGATGATCTTGCCGGCCATTCTCACAAGAGAGTGGACCACCCCAAGCACCTCTGTTTGGTTCTTGAACGATGTATATGCTACAAAATTTGGTTGAATCCCAATAAATGCATCTTTGTGGTGTGGTTTGGTCATCTTCTAGGATTTATAGTTTCGAAAGAGGGTATTAGAGTCGATCCTCTGAAAGTTGAGGCAATACTTCGGTTGCCTCCTCTGCACAACTTGTTTCAACTTCAGAGCCTCCAAGTGAGAGCTACTTTTCTATGTCATTTTGTAGTTAATTATGATAATCTTACCAAAGGTTTCGTGCACTTGTTGAAGAAAGACACATCATTTATCTAGGATGAGCGAGCCCAACAGTCTTTCGATGCCCTTAAGAAAGCTTTGGTATCATCCTCGGTGCTTATTCCACCAGACTTCGCACGATATTTTGTACTTTATGTGGCTGCATCTCAAGAGACGATTGTCATGGTTTTAGTTCAGGTTGATGATGTGCTCGTCGAGCATGTGATCTATTACCTTAGTCGAAATCTAGTAGACGTTGAACTGAGATATACTCACATGGAAAAGTTGGCACTTGAGACTGTCCATGCAGTCCAACAGTTACAACACTATATTTTGCTTAGAACAACCACAGTTGTAGTGCATATCAATCTGTTTCAGTTCGTGCTATCACGACTCCTTATAGGGTGTAAGTATAATAAATGGATTGTAATCCTTCAGGAGTTCGATCTCGATTTTTCTTTGGCAAAGTCGGTGAAATCGTTGGTGTTTGCTGAGCTTATGTCGGACCTTCCGAGACTTGATGAGGATGTCATCCGTGAAGATTCCTTTGTAGATGAACACTTGTTTCTTATCTCGTCGAAGGACCCTTGGTATGGGGATATCATTGTATATCTCCAAACTTTGAAGTTTCCTTCGCATTATTCGCGGGACGAGCGACGGCGTGTGAAACATCACGCTAAAGATTATACTATCGTCGACGATGCTTTGTATTGTCGAGGAAAGGACTCTATTCTCCTTCATTTCTTGACTCATGCAGAAGCGGAGTGGGTGCTTAATGATTTCCATGCTGGGGCATGTGGTGGTCACTTATTCGGGCTTGCTACAGCCCAACGTATTATGCGAGCTGGTTACTTTTGGCCTTCAATATTTAAAGATTGTATAAACGTTGTGAAGAGATGTCACCCTTGCCAGGTGTTTTCTCGGAATATACACTTGCATCTAGCGCCCCTTCATCTAGTCGTCACCGTCGGTCCCTTCACCAAGTGGGGGGTGGATTTCATGGATTGCAAACCAGCTTCGGCTGGGGGGAATCACCATATCATAGTGGTTGTGGACTACTTTTCCAAATGGGATGAGGCCATGCCTACCGTAAAAGTCGATGGTGCTATAGCAGCTATTTCGTGTTCAATCAGATTATCACTCAGTTCAGTATTCTGAAAGAGATTGTCACTGACCATGGTAGTCACTTTTAGAACAAAATGATGGAGGATTTGTCTGTCAAGCTTGGGTTTCGTCAAGAACACTCATCTTCTTACTATCCCCAAGAAAATGGTCAAGTTGAAGCAGTCAATAAGTCTTTAAAGACCATTCTCCAACGTACCATCCAACAAAGCAAGACCAACTGGCACATTATGTTATATCTTGCTTTGTGGGTGTATCAAACTGCAGTTAAGACTGCCACCGGGTTCTCACTGTTTCATATAGTACACGGTGTGGAGTCGATTTTATCGATTGAATGCGAAATCCCTTCACTTAAACTGGCCATAGAGCTCCTCCCTAATACGACGGGTATTGAGCAACGTTTAATCCACCTTGAGCAGCTTGACGAGCAACGTCAAGATGTCGCCGTGGTTATAGATGCCAATAAATGTCGTGTCAAGGTGGAGGCACAAGCGGATTGATCCAGATCTTGGTTCAGATTGGTTGCTGGCAAGAGGTCGTATCACATTATACTTCTTCTTGTTTATTAATAGAAATACTCATCTTCTCGTCCATTAATGTTGTGAATGTTGTTTATCTTACATTGGGTTGCATTTACTTGTTATATCATGGACCATTGCTATTGATGATGTTAATGTCGTTTATATATTATATGTACTTCTTGTGTATTGGCTGTCAAGAATAATTTACAGATTCAAGTGCATGGATTGAAAGCTCCAATGGGGATCTACATCAAACGTTTGGATCAAGGTTGGTTACATTCTCCATTATCTTAGCATTGTCATTTATAATAGCATAGTTCTGAGAATTGAGTTAATTTCTGGTATTCAGCTCTCTATAGTGGTCTCCCAAGCCATAGTGAGTTTTCTCCAACACAGTCACTCTACTCAAGTTAGTTTGATGAAAATATGATCACACTTTCGAAATACATTATCTCTTCAATCCACATGACCATCACTTAAAAAAGAAACCTAAAAATAGTTGATTTCAAATCAATGTTGATGCTGATGTCAATGTTGATGATGCATGTGATCACACTTCTGTATCTTCATTGATCCTAATGGCACCTAAATGATTGTAATGGTGTTTGAGTGACCCAGATGTCACCTAAATGATCCTAAAGGAATTCGAGTGTCCCTGACAACATTGAGAGACCCTAATGGCATCTGATTGACCCTAAAAACATGTCGATGATGCATTATGAGAATGTTGATGGCTTTGGTAATGAGTTGATAATTATAAGATGATATTGATCACAATTGATGCCTACATTGATTATGATGATGATATATGATTATTTCAATGATGACGAGTATGGTGATAATGTTGATTCCTATGACGATGATGATAATTAAAATGATAATGATGAGGATCATGACAATTACTAATTATTAATATGCATCAAACTAGTTAGACGAGGGAAAACATTCTTTATGAAATTCTTGTAAGGTAGTAGGATGCCTTGTTCATCATCACAATGTTGATGACATGAATGACTATCGTGATGATATATGAGGATGAAAATGATGATGATGATGATGTATTATATGATGTTAACGATGATGGTGATGATGATGTATTATATGATGTTAACAATGATGATGATGATGATGATGTGTTATATGATGTTAACAACAATGATGAGATCGATGTTGATGTCAATGATGATGATGATGTTGATGTCAATGATGATGATGATGTTGATGTATTATAGGATGTTAACGATGATGATGACATCGATACTGGTGTCAATGATGATGATGCATGTGATAGCACTTCTAGATCTTGATTGATCCTAATGACACCTAAATGATCGTAATAGTGTCAGAGTGACCCTAATGTCACCTCAAGTGTCCCTAACAACATATGAGACACCCTAATGGAATGTGAGTGACCCTAATGACATGTTGATGATGCATTCTGGAAATTATGATGGCATTGATGATTATTTGATAGATATAAGATGGTATCAATATGCTGAAGGTGACTTGGTCCTCTTATATGACCAAGCTAAAGAACCCCTGGGGGCAGGCAAGTTTAACCCCATGTGGCATGGCCCTTACATTGTGAGGTGTGTCCTGGAAAAAGGATCCTATGAATTAGAGGACTATGAGGGGAACGTCTTAAGGAGCCTAGAAATGGGCTCTACCTCAAGCGGTATTACGTTTGAACTTCTAGTTCGAGCTAATACTTTTGTATACTATTGTATAGTTATTTCTGTACATAGTTTATCTTTCTTTTGGTTTTCAGGTCTGTTGATTAGCTTCCATTTGATTGAAAAATGTCAGCGGAATCTCCTACATTCTTAGGGTTCGTGGATGGTGCTAGCCGTCATACGCAACAACTTGCTTCTGCTGCCTGGGCTATTTTTTCACCTAACCACCTAGTTGTGTCCTTAGGAGGTGCTTATCATGGTCCTACATCTAACAATGTGGCTGAGTATAGTGCCGTGATTGAGCTACTTTGGGATTCTATTTCACATAGTATCCAGTCTTTAGAAGTTCGCCTGGATTCACAACTAGTTGTGTCTCAGTTGAATGGTCAGTACCATGTGAGGGATCCTATGTTACTACGAAAATTCTGAAGGGTAAGACTCTTGGAATGACATTTTGTTTCAATTACATAAATTCATGTTCTGAGAATTTTTAATCATATATCTGATGCATACACTAACTATGTATTAGATTGGCATTTGTCACATTCACAATGAAGCACACAAATAAAAGATACATTCATACATTTGTACATACACACATGTAGTAGAACCGGAGAACCAAATTTTTTTATAAATAATATGTCCAAAATTGTAGTGTCATAATACAAAACTGGAGGCTGTAGCCCTCAAAAATATACATATCGATACAAAAAAAATAGGACTCTGAGATGTCTAAGCCTTACGAGGAGGCCTAGATACCGCCTCGGCAGGATGTGTATGATAGTAATACTATACTGCATTTTCTATATGCTGCAGTAGTCGCACCCACCTGGTCGGTACCCCCACCACATGATGGTGCATATCCTCTGGTAGCTGCGCTATCTCTATATCTGGTACCCTGTTGGTCATCCGTGATAGGTTGGTCCGCACAGTCTGTAGTGTACGCTCTGCTGCAGCACCCACTACCTCATCGCCCCTTCCCCGTTGACGATGTCTCGGGAAGCCCTGGGGTCTTACTGGACCCTTGTCTACGAGCAAACAGTGAAACATTAATATATGATACTACCCCCAAAAATATTTTTGCATTCACATATATAATAAAAAATCCATAAAAAATTTAATACACCAAAAAACCTAAAAAGAGTAACTCACCAATGTCTCCAAACGCTGCTCCTGGTTGAAACGGCATGTCCCGATCCTGGCGGAAGTCTATCCCTACATAGGGGTAGTCATCTATAACTATGACCTGTCAGGCCCACCAATGAAAGAACTCCTCTGTGTATGGTGATGCCTGACGGCCACCACCCTGTTGCGTTAAGACCTCTGCCCACCGGATCAATAGTTTTCGCCATTTAATGATGTTTTGGACTAATACAATGTCATAGAGTAGCATTTTTTGACCAAATTTCTTTGGCAAAAGTTGTTTCCGATCGTTTCACACCTACGACAGGTATATTTCACACATGGCATATAGGTTAGATGTCATTTTCACATGCATTATGCATTTGACCTTTTGACCACTTTCATAAACCTTAGGTGCGACCCCGCTTCTTAACTAACACAGAACCTTCACACTGTTATAGAAGTGTCGTTATGTGGTGGTAGGGCCTTTCCGAACATGGGTACCCTAGTCAGAACCCCTTTTTGCATTATGGTGCCCATGCCTCCTTTGTAGTTACGCCATGACTTTGCGATAAAGACTCATACTCTACTTTGTCTTGTGATGGCCATCTCCCATAAGGACTCCCCCATTTACATCAAGTTGTGATTACATTGCATCATCCTGCTTGCTGCTTGAGCCTTGTGCTAGCTCCCGCTTACTCAGTTGTTAGCCTGGTGCTGAGCACTTTCCCTGTCGAGCCCTGCAGAGCTTACACTTTCCCTTCACAATTTGATGACCTTTTGACCGTGAGGGGGCACCCCCCCCGAGTGTCCACATCATGCACATGCCTCCTTGCATTGATCATAGGTATATTCCACTGCTTGGGACTAGTCTGCTCGTTATTTGACACTCGTTCCCTCACTTGTTGTACTATAAGCAATTTTATTCTTTTTCAAGCTTTTCCAAATATGAAAAAGACCAAAAAAATCAAATATTCCAAAAAGTTAGACGGGATTATGGTTACTACTTCTAGTTGGCATCTGTTGTGTCGCCTTTGAACAGAGCATTCATTCCACTCCATACATTATGATTCGGGACTATAGTTGGACCTTAGGAGATGTACTTGTTTCTCAGTTTACTCCACCGATTGGTTAAGCTTCTAGTCATTATGGAGCCCTTTGTGAAGCCTCCTGCATCGCACAGCCTATATCAAGTATATGCTGCTTGAGTCTATCCATCTGCTCATTCTCTTGTTCAAAGGAAGTCTTGAAACCAGAGTCAGCCACTCCTCAGATCTCTTGACTATTGCATGTCGGCCATCCTTATTGAGTCAATCCGTTTCACCTGAGTTCTTCCAAATCTCTCAGCGTAGCTGGTACCTCGTGCTGGTTGATGAGGGATGCCTTAATTCCCTCCTTCCAGGGAGTCTCATTCTGTCGAATTCAACCCATTTATTCCAGAAATTGAGGCTTAGAGCTCGGTTGAGTACCTTGAGGCTTGTAGTCATTAGTGGCAGGTTCTCTCGCCATCAAAATTTTTGGGAATACATCAATGTCCCCTGATCGATGGATTCATCTTAGTGTTCGACTTCAACACATATATTCGCACTTTGATGATTGTGCTCTGTGCCTTGATGCACATTTTCATTATTGGTGGGTTATCTCGCGTATGTTAACGGTATACATCATTGACTGGTAATCAGATGATGTCACATCAGGTTCGACCTCAACTCCTTTATTCACTTGATGGGACTTGCACTGTCGAAGAATTTTGTAGAAGACCCCAGGCGATAGTGGCATTCAGTATGCTACGTATGATCGTGACTTTACATCTGAGATATCACCTCTCAGACATCAGCAGTTTGTACCTACAATTTGCACCAGTCATTTCCTTTTCAGCAGGAGACCATATCTTACGGTAGAGGGATCATGGCTATGATCACTTATGACATGTATTCATTATGTACTGCCTATTCATGGCCATTGCATCAGATTGTTGTACTATACCGACATGTACTCAGGGATACTATTGTATTATGACAAGTGAGCTACTCCTTCCACTTGTGTCTCCATCACTCCACTTCTAAGATTTATAATGTATTTCGGCCATCGTAGCATTAGTATTTGACCTCACACATTAGGGGGCATCTGTTACAATGTAATTTTCCACCTTGTGAGCATCAGCACTCTTTGGCCTGCAGGATCCATTTTATTGACTCAGATCCACTTTATATCCTTCAAACACACTATTTCCCTATTTTTCCCCTGTATACTAGCTGTATCACTTCACTGGGCGTACCTGCAAGTTGCATCACTATAGCCCACGGGTATCATGTCAAATGGTAAAAATCACTAATTAATTACTTTTTACTCCCAAAAAGCGGTCATAGGGTGACCTTTGGCCCTCCATTTTCCCCGAAACACCTCGATGTGTCCTTTCACTTACCTTTGGAAGGACTATATATTGAGCACATATGGCATATGGACGGGAGGAGAAAGGAGAGCAAGAGAACTCTAGTGTATTTTTGCCCTATCTTGAATCTACACTCATTGATCCTTGAAGTTGTAAACCCTTTATGTTCACCTTCCAAAATCCTATCATAGTTTGATTTTTCCATTCCATGGAGGATTGAAGTGGTGGAGGCACAAGTGGAGAGACCCAGATCTTGGTTCATATTGGTTGCCAACAAGAGGTCGTATCACATTGTACTTCTTGTTATTTATTAATAGAAATACTCATATTCTCGTCCATTAATGTTGTGAATGTTTTTTATATTACATTGGGCTGTATTTACTTGTAATATCATGGACCATTGTTATTGATGATGTTAATGTCGTTTATATATTATATGCGGTTGTTGTATATTGGTTGTCAAAACTAATTTGCAGATTCAAGTGCACGGGTTGAAAGCTCCAACGGGGATCTACATCAAACATTTGGATCGAGGTTGGTTATATTCTTCATTATCTTAGCATTGTCATTTATATAGCATAGCACTGAGAATTGAGTTAATTTCTGGTAGTTAGCTGTCTGTTGTGGTCTACCCCAAGCCATAGGAAGTTTTCTCCAACACAGCCACTTAATTAATGCCTCTGTGATAGAGTGAGAGAGAAGCTGATACCTTTTGAGTTTCAGGGAGGATTGCTTGGAAGGCTGTAGACGAAGAGGAACCATATCAGCTGCGTGAAAATGGCGCTCAGACCGGTGTTGATCAGCGTGTTGTTTCAGTCGAATTATTTCCATGTGAAAATTGGCCTACAGAATGAAAAGAATATGATCGTGGTTTCGAAGAACAGAGTCAACTGCCTGAACTGGGGAACTGTTGAGGGTGTATGGAAGAAGAATTGGTAGTGCATGTCCATAGACTGCTTCATATGGTGTCATTTTAGATGTGGTATTGTACCACCAGAGCGCTTCAAGGAAATCCATAGAAATAGCTATCCAAATCTGTGTAGGGATGAGCAAGGGTTCGAGCAGTCCCAAAAGGAGTGTCGTTTCACCCTTGTTGACCTAGAAAGTATCACAGTCAGCCACCATCTTTTGAATGGTCATTTTCAGTCCCTACCAAAAGAAGTTACATTGTTCTCGGTCATACATTTTGAGGAACCCAGAGTACCCTGCCGATGGGGAAGCATGGAGTTCATAGATGTGATAGCCCTGTTGAGAAGATTGCAGCCAATTTGGAACAAGCAGAGAAATATCTGTAAGAGAAATTGGGTCATCAAATGTGCGAAAAGGAGCATCTTCCACTAGATTTTTCTTACCCTTCTTGTAAGTGATCGCATAGACAAAACCCATGAGTTGGATAACCCATTTCAGGTGTGCTCGGGAGGAGACCTGTTTTTCCAGGAAATTTTCCAGACTCTGGAGATCAGTCTTGATGCAGAAATAATTCCCTAATAGGGATGGCTGCCACTTCTGTACTGAATTCAAAATAGCCATCAGTTCCTTCTGAGATGTAGATGCAGCTAAATTCTTACCGGAAAGGTCTCTTGAAGGCGGCAAGCCCACTGGTTTAGCAAAGACACCTGCATATCTATCCAAGGAAGTAGTGGAGACCGTGGATGGGTGCATCTGAATGGAATGGAGTTGAGCGATGACACCATGTGAATTCTTCTTAAGGATCTTTTTCAGGCGATGTGAACTGATGATGCGAAGAGACCCTGGTTGTAAGCCTGTAAATTTATGTTGTTTCTGCTATACCTCAATATTACACATTACATATTAGTGTCGCATCCTTGCATTACCGACCTAAACGACAGTTTCCCTTAAAGATCATCTGAACATCCAGAGTGAAAACCATTGACTGAATACTGAAAGCAAAACCTTTTTCTACCATCTGCCAGCCCAATTTAGCCCTGTTTATGAGCACTACCGCTCTCTGCACATCTACAGGGACGCGGTAGTCAACACTATCGTGCTTTGATCCTTCTCTGGGGCGTGGTACTACCGCGTTATGCTCAGTTATAGGGGCGCGGTATTCTGAACTTATCCTTTTTGCCTTGGATTTTGGGATTTCGACCTTCGAGGATATTTTGTTGGGATTACCATCTTTGGTTCGATCCTAACTCCTTCTTTGTTTAGCTGGCCTGATCCACTAAACCCTCCATAGATCCACACTTCTCTCTTGTTGGTTAGCCTTCCCATGTGCTATAAGAGAGAAGCTTTCCATGGGCCAAAGGGAGGACTTTTGGGGCATCAAACCTATGATCTTCATACTTCTGCAGAGATAGCTAGAGGAAGCACTTGGAGCTAGAAGTTGGCTTGGACATCAAGCAACTATTGTACATGACTTCAAGTTGGTAATGGAATAACTTGTCTTGTTTTCCCAAATCATTTGTGTTAATTCTGTTTTAATTATATGATTTGTATCTTTCATAGATTTAGATTCCAACTCATGTTTCAAGTTGCTAGAGAATAGTGCATTCTTGTGTCTTGGTTCCATTTTGACAGGTTCATTCGTGAGGGCTTGGAGATTGGAGCAACTACAAAGACAAGCGTTTGGATAGAAGGTCAGTTAAACTTCTTCTACTCTTTCTAGCATTTTAATCTTGAGACGTTTGTTAGATCTAGGGATTCAAGGTAGCATTTGTTTCCTTTTTGTCTTAGTATAGAGTCAGTACATCCTGCTTTATCCTAAGAGAGTTTCTACAACAAAAACTGGCGACTCCGCTGGGGATCCTTTCTTCCCTAGTTTCACCTTTGCTTGCTTGTTTAGATCATCAAATCCTCTTCTAAGTGTTGTTTCTCATCACCTTAGATCCTCTTTACCATTTTAAACTTAGGAACTTACCCTTGCTCGGATCTTGGCCAAACTTTGATTTTTTTTAATCCTACAGGAGACTACCGCTCCCCCACAGTGTTATAGGGCGCGGTACTGTCAACACTACCGCTCCCCCACAGTGTTCTAGGGCGCGGTACTGTCCAAACTACCGCTCCCCCACAGTGTTCCAGGGGGCGGCACTGTCATTTTTTGGTCATTTTTGAGCTTATTTGGAGGGGTTCCCTTGGTTTTTTTGCTTCCAAACTCTTGGGGTGACTCCATATGGTCCATGGGATTCTTTTTTACACATTTTTGAAGAGATTTGAGTCTCTTTTGAGTCCTTTTCATCCACATTTTTGTCTCTAGTCCTTCATTGGCATCTTTGAGGCCATTTGGTCAATTTTGAGTCCTCTAAGACATTTTTTAGTTCTGGGAGTCAAGTGTCCCTTCCCAGTCACTTTAGGATCTCTATAACATAACTTTGAACCCTTCCAAACCTCATTTGGGAAGATTTGTGCCCCTTTTTCTTTGTTTGGAAGACTAGGTTCTATCTTGGAAAGTTGAAATCCCCTTGGGTTAACTTGATCCCTTGTGTACGTTTTCAATTTTTCTGATTTAGAGTCTCTTGATCAGGGATTTTGTGACCATTACATGACCAATTTGGACTGATACAATTCATTTTTAGCTTGTTTTAGAAACTCTTTGCATCTTTTGGAAGATCAAAGCCTTTGTTTGGTTTCTTGAGTCAAACTAGTGCTTTGTTTGCTTGTTGGGTAGAATTGTCATTCTTTTCAAGCCCCAATAGCTTGCATTGATTTTTAAAACTTTTTCTCGCCATTGGATTGTAATTGGATTCATTTTTTCTCAGAAATCTCTTTAGTGTAATATTCCAAAGGTTTGTTTGGTTTGGCATCATTTGGATTGATTAGATTGGCTTTGAAAAACTTGGGACATCCTTGTCTTTTGAAGTCATTTTCTTGGGTTTTGCATTTTGTTTCCTTTGCATCTTTAGCTATTTATTGGTCATTGGAATAGATCGATCCCTTGTTTCCATTTTTTTTTTAGTTCAAAGAGAAGCTTGGTTTTGTCGTTCTTTTACCATATTCATGAAATTGAAACACATAGGTATTCTTCTTGCTTTAATTTAATCATTTGACATTCTTGGTATTACATTCATGAGAAGAAGAAATGCTTGTTTCATATTTATGCGCATTTGAGTTAGATGATATTATTAGATTCTTCTCCTTGTCTTGCATTTGATTGGAAGCATTTGTAGAATCTTTCTTTCCGTAGCTTGGATGTGTCTTTTTCAAGTGTGAAAAGATAGGAAATGGATTAGAATCATTACGTTTGGTGTTCATATAAAGAACTTTTTTATTGCTTTGGGTTAGTTTTGGGTACATATTTTACTTCTTTCTATCATTTTGAAAAGAAATAAAATTGCATCTGCATTGGGTTGTGCATATTGGGAACGAAAAGAATTCTTCCTTACTTTAGCTAGTGTTCATCGAAGAGAAAGGCTCATTTCGATTCATCGTCATTTGCATGGTTTGGGTCGTCATAACACCATCAAGTTGCACTTCCATAACCCGATTGAGTAAGACAGCCACTAAAATTAATCTCCCTAATTAAACCAACTTTAACCTCACTTGAGGAAATCAAAAGAATTTGGTAGTTAGGTAGGACACCGGGGATAGGCATCAAAATAATTCCCCCTTGTCATTTTCATCTGAGACATAGTCGTTGTCTTTAGGGAACTAAAATCCTCTAGTATTTATTGACACGGTCACAGCTAGTTTGTGGAGGGGCCTCCTGACTGTTTTTAACTTTCAGGGGTTAAACGGCCGCGAGATTGAGAACCGGACGGACTTTGTGGAATACCGCACTCCACTTATCCCTAAGGCAACATCGATCGCTGTCTTCTTTGGAAGGCTGAAGTGCCAAAAACCTTTTCCGACGTGTCATGAACGAGGTAGCTTAGTATCTATTCTACTAGGGCTCTTTTACCCAGGATCCCTTTCGGTAGAGGGATATCCTTCCATTATTGGTCTCTCATTTTGTATTGTTCGACTTGGATTTCATCACCTTGCGAAGAATACAATTTGTTGAGGTCTCCAGCTCTTAGTTAGGCGGTTTTGCTTGCTATCTTGTAGAGGGTCTTTTTCTTTGTAGGGCTGCTTGTTGGCATTCTGGCCGTTTTGTTGTACATCTCACTTACTGTGGCAGCGGCCTCAGTATAGTTTTTTGAGCTTGCTCTTTTGGCCTGTGAGCCTTATCTTTTCCTAGCTCCCCTTTCGCACGCTCGGTTGCCTGAGGGTTTTTGAGTTCTTTTTAACAAGACTTCGTCCACATCACTTAGTTTTGTTCCATGGAGAATCCACCTCCATGCACCCATGCTCCTTCTGGGACTACCAGTCCGGAGACCCCTTTTCAAGGGGTACCTTTTACTTTTCCTCCAGTTGGAGATATTGGTCCTCCCTTTATTGCCACGTTAAATCTTCCTGGATTAACCATAGGATTACCGGTATGGTTATTCAATCCGGTAATTCCGATTGCGCCCAATTTTTTGAATGTTAACTCTCCACCACGAGAGAGTCAATCCCAAACTAATCCTTCTCCTTCTTCATCGGATGAATCTTCTTCCGTTCCTTCTTCCTCGCCTGACCAAAGCAATAGTGTTAGTAATCAGGTGGATAAGAAGAAGAAGAAAAGGAAAGTTAAGAAGAAGAAGGATAAAGAAGAGACCAAGCGTAAACCAGTCGCCTCTAATGGCACTCATTCTACGAAAACACCCCATAAGCCCAAGTTCCCTTGCAAACTTTGTAAGGGTGATCACCTTCTCAAGGATTGTCCTGATCTTTCCCGTGTATCAGAAGTGTGGTCTAAAAAACCCAAACCAATTGTATCGTCGACCTCTGACCATCATGTCGATGACACTCCTTCGACCAGTGACCCCTTGGTGAAGGGTCGTAAGGGTAAAGTCCTATATCCCTGTTTGATATGCAAGGGTATGCACCGTACTTTCCTTTGTCCAAGCATGGATGAAGCTTCACGGTGGTTGGAAGATATTACTAGTTCTCAACTGGTGCTTCCAACAAACGATAGTAATTTGCCCCTCGACCCCCCGCTGGTTGACCAAGTGATCAATTCAGTTTCATCTGCAATTGATCCCACTCTCCCTCCCGAGAGTGAAGTGATCGAGTCGCTGTCATTCCCACTTGATCCCACTCTTTCATTGGAGAAAGTACAGACTGAAGCAGTCACCTTGACACAATATTCGTCTCATTCTTATCTTCCAAGCGAGAGTGAATTGGAAACCGCTGATGTTTTCCTTATCGGTTCAGAATGTCCTCGGCAAGGGGAAACCCTGTATGTTTCCACGAGTCCCCCTCCAAGTACTGAGGTTATTTCCTTTGATTGGAATGGTCTAACAGAATCTCGTCTTCCTTCGAGTGTTCCTTTTCAAATATCTGTAGGAGTTTCCGATAAAGAAATTTTTCGTACGATAGTTGATGAAGGAGCTTCTGTTAGTATTCTATCCTCAACTGCTTGGCAAGCCTTAGGTTCTCCTCAGCTTGTGCCCATCACTGACCAGATATTGGCTTTCAATAGAAGGCCTACTGGACCTTTAGGGTCCCTTCCTCAGTTACCTATCACTTTGGGAGGGAAAATTGTCTGTATTGATGTCATGGTTGTCCAAGGTCCCTTAGATTTTAATCTACTCCTTGGACGTGATTACATCTATGCAATGAAGGCTGTAGTGTCCTCACTCTTTCGAGTGATGTATTTTCCCCATCATGGGAATGTTGTGACCATCGATCAGCTTTCCTTTGTGACGCCCACTCATCGCATGACTCCTAGTCACCAGACTTCCCTAAATGTTCCACATGTTTTAGTGGTTTCTTCCCCCTAAGGGGGGACGATGGAGCAAAGTTCTATTCCGGTGTCAAGCTCGGTAAAAAATGAAACCATCATTTCAAGCATAGTTTACTTTTGGTTTTAAGCTTGTGTAAAAATGAAACCAACTATCATTTTGAGCATAGTTCCCTTTCTATGTCAAGCTCGTTAAAAAATGAAATAGATTCTTACGAGCATAGTTTATTCTTTGTTTCAAGCTCATTAAAAAATGAAACCAACCCTCAAGCACAGTTTACTTTTGGTTTTAAGCTTGTGTAAAAATGAAACCAATCCCAAGCATAGTTTACGTTCGGTTTCAAGCTTGCGTAAAAATGAAACTACCTTCGAGCATAATTTCTTTCTGTTTTAAGCTCATTAAAAAATAAAAAGGACCCTTTCAAGCATTGTTATCATCTATTTCAAGCTTGTGTAAAAATGAAATAGATATCCCTTCCATTTGTTCGAGTCTCTCGCTAGAGTTAGGATTTGAACCTTCATTTCATCTGCCTGGATCACTTGATCCTGGTTCTCCCTACCCCCCGTGGTGAACACATTTGGATTAGTAGCCAGGATTTTTTGGGTAAGGAAGAAGAGTAGTCAGACGAAACGAAGCTTGGGGGGCATGTTTAGCCATTAGCAATCATGCTGGGGGCATTTACCAACCTCTGGTCATCATGTTGGGAAGGAACCCATTAATGGGCCTTAATCGTGAGCAGAGTTTACTTTTGGCTTCAAGCTCATTAAAAAATGAAACCAGTATTTTGAGCAAAGTTCTACTCCTATGTCAAGCTCGTTAAAAAATGAAACGAGTCTCCTCGTAGACTTAGTAAATGAACCTTCTTTTCACTTGCCTATACCTTAGGTGAATGAAATGAAGCTTAGGGGCATGTCTTCAACCTCTAAAAGTTACGTTGAAGTCAACTCGATCACCTCTCCACATCAGGTTGGAGCTAAGTCACTTACTTCTAGCAATCATGCTGGGGGCATGAACCAACCTTTGGATTTCATGACGGGAAGAAGTTAACCATTGGGAACATTTTCGAGCATACTTTCCTTTTTAGGTTTCAAGCTCATTAAACCATGAAAATTATCCCGAGCATAGTTCATTTTCTGTTACAAGCTCGTTAAAAAATGAAGCAGACATCATGAGCATTCTTCCAACCTATCTTCGAGCTCGTTAAAAATAGTAAGATGGTTTTTGAGCTTACTTTTCACTTTTTTCGTGCTCTGGTTAAAAACATGAAAAGTGGTTTGAGCTTACTTTTTCTTTTTTCGTGCTCTGGATCCAAACATGAAAAAGATTCCGAGTGCTTTTGATACCATTATCGTGCTCGTTAAACAAATTGGAGTAAAAAGGTGTGTCTAACGAGTATAGGTTTATCACTTTATCCGGCCTCGCTAGACTATTTACGGAAAAGGAACTGTGCCGAGTTTACTTTTCCTTTGTCGTACTCGGTCATCAACCATGACAAAGTTGTACATGGAGTCCATAGTTAAGCTCTTTTCAGACTCCCTAAAATTGAAAAGATTGCCAAGCGAAATTGATTCGTTCACGCTTGTAAAAGGATTTGAATGATCGTCTCCCTAGTGATAGTTTACCCCTTTTTCGGACTAGGGGGCACTATTTACGAGAAAGGTATACTCCAGCCAATCATGACTGGAAGAGTCCTCTCCCGCGTGGTTTTACCCTTTTTCGAGCGATGAGGCTAACTTTACGAAAAAGGACCGTTGGAGTCTTCTTTAGTTATTTTCAGACTCTCTAAACATGAAATGACAACCGAGTTTTCCTTCCTTGGACTCGTAAAATCAAACATTGAAGGACCCACTTTGGGACGAACCCCTCCTTTCTCAGGTTCGAAAAACATGTGAGATTGGACTCATCTATGAGATGAGCTATATCGAGCATCTGTTATCCTCCTCAAGCTCGTTAAAAAACAAAGAGGTACTCGTCCATCATGTCGGGGGAAAAATGGGAAAATGAGTCAAGTTTACCTTGTTGGCAGCTTGTGAGTCATCACCTTTGAACATGGCATGCATTCTCACCTTGTCTGTTTTGGGTAGTCAGTCTTGCTGATAGTGTCATCATTATGATCATACGTCCTCATTATTGCTATGAGTTCACACTTTCTGTGGTTCTGTCTGTTCAAGTAATCCCTGCTGCCAAGCTCTGTTTCATGCCGTTATATGTTCAAAGGGTTATTACCTTGAGTCCACCTCCACTTCATGTCAAACCTTCCCTTTGTGTCAGTACATATTCTATTGTTTCATCGGTCCATACTATCTCTCGTTCTGATTTCGTGTCGATGATGTGGGAATCATTATGGCCCACCTTCGACGAGTCTATTCCTGTCGACACCAAATCACTATCCAGGAATTAGGCTTAGGAGTCAACCACTAGTACCTTGGTACCTGCATGCCTCAATGGCAGGTTTCCTCGTATTCAACAGTAGGTTTTCATCAATGACCTCTGATTGAATGATCTCTCGGATGCTCGACATCAACTCCTTTATTCACATTTCGTTGAGATGTACTATAGATACCTTGGGGATCATTGTCATTATTGGTGATTTCCCTCGCATTTGTTAACGGTTCACATCATTGACCGGTAATCAAATGGTTTCTACCATGTTCGACTTCAACACCTTGTAATCACATGGCTAGATTCGTATCGTTTGCGATCGGGTAGAAGACCCTGGACACCCTTTTTTATTTTGATTACGTTCAGGTTGCAATGGAGATTTCCTCTGTATTGTCACACAGATCCACTTTTGTATTGGTCGTGGCTGTGTCATTACTGTCTCATGGATCTACGCTTGTTCATAGTAGCCATGATTTGTCTACAGTCTATATCATCTCAGTACTCATGGATCTGCAATGTATTGGTCGGCAACCATGCTTTGAGTCATTTGTTTCCGAGCATGGGAATGCCCGCCTCGGTGGTATATTTGACATTTTGTTTCTATTTCAGCTCGTTGTTGCTCTCCTCGACGCTATCTCCGAACCTTATTTATAAAGTCTTTCGGCCATCAGTCTCTTCTGACCTCACACTTTAGGGGGCATCTGTTATACCTCAATATTACACATTACATATTAGTGTCGCATCCTTGCATTACCGACCTAAACGACAGTTTCCCTTAAAGATCATCTGAACATCCAGAGTGAAAACCATTGACTGAATACTGAAAGCAAAACCTTTTTCTACCATCTGCCAGCCCAATTTAGCCCTGTTTATGAGCACTACCGCTCTCTGCACATCTACAGGGACGCGGTAGTCAACACTATCGCGCTTTGCTCCTTCTCTGGGGCGCGGTACTACCGCGTTATGCTCAGTTGTAGGGGCGCGGTAGTCTGAACTTAGCCTTTTTGCCTTGGATTTTGGGATTTCGACCTTCGAGGATATTTTTTTGGGATTACCATCTTTGGTTCGATCCTAACTCCTTCTTTGTTTAGCTGGCCTGATCCACTAAACCCTCCATAGATCCACACTTCTCTCTTGTTGGTTAGCCTTCCCATGTGCTATAAGAGAGAAGCTTTCCATGGGCCAAAGGGAGGACTTTTGGGGCATCAAACCAATGATCTTCATACTTCTGCAGAGATAGCTAGAGGAAGCACTTGGAGCTAGAAGTTGGCTTGGACATCAAGCAACTATTGTACATGACTTCAAGTTGGTAATGGAATAACTTGTCTTGTTTTCCCAAATCATTTGTGTTAATTCTGTTTTAATTATATGATTTGTATCTTTCATAGATTTAGATTCCAACTCATGTTTCAAGTTGCTAGAGAATAGTGCATTCTTGTGTCTTGGTTCCATTTTGACAGGTTCATTCGTGAGGGCTTGGAGATTGGAGCAACTACAAAGACAAGCGTTTGGATAGAAGGTCAGTTAAACTTCTTCTACTCTTTCTAGCATTTTAATCTTGAGACGTTTGTTAGATCTAGGGATTCAAGGTAGCATTTGTTTCCTTTTTGTCTTAGTATAGAGTCAGTACATCCTGCTTTATCCTAAGAGAGTTTCTACCTATCCGTAGGGAGAAATTTCTACAACAGTTTCCCATTGACTGAAAACTACATCCAAAGTTCAGCAAAATCCCATAAAATGGGGCCAAGAGTGCGTAACCATTGAACGCACAAAACCACATCACATCCACCTAAGGACAAGGAAAACATGTCAGAGCGCAAGTAATAATCTTCCAAAGAGATACGCACATTGTGACACTTCCCCTGCAAGGTAAGGTTCCCCCATTAGAAGCCATGACTTCAAAGTTGGAGCAAGGATGGACAAAACAATCATCCTGTTTGGAAATCCAAGGGTCAATGAAGTTATATATGCTACAAGAATCAATGGGTATGGTAAGAGGGAGCTTCTTGAAGTAACCCCTGACTCGTACTGTTTGTGGGGTGGTGACGTTGGTTACAACATGGAGAGATATCTCTGGTGGGTCATCCTAAGATGGTGGGTCAACAAGCAGGTGTTGAATGTCGACCTGATCATCTATTGTATCTGGAGCTTCTTCACCAAGTTTAGAGGCAGGAAAAGAATCCACATCCAAGAGATAGAGCTTTTGCTCAACACATCTATGTCCTCGAGTGAATTTCTCATCACAATTATAACAAAGCCCTTTTGCTTGGCATGCCCGCATCTCTGGTTCAGACAAATGCTTGATAAGAGTTGGTCGAGGAGCTGGCTTGATGGGAGGTCATTGGGAGCCCATATTTATGAAGGGAACAAAGGTGGGTTTGGAGCGTTGTTGGGATATGATCTTGGCTATGATCTTGTCCTCTGCCAACTTAACCAACCCTAGTACTTCCATCATTGTGTTGGGACAGAACATTTTGACCTCTGAGCGGATTTCATCCCTGAGACCATTAATAAAACAACTCCTGTAGAATTCATCAGACAATCCTTCTGTGTGATTGGTCAGTTTCTCAAATTATGTTTGATACTCTCACGGTGCCAGTTTGGCAAAGTTTAGTGAGTGCTCCGATGAAGTCATCAAAAGCACTAGGACCAAATCGTTGCAAAAGGAGTTGGCAAAAATCTGTCCAGTTTGGCTTGTGATGAGCTCTGATGTACCAACGGTACCATTGAAGGGCTGCCTGTTCCAAATGAAAGGATGTAGGTGTAACTTTGTGGACATCAAAAGTATTATGTAGACTGAAATATTGGTCTGCCCGGTATATCCATCCAGTTGGATCAGTACCATTGAAGCAAGGAAATTCAAGCTTCGGCCCACGAAAATTGTTGGAAGAAGAGAACCCAGTGGCTGCATAAGATTTTGGTTATCGTTTATTGTTCATGGCTGAATGTTGAAGATAGAGGCTCATAAATTTTTCATCCAGATCTTGGACTTTGGTTTGGATGGCTGCAAGTGCTTCCTCCATGGTTTTTGCTCCTGCGCGGGTGACCACCATAACCAGGAGTTTTTTCTTTTTCTTTTCGAGTGGGTAGAAAAACAAAAACAAAAACTGTTTTAGTAAAGGAAAATTTGGATTTGGGAAAAACTCGGATGGGTAATTTGGGTTTGACTAGGTTTTGGAAACGTTCTGATGGACAGGGAAGCAAAAAATGGGGATTTCAGAAGTGGGGTGAAAGAATGATAAAATTTGGCAGAGAGGGACAAAAAAGCAGAAATAGGAAATGAACACTGTGGTAAAATTTGAAGCCGAATGGGTGAAAATTGAAGAAGTTATGGCAAACCCTAAAAATAGGCAAATGTGGGATTTCTAGCTTTGGGAAGAGGAATTTGGGATAGGGTCCTCAAGAATGAAATATGCAGAATGGGATTGCAGGGGTATCAGGGAAGTTTCAAGGGAAACAGAGTTAAAACAAGGGAGATATTGTGAAAAATGGAATTTTATACGTTTTTTTTTCTTTCAGAAATGGATCTGTAAGAGCGCAGAAGGGATCGGAAATAAATGGATCTGCAACAGCGTGGAAGGGATCGACAACAGATGGATCTAAAACAACGCGGAAGGGATCGGCAACAGATAGATCTGAAACGGCACAGAAGTGATCGTCAACAGATAGATCTGAAATGACGTGGAATTGATCGGCACCAGTTCTGGACAGAGGAAATCTGTGATTTATCAATTGAAAATAGAGATGGACCCCGTATGCTCGACTTCCTAATGGTTCAGTGGATTCACTCGACCACCAATGTTGTCTGACAGCTTGCGTATTGGGGCATTACCCCTCACTCCACGGCTCAGGTAAAACTGATAACCGCTTTGCCACAAACGACAGCTCTTGGTTTACCTCACGGGTGGGAACTAGTCAATCAGGTAGGGGTCGTTGCCCTTTTCGCTAGAAGGTCCTCTCAATGGGCCAGCTACTTTGGGGTTCCTGTGGCACTCCTCACAATGAATTTTAGGGCTTATGCCCTAGTACTTCCCACAGTTAAGCGGATAGGGATTATTCCCAGATCCAAACCTGCAACAGATGCGAAAAAAAAATTAGCAGAAATTTCACCCAACGAGCCCAAGAAAGTGCTCTGATACCAGATGTGAGGAACTTGCAACAATTAATTAATTAAAATACATGAGATAACAGTAATAATAGAACTCAGAATCACTTTATTGATCGCAGGCCACTTCGAGGGGGCAACCTCCTTTTAGCAAGCTCAATACAAATAACTTCACGGTACCTTCATTGGACTCAACACACACTTGTATACTAAGTCTATGCCCAATACTATGGGTCAATACCATGGGACATATAATACTACGGGATGACTTACAAAGCATATGCATCCAATACTATGGGCCAATACCATGGGCTAATACAAACTATGGATCAACAAATATTACAAGACGACTTACAAAGCATATACGTCCAAAAACAATATACTAACAAAGTAAAGAGAAGGGTTGACATAGGTTCCTAACATCATGCACTCAATTGGGAAGATACTCGCTTCTATGAGGAGGATACAGTAAGTTGTATTGACTTTAATTTGAGATTATATTATAAGTTATAAAAAAATTTTGGATTTGCTTTATCTTTCTCTGTGATTCTCTAGAGATTCTACAACCCCACACTTCAGAATCATATAAGATAATAGAAGTAATGGGAGTCTCAATTTCAAAGAGGATTTTCTTCTTATCCCAAATCCAAAGGTATACTAATTTACAATTTTTTCCAAGTCCATAATAAGCTTTCCGACATCCATTTATCCTTTTCTTAATGTTGTAGTCCCAATTACTCTTGTGATGAAGATCAATTATGAGATATTTGTATGAAGTCACTTCCTCCAAGTTGTTGTCAAACATGAAATTAGTGTTACAAGTGAAATTTTTGGATTCGATTATTATAACCTTTGTTTTATTAGTGTTAGCAATCATATTATTCGTATTAGAGCCAAAATCCTTTAAAACATTTAGTTGCTTGTTGAGATCATATGGACTTATTTCCATAAGAACAATATCATGAAGGATGATTAATATACTAGCTATAATCACACCGACACAACTTGGTTCTTCTCGAACAACCCTCTAACTTGTCAATGTATATACCAAAAAGGTTAGGGTACATGGGACAACCTTTCTTGTCTCCTATATTGCAACTAATCTTTTTATGACCAACCCTCAATGTTCCTAAACTTGGCCACAACATTGTCAGACAACCTTATTGCAACAACTCACTTTGAAGGGAACTTTTAGCTCTTCTAATCTATTCAAAAGGTTAGTTATGGGCACCATGCCAAATGATTTTATGAAGTCAATGAAGCAACACATGAGTTTGGTTTTATTATTGTGACACTCGTCCATAATGATCATAAGTGTAAAAAGGTGGTCCACAGTTGAATGATAGCTCCTAAATCTAGTTCGTCCTTTAGATATTGTTTCGTGGCTTTCTAATAATACATTAGTATTCTTTTCCAAAATAATTATATATAGCTTGGTTAAAAGAGGGATAATCATAATGGCCCTATAATTAAAGGGTTTGTGTTTATTTCCACTTTTAAAAATATGAGCAATGAAATTTTGAGTCTAGTGTTTAGGGAAACCCCACTTGAATAATAAATTGAAGAACTTGTGGATGTGAGAGATGAGGATAGACCCTTTAGTTTTTTATATGTATGCTTAGTAACCTTCAATATCCTTAACTTTCCCTTTAGCTACACACTTAACCCCAAGCCCTAAATATCAAGAATTATATTTTAAATAATAATGATAAAAAATTAAAAAATACAAAACTAAACATTAAGGATGAAAGACCAAGCATGTTAAAGATAAAATCCTAGATAATAAAATTAAAAAATAAAATGATAAAAAAATAACAAATAAAATTAAAACAAAAATATTAAATGTGAATGATAAAGTATTACATATTGAAAATCAAGATAAAATATTAAAAGATAAAAGTAATATTTAATCGATTAAATTTACATATACTTTATCATAATAACGGTTTTTAACTTTCCCTTTTGCTAATTACTTCCCCAAACCCTAAATATTAAGAAGCATGTATAAAATATATAGAATAATAATGTTAAGAGAAAACAAAATAGAGGTGGGAAGTGTGGGAAGGGTCGTTTTTTACTTTAGCAAAAGAGAACTCACTATGTATTATTGGAGTCTAGGAAATACAACCAACAATTATGTTGAGATTTGTGCTTTATATCTTAGTGTGGAGCTCATTTCATCTTTTGAAACATCAAATCATGATCTTTCAGGATTCCCTTCATGCTATCCGATAGACTCACAATTGTTTCAAAAAATGTCATATGATTCGAACGCACAATAACAATTTCATTGATAAACTTGCCAACGATGCCATTCAACTTGAAAAAGGTGTCTTGGTGAAGGACGACGAACCCCCAGTAAAAAGGTGGATGGCATTGCCTCTAAATGGTATATTTATGCTTAAGTAATCACTCCTTGAGCATCATTAAAGGAGGGTGTATTTTATTTTTTATTGAAATTTCAAAAAAGGATAAAGTTGGAGGGTTATGCATGATGACACATTGGCACGTGGCCTCAAAATATCTCGGACGATACCATATCTTCCTCCATTTAATTCATAGAAGCTTTCCATCATTCCTCTACATGCCCTTGGCTCTTCGCAGCTTGCTTGGCATGGATTGCTCAAATGTTATTATGGCGTTCAAGATTGATTCATGTTGTATGGTGGGATAAATGAGGTGTGGTTTCGGTGTTTGGTTATTTCCTCAGGTTGACATAGACTTCATCGCATGGTTCAAATTCGACTATCGAGTTTTTTCTATGGAGGATGGGTATTCGATTCAAGGAGGGGGTGAATTGGTCGCCTGGGGCATGATCTTCTAAGGATTTCATTCGGTGGATGTTGGGTGGTAGGAGTAAGGTGATTGAAGAAACACCATCAAGGAAAGATTGCCTGACACTATTATTTCTCCGCTACGCTATGGTATGGATGAAGGCAAACTAAGGAGTGGATTAGAAATAGGACATGTTATGGAGGAAATTGTTGGTGCAAGGAAGTTGTTGTGCTGAGTTAGGGGGAAATTGGATAGTATTAAGCAGATGCTGGAGCATCTCAACTGCCAGATGAAGTTGAAGGATTTGCAACGTGCTTTTCTGGAGCTTAAGGTGGACCTGCAAGAGGGGAAATTGGCTTAGTTAGCCTTGGACAACGAATTTCATCAGTAACTTATTCAAGAGCTTGCTTATGGATGCCACTCCAGTGCAAGGGATTCCTTTAAATCTAGCGCAATGGGCATGGAAACGGTGCAACAAATTGCATTAGCTTGATTTGAAGGCTCTAGTAATCCATTGTTGGAAGATGTAGAAGACAACCTACCAATTTAAGGTCCCATTTGGTATGTTTTCTATTAATTTACATATTGTCACTATGTTTTGTTGTTACGTTAGTATGTAAAAAGTTATAATTGTAATACTTTATGACATTCTCAAACTTTTCCTAGATATATATGATTTAGGACTTTTTGAAGTCCATGGTCCTCATGACAAGGCATTTTGTATTTGAAATGTATTGTTGAAAACTTGGGTGGCTTAGGATTCCCTTTGCCATTTTATTAAGAATGGAAAATAAAACAGTAAATATTGATGACTAAAGATATAAAGATAAAACAATAAGTAATAAAAGTAAGAAATAAAATAATAAAACACTCCTTACGATATCACATGTTTAAACCTCGAGTAACTTTATATGTTGTGTGGTAACCTTGAGTTATAGTGACAATAAATGAAAATGAACCCAATATCACATGAATATGAACCTAGTTTAATTACAAATTTTATAATTAAAAAAATAAAAAATAAAAATAAAACACAAATTTTTAATATTATATTGAAATGCAAGAATAAAATAATAAATGTTAAAAATTATAACTAAAATTCTATTAAAACTAATTATTATTAAAAAAATAAATAAACCATCCAAAAGTAATAATAAATATTAAAACATTTTCACATATTCTAAAACTAAAACTGCTTTGTAACGCTTTACGTTGTTGGGTCGAACTATCATTCTATTTCATTTAAACAACATTTTAAGAATATGTTAGGTGAATTTTCTTTTAGATAAAACCTGAATGTAAAGTGAAACACCATTTTTGTGTTCTTATGTGGTGATGTAAGTATATTTGGAGTGGTCTTCTTCTTTTTTCTCCTTGGCCAATAAGTAAGCATAACCATGATAATTTGGATATTTTATTAATTTTTTATAAAGAATATATTTTATCAATTTTAAATTGTTAAAGAGAAATACAATTTCTAAATATAGAATTGATATATAACATTTTAATAAAATATTAAAATATTAAATTAATACAATTTTTAATATATATATATTTTAATTATGTATATATTTTAATTAATTAAAATTAAGAGAATTAATAAAACTTGGATACTTCTTACTTTTATCTTGAAGAAAAAATTATAAACAATTTGCAAAAGTTTTCAATGTTTTTACCTAAAAGTCACATATTATAAAATTTACTAATTAATATAGAATTCAATAGATATGTATCATTAATTATTTTGTATGGATATTATGATTGAAAGGTTAATAAACCAGTAAAGAAATATAAAATTTAAAATTGCAAGGTATTATTTTATAAGTAAACTAGCATAAATTTATTAAAAAAAATTGATCATAAAAAAATTGATTGGAAGTGTAAATCTTTCTTTAATTTTATACACTAAAAAAAATTTACACATCAAAATATTTGATCCAATCCATAATATATAAAAAATAATTCATTCAAAATTTCCCTAATTAATTTAATAATAATTCACCAAATCAATTTCTTTTATAAATAAAATTAGTGACATACCCCACATAAATAAATAAAGTCATCTATATTTTAAAATCCAAATTTAAAATAAAAACTTATTAATTAAAAAATGATAAAAATAAAGTCATCTATATTTTAAAATCCAAATTTGAAAAAAAAGAACTTATCAAGTAAAAAATGATTTTTATCAGTTACAAAGAAATGGAAAGGTCATTTCACGATGTGATATGTCATTTGAAAAAAAGAGGAACAATCACTATCATGAAAAAAACACACATTATCATTTGGCCATAGTTGCATCCAATCACTTGATACTGGAAAATGGGATCCAGACAGCATCCATAAAATGATTGGACACCGAAATATCTAAAATACTTTTGCTGGATAGTTGGCTCATATTCAATCCAAGTAGTGTGGATGATCCAGTGTGCTACCGCCACAGACAATAAGTTTGTATGGAGAATAATTATGATCTGCATTTTCTGTACAGCCTGCATATCTGCCATTCTACCTAATTTTCGTGATCGAATCCTTTGACATCATACGAATCCCAAGAAAAACCAGTGAATTTATTTGTTTAGACTCGTCCACATCCACATCCGGTGGGAGCTTCTTTTTCGTTTTATTGGTTCCGATTATTCATGCAAATACCATTTCGCCAGCGAGAGCATCTGCTGGAGAATTGTCGGTGATTTTGATCCATCCAACCGAAAAGTAAGTATGGCCAATGTAAACATATTCCATGGCCAATTACTGAAGCTCCTCTGGTCTCGCCTTAAAGTTGCTTTTATCACTTTTAACTTAGAAAAACATGTGGGAAGAGATATGATTGAAAGTTTTCAATACCATGTTTAGCTGCCAGAATTTCCTTTTCACCGTAATATGCCATCAACTCTCGTTTCTAGTTGTTATATGAGCATCAACTTTAGTTTCTAGTTGTTAGATGAGCAGCATTGATTACCAGTTTATACTCATTTTAAACTTTTATTTATTAAGCACTTCATTTATTAAGCACTAAGAAAGATTCAATTTTTTGACATCTATATTTTTTTTAAATTACATTTTTATAAATTTGATTCCGTTAATAGATTTGGACTTAAGTTGGATTTATAATGGTTTCAAATTTTTTTTATTTTTTTATTTTATAAGCCAAAAGGATTATTTTTAATTATTTTTCATTTGGTTTTTATTTTTTTATTTATGAGCACAATTTTTTTAATTACTTTTTATTTTGGGTAACATAACACTACCTTAAGTGACAACATCTCTCCCATAATGGGCTGTAAAGCACCTTGCTCCTCTGGTTGCAAAAATTGTTGAGTCTCGTTAGCAAGCTCATTAGAAAATGATGATAATTTTGAGACTACATGAGATTGATTGCAATAGAATTTTTCCTTCATCAAAGATGATAAAAAAAATACTCATATCATCAACATAAGTTCTTACAAAGTCTTCCTAACCTTGAAAGATAGAATCATAAATTAAAAATGGATTTCAATGAGTTGGCATTCTATCATTAAGACATTGGCAAAGGATGTTGTTAAGAACACATTTTTATTGTATATACAACATATCTCATGGTATCTCTATTAAAAGTATTGGTTTATTTAAAGTTGATTTTGATGATAAATTTTTTGTTTTAAAGTCCATTCTTTATTTCAAAAATTCTATAATGAAATTCAATTTCTTTTATGTGAAAATTCCTCCTTAAATTTGGTAGGAATTTTATAGTTCCTTATGAATGAAGGGAACTCTCACCATAGAGCCTTTCTCCCTTACAAGTTTTGGCTCATTTAACACAACCTAGATCATCAAAATTTAGTCTATTTCTTCTATGAATTTGACCTTCTCCGACATGTCCTTATTGCCAATCGCAATATTCTTTATTTGACAAAACAATAGTGACCTAATATCATCTAAATTTTGCGTTTGAGGTGATCCCATGAGACTGATTGGGCAATCTTATGTAAAACTACATGTAATTAATGTAAGGTGCTGCACTTGTTTATTTATTCCTTTATCCCTACTGAAACTCCATTGTTTCAAACCTAAAACAAACTACCTTTTCCCTTGTTCATGTTCTTGTCCCAAACAATGTCGTTGTGTTTTAGGTTTGAGGCAAGAAAAAAATCTATCACATGGTGAAGTAGGCTCATGTGAAGGTCCAAAGAGTTCCCTCTATTGTGAAGCTCCCTTTACTCCATTAGATTGGTTAAATGTTTGTTTAAGACAACCAATCCATCCCATGGGAGTTCAAAATTTGTATACATATGCATATCATAGTGTGAAAACCAAGATAAGTTGGAAAATTGTCGTGTTTCTCATAGTGTGTAGTGTAAGTATCATAGGGTGATTAAAAAATTTCATAAGTTAAGGCATTAAACATGTATAGAGTGGTGTGTAGATTTATTGTTACCATGTAAGATTTAGAGCATCATCATGTTAGTTGTTCGTCATAATAGTGTTGAGAATATATCTAAATATTTTTTAGATTTGTTTCAAGAAATATATTTACCTTTATTGTAGCTCAAAGAAGAATGAAATGAGTTGGTAGCCTTATAGTTGCCAATAAGAATCTAGTTTAACTTGACAAGTTTTATACTCAACTTGTTTCTATTGAGAGAACCCATTTTGAACTTATATCGCTAGGTATTTGTATTAGAAGATTGAACTTTCATTATTAATGATCATGTTTCTTAGTTGTTGAATTTTATGGATTGTCATGATGTTAGTGTTGAGAAATGCAAGGGAGTCATGATGTCCAAGATGATGACAAAAGCCTATGATGTCGTAGAAATAAAGTCTATATATGAAGTTCCTTTAGTGTGTAAAAAATGTAAATATTAAGTTTTGGTGTTGCCTTAGTGTGTAAAAAATACATACTATTTTTTGACTAAGAAATTAATTAATATAAACTCTTTAACACTAGAAACAACAATAGTGAGACTAAAAGAGTTTAAAAGTTGACATTGAGAAAAGAAGCAAATTAAAATTATTTTTTAATTTGATCATATTTTTCTTTGCTACTTCATCCGTGTTAAATTCTAAATATTAACATTTAGCCTAAACATTGAACCGAAAGCATATAACAACACAAAACAAATGAAACATCTAAAACACACTGAAACAACAATACATAGAACCTGGCAAGGCCTTAAAACAATGAGTGGAAAGAAATATTAAACAATAAAAATCAATCCATTACCTGGAAACGCATAAAATACTACTATTGAGGTGCTCCAATCTTTAAACATTCATCAATATTGAACAAGCTCCCAAGCTAATGTCAATGTACTTCATCAAATTTTGGTGTATGATAAAATTCATTTTTGGATTTGCAGATCAATTATGACTTGATATGTAGGCTACTTGTTGCATCAAAAAGTTCTTGGAACATAACGTAGATTTAAGCTTTTTATGGATAATTTAATTATTTGTCCTATAAAGTCAAGTATTTTTAGCGTGTCTCTCCTTTGAACAAATATGATTTCGGATCTCTTATATGGGAGATAGATTAAACAAGGCTTTGTATAATTCCAAGGTTATGTAGTTATGATATTGAGTTAGTAAAGCCTTCAGTTTAATCTATGAAATTCCAAGGTTATGTAGTTTCAAATTTGTGTAGTTATGCTATTGAGTTAGTAAAGTCTTGAGTCTAATTTATGAGTATAGATGTTGATGGGGAAGTTATTTTTTTTTTGTCTTTAAATACTAATTATTGGGAAGTTATTTTTAATCTTCAAATACTAATTATTAGTATGATTAGTTAACTTTTTCTGATCATAATCATAATCTAATATTTCGATAGAACATATATACAATAACAAAACATTATTATAATGAGATATATTCTTAATGCAATATTTTCTAATATTTATCTTTCCCTTCAAGGGTTTAATATTTTCTTCATGGACCTTGTGGCATGAATAAGATTGAGGTATTACATTTCATAACAAAATAATAATAACATTAATAATTTGTTTTTAAGGTTACAGTCAAGCCACACATCAATTTGGTGTATGAAGCCACACATCAATTTGGTGTATGAGACCCCCTTATTTGTGGGACAAGGGACCCCCCTTTGCATAGCAACTTAATTGTTAAGGTCTAAAGAAGTGTACATACCCTACCCCCTTTCGGATTTAAATCTATGACCTCCTAAGAGCAAACACATGTTCTTAACCATTATCATTATGATTATGATTAATCGTTATCATTCAAAGATATACAATACTAGATGTTATCATTATGATTACAATGTATTTAATTACTTTTGACTCCTTTAATTGAAAAAAATTAATGGTAGAGAGCTCTCCACCTATGTGTGTAATATTAATTGTTTAGTATTATTTTCATTTTAATTGCTGCATAATTTTAGAATCCAAAAACATATATACATTTTAGTAAGCTTGACATTATATAATTTGTAAAATACTATTATATGATGTAATCCTATATTTAATAAATGTGTGTAAAATATTCTAAACTTGAAATGTGAATATAGTGAATTTTATCTTTGTATTTTTAGATATGAATTCATAAAGGAAAAAAACATTTTTTCCATAGAAAAAAGTTATATCTATATTATTTAAAACATAGGTACATTCTTCAATTGCCTTCATGTGCTATCATGAGCAAGTCAAGTTTTAGCTATTCCAAGCTAATAGGTAGCAAAAAAGTATAGCATTATACACCATGAATCATCTGTACTTCAACAAAAAATATTGTTTTAAAACTTCCTTAGTTACAGATAAGCATAAAATCATATCTCCAAAGTAATTCATTGTTGTAAAAAGACAAAAAAGCATATGCACAAAAAAAACTGGGACAAGAGCCAAAAAAGAACAGATTTTACGCTTCTCACTTAACTCAAAGATTAAGTCTACACTGGTTCCCCAACCTGCATTTAGATAAGGAAAAAAAAGGTATCTACTCGAAAAACTTCAGGATTATGATCACACTGAGAATCAGTTCTCATGAGGATATTCTACGATAGTTGAGTGATCAAATTCAATTATATGCCATACACCTTGTAGTGCCCCTAGACTTTTGTAGACATTGAGGGCACCTGCTGAGTGACCCGACCGATTGAAACATTAATTAAATAACCTTTTGGGCCTTATCTTTGATTATGTGTATTTGAACTGTTGATGTAAATTGAATAATTGCATATGTTAAACGATTAGCTATGACTATGGAAAATTATGTTGATGGATAATGCTTAACGACTAGCTATACAATGATTATGTGATTGTTGACGAAATGTATAATTGATTAGATGAATGAGAAGTCTGAATAAATCATAAATGTTTAACAATACTAGATTTAGAAATCAGATGATGAGTATTGAGGACAGTACTACTAATAACTTGTTGTGAGAAGTGTGTGTAGAAACAAGTGAGACGGTTCACCAACGGACACACAAAGGAACATGAAGGGCCGTAGAGTACGGGTAAATCACACATAAGGGGAGCGACGACGATGTCGACTTCCGACGAGAATACCACGCATGAGCAGATAAGTACTGATCCGCTTGCTCAAGAGGAATGCGTGAGGGCGTACGAGGTGGGCCACGACGGAGCTGGTCACGTACGAGTTGAGGGGCGCACAGTGAGAACGGACTCACTCCTCAGCGCCATTAGTCCCTAGATAGCATGTAGACGGAGGATGGATGGTAAAGATTCCTAAAATCCCTACAAGAGTTCCCGCAAGTCAAAACGGAAATATGATGGCAGAAGGGCCCAACGATGAGGTACCCTGTCGAGAACGGAAAGAATGGACGCAAGGACCCAACGAGGTGGTACCATGCCAAGGAATGGAAATCTTGGATGATTGGACCCGACGGAGTGGTGCCATGTCAGAGAATTAAAAATTAAGGAACCATGAGCCCAACGACGCGGCACCGTGATTCTAGTGAATTTGATTGTTAAATTAAAATGCATAAAAACTTAGGAGAATAACTCTAGATTATTACTTAGCAAATGCATAACAATAGCTAAGACATTTGCACATGAATAGTTATATTTTGTTGAGCATTTAAAATAATAGAAATTATTATTTAGGAGCAAAATAGATTAGACACCTAGTCAACTAAAAGCTAGGAGCTGATTAAAATATCTGGGGGACAAACTAGAGCAATCTTAGGGATGTAGGTACACTTCCTTGAGAAACTGACACTTGGATGGGTGAGTGTTTTAAATAATTAAATAATTAAAAATATTTAATTATGCATGAAGCGACATGTGTCGCAGGAGATTTCCTTTATAAGGAAAGCTTAAGGAATGGGTAAAGGGGCCCATAATTTGGACGATTGTCGTAATTTTCAATTGCCTCAAGGACTTGCTGCTATCTAAGGGTTTGGCTAAGAAATCCTGGTGGGAGGGGAATCCCAAGCTGAATTTCTGAAATACGTGTGTGAACTCTACGGCCCGACTAGCTCGGGGGTCTGGAAGGAAGAAGAGTACTTCCAGAGTGGTTGGGTGGTTAACCGAGGTGTCCGCCTGTGACCGTGGTGATTGACGACGAGTGTGGAGTTGTGACAAACGAGGAGATTCACCTTCCGATTGGAGCTGCGACCATTACAGGTTCTTATTGTTCATATGATTAGTGTATTTATAATTTTATTTAAAATCGTTGAAGTAAGATTTCTGTAAAACTTTGATTATGTTTTATTTAAAGTAGATCTGAATTATTAATTCTCTGTTGAAATTATTAGAGATCCGGTTTGTGTTATGAATCTGTTTTAGTTAAATTAGATCTGAATTATTAATTCTCTGTTGAAATTATTAGAGATCTGGTTTGTGTTATGAATCTGTTTTAGTTAAATTAGAACTGTGTTATTCGGTTGAAATCTCAGATTTATAATTTTGAATAAAACGCAGAAGAAGTATCCTCTGTCATTCCGTTTCCAGTTTTAGATCTGATTTTATAAATCGCAGAGATCTATGATTTTATTAAATATTAGAAAAATCTCAATCACAGAGATCGACTCTGTATGCCAATTGCAGAGCTCGATCCCTAAAGGTAGATCGATTTCTCATGACTGTTTATTCATCCAATATGTAATTATTTGTAGATCTGTCAAGTAGATTACAAATCGATTTTCCAGGACTTCGTATTGATCCGTCTATGAATTATTTAAAGATCTGTTATTTGTAGTTAAATTTTTATGGTTCAAATGAATTAATACAGAGATCGAATCTGCATGCCAATTGCAGAGCTCGATCTACCTGAAGCGAATATAATTCGTTGGTGTTTGGATCCGTTCAGCATACTCTTCCAGCCTTCCAGGGATTTACGCCTCCGTTTAATTCGATTGGAATATTTCTTTCTAACTGTAAACCTTTAATGATGAGATTGTGTTCTCTTTTCCAACTGGTGGATCCACCTACCCTCTGTCAAGTCGTTACATCCAGACTGCTAACTCCAACGCGTTTTCCTCGATCCTGGTAACTGCTAGCTTAGGGTGTACTCTGGAAAAGTCTTGCTTGGTTTTTAATTTGCCTACTCCTACTACAGTTCAACCTGTGATTGATCGAAGGGTCCTACATTTGGTATGTACATTAATTACTGTTGTAGGGTAAAATCGATAGAAAGAGTTCGGATTCTAGTGATTGAATGAGATGGCGGATTTATCTGCTGAGATTTCGGGAATCCGATCTGCGCCTCTCTACTTCACATTGTACGATAGCAGGGTGGGTATAGATCTACCTACGCCGAGACTGAATATCCCTATCTTGTTGGATCACAGTGCCACGGCAATTTGTGAACATGTTCAACAGATGAGTTGATACCATACGGTTTGTCTTTCACAACACCCATCCATTTGAATAGGAGGTCGACCGACTCATCGCAGCCAGGGTAGGTATCACCCGTGAATGGAGGTAACAAAAATTTAATTTGTTAACAGCAGACTTGACGAGCGTTAGAACCAACCGTCATCCCTGGTACAATACTTCCGCCGAGTAAAGGTTATTATTGCAGATTTAAGAATCGATGATGGCATCTCTAGTCCGTTGTGAAACCAACTGCGGTAACCCTTAGTGTTACTCCCTGTCGCGAACTTTACAATGAGTGGGTCGCCATGCATTTACTACTCTCAATCGTAGAACTAACATTTGAAATACCGCCCAACCCACCTAACCAGCCCCATGACTTTTACTTCTAGTTAATTGATGCTCATGTAGAAACACGTCTCCTCTCTGTGTAAACTGCCAGCTAGGTTCGGTTATGACAGTCATAGAATGGAATTCCAATCGGACAACCTAACTGATGAATTTGTGCTATTGTTGTATGGTTGTATGATAGAACAAACATACGCAGATATAATACTCATGTATTGTGATATGGTAGATAAAAGCAATAAAGGTATGTTGTGAATGCATTGTTTTATGGTAGATCAGACATCTAATCTCTACGCTTTATATATAATATTCTGGCATTGGTTATTTGATGGATTAAAAAAAAAACATTTCAAGACATACTCAGGATATACATATTATTGATGTATTGTGTGACAGTAGATCAAACACTTGAAATTATACGTCGCTCATATATATATATTATTCTATCACTGCTAGATGGTAGTTTAAAACAATTAAATGATATACGTGGGATATAAATGCTATCGTTGTACTACTTTATGGTAGATCCAAATTAACTAAAATATTATGCGGATAACAGATCATTGAAGATTTAGTGGTATTTATGTAGTCACTTAGATTGTAATTGGTTATGGATGTCATTGTGATAATGGGTTAACAATTAATTTGTCTAGGAGTGTATAAGTGGGACATGATTCTTTATAAGTGATGAGAGTGAAGTTCTTATTCACATCACTATATTGTGTAAAAGAAAAATAAAAAAATTTAACCGAGTCTTTTTGTCAAAATTGTAATTACAATACAAATTTAAGTTGTATTTGAAATACCAATTCAAGTTATGTAATTCTTCTTTTAAATAAGTATTTTTTTGAATACAAATTTAAATTTATACTTATGCTTTTTATATTTATTTTGGGAAAATGTACACCTTGTTCCAATAAGAAAAAGGAACTCTTGTGAACACATCTTTCATAATTATATTTCGGAATTGGTGTAATTTTTAATTATGTTTAAGAATCAGTTATTAGTTATTACATCTTAGTACAGTGAGATTTACTTATAAGTTTTTGATTTAGATGAGAGTTATCTTTGGTAAGAATAAAGATTTCAGATTCAAATGATTTTCTTTAAAAAAAAAAAAAAAAAAAAACTACTTGCTCAAGATGAGAGACCCTACATTTGGTATCAGAGCAAGGTCGAACTTAGTTCGGACCTAGAGAATTCCGCGCAAAACAATTTAGGATGTTTAGTTGACTAATAAGTTTTATTTTTACATCTGAACAGACTTCGTCATGGATCGAAGAACTCGCCAGGGTAGAGTCGGAAGGGGACGAGGACGAGCTGCACGCCCGTCAACCCCAACCACCCCTGTGAATAACCCTCCGAGAGCGGAGGAAACCATTAACCTACCTGCGGACGAGGTCATGACAATGATGAGGAACTACCACAGAATGACTGAAGCATTGATGACACGACTTGACCGCGAGAATGTTGGTTCTCAAGTCACTGCAGTACCACAGGCGCCACCTCCGGTCAACATACACCGAGAGCTAGAGAAGGTAAAGTTTCCTGAATTTTGGGGTTCCACTGAGGGGACTGCCGCTGAGGCATGGCTTGAAAACATGGCCATGTGTTTTTCTTTGAGAGACTACACGTCTAACATGAAGGTACGGATGGCAATACTACAACTGAAGGGGGAAGCCCTTCTTTGGTGGAAGACCTTGCGACCTCAGCTAGGTCTAGAGCTTGAGGAAATATCGTGGGAATTGTTCGATGAACATTTCCGTCAGCATTACCTATCAGACGAATTCATTGAGCGACAACTGAATGATTTCCATGCACTAAAACAAGGACTACGGACAGTACAAGAGTACGAAATCCGTTTTATGGAGTTACTAAGATATGCACCCCATGTTGCCACGGAGAAACTAAAAGTCAATAAGTTCATCTACGGATTAAACCCAGTCATACGAGACAAGGTTCGTATTCTGACACCTTCTACTTTGCACGATGCGGTCCAGAAGGCCCTCATAGCGGAAGAAGAGCTTCCCGGCAAGATGCTGCAAAATAAGAACTTTACAAATACAGACCGAGGAAGTCAACCTTCACATGCACCCAAACATCAGTATGGGAATAAGAATTTTGGGAGGAGACCTTTCAACGGAGGGTCTAACAGAGATGATAGAACACCATACCAACCGCCACCACGGAATGATCATGCAAAGCCTTTTGCAAAACCGGTGCAGTTTGGACCAAGAAGAAATGATGCACCAGCTAGAAACAAAACAAGAGGGCCCAAAGCAGGATGTTGGAGGTGTGGAGGACCACACTTCCAAAGCGAATGTCCTCAGCAGGACCGGGGAAACCAAAGAGCGCAAGCACCGCGACAAACTACCGCAGCCGATTTAGGACGAGCGCATCGTATACACGCTGCCGTCAACAACCGCCAAGATGAACATCAGTCCACCGTCCTCGAGACTACTGGTAAGATACATGGTAATGTATTTTCCTTGCTTATAGACCCTGGAGCTACTGAAAGTTTTATTTCCTTAAAAGTTGTAGAAAATAATAAAATGATGGCAATAAGTCAAGATGATTTCGACACTGTCGAGATGGCATCCGGTAGTGTCCAGAGTGTGAGTCTTAAGGTAGAGAACTGTGAAGTCGACCTAGGAGTATGTTCTTCTAGAATATCCTTTTATGTTACGGAATTGGGTACATATGATCTAATCCTGGGGATGGATTGGCTGGAAGCACACTCGGCGGTGATGGATTGCCGAAGTAAGGAACTAACTTTTATCAACGATGAAGGTTACAAGAGAATGATAACAGGGAAGAAGAAGAAGGTTTCCTTAAGAATGATATCGGCCATGCAACTTAAGAAAAGCATGAGGAAAGGGTGCCAACTGTATGCGGTGATTGCAATGAACAAGGAAGGAGATAAGGTAGAAGTAATTAATCATCCCTTGTTCTCAGAATTCATGGATGTGTTTCCTGATGCATTACCTGGCCTACCACCACAACGTGAACTGGACTTCACCATAGAACTGAAACCTGGAACCGAACCCATAGCTAGGACTCCTTACCGAATGTCTGTACCTGAATTGAAGGAATTGCAAATTCAACTACAAGAGTTGTTAGATTTAGGACTGATCAGACCCAGTGTGTCTCCTTGGGGAGCACCTGTTATTTTTGTGAAGAAGAAGGATGGTTCTTGGCGCTTGTGCATTGACTACCGTCAATTGAACAAGGCGACCGTAAGAAATCAGTATCCCCTACCCAGAATAGATGACCTCTTTGATCAGATGAAGGGTGCGACGGTATTCTCAAAAATCGACCTAAGGTCGGGATACCATCAGTTGAGGATCAAGGATGAAGATATCCCCAAAACAGCATTTAAAACTAGATTTGGACACTACGAATTTGTCGTAGTACCTTTCGGCTTAACAAATGCACCCAGTGTATTCATGAACCTGATGAACGGTGTGTTTCGACAACACCTTGACAAGTTTGTACAGGTGTTCTTAGACGACATTCTGATTTATTCAAGAACACCGGAAGAACATGAGGAACACCTGAGGATAGTCTTAAAATGTTTAAGAGAAAATCACCTTTATGGAAAATTATCAAAGTGTTCATTCTTCCAGAAGGAGATTCATTATCTTGGACACATTATATCCGGCGAAGGGATAGCTGTAGATCCAGCCAAGATTGAAGCCATTTGGGATTGGCCGGCACCCACAAATGTACATGAGGTACGAAGCTTTATGGGGCTTGCCGGGTATTATAGACGTTTTGTGGAAGGCTTCTCTAGAGTAGCGGGACCTATTACTGAATTGCAAAAGAAGAACCGTCCTTTCATTTGGACGGAGAAATGCGAAGAGGCCTTTGCTAAATTAAAAGAATTACTGACTACGGCACCGATCTTAAAAGTTCCCGATATGGATAAAGATTTCTTGGTATGCACGGATGCTTCAAAGGATGGTGTTGGTTGTGTATTGATGCAAGATGGGAGAGTAATTGCGTACACGTCCAGAAGACTTAGGCCGCATGAAGAGAACTATGCGACCCATGATATGGAGATGACTGCGGTGATGCATGCTTTGAAGTTATGGAGACACTATCTGGTAGGGAGAAAGTTTGAATTAAAGACTGACCATTGTGGCTTACATCACATCTTCACTCAAAGCGACCTTAATGCAAGACAGAGAAGATGGTCGGAAGTACTCAATGAATACGACTTCGACATAACGTATGTGAAAGGGACCTTGAACAAAGTGGCAGATGCACTTAGTCGTAGACCTAGGATATTCTCTGTCATACCATTAAAGACCAACTTAAGAGAAAAGATCTTGACACTACAACAGAAGGACACATGGTATTATGAAGTAAAAGCTGAGTTGGAGAATGAACAGATGAGGATACCCAAGTTTGAAGGGTACTCTTTGGACAAGGACGGTTTATTACGATATAACCGTCGCATGTATGTCCCTGATAATGAAGAAATTCGAGATTTAATATTGTATGAGGCTCACCGAGCCGTCTATAGAGCACATCCTGGAATAAAAAAGATGTACGCAGATTTGAAACCTTTGTTCTTTTGGCATGGCATGAAGAGGGATGTAGTAAGTTTTGTGGCGAAGTGTTTGGAATGCCAGATGGTAAAGGCGGAACATCGACACCCAGCCGGATTACTGCAACCACATGCAATCCCAGAATCAAAATGGGAGGTTATTTCTATGGATTTTATAGTTGGGTTGCCCTTAACCAACAGGAGACACGACACAATTTTTGTGGTCGTTGACACTCTTACCAAGAGTGCGCATTTCCTGCCGATTAAGAATACGTATCAAGCTCCGGAGATAGCCCGAGTTTTCATAAATGAAGTAGTAAGACTACATGGAATTCCGAAGAAAATTATTTCTGACAGAGGATCAGTATTTACTGGAAGGTTTTGGACAAGCTTTCAAGAAGCTCTTGGTACTCAACTTAACTTTAGCACCGCCTACCACCCTGAAACGGATGGACAAACGGAAAGAGTGAACCAAGTATTGGAGGACATGCTAAGAATGTATGTAATGGATCAACAGAAGAAGTGGGAAGAATATCTACCCTTGGTAGAATTTGCATACAACAACAGCTATCAGAGTTCTATCCAGATGGCTCCTTTTGAATTTCTCTATGGGAGACCTTGTAGGACTCCCATAAGTTGGGATATACTAGAGGACATGACATTACTTGGTCCTGAGGTGATACAAGAGATGGAAGACCAGATGGTCACGATTCGTGCTCGACTAAAGGAAGCACAGGATCGCCAGAAGAGCTATGCAGATACACACAGGACTGATCGTAGCTACGAAATTGGGGATAGGGTATTTCTACGGGTAAAACCACAGAAGAGTTCTATCAAGTTTGGAAAGGGAGCCAAGTTGTCGCCTAGGTTTGTAGGACCCTTTAGAATTTCAGAACGGATAGGACCCTTATGCTTTTTATATTTATTTTGGGAAAATGTACACCTTGTTCCAATAAGAAAAAGGAACTCTTGTGAACACATCTTTCATAATTATATTTCGGAATTGGTGTAATTTTTAATTATGTTTAAGAATCAGTTATTAGTTATTACATCTTAGTACAGTGAGATTTACTTATAAGTTTTTGATTTAGATGAGAGTTATCTTTGGTAAGAATAAAGATTTCAGATTCAAATGATTTTCTTAAAAAAAAAAAAAAAAAAAAAAAACTACTTGCTCAAGATGAGAGACCCTACACACCTTCCTCCAATTGAGCACCATCTTTTGCTAGTTCATCTACTGTTCCATTCCTTTCATGAAAAATATGCTTTATACTTACATCTCCTAGTTGATTTTTTAATCTAATGATCTCATCCAGAAGAGCTTCCATCTGTATGGCGCGCAGTCTATAAGTACCTATTATCCAATTTACAGCAAGTTGAGTCTCCAAACATTTGGAAATCCCTTATATTATGTTTAGCTGCCAACCTCATAAGAAGTATAATAGCACTAAGCTCTGCATAATTGTTTGTGCCATGACCAAGTCCAAATTTGAATTTTACCCAATTCTCTCGAGAAAAATAAAGTATACCACCTGCACCACACAATGGAGGATCCCTCATTGCAGCTCCATCAAAATAATCCCACGGAATTTTTTCATCAATAACTTCCTCTTCAATATTCCGAATTTTCAGCTGGATCTGATCCCGTGGGAAATACTTCAATATCCCCAGACTCTGGACTGCACATTGAAAATCGAGGATAGTTTTATCTTAAAAAAAACTAGCATTCCTTGCTATCTAGATTCCCCAAGCCACAATTAGAGGTAGTGATTTGTACTTTGATACTTGTTAAATTTTGTTCTAGTTTCTTAAGCATGCTTCATAGACTCTCCCTTCCAAATATTTGTCACTTTCAACAAATTCTCAATCCCTTTCCAAACAGTCTAGGTAAAGGAACAAGTCACTGCAAGATGGTAGTTAGATTCCTCTTCCATTTTACATAAGTAGCATCTTCCTAGCCCTTCTCTTTTCTTGTAGAGACCCCAACTCGGGTCTCCTTTATCTCTTAATAAAGTCAGATATTAATTTATGTTTCTATTATGTTGCTGACCTCATTTCTAGTTTTGTTTAAATTTCATGCCTTTTAAATAATGAAATATGCCTTCACATTTATAGGTTTATCTACCTCTAACTAGTTATGTTTGTACAGGAGTAGCAGAGTATAATAACAACATATAATCTTTTGCAATTAAATTTTTACATGATTTGACAAGGTAGAAATGATAAATATACCTGCTGGAAAATACCTGTAGATAACTAGTAGATCCACCCTTGTTTCTATCCCCGTTTGTTGAATGCCTTGCTGATTCCCTTTGCTTTTTCCTGCAACCAAACCTTCCCCAAATCTCTGAAACTCAACCAGCCCAAAACAGTTTTACCACCCTGCCAACTAGCGAGGTCTTGTAGACCACCTAGCTCCAAAGGTACCCCTTTGGACCCCCGAGACCAAACCGAGTACAAAGCAACCTGTTATCTCCCTTCAAAAATCTCCAACAAGAAACCCCCTTTCAGCTCTGCTCTGAAAATTCCGTCTTTGCTCTCCAAAACTTCTCCCCAAAATCACTAAGGTTCAAGATCCCCTCTTCCTCCTTCCTTCTCCATCTTATCCCCTATTTGTCGACTCTTCCTCCCCATTACTAACCCTATCCTCATCATAAATTCCTCAACCCCCATGTCAGTCCTCGAGCCCTCAACTTGGACTCTTATTAATCATTAAATAATATATTCATGGACTTTGTAACTCAAATTTCTCAATTAAAAAACTAATAAATCATTATTCTTAGTCTACATCCAATTACTCATATTAATCACTTAATTAATTACTTAATACTAATTGTTAGTTGATTAATTAATAATAACCTAATCATCTAATTAATGATTTAACATACTTCCATTATGTTAATTACCCTCTAATTTTACATTCAACTAATTTAATTTATTAATTACCAATAATAATCCTATGTTCTAATTAATCTTAAGCATGATCCTTATAAAACGAATGGTTTATAACTAATTCTTATCCATACTTCTTAATTAATTATCTAACCTTGCAATTAATATTTACCTATCAAATTAATACTACTTAATTTTACATTACAATAATCATTTAACCATTTTAACCCTTAGTTTTTACTAATCAACTCATTAGCATTCGATTAATCATTACTAACCAGATTGCATTATTTACTACCTAATTTTAACCATAACTTGTTTATTAATCATCAATAATTAATTATTAATGTACAATAATTAACATTAATCAACATTAATAACCTTAATTGACAGTAATTAACATTAATCTACATCATTAGCATTAATCATCATTATTAACTTTAATCGACATTATCAACATTGATCAACAATAGTTAATTACTGAACGACAATAATTAACATCATTATTCAACTATATTTTACACATTTTATAAATATGTAGGCGAGTTATGTAAGGGTAGATACTGCTTACATACCTCGCGTAAGTACACTAACAATAATAATTCACACACATCAATCATAATCACGAAACTTATTGTTTATTGACACATGTTTTAACATAGTTTGCAAGGTACAATCCATTAACTAACTGAAATCTTATTAAGTCACGACAATTCATACATTATTGAGTTACGACACATACTCAATCAAGAGTTTTACACACATACAGTTAGATCTTGTTTTCACCCCTACTTCACGCTACACCTATCTACCTGCATCATCACTAACTTCCACATCCTATCCTATCCTCTGCTGGACTACCCTGAAATGTCAAGTCATGACCAGTTCCAGCTAGAACCCCTAAGCGGAAGTGTCAACTACATCGACCAAGCTTCCCCAGCAGGCACCTACCAATCATCATCACACACCTTGGGGAGCGCACCATAGCACAGCCCTCCCATGACTCTGGGTTTCGAGGATAAACGGTGGGTAAAGCCTCCACCCCCCTAATAGAACAAGGGACTATGTCTACTCAACATAACAACAGCATTGCACTTGTACTCAGTTTGTCATCGTATAACCAATCTAGGAGGTTGAGTTTCTTGAAACCCTACCCCACCCATGTCATAATATACATCATAATAATAATCATGCAAAAGTAAATAATGCATCACTCGCACACCATTTATCTTTTGAAGTCCATGTCCTCGAGGCTCTCCCACCTCATATGATCCATCAATCACTTAGCTGTTTCAACTTGTAAGTTAGTCCTTGACATACAATATAGAGTATTGTGCATAAATCCTTAACATATACACATACATTTTAGAATAACATAACAATAATAAACTCATTTATTCGCCATGCACCTGACATAACATTCATTTATTCAACATATAACTGTAACGGTATCCACGTACCCATCATTCAGTAATTTGCATATATAATTAACACATGATACATATCTAAACATGACTACCGATCATAATACTAACATCACACACACACACATATATATATCAGCAAAATAATAGAACCATATGTCCACAGTGTCGTCAAACCGACGAAGTCTCACAATCAAACAAATACAACATATAATAGTAGTTCAGGTAGTAATGTCAAAATGAGGTGTTACATACACCCACCCTTTAGGAAACTTCGTCCCGAAGTTACGGTAAAAAAAGTGTGGGATAATCACGATGCATAACCTCTACGTCCTCCTAGGTAGCAGAACCTGGGATATATCAGTCCCACTAGACCTTATCTTGGTCCACCAAACGGTGCCTCAACTATTTAACCCTGCAGTCCAATATAAGTAATGGTTCGACCTTGATGGTTCCCTCGTCCGAGACCTGCAGTTCCTTCCAATTTATTTTATGTGACTCATCAGCTACATAATGTCATAAAACAGATACATGAAAAACATTATGAGTTTTGTGCAAATGAGGTGGAAGCGCAAGACGATACGTGATGGGTCCAACCTTCTCTAAAATTTCAAAGGGCCCTATAAATAATGGCGACAACTTTGTCCCTTTCCCAAACCTGATGGTACTTTTTCTAGGCCTAATGCGGACAAACACTGCATCACCAACCTTATAGCTTCAGTCAACCCTATGTGCGTCGGCATAGCTCTTCTGTCTATCATGTGCTTCCTTTAATCGTTGTCTAATATGAACAACCTGTTCTTCCATTTCCTGAATCAACTCAGGTCCTATAATTACTCAGTCCTCTAACCTTTCCCAACTCAATGGCGTCCTGCATGGCCTTCCATATAATGCTTCATATGGAGGCATCCCAATTGAGCTATGGTAACTGTTGTTGTAAGCAAACTCTACCAAAGGTAAGTGCTTTTCCCAATGAGTCTGCTGATCCATGACATACATCCTCGGCATGTCCTCCATCACTTGATTCACTCTTTCAGTTTTCCCACCTATCTTAGGATGGTAGGTGGTGCTTAGGTTCAACTGAGTACCCAACGTCGACTGCAAACTTATCCAAAACCTGGATGTAAACCTAGAATATCTATCCAATATAATATTCTTGGGAAACCCATGGAGACGAACAACTTCATTTATGAACACACATGTTACATACATGACATCATAGGTCTCCTTAACTGGAATGAAGTGAGCATTTTTGGTCAGTTTGTCAATGATGACCATAATGGCATCATGCCTATGAGAGGTAAGATGCAATCCCACCACGAAGTCCATGGAGATAACCTCCCACTTTGACATAGGAATGTCATGTGGCTGCAACAGACTTGCCGGGTGGTGATGATCAGCTTTTACCTGCTGACACTCAAGGCACCTAGCGATGAATTTGACCACATCGCTTTTCATCCCTGCCCAAAAGAAGAATTGATTCATGTCTACATACATCTTCTTTACACTTGGGTGTGTGCAATACACTGCTCTGTGGGCTTCCTTAAGGATAGTCTCTCTAATATCTCCCTCCTCGGGAATATACATCCTCCCTTGATACCGCAACAAACCATCGACTTCCAACTCATAGCCTTCAAACTTTGGTCCCACCGGTTTCACATTCTAGAGTGATGGTGTGACCTTTAGGTACCAACTATCCCCGAGTAGTTGTCCTAATACTCTTTCTCTCTAATCGGCCTTCAAAGGTATAAGAGAGAAAAGTCTCAGTTTTCTGCTTAAGGCATCGGCTACCACATTCTCCTTCCCTTTGATGTATGAAATCCCAAAATCATACTCGCTCATGAATTCATTCCATCGCCTTTGCCTAGCATTTAGGTCTCTCCGAGTGAAGATATACTTTAAGCTTTGGTGATCAGACTTGAGCTCAAAGCTTCGTCCAACAGGGTAATGTCTCCAAAGCTTCAAATCTAACAACACCGCAACCAACTCTAGGTCATGGGTAGGGTAATTCTCTTCATGCGTTTTTAACTTTCTCGATGCATAAGCTATTACCCCACCTTCCTGCATCAACACTGCCCCCAAACCTTGTCTTGAGGCATCTGTGCAAACTGTGAAATCCTTCTCCATATCTAGAACTTGTAGGATTGGTGCACTCGTTAATAGTCTTTTCAACTTGGCGAATGCAACATCGCATTCATCCGTCCATTCGTAGCTAGTGCCTTTACCCTGTAGGGTAGTTATGGCTTTTGCAAATTTTGAGAAACCCTCAACAAACCTTCTATAATACCCGGCTAACCCCATGAAGCTCCTTACTTCATATGCATTATTTGGCACGAGCCAATCCATTATGGCCTTCACCTTTTTAGGGTCTACTGAAATTCCCTCACCGAAAATTATATGCCCTAGATAATGGATCTCCTTCTGGTAGAATGAGAATTTGGATAGCTTACCATACAACTTGTGCTCTCTTAAGCATGACAACACTATTCGCAAGTGTTCCTCGTGCTCTTGTTCATTCTTGGAGTAGATGAGGATGTCATCCAAGAAGACTTGCACAAACTGATCTAAGTATTTTCGAAATACGCTATTCATGAGACTCATGAATATAGCTAGGGAATTGGTCAAACCGAAGGGTACCACTACAAATTCATAGTTCCCAAACCTTGTTCAAAAAGCAGTCTTAGGTATATCACCTTCCTTAATCCGTAGCTGGTGGTAACCTGATCGTAAGTCGATCTTGGAGAAGACTGTTGCCCCTTTCATTTGATCAAAGAGATCATCAATTCGAGGTATCGGGTACCTATTCTTCACTGTGGCTCTATTCAAATCTCGGTAATCGATGCAAATACGCAAGGAACCATCCTTCTTCTTCACAAAGATTACTGGTGCACGTCACAGTGAAATACTTGGTCTGATGAACCCTAGATCTAGCAGTTCCTTCAGCTACATTTGTAACTCACAAAGTATTGGGGCCGTCATCCTGTAAGGTGTCTTCGATGTTGGTTCCAATCCGGGTTTTACCTCAATGGTAAAATCAAGCTCCTCTTAGGAGGTAACCTAGGTAATTCCTTTGGAAAGACATCACTGAACTCGGCTAACATTGGATACTCATCAAAGGAGGGTCCCTTCTCATTGTTTACCGCTTCAACAATATACAACTGACATCCCTGTCGCATACATCGCTTTACATTCATCGTGGATATGGAACGTAGGGACACATTCCGTTTGATACCCTGGATCTCGATGGTCTCTCCGTTGTCATCAATGCAAAGAACGCTCTTTCCATAACAGTCCAAGAAAGCTCGATGTTCCTCAAGAAAATTCATACCTATGATGAGATCATAAGTTCTGAGGGTGGTGATGTACACTTTGACTTGTGTAACACACACCCCGAGATCCACTACACACTTGTCGACACTAGGTCCTACTGCTTGCTTTACCCCTGAAGCCATTTCGACTAAGCTAAAATCGTCATGCTTGTAGGCTGCCAACCCACATTTGTCTAATGCATAAGGAGAAATGAAACTATCTGTAGCACCGGGATCAAACAATATTCTAAGCTTGACATTATTGACTGTACCTGACGATTCCACCACAGTGGATTGGTGCTCATCCTGATGGTTGTGTACTGTTGCCGAGATCTGATATCTACTACCCCCACTCCCCATAGGAGCCTTTCCTTCTCAATGCACTGTACCAGATCGTAATTCAGGATAGTCACGCTAGTAATGTGGATCTCCACATCCCCAACAAGCAACCTGTAATGGAGTGGGCGAGATAACCTGTTCAGACCTCTGAGAGGGGTTCCTCCCCCTGGGACCCCTTCCCCTGCCGGCTGACCCTATGAAATTCCTCACCCCTTGGTGAGTCCCTGTGGCTGACTGGGTCATCGCCCTAGTTTCCACTGACATGTCTACCGCCGCAACCCTTGGTGTGTACCTGTTTCCGTAGGGAGGTGGCCTCGTATATCCTCCTCAAGGGTAGCTTCGAGGAGCCTTCCCTGCAAACCCTGACTGCTAAGAGTTGAATGACCTGATGGGTTTTGCACCCAACATCTCCTCAGTGTAACAAGCACAATCTACTACTTCGTCTACCAAAGTTGGTTTCCACATCTGCACTTGGGCGCCCCTGATCTTGGTATTGAGCCCATACACGAAGCGCTCAACCTAGCGTTCATCGTTGTCCAAGTAAGGGACATACTTGACTAATTCCATGAACCTCTCTTCATACTCCTCCACAGATAGATGCCTTTGTACTAAGGCATGAAGAGCCCCTGCTTCTTCTTCCTGGTAGGAAGCGGGCAAGTACTTCCCCTTGAATTTTTCCACAAACAGTTCCCATGGAACCGTGTCTGGTGCAAGGTGTAGTTTCCTTTCTTGGTTCCCCCACCAGTTCAAAGTGCCCCCTTTCAGTTGAAATATGACCATCTTGGACTTGGACGTGGAAGTGTACTCCTGTAAGGTTAAGCACTTGGTCATCTCTTCCAACCAAGACTCTGCTCGTATCCCTGCTCGACCCCCTGAAAACTATGGAAGCCTTATCTTCTGAAGCTCCCTTTTGATATCCTGATGTGGAGGTTTTGGTACCGTGTTGACTTTTACCACAGGAACTTCCTCCCTTAGTGGAGGGGCCTCCACTTCTACTTCCGAGGTAACACTTCCTCTCTGTACAAGTCCCCTGAGTGTTTCGTTTATTGCTACCAGTGAGCGCAATATAAGAATGGTGCCGGCTCTAATACCATGTGTAGAGACCCCAACCCGGGTCTCCTTTATCTCTTAATAAAGTCAAATATTAATTTTTGTTTCTATTATGTTTCTGTCCTCATTTCTAGTTTTGTTTAAATTTCATGCCTTTTAAATAATAAAATATGCCTTCACATTTACAAGTTTATCTACCTCTAACTAGTTATGTTTGTACAGGAGTAGTAGAGTATAACAACAACATATAATCTTTTGCAATTAAATTTTTACATAATTTGACAAGGTATAAATGATAAATATAACTGCTGGAAAATACCTATAGATAGCTAGTAGATCCACCCTTGTTGCTGTCCCCGTTTGTTGAATGCCTTGCTGATTCCCTTTGTTTTTTCCTACAACCAAACCTTCCCCAAAGCTCTGAAACTCAACCAGCCCAAAACAGTTTTGCCACCCTGCTAACTGGCGAGGACTCGCCAATCACCCAACTCCAAAGGTACCCCTTTGGACCCCCGAGCCCAAACCGAGTACAAAGCAACCTGTTATCTCCCTTCATAAATCTCCAACAAGAAACCCCCTTTCAGCTCTGCTCTAAAAATTCCCTCTTTGCTCTCCAAAACTTCTCCCCAAAATCACTAAGGTTCAAGATCCCCTCTTCCTCCTTCCTTCTCCATCTTATCCCCCGTTTTCCAACTCTTCCTTCCCATTATTACCCCTATCCTCATCATAAATTCCTCAACCCCCATGTCAGTCCTCGAGCCCTCAACTTGGACTCTTAATCATTAAATAATATATTCATGGACTTTGTAACTCATATTTCTCAATTAAAAAACTAATAAATCATTATTCTTAGTCAACATCCAAGTACTCATATTAATCACTTAATTAATTACTTAATACTAATTGTCAGTTGATTAATTAATAATAACCTAATCATCTAATTAATTATTTAACATACTTCCATTATGTTAATTACCCTCTAATTTTACATTCAACTAATTTAATTTATTAATTACCAATAATAATCCCGTGTTCTAATTAATCTTAAGCATGATCCTTATAAAACTAATGGTTTATAACTAATTCTTATCCATACTTCTTAATTAATTATCTAACCTTGCAATTAATATTTACCTATCAAATTAATACTACTTAATTTTACATTACAAGAATCATTTAACCATTTTAACCCTTAGTTTTTACTAATCAACTCATTAGCATTTGATTAATCATCACTAACCAGATTGCATTATTTACTACCTAATTTTAACTGTAACTTGTTTATTAATCATCAATAATTAATCATTAATGTACAATAATTAACATTAATCAACATTAATAACCTTAATTGACAGTAATTAACATTAATCTACATCATTAGCATTAATCATTACTATTAACTTTAATCGACATTATTAACATTGATCAACAATAGTTAATTACTAAACGACAATAATTAACATCATTATTCAACTATATTTTACACAATTTATAAATATGTAGGCGAGCTATGTAAGCGTAACTACTGCTTACATACCTCGCGTAAGTACACTAACAATATAATTCACACACATCAATCATAATCACGAAACTTATTGTTTACTGACACATGTTTTAACATAGTTTGCAAGGTACAATCCATTAACTAATTGAAATCTTATTAAGTTACGACAATTCATACATTATTGAGTTACAACACATACTCAATCAAGGGTTTTACACACATACAGTTAGCTCTTGTTTTCACCCCTACTTCACGCTAAACCTATCTACCTACATCATCACTAACTTCCACATCCTATCCTATCCTCTACTGGACTACCCTGAAATGTCAAGTCATGACCGGTTCCAGCTGGAACCCCTAAGCGGAAGTGTCGACTACATCGACCAAGCTTCCCCAACAGGCACCGACCAGTCATCATCACACATCTTGGGGAGCGTGCCATAGCACAACCTCCCATGACTCTGGGTTTCGGGGATAAATGGTGGGTAAAGCCTCCACCCCCTTAATGGAACAAGGGACTATGTGTACCCGACATAACAATAGCGTTGCACTTGTACTCGGTCTGTCATCGTATAACCAATCTGGGCGGTTGAGTTTCCTGAAACCCTACCCCACCCATGTCATAATATACATCATAATAATAATCATGCGAAAGTAAATAATGCATCATTCGCATACCATTTATCTTTCGAAGTCCATGTCCCTGAGGCTCTCCCACCTTGTAGGATCCAACAATCACTTAGCCGTTTCAACCTGTAAGTCAGTCCTCGACATGCAATATAGAGTATCGTGCATAAATCCTCAACATATACACATACATTTTAGAATAACATAACAATAATAAACTCATTTATTCGCCATGCACCTGGCATAACATTCATTTATTCAACATATAACTGTAACGGTATCCACGTACTCATCATTCAGTAATTTGCATATATAATTAACAAATGATACATATATAAACATGACTACTGATCATAATACTAACATCACACACACACATAGATATATCAGAAAAATAATAGAACCATATGTCCACAGTGTCGTCAAACCGACGATGTCTCACAATCAAACAAATACAACATATAATAGTAGTTCAGGTAGTAATGTCAAAACGAGGCATTACATTTCTTCTGTTGTAAGATATCCCAGGTTAGAACTCTATTTGACATAAGAAACCACATGAAGATTCTGGATTTTAAAGGACAATTATATCTCCATACTGATCTCCACCGCAAAAAAAAAAATCAGTGACCTAATCCCACATGAGAAAGTTGTAGCCTGATTTTGGATTGTAAATATCATTATCCGAAAAGCTCCATATCAGAGAGTCTTTACTATTGGTTATCCTAACATTACATTTCATAAGATTTGATATGTACCCATCCCATAGTACTCTATCAATTCCAATCAAACCAATGTCCTTCGCTTTCATCTAGCATTGCCCTCGATTAGAATTTTGATAGTTTAGTGATATATCATTTAGATAATAGAGCCCATGATATTTTAGGGTAGAAGTTACATTATCTAGAATAAAAAACCGATGACTACAGCCAACCCACGGATTAGATCCCAGCCTCACTGAGCTTTTTTCGCCCACCTTCCTTGATAAGCTGGTACCAATGATCTCAAAAGCTTTTAGCACTGATTTACAACATAAGGAAACCTTCCTAGTGTTCTTGATAGGCTCACGAATCCAGTCAACCAAGTTTTCAGGATACATATACTTTCTCATAACCACTTGTACCCACAAACCCGAGCCTGTAATTAACTTCCATACATTTTTTATTGCCAACACACTGGAGAAAAGTCCTATTATTTTGAATCCCCATCCTCCAAGATTCTTTGGGAGAGCTAAAGACTACCATTTTATCCATACCATACCTTGAGATTCAGGATTTGTGTACCAAAGAAACTTATAACACAGTTTTCTAATTTTTTCTAAAACCCATGCTGGGATCCATAATGTCATCCAATAGACCAGTATAGACTCCAAAACAAACTTGATCAAAGTCATTTTTCCACCTTTGGAGATCCATCTATGGCTCCAGTTAAGAATTCGAGCTTCACATTTGATGATAAGCTAGTCCGAGTCCTTTATAGTGTAAGACGAAGGCTTCAGTCTACAACCCAAGTATTTAAATCCTGTTTCCAGCTGAGAGGTCAAATAAGGAAGAAGATCGTTGATAATGAGTACCTCCTGGTCATCCAGAACAAAGATCAATAAAGAATATTTACCATGGTTAACCTTCATCCCCGTCACATGACAAAAGCTCTGAATTAATTCTGCAATTTTCCTTAAATACTATAAAGTTCCGTTAGAAAATAAAAGTATATCATCAACAAATAAGATATGGGTTATATATATGTTACCCCCAAAGGAGATTCCTTTTAATTCGCCTCTTTGCTTAGCATCCAGCAGAGCCCTTCCAAAACCCTCTGCAATAAGTAGAAATAAGAGCGGTGTTAGAGGGAAGCCTTGCTTGAGTCCTTGGGAAGGTCTGAAAAAAATGATAAAGAACCATTTATGAGGATAGAGAAGGATACAAATGATAAACAACCCATCACCCATGAGATGAAAGGAACCTCAAACCCCATCTGAAATAAAATCACTCTGAGATAAGTCAAGTTGGCTCTGTCATAAGCCTTAGACAAGTCGAGCTTTAAAACTACAACCTTATATACATTTTACTTTTTATAGTTTTTAGACCTTCTTGGACTACCCCAATAGCTTCATGGATATTCCTACTAGGAAGAAACCCAAATTTCTCACTGAAAATATTACTCACTAAGGACCATCTTGATACGGGTAGAAATAACCTTCGATATTATCTTGTAAATACAGTTACAAAGAGAAATAGGCCTGTATTCCTCGAAACTGGATGGAGCATCAGTTTTAGGAATAAGAGCTAAAAAGGTAGAGTTAAAGATCGCAGATACTTTCCCAGACTGTTTAGTTTCTTTGATCACCTTAAGAAGATCCTGTGCCAAAACATCAAAAAGTCCAATATAAAATTCAATAAGAAAACCATTCGGTCCCGGGCTACAATCCTTTTTGAAAAGAGACAGAATCATAAAATCACCATATGAATAGTTATGTGTAGAGTGTAAACATAAATGAATGATCGAAAGGAAATAAACAAAGCAACCATCTTGTACATGTACCATTGATAAGCTTAGCATTATATAATTTGTAAAATACTATTATATGATGTAATCTTAGATTTAATAAATGTGTGTAAAAATATTTTAAACTTGAAATGTGAATATAGTGAATTTAATCTTAGTATTCTTAGATATGAATGTATACATGAAAAGAACATAAAATCACCATATGAACACTTATGTAGGGAGAGTAAACATAAATGAATGATAGAAAGAAAATATACAAAATTAAAGAACAACCATCTTGTACATGTATCATTCATTTTAATCCTAGCATTTGCATATACACCCAATGTCATTGAAAACCAAGGACTCCTCTATAAGAACACGATAACGTATATTTTTCTTTTCACTAAATTCCACATGCAAGGTCCGATATAAAATGGAGATGAAGTAATGCAACAACCTAACATTAGTGTGCATTTAGTATATACTCACATGGATTCTCATAAATGAAGGTACGCGTGTCCTTATCAAAAGTTTTAAATTGATGCATGGTAGTAGATCACTTTAAAAACAACCTAACATTATTGTGTATAGTATATACTCACACGGATTCACATAAATGAAGCTACATGTATCCTTATTATAAGTTTTAGATTGATGCATGGTAGTAGATCACTCTAAAATTACATTAACATGTGGATGGTTTTACATTCACCAATGGCTTTTGTCGGAGATTTTATTTCCCCTTCATATATTCTTTGTAGCACAATTAAATTTGCATTGTTAAATGTGTAGCTAGATTAATATGACTTTTTCCAAAACATATATTTTTCAAAGGCCACAACAAAATTTTGTTTTCCTTTTTCAAGATATGTGGAACTTCATGTAGCTTTGCTAGCTTATGTTTGTCGGTGATCACCAAGGGGTGGGTACCTTATTCCCCATTCCCTCTAGACATTTAGAGTCAAAAGGGTTATGTGGAAACATAAAGGCATTGGGTCTCGATCCGGGACATCCAACTTTTCCTTTCGATCCAATTTAAAGGGAGGGAAGTGTGTTCCCCCATTGACCAGATTCTATTCACAATATCTATTCTATTCAATATTTTTTATCCATTCTCGTCTTGAACCGGGAAGGTTAATGCCATTTCTTATAAATCTTAATTTCCATCTCCACGTGCTCTCATTTTAAGTTTGTTTCTATAAGTTATTAATGTCACATTTGTTCATTTTTATTTCTTCACTTCCTAACTAGTATTGGCCATCCATCTCCACATGCTCTCCTTTTTAGTTTATTTATATAAGTTATTAAGGTCACATTTGTTCATTTTTATTTCTTCACTTCCTAACTTTGGCCTTGGTTGCCTAAGACATGGAGATGAGCTTTCTCTTAGTATTACTAATTCTTTCAAACATAGTATTCCTTGAAGAGTTTATCGGTTAACTTAAATGCTTTCTAAATGAGATTGGAGTACATTCTCTTGGTAGGAGGTTTGAAACCTGTAAGTAGGTTGCATAAAAATCCGAGTATTTCCTAAACATTAGAAGAATATGAGGCTAAAATGATCAAAATAAGAAAAAATGTGCTTATTGAATTAGAAATTCAATAACTAATATAATTTCAAAAAAGAGAGTCAACTATAATCATTGAGTTGGGCATATAAAAACAAAGAATAATTACGTGTCATGTTTTTATTGGACAATATTCAACCATATATACACCTTAGCTTAATTAAATTCTTAGTGAGATTGTCTCGAGATATGATAAATATCTTTAAAACATTAAATACCAAATATTTTATATTATTAGTACTTATGTTATTCATATTGTATGACATTATCATTTATTTATTGTACTTCAATTATATTATAATAATAATAATGATAAGGATGTGTAGTTCCATTATATATTAATATTATGTTATTATATAATAATATAATATAATATTATATATAATTATTTTATTGTATTATATAGTTATTATCAAGAAGAATATACTCATTATAAGTTCAACATATCACTTATGGGAATATAACTTATGTGGGGAGGATAAATCTCCATCCCACAACCACTCAAGATAGACTCAATCAGCAATAATATTATATAATTAGTATAAATATTTAATTCATAGTTGTTCAGTTGTAGTATTATTATATTATAAATAATTATTATTGTCATATATTATTAATAAGAAATTAGCAAGTCTATAATGTATCATATTTAGGAGAAAATGAAATATCTTACCATTTTTGCCGTAACTTTTGATAAATAACTAGGATTTGGATGTTCTTTATTTAAGAAGAAAGGTATTAAAGAGATCTACAACTTTGTAGTTGTATGTTTTCAGATTCAATTAGTACTTTGTGTAGCATGCATTTTAGAGCTACATGCATCGTCTGGCATGATTTTGTTTTTTCCCAATTACTCGTAATTTTTTATCCTCATCTTTGTTTTAGACATGCCTTATACCATTGGAAAGGTCGATATCTACAACTTTTATGTTATACATTTTTTTATGATTCAACATTGTTTGTTTCAAATTTGCAAAATAAAAATATGAGAATCTTTTGATAAATTGGATACATAGTAGAAAAGTGTAAAATCTTATTTATGATTATATATTATATTGTACTTTCATTATAGATTAATAGTATATGATTTATTGTATTTCATTATTGTTAATTATAATTGTTGATTATATGATAGTTATTATTATTTATCATGTGTGCATCAAATTTAAACCTCTCAATATTATCTTTAACTCTCATCTTGTAATTTAAGATTAGCCTAGCTTATATGGCACTGTGATGTGGCATACTGTGTTGGAGAAAACTTCCTATGGCTTGGGGTGGACCACGACAGACAACTGACTACCAGAAATTAACTCAATTCTCAATTCTATGCTATATAAATGGCAATGCTAAGATAATGAATAACATAACCAACCTTGATCCAAACGTTTGATGTAGATCCCCGTTGGAGCTTTCAATCCGTGCACTTGAACCTGCAAATTAGTCTTGACAGCCAATATACAACAAGCGCATATAATATATAAATGACATTAACATCATCAATAGCAATGGTCCATGATATTATAAGTAAATGCAGCCCAATGTAATATAAATAACATTCACAACATCAATGGACGAGAATATGAGTATTTCTATTAATAAGTAACAAGAAGTACAATGTAATACGACCTCTTGTCAGTAACCAATCTGAACCAAGATATCTCCACTTGTGCCTCCACCACTTCAATCCTCCATGGAATGGCAAACTCAAACTATGATAGGAGTTTGGAAGGTTGAACATAAAGGGTTCACAACTACAAGGATCAATGAGTGTAGACTCAAGATAGGGAAAAAATCCACTAGAGTTCTCTTGCTCTCCTTTCTCTTCCCATCCATAAGCCATAGGTGCTCAATATATAGTCCTCCCAAAGGTAAGTGAAAGGACACATCGAGGCATTTTGGGGCAAATGGAGGGCCAAAGGTCACCCTATGACCGCTTTTTGGGAGTAAAAAGTAATTAACTAGTGATTTTTACCATTTTACTTGCTACCCGTGGGCTATAGTGATGCAACTCGTGGGTACGCCCACTGTAGTGATGCAGCTAGCGTACAGGGGAAAAAAATAGGAAAAATAGTGTGTCTAAAGGATATAAAGTGGATCTGAGTCAGTAAAATGGATCATGCAGGCCAAAGAGTGTTGATGCTCACAAGGTGGAAGATTACGTTGTAACAGATGCCCCCTAATGTGTGAGGTCAGAGACTGATGCTACGATGGCCGAAATACATTATAATTCTGAAAAGTGGAGTGATGGAGACACAAGTGGAAGGAGTAGCTCACTCGTCATAATACAATAGTATCCCTAAGTACATGTCGGTATAGTACAACAATCTGATACAATGGCCATGAATAGGCAGTACATAGTCAATACATATCATAAGTGATCACAGCCATGATCCCTCTACAGGATGATATGGTTTCCTGTTGAAAAGGAAACAACTGGTGCAAACTAGAGGTACAAACTATTGGTGACTGAGAGGTGATATCTCAGATGTAAAGTCATAATAATAAGTAGCATACTGAATGCCACTATCTCTTGGGGTCTTCTACACAAGTCTTCAACGGTGCAAGTCCCATCAAGTGAATAAAGGAGTTGAGGTCAAACCTAATGTGACATCATCTGATTACCGGTCAATGATGTATACTGTTAACATATGCAAGATAACCCACCAATAATGAAAATGGGCATCAAGGCATAGAGCACAATCATCAGAGTGCGAATAGATGTGTTGAAGTTGAACACTAAGATGAATCCATCAATCAGGGGACATTGATGTATTCCCAAAACTGTCGATGGCAAGAGAACTTGCCACTTATGACTGCAAGCCTCAAGGTACTCAACCGAACTCTAAGCCTCAAGTTCCAGAATAAATGGGTTGAATTTGACGGAACGAGACTCGTTGGGAGGAAGGCATTAAAGCATCCCCCATCAACCAACACGAGGTACTAGCTGCGCTGAAAGATTTGGAAGAACTCAGGTGAAACGGACTGAATCAATAAGGATGGCCGACATGCAATAGTCAAGAGATCTGAGGAGTGGCCGACTCTAGTTTCAGGACTTCCTTTGAACAAGAGCATGAGAAGATGGATAGACTCAGGAAACATAAACTCAATATAGACTGTGCGATGCAGGAGGCACCACAAAGGGCTCCATAATGACTAGAAGCTTAACCAATCAGTGGAGTAAACTGAGAAACAAGTACATCTCCTAAGGTCCAACTATAGTCCCGACTCATAATGTATGGAGTGGAATGAATGCTTTGTTCAAAGGAGACACAACAGCTGCCAACTAGAAGTAGTAACCATAATCCCGTCCGGCTTTTTGGAATATTTGATTTTTTTTTTGTTTTTTTCGTATTTGGAAAATTTTGAAAAAGAATAAAATTGCTTATAGTACAACAAGTGAGGGAACAAGTGTCAAATAGCGGGCATACTAGTCCCAAGTAGTGGAACATACCTATGATCAATGCAAGGAAGCGTGTGCAGGATGTGGACACTCGGGGGGGTGTTCCCTCAGGGTTAAAAGGTCATCAAATTATGAAGGACAAATGGAAGCTCTGCAGGGCTCGACAGGGAAAAGTGCTTAGGCACCAGGCTAACAACTGAGTAAGCGGGAGTCGACACAATGCTCAAGCAGCAAGAAGGATGATGCAATGCAATCACAACTTGATATAAATGGGGGAGTCCTTATGGGAGATGGCCAGCATAAGACAAATTAGAGTATGAGTTTTTATCGCAACGTCATGGCGTAACTACAAAGGACTCCCGATCCTAAGGACAAACAACGACATGGGCACCATAATGCAAATGTGGTTCTAACTAGGGTACCCATGTTCAGAAAGGCCCTACCGCCACATAACGACACTTCTATAACAATGTGAAGGCTCCATGTCAGTCAAGAAGTGGGGTCGCACCTAGGGTTTATGAAAATGGTCAAAAGGTCAAATGCATAATGCATGTGAAAATGACATCTAACCTATATGCCAGGTGTTAAATATACCTGTCGTAGGCGCGAAATGATCAAAAACAAGTCTCGCCGAAGAAATCTGGTCAAAACATGCTACTCCAAGACATTATATTAGTCCAAAACACCATATAAGGGTGAAAACTATAGACAAGTGGGTTTTGAAAATTATAAATAGTAACAAAAAATTACAATTTACAATTCAATATTACTATTCACCCATTTGGAGTTTTGTGGTTAGTTTTCACCTCAAAGTTCAACTTCTGATTCTAGGAGCTACGGGCGTCTAATCATCAAACCGCCAGGAGTAGGTTGGTAGTCTCATCCATACCTTTCATTTCAATGCTTTTATTTTGTTTTTCATCAGTTGGATTTTCTTTTTGGCCAAGCCCTAAATGGTCTCAGCGCTACCTGCGGGCTAACACTATGCGGGTCATGGGTAGGGCAAGGTACTTGCAGTCAACGCATGCGTTAACCATGGGTACCCGCCTCTGTAAGCAAAATTGCCCGTGGGTATGGCTGTGAAGCTAGTTTTTTAAATAAAATTGACTAAACTCTTTGGTTTTTCTCCCTCCAGGATGGTTCTAGAGTGGAGAGAGAGGGAACATGACCAAGTGGATGAGGCCTTCCACAATGATGTGCGTGCAGAGCAAGCGCTACAAGCATGTGGGCTATACAAATTTTGGAGCATAGGGGGTTTGAGGACCCAAAACCTATTGCTCCGTTGCTTGATAGATTACTAGGACATCGATGCACAGAACTTCAATCTAGACGGGAAAATACTCTCTTTGGAAGTGGAAGATATCTACTTCATTACTGGTTTGTCCCGTCGAGGTGAGGTGGCAATCCTTCGATCTCATTCTGTGGGTGGTGGGATCACCATCCCTAACTATATAGAGTGGTATTGTATTCCAAATACTCGGGTAGTGGGGAGTCAGGTTCCCATCAGAGCCATAGTCAACCTGAGCATGAAGGTTATAGTGGTTACCTTAGTGCGGATTACTGGTTCAAAAGCTCTTCACCAGGCATCTAGGCCAGTGATGTTCTATGCGTCGCAATGTATGCAGCCCATGATATTTGACTGGTGTACCACACTACTGGGGTCCATGAAGACCTAAATGAAAGAGCGCAAGCAAGAGGAGGCAAAAAACTTTGGATACGGTAGTATCTTGTGCAGTTTCTTCTTTGAGCAAGTTCTAGGGCTCAGTCCGAGGGTTGAGGTCCCTCCTCATAGTCTCCGCGACCCAGCCATGACCCAGTGGGAAAAGGTCTTGACGTGACAGGGTGGTGGCCATCAGGAATCACCATACATAGAGGAGTTCTTTCACTGGTGGGACCAACAGGTCATAGCTATAGAGGACTACCCCTATGCAAGGATAGACTTCCGCCAGGATCATTACATGCCGCTTCCACTAGATGTAGTGTTCAGAGACATTGGTGAGTACTCTTTTTAGGTTTTTGTGTATTAAAGTTTTATGGATTTTTTATCATAGATGTAAATGAAAAAATCTTTTTGGGGGTAGTATCACATATTAATGTTTCACTGTTTGCTCACAGACAAGGGCCCAGTGAGACCCGAGGGATTCCTGAGACATCGTCATCGAGGCAGGGGTGATGAGGTAGTGGGTGCTGCAGCAGAGCATACACTACAGACTTTGTAGGTCAACCTATCACGGATGACCACCAGGGTACCACACGTAGAGGTAGCACGGCTACCAGAGGATATGCAGTGCCATGTGGTGGGGGTGCCGGGTAATTGGGTACGACTATTGCATCGTATAGCAAATGCAGTACAGTATTACTATCAGACACATCTTGTCAGGGTGGCAGCTAGGCCTCCTCGTAGGGAGTAGACATCTCAGAGTCCCATTTTTGTATCGATATGTATATTTTTGAGGGCTACGGGCTCCAGTATTGTATTATGACACTACCATTTTGGACATATTATTTATAAAAAAATTTTGTTCTCCTGTTCTACTATATGTGTGTATGTACAAATGTATGAATGTATCTTTTATTTGTGTGCTTCATTGTGAATGTGACAAATGGCAATCTAATACATAGTTAGCGTATGCATTAGATATATGATTAAAAATTCTCGAAACATGAATGTATGTACTTGAAACAAAATGTCGTTCCAAGAGTCTTACCCTTAAGAATTTCCGTATTAACGTAGGATCCCTCACACAGTACTGACCATTCAACTGAGACACAACTAGTTGTGAATCCAGGCGGAATTCTAAATACTGGATGCCATGTGAAATAGCATCCCGAAGTAGCTCAATCACGGCACTATACTTAGCCACATTGTTAGATGTAGGACCGAGACAAGCACCTCCTGAAGACACAACTAGGTGGTCAGGTGAATAAATAACCTAGGCAGCAAAAGCAAGCTGCTGCATATGACGGCTAGCACCATCCACGAATCCTAAGAACGTGAGAAACTCCACTGACATCTGTCAATCAAATGGAAGCTAATCAATAGACCCGAAAACCAAAAGAAAGCTAAACTATGTACATAAATAACTATACAATAGTATACAAAAGTATTAGCTTGAACTAGAAGTTCAAGTTTAATACCGCTTGAGGTAGAGCCCATTTCTAGGCTCCTTCAAGACATTCCCCTCATAGTCCTCTAATTCATATGCTCCTTTTTCCAAGACACGCCTCACGATGTAAGGACCATGCCACATGGGGTTAAACTTTCCTGCCCCCAGGGGTTCTTTAGCTTGGTCATATAAGAGGACCAAGTCACCTTCAACATATTGCTGGGGACGGACAGACCTATCGTACTGAACCTTAACACGATGTTTATTGGCATCTATAGCCACGGCGGCATATCGACGTTGTTCGTCAAGTTGCTCAAGGTGGATTAAACGTTGCTCAATACCCGTCATATCAGGGAGGAGCTCTATGGCTAGTTTAAGCGAAGGGATTTCGCATTCAATTGGTAAAATCGAATCCACATCGTGTACTAGCTGAAACGGTGAGAACCCGGTGGCAGTCTTGACTGCGGTTCAATATGCCCACAAAGGAGGATATAACATAATGTGCCAGTTGGTCTTGCTTTGGTGGATGGTACGTTGGAGAATGGTATTTAAAGAATTATTTACTGCTTCAACTTGACCATTCGCTTGGGGATAGTAAGACCGTGAGTGTTCTTGACGAAACCCAAGCTTGAGAGACAAATCCTCCATCATTTTGTTCTAAAAGTGACTGCCATGGTTAGTGACAATCTCTTTCGGAATACCGAACCGAGTAATAATCTGATTGGAAACGAAATGGGCTGCTGTAGCACCATCGGCTTTTACGTTAGGCATGGCCTCAGCCCATTTGGAAAAGTAGTCCACGACCACTATGATATGGTTATGCCCCCCAGCCAAAGCTAGTTTGCAATCCATGAAATCCACCCCCCACTTGGTGAAGGGACTGACGGTGACGACCGGATGGAGGGGCGCTGGATGCGAGTGTATGTTCCGAGAAAACATTTGGCAAGGGTGACATCTCTACACAGTGTTTATACAATCCTTAAAGATTGAAGGCCAAAAGTAACCATCTCGCATAATATGTTGGGATGTAGCAAACCCGAATAGGTGATTGCCACACGCCCCAGCATGGCAATCATTAAGCACACGCTCTACTTCTTCGTGAGTCAAGCAATGACGAATAATAGAATCCTTTCCTTGGCGATACAAAGTGTCATCGACGATAGTATAATCTTTAGCGTGATGTTTCACACGCTGTCGCTCATCCCGTGAATAATGCGAAGGAAACTTCAAAGTTTGGAGATATACAATGACATCCCCATACCAAGGGTCCTCTGACGAGATAAGAAATAAGTGTTCATCCACAAAGGAATCTTCATGGATAACATCCTCATCAAGTCTCGGAAGGTACGACATAAGCTCAACAAACACCAACGATTTCACCGACTTCACCGAAGCAAAATCGAGATTGAACTCCTGAAGGATCACAATCCATTTATTGTACTTCCCCCCTCTAAGGCATTGTGATAGCATGAACTTAAATGGATTGATATGCGCTACAACTGTGGTTTTTTTAAGAAAAATATAGTGTCGTAACCGTTGGACTGCATGGACAGTCGCAAGTGCTAGCTTTTCCATGTGAGTATATCTCAATTCAACGTCTACTAGATTTTGACTAAGGTGATAGATAACATGCTTGACAAGCACATCATTAACCTGAACCAAGACCATGCCAATCATCTCTTGAGACATAGCCACATAAAGTATAAAATCTCATATGAAGTCGAGTGGACTAAGCATAGGGGCTGATACCAAAGCTTTCTTAAGGGTATCGAAATACTGCTGGGCTCGCTCATCCCAGATAAACAGTGTGTCTTTCTCCAACAAGCGTGTGAAACCTTTGGCAAGATTAGCACAATTATCTACAAAACGGTGTAGAAAAGTAGCTCTCCCTTGGAGGCTCTGAAGTTGAAACAAGTTGCGCGGAGAAGGAAACTGAAGTATTGCCTCAAATTTAAGAGGATCAACTCGAATACCCTCTTTCGAAACTATAAATCCTAGAAGGTGACCTGACCTCAATGCAAAGATGCATTTATTGGGATTCAACCGAATTTTGTAGCGTATACATCATTCGAGAATCCAACGAAGGTGCTTGGGGTGGTCCATTCTCTTACGAGAATGGCCGGCAAGATCATCCAAGAAAAACTCCATTATACTTTTAAGGTCGTGAAAGGCATAGGTCATGGCACGCTGAAACATAGCTCTGGCGTTTTTAAGGCCAAAGGGAATTTTCTGATATGCAAACGTACCCCAAGGACAAATGAAAGTAGTCTTGTAATGGTCCGCGGGTTTTATTTGAATCTGGTTATGCCCCGAAAAACCATCCATGAATGACAAAATCTCACTTCCTGCACAAGAATCCAAGATCTGATCAATGAATGGCGTGGGGAAGTTGTCTTTCAGACATGCACAATTCAGGTCTCTAAAATCAGTGCATACACAGATTGTTTCCTGCTTCTTATCCACAAGGATGAGGTTTGACACCCATTCGGTAAGGGTAACGTGTCATGTCCAAAATTTGGAATTGGGTCACAATGGCCTAATCACATTGGCCATATTCATTAGAGTTTGTAAAATTGATGTTAAAGGTCAAATAATTGCCAAGGAGGAAAATTACTAGTTTCCTAGGTTTGGGGTGGAAGCTTTGGGATTTGGAATATGGGGATAATAAATGATGTTTGAACATTAGAGTGGCATAAATATTTAATAAAGGATCTAAATAAAAATATACAAGTGAAAATCAAAGTGGAATTTGATCATAAAAACACATGGAGGAAGTGGGACCCACATATGGCTAGATTTCCCCACTACACTTGGCATCATTCTCTCACCAATTCGAATTCAAGGTGAATGGTAACATACTTGGGGAAGTCCAAAAGGTATTATTCATTGCATGACTCATCCAAGGTCGAAATATAGAGGAAGAGTAACTCCCATGGAAGAGGAAGAGGCAATTTGGAGCTAGTGAGACACTTGGGCTAGATTCCCTAGCTCTATGACAACAATGATGAAGATGCTATGACACCTATGACACAAATCAGACCTGAAGGATGAAATATGACATATATGACATGTAAGGGCTAAAACTAGACTCCAAGAGGGCGCTCAAGGGTGTTAGGGCAGCTAAGATGCTTTCACATGTGATTTGGTGGAAGTGGGAAACTAGGAATTGTTGTACAAGTGGCGTTCTTTGGAATCTCTTCCCAACTTGAGTTGGCATGAGTCTCTTGGAAGGAATTCGACCCATGGAGGAAATTAGAACTTTATAAATGTCAATAAAAAAGAATGAAACTATCTTTTTATCATTTGTAGAATTTGCAATTGCATTTGTGAAGAGGGAGAGCTAGTGGATGACTAGTTTCTTGCCTTAGCCAATTTCGAGGGTGAAAGATTCCCATCCAAGTTGGTAATTGGAAAGGCCATTCAGACCTTTCATTTGGAGATTTAATGGAGTCTTTATTTGCAGGTGTAAGCTATAGGGCAGCTCATGGTTTCTTCTATTGCAGCTCACTCCTTCAACCATTTCCGGTTTTGATGGCATATTCTTGATCCTTGAGGGAGGGCGTTTTTGGTGAGCTATTGTACTCTTTGGGGAAGCTTTTAATGCCCCATTTCTTTTGTAATATTAAGTAAATAATCTATTCTTCATCTCCAAAAGTTTCAGGTCGAAATTCCAAGTAGAAATGCATAAATCTCATTTTTAATGGAAGAACAATGCCATTTCCCCACTACCTTGTTGTGAACCAATGTATTAATGATGATTTCGAATGAATGGATGATTCTCTGATGAATTTGTGATTAATGGAATGCCATGGATGTATTTTACAAGTTTCATGTACTGTACTTGAGCATTTGAAGTATTTTTACTTAGTTTAATTGCATTGGGAGAAGAAATAGTGCCATTTCCCCAAGGGTCGAATTGGTGATTTTTGCAGTTGAATGGGAGAGGGTTGGAAAAAATATAATAATAAATTAATGGTGCACATGAGACCTTAATAAAATCCTTAATACATTCCCTACCTCTGTTCATAAATTTGAGTGGCTTTGGAGGCATTGGGGAAGCCATTTTCAATACTTACCCCAGGGGGATTTGAACCCCAAATTACTAGTAAAATTGCATACTTGGTCCAGAATCTTAAGAGAGTTTTCAGAGGTCTTTTGGCGGCCATATATCATCCCTGAACATAATATTCAAGTCTTAATATCATTCATACACCTTCCTTGAAGATTTGAAGGCATTTGGAGTCAATTCGAGACATAGAGACCAATACTAGTCAAAGGCAAATTACTAGTAAAGTTCCCTACATTGGCCAGAATTGAAAGAGTATTTGCAGAAGTATTTTAAAGGTCCAAAGGAATCCTTAAAACACATATTTATGTTCTAATCTCATTCATATACCTTCTGAGAAGATTTGAAATCATTTGGGGCAAATTTGGGACCTAGAGATCAAAACTAGTCAAAGGTCGAACTAGGGAAAAAAAGTGGAAAATTGCCATTTTAATAAAATTCCTAAGAAGGACCATTACAGTGGTATCAGAGCATGGTCTTGGAACCTGATGTGGTAGAACATTAATGAAGACCAGGAGTCAAAGAAATAAGCCACCACCCTTAGAAACTGAAACTGGATGTACTTTGGTGAAAGGGAAGAAGTAGGAGAAGAAGTGCATTCATTGGTCACCATGAGTAAGGATGAGAAAGGAACCTTAAATGAGAATGAGGATTTTAGGAAATTACTTGAACCATCCTTTGAAGACAAGTGGAGACAATACTTTCAAGAGTTCAGATTGTTGCTTAGTGAAATTGGAAGCAACTCGGAAAAAGTAATGAGCAATGGTTCTCTTTTCAAGGAAAAGGATGAAACAATTTATGCCACAAAAGAGGAACCTAATGTAATTGTGGAACATGAGGTACATGTTGATATGCAGGTTCTTGAAGATACTACACTAAAACAATAAGAAGGACAAGCACTTGTCCTTGTTCAAAGGGATTATGAGTTGCCTCATGGAGAGAGTTGCAAAGCCTTGGAAGCGGTACATGATCTCACAATAGTTGGACCAGCCAATTATGGAGAAGATGAATTAAATATTTCAATGGGTAAGAGTTGTAAAGAATTAAAGTTGGTTCATAATTCTTCACCCCACACTTCTTTTCCAGCCACATCACTTTGGGATGAAAATTGGGTGAAAGGTTTTTTCCTAGTGGTGCCACATGAGGGGTATGAAACTCCTACCTCTCCTTTTGATGATGACATGAATAGAGCACCTCATTATTTAGAATTGCAGCAGCATATTGCTTTACCTTATGAAGATACATATCCTCATGGATGTATGGATGAGACTTCTTTGAGTCCTTTGAATTCTCCTTGTTTTTCCTGCTCATTATTTGGTTCAGATTTTAGTGGAGATTCTTCATTCACTTCTTGGATGAAAGAATGCATGGCTGAATATTTTGATGCATATCACATTCTCTTGGAGCAGCACTATTGGACATGGGATCCTCACCTATGTCATTGGAGCAGATTTGATGGGTCACTTGAAGATTGTATGCACTTGGAAAATGGTGGTCTACATGCTTGGAGGTATAAGCACTTTCATGACTCTTTGATGAAGCATCTCCTTTATGTACATTTTCATTATGTTGTTATGTACTTTGATGATATATATTTTGTACTCATGATGTTTGGAAGAATGCATACAAGAAAATGGGATCCAGGAATCCTCTTATCTGATGGTATGGGTTGGAGAGCACTTTTAATTGTTGGGGTGCAATACAAGCAATGGGACCCTGGAATAATTTTTATCTCATTGGTTTCATATTTTTTTGGGGAAGCAAGCAGTATGGGAGATGGATTCCCCACTTAATAAAGTGAATTTTATCAGAGTAGTGCAGCAGCAAGCATGGTGGTTACTCTCTAAAATCTTCAAGAAAACTCAAAGACTCAAGGTTGGGCAATTCAATGGCAAATTCAAAGAATTATACAGGAAGCAGGTTCTTCAACACCCATGTTTGAAATTGCTTGAGGACAAGCAATATTGGGAAGGGAGGATTTGTCATGTCCCAAATTTGGAATTGGGTCACAATGGCCTAATCACATTGTCCATATTCATTAGAGTTTGTAAAATTGATGTTAAAGGTCAAATAATTGCCAAGGAGGAAAATTACTAGTTTCCTAGGTTTGGGGTGGAAGCTTTGGGATTTGGAATAATGGGGATAATAAATGATGTTTGAACATTAGAGTGGCATAAATATTTAATAAAGGATCTAAATAAAAATATACAAGTGAAAATCAAAGTGGAATTTGATCATGAAAACACATGGAAGAAGTGGGACCCACATATGGCTAGATTTCCCCACTACACTTGGCATCATTCTCTCACCAATTAGAATTCAAGGTGAATGGTAACATAATTGGGGAATTCCAAAAGGTATTATTCATTGCATGACTCATCCAAGGTCGAAATATAGAGGAAGAGTAACTCCCATGGAAGAGGAAGAGGCAATTTGGAGCTAGTGAGACACTTGGGCTAGATTCCCTAGCTCTATGACAACAATGATGAAGATGCTATGACACCTATGACACAAATCAGACCTGAAGGCTGACATATGACATATATGACATGTAAGGGCTAAAAATAGACTCCAAGAGGGCGCTCAAGGGTGTTAGGGAAGCTAAGATGCTTTCACATGTGATTTGGTGGAAGTGGGAAACTAGGAATTGTTGTACAAGTGGCGTTCTTTGGAATCTCTTCCCAACTTGAGTTGGCATGAGTCTCTTGGAAGGAATTCGACCCATGGAGGACATTAGAACTTTATAAATGTCAATAAAAAATAATGAAACCAGCTTTTGATCATTTGTAGAATTTGCAATTGCATTTGTGAAGAGGGAGAGCTAGTGGATGACTAGTTTCTTGCCTTAGCCAATTTCGAGGGTGAAAGATTCCCATCCAAGTTGGTAATTGGAAAGGCCATTCAGACCTTTCATTTGGAGCTTTAATGGAGTATTTATTTGCAGGTGTAAGCTATAGGGCAGCTCATGGTTTCTTCTATTGCAGCTCACTCCTTCAACCATTTCCGGTTTTGATGGCATATTCTTGATCCTTGAGGGAGGGCGTTTTTGGTGAGCTATTGTACTCTTTGGGGAAGATTTTAATGCCCCATTTCTTTTGTAATATGAATTAAATACACTTTTCTTCATCTCCAAAAGTTTAAGGTCGAAATTCCAAGTAGAAATGTATAAATCTCATTTTTAATGGAAGAACAATGCCATTTCCCCACTACCTTGTTGTGAACCAATGTATTGATGATGATTTTGAATGAATGGATGATTCTCTGATGAATTTGTGATTAATGGACTGCCATGGATGTATTTTACAAGTTTCATGTACTGTACTTGAGCATTTGAAGTATTTTTACTTAGTTTAATTGCACTGGGAGAAGAAATAGTGCCATTTCCCCAAGGGTCGAATTGGTGATTTTTGCAGTTGAATGGGAGAGGGTTGGAACAGATATAATAATCAATTAATGGTGGACATGAGACCTTAATAAAATCCTTAATACATTCCCTACCTCTGTTCAGAAATTTGAGTGGCTTTGGAGGCATTGGGGAAGCCATTTTCAATACTTACCCCAGGGGGATTTGAACCCCAAATTACTAGTAAAATTGCATACTTGGTCCAGAATCTTAAGAGAGTTTGTAGAGGTCTTTTGGTGGCCATATATCATCCCTGAAAATCATATTCAAGTCTTAATATCATTCATACACCTTCCTTGAATATTTGAAGGCATTTGGAGTCAATTCGAGACATAGAGACCAATACTAGTCAAAGGCAAATTACTAGTAAAGTTCCCTACATTGGCCAGAATTGAAAGAGTATTTGCAGAAGTATTTTAAAGGTCCAAAGGCATCCTTAAAACACATATTTATGTTCTAATCTCATTCATATACCTTCTGAGAATATTTGAAATCATTTGGGGCAAATTTGGGACCTAGAGATCAAAACTAGTCAAAGGTCGAACTAGGGAAAAAAAGTGGAAAATTGCCATTTTAATAAAATTCCTAAGAAGGACCATTACATAACGAGGTAGATAAAACCAGATTTGAGCAGTTTCTCCACCTCTGCCTTCCTAGGATTAACAACACAAAGACGTTATCGAACCGGTTTAGCATGAGGATACGTTCTGCCGCTCATGCAAATATTTGTGCCGCTCTTTTTTAGTTTGTTGTTCGAGGCCAAAGGTGACGAGGGGAATGTTGTGAATTCTTGCTTAGAAACCCTTTCTTGTATTGTTGATCACATAAGATGGGATTCTTACTTCAATTTATTGATGATAGCATTTCGACTGATGGCTTCCAAGGAAGAGAATAGCAATATACTTGTATGGCTGATTTTCTCAATATTAGATAAGTTTCATTTTATTGATGGAATGGCCTCAGCTGTAGGACCAGAAAAACGTGACAATCAATCTAAGATTGGTGAAAAAGCAATGGATAAAGCCGGATATGGAATTAAGGAGGGATGGTGATAACAAAAATATTATCTACCCTGAAATACAAGAGCGTCTAAAAAAGTGTGTGCTACCTGAGATAAATAAGATGATGATATCTCATGCAAATGTGGTTAATATTTCAATTAGTTGTGCTGTATTGAAGTTATTGAAGCTTATGCCTTTAGAAATAATGGAATCAGAGCTTCCTTGCATCATACAGCGTATTGCTAATCTATTGAAAAGTCGGCCTCATTCTTAATAACTGCAAGGTGCACGACCCATAAGGAATTCTATTTAAGGGTGCTAGCTCAATGGTAGAGCACCTGCCTTATAGGCAGGAGGTTGGTGGTTCAATTCCACCGTGCCCTATTTATATTTTGAAACTAGTAAAAAGAGATAAATGGCTAAAAAAAAAACCAAAATTTTCATATAAACGACCACCAAGACAACATGAGAGATAAGTGACCAAAATATGCATATAAATGACCAGTTTTGAGTTGGCGATCGCTGGTAGAAAATTAGTGGTCATTTATCACGTGACAAAAAATGTGGTCATTAATTGTGACAATTAATGACCAAATATATTACCAAATTAATGACCAAATATATGACCACAAGATAAGCTATAAATGACCAAGCTAAATATGACCACATTTTTGGTCGCGTGATATATGGCCACTAATTTGCTACCAGTGGTCACCAACTCAAAAGTGGTAATTTATATGCGGATTTTGGTCATTTTTTGGTCACTTATCTCTCATTTTGTACTAGTGATCTGACCTTTTATTCAGCCCTTCTTCCAAGTCCTAAGTTTCACACTGGTTTGATGGCATGTTTCAATATTGGGTTATTGGTTTGGTCTATCCTCTCATTGATCCTGTGAATACCTGCATATGCATAAACCATGAAGTAATGATGAGTTGGTTCACTAATTCACATTTAAACAAATTTAAAAATGAAAGAAGATAAAACTATTTTAATTTCATTTTAACAAAATTTGTTTTAAATTTGAAAATAATAACCAAAGTTATTTTAACCAAAATTGTTATTTTCATGACATGGTAATTCTTTAAAATATAACAAAAACCCACTCTTTATGACACTTAAATTAAAGAGATGAAACACGTTGCTTATGAAAATTTAGATTAGTTTTTATTTAAAAAGCAAGCCACCTCATATTACTCCACTATGATTTAATTTAAAGTGACTTCATATTTGATATACGTTTCTTTTTTTTTAATCGCTATAGGTTAATATAATGTAAACGTTTTGTGCAGGATGTAAAAGATAAATTCGCCCAGATTCACATGATAGAATGGAGTGCACAAAGGGGATTAAGATACTTCCAACCCAGCCAATAAAATGCAGCCACAGTTTGAAGCCAGCAAACCCAACCGACAATCAACTCATGCAACAACCCAACAAAATATCCGCTCAGAAAGCGGATTTATTAACTAATTTCCGTTACAGGTCATTCGGAGCTTCATTCATTTTCTATCAAAAACATGTTTTAACAGACAGCAAAATTTCGGGTTGGATCTGCAGGCAAACGGAGGAAAAATTGAAAATTCCGGCATATGGGTTTTTGTGCGGAATAGGCCCATTTTGACAAAATTCAAAGCCATTTGGGAGCAATTCGTGGTTCTCTGAAACCAAATTTTCCAGAAAACGTGGTTGGCTATTTTCTAAATTTAGAAATTAGTTGTAACAACTCAGGAACATGGGGATTTCATTCTATCCACTCCCCAGTGGTTTTTTATGTATAAATAGATCCCCAGAGGGCTGAGAAATGATGTAATTTTGGCTCTACGTTTTTATAATGATAATTATGCTTTGTTCTTGGGTTAAAATCGTTTTTATGATCTGGTGATTGAGTAGTCCATGAAGCTTTGGCCACTGCTACCTGGGAGGGCCCCTCAGCGGTAGTGGACTTCGTGGTGTTTTCTCTCTGTTGTAAATGTTCAGCTAAGTTCATGTGTGTTCCTCTTTTTCATTACTGCAAAAACGTTTTCCATATCAAATTGTGTGCCTTTGTTTTCTTCTCATCGTGCAAGCTAAGTATTTCTTTGTTTTCATTACTGTAGACTGTGTTCTATGTTAACTCAAATTTTTTTACTACTATCTCTTTGTATTATTGTTTAAACTCACACTCTTGTTTCTCATTCCATGCATCTATGTCATATGAGCTCATTGTACGTAACTAGGAAGAGATCTATGCTTTGAATTTATGTTGTGTGATTGTGTTGAAATTCATAGTGTAGAATAGAGTTAGAAATCAGATTTACTTTTATGTATTTCAATTCATTGCTTGTAGATAGAAAGAGCTCTCTGTTTTGGTATGATTATATTATTGCTCTTAGCATAGACTAGGGTTTGAAGCTAGTTTCTATTTCACGCATTTGAATTCTTATTTATTTGCACCTTGGATCCAAGAATTAGTTTTTATTGATGTAGCTGTCATCAATTAGAAAGAATTAGCTTTTATTGTTATAGCTTTCATTAAGTAAAAAAATTGCATTGTCTATTTCGTTTGATTAATTTGCAATAGGAATTAGTTTTCAAGCTAAATGCAATTAAGTAGTTAGAACAACAAGCTTTAGTTAGTCGAATAAACTTTCATTTCGAATGCTCATAGTTAGTTTTCTTTCATAGTAGAGCAAGCTTCGCTTTGCTCAAAACTAGTTTGCAATTTAAATTCGTATAACATAATTGTATTTTAATGCTCAAAATGTTAAGTCTTTGGTTTACTTAGATCATAGAATAGATAGATTTTGAGTTGTTCAATAGTTGTAATTATTTTTATGTTTATAAAAAACAATTTTCTTTTGTTTTCATGTAAATTTTGCATCTTCAGAATTCATATGGCTGACCATTCTTACCTACGTTTAGACTGTTTTTCAGCATTCTATTCACACCTTAATTCATACTGTTTTTCAACATTTTGTTCGCACCTTCATTCATACTGTCTTTCAGCCTTCCATTCGTATATAGACAGAATTTTCAGTATTTTCCAGAATTTCCAGTATTACGTTTTTATGCAGAAATAATTAGTTGGGGCTTAGGTTATTTTCTAGTACTTTATCATGTTCTGTAGCTAGTTTGGGGATTCGAATCCACCTTTAGCATTTAATATTCAGTTTCATATTTACATTACGTATTTCTGTTATAAGTCATGATGAAATTCATTTACACTTAACTTCATTTTACTGTAGCTGTAGTTGGATTTATTTACCTTTTAACTCTGTTTTACTACGCAATAGAAAATAGTTTTCTCCTTTGAATGCAAATTAGCATAGTTGCTTCTTGTTATTTTAATTTAAATAGTTCATTTACTGTCATACTTGCACCATAGAGTAGTATGCATAAACCCAGCTGGTATTAAAATCATTTAGGTTGTTTATTTTCATAGTTTGTATCATTTTTTTCATCCGGACTGTCATCCGGACTGCCATCTGGACTTTAATATTTTATGTTTTGTTTTTATGCTTAATAAACATTTAATTTCTTAGGTTTTCGAACTGCATTATTTCTTGAAGTTGACAAGTACCTGCATATGTAGTTAGAACCTTGTTTTGAATTACATAGAGTTTTGTTTAAGCTTCATGTTCATTTTTAGTCCTTGTTCATCTCTTTAGCCTACCTTTAGTTTTCATTTTCAGCTTGTATTTCAATTTGCAGTCAATACTTTACCTCTGTTTTTATATCTTGTTAACTTCCCTAGAACTTGTTGATTCCACCTTTAGCTTAGATTAGTTCAATCCTTCATCCTGCACATATATTGTTTGCACCTCATAAGATACCTTCCTGGGTTGACAATTAAATGTTGAATTAGATAGCATATATTTTACCCAACAAGTGCTCTTTTGTACTAGCTGTGGTGTCATGTCCCCAATTTTTTCTATGTCCCATGGGGGTGATTTTTGGCCTAAGTCAACTAGGAATTAATTAATGGGTGATGGTGGAAATTATCTTATGGAATATCCCTAAGGGTGAATTTGGGTCATTAAATGGATAAGGTCGCCCCCCTGAAGATATTAATCCCTAAACCAAGGTATCTAAGGAAATTAATTGAGTTAGCATTAAATTAATGGGGATAAATTGGAGGCAAAATAGTATAGGAATTAATTAATTATTAAATAATCAATTATATTCAAAGTTGAATTATTTTTAATTAATAAATGCATCATTACTAATAAAATTTTGGTGGCAACTTGATGATGACATGGCTAGGAGGGCGCAATAGGGTCAATGTCGACCTCTCTTTCCTTAGTGGCAAAGCTCAGAAAAATCAAGGAACTAAATGAAGGAAATAAGGCAACAAGAGAAAAGGAAACTGTCAAAAGAAGGAATAAAATAGGAAAAAGACAGAGCAAGAAAGTAAAAAGATTGAATTTCTCATAAAAGAAACATCCATAAAAGGCTAAGAAGAGCGCACTTTCCAAATTCAGTGAAAGGAAGCAAAAGCATGAAAGTTTTGTAAAGCGAGAAGTTGCCATTCCTCTC